>JASAOG010000005.1:872500-2073750 GCA_030265305.1 Biomphalaria pfeifferi
TATTCAACCATGAATTAATAACATTCAATGAACATACTTTTATATTTGCTTTTATTACCTGAATGGTCACTTACCTACAGCGGCCTACAGCTTGAGAAACTCCTTCTACATTTGTTGCTGTTTGTAATATGAAATTGAGCTACAAGTGCTAGTTGAGAACTATATACCTACTTTGAATGGTGGATGGTCTGCCACTACGCCTGCCTCCTTTTATAGTGTTAATTTAATACTTTTAGTAGCTAATAGAAAGGTTTTAAAATTGGTTTTTCTTCATGAATATTTTAATAAAATGAACTCACTAGTTAATCAAACTAAGTGATCAATATTTCAATCTGGCGGCTGTTGCGGTTAAGAGATTTAATATGGAAATGGGGAAAAAGGGGGGGGGGGGGTCGATTAATTGGTATTCTGTAAGGTCGTGACTTGTCTACATACATCTCTGATGGTGACAAATAGATCACGTGACTTGGACCAGTAGATACAGCCCAGTTATATACAGACCATCAGGCTTTCAGATTGACTTCATTGCAATCTCATCAGCATAATTACACGAGGAGGTTGGCTAGCGAGGTGTAGTCTATGTGTGTGTGTGTGTGTCGTTACAAATGGTGTGCACAATTGTATATATGTCAGTTCCCCCACTCTCTGCGTTGTCTCGCTCCCCTGTGGGCCTGATCTAAACAGGCAGGGTGAGATGTATGAGGGCCACATCCCAGACATTGAGCTGTCAACGATGCAGCCCACCCCTCATGACCCCCCTTCCTCACTCCCCCCCCCCCCTTTCTCAAACTCTTTTTTCCCAACCTTGTCGAATTCTTTCAGGGGGAATGAAATCCTTGAAACTACTTCAAATGTTGTCTTCCCTTGCACTTTTTTCAATCGATTGGTGTGTGTGTGTGTCTGTCTGTGTGTGTGTGTGCTTAGTTTTTATCTATATTATTAATACGTTTTCGACTACTGACTTATCGTGTACCTTAGCTTAGAATAAAAAGGCTTATACGGTTTGATGTTAATCCTCCACTATTTGATTACTCTAGGGAAGCAGTTGTCTCGCTTGACTATTGGTAGACAATGAAATCTACACTGTTCAGTGTTTACTTTAACACCTGATCAACTTGCTTTAAAAAAAATGCTTGCTGTCCTTTGGACAATAAATTCTCGTGGACTTTGTGTATGAAACATTTGTCACAGTCTAACCCAGCAGTAAGAGTATGTGACATTAGTATCTCTAAGTCGTACACTACTTGTTCATAGACTAAACAATTGCAAGAAATTACATTGATTCTTAAACATTACAAGGTTTATTTTTTAAGCCATTAAGACTTTTAAAAAGACATTATAATCATTGCAGACAATTAGGGAGGTTTTTTGAAGACACTAAAGACATTGGTTTGAAGCATAGACTATATATATATAGGACTGCCAACTGTGCGCACCACGCCTATATTATTCAATTAAATAAGTCCCGTACACCGAGGCGTCCTTGGTTGCAGTGTAGTGTTAGAAGAATGACTTCCGGTGAATTAGTTTGCTATATAAAGAAACCAGCACTAAAGATAAACACTACGTTCAAAATATTTCTTAGTCATAATTTTGGTAACAGTGCGATAGACATAGATTTTTATAACAACAGAATCTGATTTACCAACTTAAAAAAAGAGCATTTACATAGATATTGTTCTAACTAGTTTATATATATATTATATATATATATATATATATATATTTAATGAAGATACTGCATGCTATATTTAAAAAAACTACAAATAAATTTTAAAAAATAGGCATAGAATCTAGATGTTAATAAAAGTTGGTAAAGATGTCAGTGTGCAGGCTCAGGGACTCACTATTGTTGTTTTTTTTAGACTGACTCTCACAGACTTAACTTATATCACCCATTATAGGCCTATAGGCTACCTAAGTAATAAATGACACTCTCAAAACTGTATTGACTCTTTCATTTATCGCTTATTTAACTCATATTAATAGTATAGAATGCAAAAAGAAATTGTCAAATGTGATGAAAAGAGAAATATATTACCCAAGCTGGCATTATCATTCAAACATCGTGAATGTCAAAAAATAAGTTTATTCCGGAAGTACCTCGTCTCACATTTTGGAGTTGAACGAAACTTAAATATAGTTACCCTTAGTGTTGGCAGTACTGTATATATATAGTCTGCGGTTTGAGACATTACAAAAATATTTGGTATTGTACGAGTCTTATGTAATTATATGGAAATAACAAAAGGGCATAAACTCCTGTCTATATTTCTTTTGTTATCTATGTCTTTTCACGCGCACACACGCGCACACACACGCGCACACACACGCACGCACACACGTGTTTGCTAATTTTGTTGATCTTCTGAAATCTTTTCTCATTTTTTTTTTGTCTACCTGTTAGAGACCTGATCTATTCACACATTTCCCCAGCTATCTTACAACTATATCGAAATCAAATAGAATATGTTGTGTTAGACTCCTATCACCCTCCAATGTGGTAAGCCGCAAACAAATGATGTCTTAACTTCCCCTTTCAGAGAAAGTTGAATGTCTCCAAGGACAAATCTTTTGTTTTCCTCAGAATTTTTACTTTATAAGACATTTTTTAAATTTTATTTCGGTTTTCTGTTCACTACTATTGTACTCTCTGTACTTTGATAACTAGAAATTCAATCATGTTTAAATCAATAGTAATAATTTTAAAAAATTCTTGATCTATGGTGTTTAAAAAAACAACAACATCGCTTTAGACAAAGACCAGTCATTGACCTTAGCAAGACACGATTTTCATTCAGTAAAAAAAAATTCCTTTGAACTGTAGCATTTTAATATTCAAAATTGTTTTTGAAAAACAAAGAACACTTTTTTCCAACCGCTTAGATGTGTCCTATTTAAGAGGACATAACACAACGGATAGACACGTAGACACACATAACTACACACATAAACATATATCGACAAACATCAATTCACATTCCTCCATGTCATTAGAGTCAACTAATCGTGTCCCCAGGGTTGTACCAATCCGTGAAGTATTAATATGCTAATCGGCAAGGTGATGGCTGTCTTCTTACATCATCAAGTCTTGTCAATTTTCTTTCATTAGAACTTACATAATTAATCCCCATTGCCCGTCTTTTGAAATAGCCCCTACCATCCCAACCCTAATGTTAGGAAAAAAAATCAATTTGTTGTCAATTGATTTATCCAAAGACCGTATTGTATTAACAGACATTTGTATTTTGGGAAAGAGACCGACAGACAGAGTGCTGAAATCGTCACATCATTAAACCATTTACTGAATTATAGTAATAACTAGTCGACCCACGGTGTAACATACGCCGCTATTTTGCAACCTATGCGACCTCAGTGGGCTCGCACTTTTATAGAATCCGCGCTTATTCTATGTGTAAATTATTAAATTAAACCATTTTATAACAGATTTCCCGCGGCCTCCCGATTTACCAGGAGCTCCTGGAAATCTCCTGAAATTGCAAAATATACGAAAAAGACCAACTCTTTGAAAATTTTCAAAATCTTTTGAAAACTCATAAAAATCTCCTGAAATATATAGACAAAAATTTTCATTTTGGGGTGTCATTCAATATGGAAAAACGCCAATCCTACGCGCGATGAAAAAAAAAAAAAAAAAACCGGCATTATGCAATACCCTTAATTGTGGAATCTGGTGAAAGAAGCTTCTCGCGCCTCAAACTAATGAAGAATTACTTCAGGTCAACAATTCTCGAAGATAGATTGAAACATTTGATAATTCTGCTATTGAGCGTGATCTATGTAGGAAACAGAATTATTATGGCATACTGTATGACTTCGCTACATGCAAGACTAGTAAAGTAATTCCCTACGTAGTAAAGAATGAAGAAAATGCATAGACAATTAAATTTTCTAATACAAACTCTTAATTTTTACTTATTATCCGTATCCCTACCCAAACTGGGCCCCGCGAGATCCGTTTCGCATAGGACCCCACAGTGACGGGTGAATACAAACTAGATTACTTGTTCTCCCCCCCCCCCCTCTTTTTTACGTGGGGTAACTCTAGTCCGACTTTTAGAAATAAAAGAGTGATCTTTCCTTCACTTCTTGGTGTCCAAACTGTTGAGCCATGAAGAGAATTATATATATAGATAGAGATATTCTATATAAACTATTGTAACTGTATGCTATTGTTTTGAAACAAAATCCACTCAATATTGGCCTATTTAACTATTAAATATTTAGGTGTTATAATAATTGATAAGTTATTATGGAATCACCATATTGATGAAATTCTTACAAAATCAAACAAAGCGTCTGGGTTTATTCAAGTCCGATAAGAACACCAAGCTGAAATGGTTATTGAATCTTGGTTAAACCTTTATTAGAATATGCTTCCTCTGCTTGGGGTTCCTGGTCCTTCAACTCAAGAAAACGGAAACTAGAGCAGAAAAAAAAAAGCGTGTGATTAACAATAAATGAATATTCATATTTGAGTAGAGTAACACTATGAGAACAAAAATCCATAAATTTAGAGACACTCCAGGACTACCAATAACATATGCAACACTGAAATATAACTTACAAATATAAAGACACAACCTAGTAAAATACTCCAAAGACACAAAGACATATTTCTTATTCCACACATTGCACATACATACAAGTGCTCCTTCTTCACTAATGTCATTGGAGCATGGAACGGGTTGCCTGAATCAGACAGGAAAACCGATGACTTAGAAGAGTTGAAGTCTCTAATTAACACGCACGATAAGATTAACATTAGGATATGCGTTAGACATGATTATCTTGTTTTGAAGGGACGTCTGTAATTTATAAGATAAGATAAGATTTAAACTGTACACTGCTCGTTACCTTTAGACTTCCTTGTTTAAAGAAGCGATTGGGTTTTGACAACAAATCAAAACGCAGTTAAACTCTTGACAATGCAAGTCATTACTTTATTGACTAACACTAAGCCTTAATATCTGGTTCTATTGGTATTATCCCATTGAGTGACAATGCCCAGACTTGCTCTCAGAGAAATTGTAAGGTCTTCAGTTGAGTGTTATCTTCCTGAACTCTGACCTTCAACACTGAAAGAAACGTCTGTCGCTCTCTTTGTTGGACTGTTCTAGTGTCAAGTTGGAAATTAACTTTTTTTTTCTTCTCTGTAGCTAATCTCTAGACCTATCACAAGCCTCTCTCTATGTTTATAGATTGAACTGGAGCCCTGCCACCAAGGCATGTTGTAACAATTCTAGCTTGTAGTTTCTTACAGCAGTGCGTGTCGGCATTTTGTACTCATTCTATTCCTTAGAGAAGTGCGTGTCGAATCGGTTATTCGTGTCGCACATACACATACAGCATACTATAAGAAAAATAAAATATCAAGGAATTTTGATGCTGTCAATAAATAGCGTCAGAAATCAACAACAGTAACAAAATGACCAGTAGGTCCAGGAAGTCGTAAGTGAAAGGATGCAGTACGAGTGGCTCGTATGGTCAGTGGATCAGGTCACAACCACAAATCCTTTCTTCTTTTTCTTTGTTCTCAACTAAAACAGTTGGAACAGCCCTCTGAATTGGATTCAATTATGAATTAAAATGAGCGACTTCATCGGCCGATGTAATAGACCTGACATGTGTTTTTAGTCTAAAGATGAGATGTGCCTAGACATGACGACGTCTTCCATTCGATCGACCTCATTGTACCAAGGGACGAGTCCAGCGCGGCCCTGCCCTCATTGTCGCCTGCCATTATTTGATGGACACAACCGAAGTTTCCTCTCTGGCAATGAGTCTACGTACATCTTGCGGCCTTTGCGCCTCGACCGCCACGTCAGGGGCGTAGCTAGATGGACGAGTGTCGCGGACAAACATGACCCCCCCCCCTTGTACGAAAGTGAACTCTACAAATGACGGATGACAAAAGGGTGCTGGGTTTTATGATCCTCCCAGCTGTCATGTTGCTTCACACCTGATTGTTGATGGACATGACAAATAGAACTACATCTCACCTGGACCAGGAACTTGTACGCATGCGATCCCGACACGGGGCACATAAAGAAAGAAGCGCCTAAGGTGTTTCTTCTAAAAGGCGAGGGTAAAAGGGTAGGCGCTCGGGACAAGACGAAACCTAGCAGGTACACGCCATCAAACTTGTCACAAGACATGGATTTGATTGGACATTGGTCAGTTTATGATCTCAAACGATTTGTCTAAATCTAGTTCAAATAAGATAAACTTGTCCAGAACAAATAAAGCACAACTAAAAAGCAGAATGTCACCGTGTGAATCACAATACGATTTGGTCTAATGTTGATTTTATGCCCTAATGTTAACAAAAAGCATTTATCAGCAAATGTCATTGTTGATTGGAAAACAAGCCAAATATAGAAATCCTTTTAAAAAAGCTTATCATAAGTAAAGAAGAACCCCCTTACAACTATTGAATGTAGCAGCTATTTCCCTTTTTCGATATCAAAAAATAATAATTACCAATAATTAATTAACTAATTGGTTAATTTCGTTAATTGATTCACGTATTGTCTCCGCCATTGAATAATTGTGCGAAATTTTAACTTGATCCGAGTGCAAAATACCAAGGACTGTTTTCTTGGTTGAAACTCCACTTTTAAATTTTATTTCATTTTCATCCTTTTATGAACAAAATATTTTAATATGCATCTTTTTGTTTTTAAAAAAAGGACTTTTTTTGTAAGACCTTGGTTTGACGCACTGCCATAAATCCTGAACTGCATTGATATATTACGAGCATTCTACAAAACGGACACTTCTTAACCTCGATAGTGCTGCCAAGCCTTAGATTTAAAGTATTGTCGGTAAAAAAAAATAGCCAAAACCTAAAAGTTTTTGACCAGTCAAAATTTTAAATCTCTGTTGTGGAGGTCCCTCTTTTGTTGACACCCCGGGGCAGTCCGGTCCTGTCTACAGGTGTGAAAGAATTGTTTGTTTAGAGACATACCAGTGCTCCAACACATTAAAATGTGAGTTTATGTCTTTGGAGTTTTATATTATTTATAACACTGACTTGTGACAGTGATTAGGTGAAACTCAAGATGAAATCCAGTTGTCGACTTCACATTCATTTGTTACATTTTATTTTGAAATTCTATTGTTACATTTCAGTGCAACATGCAAATGTAGCTTTAAATTGTGAACTTTCATTGTAATATTCAATCAATAATGTGACAGAGAGAGAGAAATGTATTCAATACAAGTGTGATGGTGGATATACTCTGGTGTGTGTGTGTGTGTGTGTGTTCAATTGGAGGCCATACAAATAGACAAATTAAGTCTCATATAAAGAAATAAAAAACAAAACGCGAACGATAGCCCAGCGACTACTTGCCTAAAGGGAAGAAAATGAAACACGCTATCAAAGTGCTCTTTTACTTTTTTCACCTCAGCAGCAGTAAATCTTTTTTATGTTGAAGAAAATGGGAGAGGATATATATATATATATTATTTATATATAAACATGGACAATTTTTTTTTTCAAAATGCCGAGATCTAAAATGTTGTCTGGACTTGTGTGTGTAGATTGAAATCTCATATACACATTGATTCATGGAGAGAAAAGCTAGTTTGGCGACACGATTCTCTTCCATGTCATGAAATAGCGATGTAATCCAGAGATTGCACCGCATAGACCATAGCTCTCGGCCATGAGCTCAGCGTTCTTCTTGGTCTACACCTACACCCAGACCACACATTACATCTCTCACGCTTACACTAAAAGGATGTCAGTTAGATCCCAATATCTGTAATACACTGATAACAACGACAATCATTCAATCATTTATTCTGAGACATTTTTTTACAACCAAGTTTAAGTTAATAAAGCTACAAAGTTAATAAAGTATTTTATTCTTGTCAACTTGCCATCATACTCGTAAAACCGGAACCAATCAATTTGATTTTAGATTGAGATTTATCGTCATTACGGAATAGTGCAAGATATTTGAAATCTTCGTTTGCTTAGTGACGCGTCGTTTGCCCAGTGACGCTTGCCCACGCAAAGACTTCATTGTTATTTTAGACCATTATTCTCTTTCTTCTTGTTTATTTCTAAAAGACGTCATGACGTCAGTGTTGTATGACGTCAGTATCTTTCTTTCTTGCTACTATCAGTGACGCCAAATTCTGGCTTATCGGAAATTATTAGTCTGTCGAGCGGTGTGCGTGCTCGACTGTCGTTCGGCTGTTGTGATGGTCCCGGGTTCATACCCTGCCCGCTGCCTCCCCCGTCGTCCTGCGGAAGGTTTGGACTAGGAAGTAGATAATCTTTAACTCTGAAGGAACATCCGAAACATGTCAAAGAAAAGAAAAACCAAAAGCTAATGTCGAAAAGAACAATGCCCAGGCTCGAACTTAGGCATGCAAATCAAACATATTTCTAGTCAGAAATTATGTCCAATATAAAAGAATATAATGATTTATTTAAAAGCTCTAGGCCAGAGATTACAAGCACATCGATTGTAGCCTGCAAATTAACTTAATTGTATAACCCAATGATCAAGATGTGCAAAGATAAGCTGCTACAGATATTAAATGTTATTTTAAACCTAGAGGTCTCAGCATCTGAAAATAATTCTAAATTAATTAATGTTTCTCTGAGCTTAAAAAAATGTTTCTCTTAACCAAAAAACAAATGTTACTTACATATGAAAACTTTGTTGCACTAAACATTAACAAAAAAAAAACAGACAAAAATATTTAAAAGTGGAATTTTTTCTAATATACAGCTTACTTCTACACACCAATAAAAAGTTTTCATCCACCTGCCACAATGCCTTTAACATTTGCATTAGAATAATTCTTACCTCATGGTGCTTGTTTAGTGTGTTGATTTTAATCTATCAAATCTTGATTTGGGTTACATGTACACTTTTCAGAAGTACGTCTGACTCTAAGTAGAGTGGAGTTACAAAAGTATGTTGGTTTTTTTTTGTTTTTTTTTAAAGAATTGACCAAGAAACAATCCCCTTTGACGACCACCCTAGTCAACGCATGGCCTCCGATGTTTTGGTCTCCTTTGAGTGTTGTTTTTGTGTGTTTATTTGTTGTGACCTAAAGCCTTACTTTCTCGTATTTGTGTAGAAATGCGCGCGCTCCTTTGCGTGGCCTCGTGTCCGTAGCTCGCACATGTTTGTGCAAGGGCAGGTAACTCTAGACGCACGCACTTCCCTTTTGGAAGTGATCTGTTGATCGGACACTGAGATGTCTTCGCATTACCTTCTTTATCACTCGGAACCCTGGAGAGAAAAAAAAAAACGCCATGATGTTTAGGATGTTGTTACCATCTGTGACGGTGTTGGTGCTCATCTGGAGCTCATGATAGGATTCACTGGGATGGTTGGTTGCCCAGCGGGCCTTGTCTCAACCGGAAATAGCAATCAGTCTTGTGACGCTGTGGAAACCTCACTGCACTATATAGATTTGCTCTTTCCAATCAGCCTTTCTACGTTTTAGAAGACGTTCGGGGCGGGTAAGAAGGGGTGGAGTGGAGAAAGAGAGTGGCATCGCCCCTTGGTTTTAGGCGATTGCCCGAGTCCATTCGTGAAGTTGAAGAGAATAGAGAAATGTTTTCAATTAGTAGATCTGGACTCCGTTCTGACCAATAGTGGAGAGAAGATTCTCTGTAAGCAGCTCATTATTGATAGCTATTTGTCCCTTAGCCTCGCACTGTAACAAAATGACCTACTCTGTTTCTCATTGACACAGTCAACAATGTTTTGATGGTGTACCATTAGAGAAATATTCCATCCAAGACATTAGTATCGCTTTAATCCGATTGTAAAAGTCAAGTAAAATTCCCCTTTCAGACCTTAACATCTAAAGGGCAGATGATGTAAAGGTCACCTGTTTCTGTGGCCCACGCTTAACGAGGGTGTCATGTGGCCATGCCAAAGACCAACCGCCTTTACTTTTCCCCGACTATTGTCAGGTACCAATTAGAGCTGGGTGGACTCGAAATTAAAAATCTCAGTCTTCACCAGGATTCGAACCTGATACCCCCCGGTTTAGAAGCCAAGCACTTTATGGCTTCGCCACAGCGCCTCCAATCGAATTGAACGTGTAGAGAAATACCAAGTCTTGCACCATACATGTAGAGAAATACCAAGTCTTGCACCACACATGTAGAGAAATACCAAGTCTTGCACCACACATGCAGACACACACACAAACACACAGGTTCATATAAGAATGCGTAGTGTCACTGCATCAATGATTGTTCTTCACAATCAGAAACTTCTATTCTTAGCTTGTAAAACATATTTTTGACTATGTAACTCTCCTATCAAATCGTCTGCTAATCGTCTTCACAGCAGACGTGCGTCTGGATTCTGACATGGAGTGTTTGGTTTAAGTCCAGAGGGGTACTTCTTTTTTGTGCGGAAGAATGGCGCTTCTCTCAGGGCCAGTGTTGTGCACTCATGGTGTGTCCTGTCATGCCAAGAGATTGAACAAACACGACACTAAAACTTAATGAGATATTTGCCAGCTCGACCACGTCTCTATTTTCTGGGGTCACATTGAATGAGTGGATACACAGGGCTCTAAGTGGAACACCACAGGTCTGGGGGTGGGGGGTGGGCTGAAAATCTTGTCAATCTCACTAATGAAAGAAAATGTGAACTTCAAAATTACGACAATCAGGATCTGAACCAAAAAAAAAATGAAAACATAAACAACTTAAAGCATTATCATTATGTGTTTACATCTTTGTAAAAAAATTCTTAAATGTAAAAAGCATTAGAGATTTTCATTTTTGGCGGAAATAGCTATTTGTATCCGGTGTACAAAAAATAGGAAGTTTTGATTAGCTAGGTCATTGAGTAGCTATATGTAAAATCTTGTCAACTTTTTAGCCCTGTAGAATCTTATGTCTAAACTCTTTTGTTTGTAGCACGAGGTATTTTTGTTTTGTGGCCAAGGTGATCTTTTATTATAGCGTCCTTGACATTGTTTAGAATCGCAAATCCATCATGAAAATCCTCAATTCTGAGTATTCGGTGTAGATCATCAGAGATCTCTGTTTTAGAGTTGCTTTTAGTACACAACGTCGAAACCAATGACGCAATTGTTGATCAATTATCTGATACGTGACAATAAATAACTACTTTAAAATAATTTCCATAATTAGTCAATATATCACTAGGGAATACACTCGTATGACATGTCACTAGCGAATACACTCATGACATGTCATTAGGGTTTACACTCGTATGACATGTCACTTGTGAATGCACTCATATGACATGTCATTTGGAATACACTCATATGACATTTCACTAGGGATTGCACTTAATATAATAAATGACATGTTAAAGAATACACTTCGGCCTATATCTTATGACATGTTATTAGTAACTACACACATATATGGCATCATAAGGAATTTTAACTCCACTATAATCAACGTGTGCGCGTGTGTGCACTGTACCTGTTATAAAGCGTATCCGTGTACACTACAGTGTACTAGATCTAGAAGGATTAAGTACAACCAATATGTCCATGAATTACTACCCAAACACCAACATGTTAAATAGGAAAAGATAATGTTTCCAATAAACACTAATGCTAAAGGTTAAACTCATTCAACTAACTAAAGACATATAGCACTGACCTAAGAAATACCATCGAGACTCCGTACGCCTGTCTCTAAAGTCGGCGAATTAATTATAATTAGCTCCCTTGAACCCCCCCCCCCCCCAAAGCCTCATGAACTAAGTTTATTTTAAGATCTGGGGAGCACGAGAGTGAATTCAACCACTTACTTTTGTGGATCAAAAAACCGAATGAATGGGCAAAATAAAAGTGGGGGGGGGGGGGGGGTTCGGGGTGCTATATATAGAAGAAAGTGGGGGGGGGGGGGATGTTGTAAATGGAGGCAATCTTCCACTGCTACAAAGTCCTGAAGCTTTGCCTCTATCCATTCTTACGTCTGACAAAATACCAAGTTATTCTAGAAAGGGCTATGGTCGCACATGTTGCCACATACACAATTAGAATCATTAAAGCGATCTGTGTAAACATCTCAGGGCACTGGCCAGGTAGCAAAAAACAACACTAACCACACACCTGAGGTCCCAGGAACCAGAAAACGCACTCAATTCAAAATCTCATTGAAACTTTGCCTTGTACGTAATAGTTCAAAACTTTTCAATTTTGTTAGAATGGCAAAGCTTAAAACAATAACATTAAGTCCAAACCCTGCGCTTAAAGAGAAGTCAGCTCACGTTCAAGTTTCGTGAAGTCTCGTGTAATTCACGATGAGCCCTAAGCTGAAGGAGAGAAACGAGATTTGTAAAAATCTGAAACAAAACCACTCAGGAGAGAGAAACGTCTCGGAAGTTCTGTCAGAGAGAGTTCACCTCTCACGCCCGCTCCCATCCCCCCTCTCTCCTTAACACAAACACATACAAAAAGAGGTTGGGGGGGGGAGAGTGACTAACAGAAAGAACTTTCTATTTTTTAACGTAATTTGTGTTTAGTTTTTTAAACCAGTGTTTCCCAAACTTTTTCTTCAATGGAACACTTCGCACATTCTGATTATTTATTGGACCACTTTGCTTATTTTTTTAGAGAGGTTAATTCACGTGGTGGCCTACTAGTTAATTATTCCAGTAGTTCATGGAACTCTTATTCAGGCCTCCTGGAACACTTAAGTTCTGCGGAACACAGTTTGGGAAACACTGATTGAAACACTTGTTGTATTGCTTGTTTTTGGCTTGTTTACAAGTTCGTGTTCGCTTTTTTTTTCGTCTTTCTTATTGCTATGAACTTGTCACTAAGAAATATACATTGCTAGAAACAAGCCAACTTCCATGTCTTAAAGACACGCTATTCTGGAAATGTGCGATTCTTTATACATATATAAATATATTTTTTTTATTCCAGAACTAAGATCCTAAGAGAATCCAACAGTTCTGATAGAGACACTAATCGTTCCATATACATGCCATCCATAAATTCCAATCGTATTCTCGTGAGGTGTCTGAAGTCCTATGACTATGGTCAGGACAATGTTATTTTGTTGAGAATGTCTAACCTCTAGCTTCAATAAAATTACTAAGACAAAGTTAGCATTTAACAGGCAGAAATAGCAGCTCGCTCTTGTTCTTACGACCCTCCTATTTCAGAAGATCACAGGGAGAGAACTCCCGATAAACTCAATCTTTTTTTTTTCTAAATGCTCCAAATTGTTGGAGTTCCTACCCCTTGCCATTAACGCCCCTCTCCTGTCCCTAATAGCTATCTAGGCTTCATGTTATAATTATATGCTTGAAGTAATGTCCCCTTTCAGGTCCAAGGGCCGTAACTTTGTCAACAGGTTGAAAATTGAGTAAGCTCAAGGGCAAGTGTCAAGCAGTTTAGTGCTTAGGTCCCAGCATATTGTGGGACGTCTTCTCTTTGGAGCCGAACAGAATTGATGCCCCTGTTACATGAAAGGCTTCGTTATTTCCCCATAAAAATTTAATAAATAGCTTGTTATAATTTTCATGTCACAGTATGGGTTTTCTTGGCGGATACACAAAATAAACCCAGCCCAGGTCAGGTATGAAATAAAGGTATCCTGTTGTTCGCTTTGTCTAGGCATGTGCTTGTTGTTTTTTTAAATTATTTAAATCTATAGGAGAACAAAAGTGGGCTTACTTTGAAGGAGATTCATTGGATCGCTGTGTTCGCCTCTCAGGATGTACATTTTATTATTACTTAAGTAACTGGATGGCTCCTTGAGCGTGTGGTATGTGCTCTGGACTGTCGTCTCGATGGTCTCGGGTTCAAACTTTGCATGCAGCCCTTCCCCCACTGGAATGTTGGGGTTTGAAGGAACATCAGAAATACAGACAACAAAACCAAATAGATGTCAACTTGAAATAGGACATTAGTTTACTGATAGATATTTGGACTGAGTTGAAGTTAGCCATCGGTCTCTCATGGGTTTCGGGTTGTGGTTACTTTGAGACAGGTCGTTAAGCCTCTCTTGTGTTTCGGGTTGTGGTGAGCTTATAACTTTCATTCATGAAACAAACTAACTAAAAGATTGTTTTTTTTTGTTTTTTTTTGGAGGGGGCACAGTAACCTTTTTTAAATTGATACTGTCTTTCCAGTCCAGTTTAATTAGTTTACAGAACTTTCTGTCCCCTCACCCTCTTGTCCAGCCGGAAACAGTACATATAAACATGACCTATTATTTCATCATGCTCGTATAACTAAAAAACTCTAAAGAATAATTTCCCTCACGCTGTCACAGAGACATTAAACTCAATCTATTTACACCAGAGATCCAGCTCGAAATATTATGCTTTTAACCAATGCTCTATTTAACTGTAAAAGAGTAAATAAGAATTTGAATGACAATGGTATCTTCATACTGCTTTGCTAAATAGAACTAGATATACTTCTTTTTTTTTTTAAGTCTGTCAGCACCACCTGACAACTCCATTTCCCACAGATAGATTTGTAAACCCCTCCCCGTTCTCTCTCCCCCACCCCCTGTCTCTCTCCTCGTCTATTCCAGACACAATCTCAAGGGCACTTGTGTTTGGGCCTCGGCCAGTCACATAGCGCACAGCAATGATTGACGGACCACCAATGACTACCAGGAACTCCGTTGGGCCGGATGTTTTTACTGACGAAATTTTATAAAGCGTTTTTGGACGCATTTGTTTGGACACAAGTCTGATAGCCTCGTGTAATATCTAAGCACGTCTCTAAATAACGATATCAACAATGACTGCGGTCTTTGTGACATGACAAGCTACTAGTCAACACAATTGAATATATTAAATCTAGCATTCATACCAACTCTGTCTGCTTATAAAGGATTTTTTATTTTTTGACATAAACGAAAGATAGTTCCTGATTTTTAATTTGTCAAAAGTTGCATGACTAGAAGATTTTAACGAAACAATATAAATCTGTTTCAAACACATTTCATGAACACTTCGCCAGGGAGTTAGAAAAACGAATGCAGCAGATATGAATGAATCACCTTGACCTTAATTGACATTTAACCTAGCACGAAGGTCGTTGTATTTACGCAGGGCCCCGACGTAACTTGTAGCTGTTCCATACACATCATTACATCTAATAGAGTTGAATTGAGGGAGATAACTGATAGCGGGAGGGACACGAGGAGTGGGGCGGGTAAGGAGAGAGGCTTAAATAATGAGGATAAATAATGATGAAACTTATAGTGATCGGATATTAAACATAGATAAGAAGAGCAGGTTGACTTCTGCAAACCATTAATCAATAGCTCATTATGTTTGATTAAATGTCGATAAAAGTTTCTGACGTTTACAATTCATATCTAAATTTGTACTTTTAAAGAACTCTCAAGAGGAAGATTGTATTCAAATAAGTTGACCTTAAAGTGCTGAGCTGTTTTACAATGAGTAAATACAAAATGGAACTACAGTTCTGATGTTTAGAGGCTAATCTACCACACGCGTTAAACTGTGTCAAGGAAATAGTGTCAAATATATTTTGTTGACATTAATCATGCCTGATCATTTTCATGTTTTTTTGTAGCGGAATTAGTAACAATTGTTTAAATTATTGCGCTTGCGTCTTTAAAAAGTTCGCGAATTGGAATAACCAGGGAAAGCCGAAATTGATAATAAACTAAGTACCGAAAAAATAAAAAGTCTCAAGGTAAATCTCCGTCTTCCTATCGAGCGCAAGGTTTCGTCTATTCTTGTCTGCGGCAATTAGTGGATCCAGATACTTAGGTGTGGTTCTTTCTCCTTATGATTAAAAGTTCTTAGGGCCAGTCTTCCTCTTTAGTTTCTTAACCAGACCTGCATGTCGTAAAGGCGGGGCCCTGAGTTAGAGAAATGGACTTCAAGAGGATGTAGATAAAAAGAACCCTTTAACTATTGAAGTTAAACATGATCCAGGGGCGGGAAACATGGCACTCAAAGGAAGGTGACTTTTGTGATTAGGTTATGAAAGAGTGGAAGGGGGAGGGGGGGGCTATGGTGACTACAGTTATAATGAAGTTGAATGAAGGTAGTATCAACAGAAATCAGTTGAAATGTGTGAACTTGTTTATTTGACTTTTAATCGGTCTCGTGCACTGCATGAGCTTTTCATGGGGTCTCATGGAGGGGCATGTCCTCTGTACATTTTGAGTCATGTGACTTTCGCTTTGAGGACATGTCTAGTGATAAATGTACTGCAACACAACAGCTTCTTAACTATCAATCCAATCACCGCCATGTTGGTTGGTACGTGAGTCAGGACGGGACCTGCCTCCAAATCTGTTGAGGTCAACCAACAGAGACAGCAGAGCACATAAGACTTGTAGGTAGAAAACTATAAAGTTATCAATAGTTTCTATTTCTTTCGCTATGATCGCTGTTGATGACATTATTTGAAATGGGCCTTAAGAAAAACAAAAAGCTGTCTAGATTGGAACAAGTCATAGTGCCCAGTGAACAAGGGGAATGTGACGTCAGTCAACTCAGAGAATCAGATACTTATGTCTTGAGACGTTTCCTACAAGTAACGGGCTCCGGTGCCGCGTCGAAAGGGCACGTCTAATGTAAGTTTAGTGTAAAGTCAAACCACATCAACGACCATAGTTTATGTCTAGACTCTACAAAAACAAGTTGTTTCGTTATTGCTATGTGGGCTCAGGTTTGTGACATTTCGCCCTAAGACATCCCCCACTCCTCTTCCAGCCTGCACCCTTCCAGATCGAGTCCCAGCTACCCAGTTAATTGTCTTTCACTGTTTGTCGTCTGCCTTAACACCGTGGGAATGTAATTACCTAGTCACGTGATCACAGCTCATTACCATAACTTGATAGTGTCTGCAGTGCTGGATTGATCTAGTTCCATATGGAGCACGTGTTTTGGGAAAGTGGAATAAAAGAGGCACCATTGGATTTCATCGTTCTCTAGCAATAATACATAATCCTGTTTTGTTTCACGTCTGCTGTCATTTGAAATGCAATTATAAAACTAGGTTAAAACTTAATGAGAAGCAGAGCGGCGTAAAAAATCTGACACTTTCAACGTTGTGTAAGAATAAAACTCAGCGCTAGTCATGAATTCAGCCACTTCGCCACAGCTTAGAAGTTTTGCATGAGTGTCAATTAATGTTAACCCAGACCTTTCATTCTTATATAAATACAAACCTTGCAGGGAGGGTGGTCACTGATTGGGTAAAAGTCCAGCCTAGAGAGGATGTGGTCATTAATTTGTTGTAGATGAATGCCAAAAATGTTCCTCCAGTTCTTATGGACATTCCATGTGTTAAGGCGGAAAATGGTATCTGTTTAAGATGTTAAAATGGCATTCTGTGTTGTTTTCTTTAGGTCGTGGGGACCTAATGCTAGGTGAATGTATTGCAATGTGATATATAGTTCGTCCATCGTGGTGACCACTTTGTCATCCAGGGGGCTGAGGGCCTTGCACTGGGGTTTTATGCCTCCTCATGTGGCTGGTGAGACCTATGTGAGCTTGTGCATACTGGGCAGGCTATTCCAGCTGGAGCTAGTTTCATTGGTCTTGCTTTTCTTCTCTGGCGTTTTTCTTCTGCTAGCGTTGTTCTCTTTTCCTCTGCAACCTGTGCGCCAGTTTTCACAGCGCGACGCCATGATGCTCTGTCTCCCAGGTGGCTGGATCTATGCTGAACGCCTTCAGAGAGGCTATGAGAGTGTCCCTGAAGCGCTTTCTTTGACATCCTTGCGAGCGTAGTTGGCCATACAAGAGACGTTTAGGCATGCTGCGGTCTTTCATTTTGCAGACGTGTCCTGCCCATCGCAGCTGGGACTGCATCAGGATTGCAATGAAAGACAAAGCAGCTTCCGGTAGAGCACTTCTAGAGAGTTGCTGAGCTCATTAAGAAGTAAGAATTGAAAACCATTGATCAGTTTCAGTTGCTGTGACTTCTGGAGAAGAACTAGGAACACACCCACAATTCCCAGCAGCTATGTCAGGCTGACACAAGACTACGTCATCTTGGATGGTACAATAAAATATTCATGTGCCTGGGGGCTTCCTTTTATTCTTAAATCATTCCCGTGTTTGTGTTTTCCCTTTTTCTTTTTTTCAACAAGACAAAAGCTTCTGTTTGTGTGTTGGTGTGAGAGAAGTCATATATACATATATATATCAAGAGAGAGAGAGAGCCACTGAGCTAGACCTATGATAATATAAAGTTTTATCTATTGTTAGTTTCACAATTTTAGGCGACGACCTAATTCGCTTAAGAAGGCTTATATCTTTTTAGCTAGTATATATTAGACCAAATTAATTCATTGCTAATAATTGATAAAATAGTTGATCAATTTTTTTTTTTTGATTTGTGTGTCGATAGTTACAAGTCTTCTCTTGTATAGACCTAGTCTGTGCAGCCAACATGATCTTCACTGGAGCTTAGGACATTACTCACGAAGTATTGTTAGGTCACAATATATTCTATGGAGCTTAGGACATTACTCACGAAGCATTGTTAGGTCACAATATATTCAATGGAGCTTAGGACATTACTCACGAAGCATTGTTAGGTCACAATATATTCACTGGAGCTTAGGACATTACTCACGAAGCATTGTTAGGTCACAATATATTCACTGGAGCTTAGGACATTACCCACGAAGCATTGTTAGGTCAAATAATATATTCAATGGAGCTCAGGACATTACCCACGAAGCATTGTTAGGTCACACAATATATTCAATGGAGCTCAGGACATTACCCACGAAGCATTGTTAGGTCACACAATATACACATAACTGAATGATGCACTTCTGACACCAATTGTATTTATTAGTCAATCTTACATTATATACGAATAGATTGAACTAGTGAAAGCATGGATGGACTAACAATAAACTCTCACAATTACTGATCGCTAGTAGAATAGCTTTGATGACATTTGAGATCGGATCCATCGAGACACCGAGAGTATATGTAAGTAGCAGATAAGACAAAATCTTGCGACACTCCAGCAGAGACATGCTACAGAGACAGTCGCAACACTTTCTGGCGACACTCCAGCAGAGACATGCTACAGAGACAGAGATACGCCTCAACAAATAAGAGATTTGAAACTTAAAAATATTTAAACTGTAGCGAGCTAGCCCTCTATTACCTGTTTCTTTCAAATAACACATTCTACAATCTACAAGACAACAACATTCCACAATCTACAAGACACCAAACATTCCACAATCTGACACCCTACACAATCTAAAAGATACCAAACATTCCACAATCTGACACCCTGCATTCCACAATCTACAAGACACCAAACAATCTATGAGACATTCAACATTCCATAATCTATGAGTGACCAGACATTCCACAATCTAGGAGACACACAATATTTCTTAAAGCAAAGATTAGGAATAGAGGAGCGAGGGACAGCAGACTTTGAGTTTGTCTATTTCAGAGCAGTAGATGTCTTGTCCTTCGACATTTTTCTTTATTTATCCCCAAGGATCAGAAGACTGGGGACTGATTCTAAGTGGATGAAGCGAAGCGTGATGTCATAATGTCACTTACGTCACGACTGTGACAGTTATTCATCCCAGCGAGTCGAACTAGTCACCTGTTTTGACTAACATACTTCCCCAGCAAGTAGTCCAAGGCGGGCGCCCGCACCACAAGGGCGTGATGTCGTTACATAGGAATTCATAACTTTGTTGACAAGAAACTGTGCAACCCCAACTTAAAGACAAGACACAAAGTTTGTCTCAGAGCTCTAGATAGACAAGTGTTTCCATTTCCGGGCGTTTACCCTCCCCCCTCCTCGTCCTCCTTGAGCCTCGCACCAGCTTATCAACTTTGCCTCTATTCACATCCCAGTCTCTTCCAGTCACCTGAAAAAAAAATGGATAGATCTACAGTCAAATGTGTGGAAAATCCCATATGACTCGTGGTGGGGGGAATCTGGCAAATGAGGACTTTTGGAGGATCTCTTGAGGAAGACAAAAGTCTCTTTTGATGGAGGATTCTGTCAGAGTGTCCTCTCGACGCGGTCTCTGCACCTGCACAGCTGGTACAAGTGTGACAAGTTTTTTGTTTTTTTTAACTAGTGATCTGAAGTGAAACAGAAGTTGGAATGTTGGCCAGAGTTTTGGGTTTTTGTTTACTGCCAAGTCTCGAGAATAACGTGAGACTTGTTGTTTGGAAACTGGTCTTCTAACGGTATCACCTTTTACAGATAAATATCCAAATAAGCGTCATAACTAAATTCACTGTGGTTCTAATATTTTCATCAGCAGGGTTGTTTTTTCATCAACGATTCACGAACAAAAAGTTTCGATTAAATTTCTGCTCTAAAAAAAAAAGAAAAAAAAAAAGAGAGAGGATTGAATGGGAAGAAGAAACGAAATTAATTCAAAGGGATTGGGTTACGGTTAGGGTATTTCTCTGTATTTTAGGGTTACGGTTAGGGTATTTCTCTGTATTTTAGGGTTACGGTTAGGGTATTTCTCTGTATTTTAGGGTTACGGTTAGGGTATTTCTCTGTATTTTAGGGTTACGGTTAGGGTATTTCTCTGTATTTTAGGGTTACGGTTAGGGTATTTCTCTGTATTTTAGGGTTACGGTTAGGGTATTTCTCTGTATTTTAGGGTTACGGTTAGGGTATTTCTCTGTATTTTAGGGTTACGGTTAGGGTATTTCTCTGTATTTTAGGGTTACGGTTAGGGTATTTCTCTGTATTTTAGGGTTACGGTTAGGGTATTTCTCTGTATTTTAGGGTTACGGTTAGGGTATTTCTCTGTATTTTAGGGTTACGGTTAGGGTATTTCTCTGTATTTTAGGGTTACGGTTAGGGTATTTCTCTGTATTTTAGGGTTACGGTTAGGGTATTTCTCTGTATTTTAGGGTTACGGTTAGGGTATTTCTATGTATTTTAGGGTTACGGTTAGGGTATTTCTCTGTATTTTAGGGTTACGGTTAGGGTATTTCTCTGTATTTTAGGGTTACGGTTAGGGTATTTCTCTGTATTTTAGGGTTACGGTTAGGGTATTTCTCTGTATTTTAGGGTTACGGTTAGGGTATTTCTCTGTATTTTAGGGTTACGGTTAGGGTATTTCTATGTATTTTAGGGTTACGGTTAGGGTATTTCTCTGTATTTTAGGGTTACGGTTAGGGTATTTCTATGTATTTTAGGGTTACGGTTAGGGTATTTCTCTGTATTTTAGGGTTACGGTTAGGGTATTTCTCTGTATTTTAGGGTTACGGTTAGGGTATTTCTCTGTATTTTAGGGTTACGGTTAGGGTATTTCTCTGTATTTTAGGGTTACGGTTAGGGTATTTCTCTGTATTTTAGGGTTACGGTTAGGGTATTTCTCTGTATTTTAGGGTTACGGTTAGGGTATTTCTCTGTATTTTAGGGTTACGGTTAGGGTATTTCTCTGTGTTTTGAGCTTTACATTCATATCTATACTCAGCCTTAATATTCTTAATCGAAAAGATTACCATTAGAATCTACCTAATCCACTGTATATTAAACAGCTAACCAGAACACATGGTCAGTTAAATTTAATAGATCAGAGCGTTAGTTAGCTTTTATTTAAGCTAGTATTCACAAGAAAACGGTTTCCTAGAGATTTACTTTTGAAGAACTCATTGTTTCATCAAGTGACTGATCAAGGCGTCAGCCTGTACACATCATAAACAAAGAAAGTCTATCTACGAATGGAAGGTCAGACTAAGGCGGCCATCTTGCTGCATCTCAGCCTTTCCAGAACACGTGCTTGACCAGTTCATTTGTGTGACCATCTCTTTTTGTCCAATATCATTGGATTAGGATCGGGGGGGGGGGGGGGGTGAAGACTTACAAAGAATTTGAGGGTGGGCGCCTTAGAACTATTGTTATAGAACAGTGTGGAAAGGGGGGGGGGGGCTCACTTCAGTTTGAAACATGCGACAAAACAAAAGACAGAGGGGGAAATGGAAGGAGAATCAGTCAAGTTGACAACATTGATTGTCTGCTAAAGAACGCAGTGCACGGCGCCCCTGCTAAAGTACGCAGTGCGCCCCGTATCAGCGGTGTTGCTCTCTTCAATCCGGAAAGACTTTTCATCAAGTTGAATTCAGTAGAATTAGTGGATTTTCGCTATTCGTGTTTCTTCTGGCGTTAAGTCTGCTCTGCCACCCTTCGCCCCCCCCCCCCACCACTTGCTCATTGTTCTGATGGGGCGCCAAGCATGAAGACGACGAGCGGAGTCTTAGCCCTCTTCATTTAAAGAAAAAAAAAAGATCCTCCAGGAATCCATACTTTCCTCAGTCGCTCTCTTTGAACGGATCGGTTTAATGGAGAGCTTCATGCTTTCCTTGATTAGACAACAACACAGAAGGAGATTAGGTTTAGGTGTAGCACCCCCGCCTCAAAAAATTTACCCCTCCTGAAGGGGCTGGGGTAGGGATGGATGATATGAACGTTTGAAAAGTAGCTTTTTTTTTTAGTACTTTATGTAGTGTAGCATACTTTAGGTAGTTGGGATGGGGTGGTGAAGGAGGGTGTAATTGGAGGAAAAAGAAGCTTTTGATAAAGTCCTCCCTAGAAACACTTAATACTGCAGTTCGGTCTTAATGACGACTTGAGCCCTGCATTCTTGTGTATCTATTTTACTATATATTAATTATTATCACTTGCAACAGTTATAAAGTGCAAGGGCGGATACAAGGGGGAAGGGGTGGTGAAGAGGGAGGTGAATCACACAATTCTTTTGTTGTTTTAACGGGCTTGATGTGTTTTTTTTTATTTACACAGCAAATACATTCCAACTATATTCAGGTAGATAGATAAGATTAGATTAGATAGATAGATTAGATAGATAGATTAGATAGATAGATTAGATAGATAGATTAGATAGATAGATTAGATAGATAGATTAGATAGATAGATTAGATAGATAGATTAGATAAGATAGATAGATTAGATAGATAGATTAGATAGATAGATTAGATAGATAGATTAGATAGATAGATTAGATAGATAGATTAGATAGATAGATTAGATAGATAGATTAGATTAGATAGATAGATTAGATAGATAGATTAGATAGATAGATTAGATAGATAGATTAGATAGATAGATTAGATAGATAGATTAGATAGATAGATTAGATAGATAGATTAGATAGATAGATAGATTAGATAGATAGATTAGATAGACAGATTAGATAGATAGATTAGATAGATAGATTAGATTAGATAGATAGATTAGATAGACAGATAAGATAGACAGATAAAAAGATAGATAGATTAGATTAGATAGATAAATTAGATTAGATAGATAGATGTTAAAAGTATAAAAAAAAAATTGGAATCAAGCTACATATTATCATGTCCCCACCCCATTGCAATGGCCATGGTCATTGCAGTGTTAAAGAATAACAAAGCACCAGGGCTGGACATGTTATCAGCAGAAATGCTAAAATATGGGGGACAGTGCATTGTTAACAGAATGACTGATCTCTTAAATCTCTGTTGGCGAACTTCAAAAATCCCAGAGGACTAGCAAAAGGGAGTGATTGTAAAGCTTCCAAAAAAGGGCAACTTGACAGACTGCAACAACTGGAGGGGCATTACTCTCCTCTCTGTCCCGGGCAAAGTTTTCAGCACTGTTTTGTTGAGACGGCTTCAACAGTCTGTAGATGAAAGGCTCAAAGAAGAACAAGCAGGTTTCCGAAGAGGCAGATCATGTACAGAGCAGATTTTCGTTCTACGAAATATGATAGAACAAAGTCTTGAGTACCAACAACGGCTAACGATCAGTTTCGTGGACTTCTAAAAAAGCGTTTGATAGTGTCCACCGAAAATCACTATGGAAAATAGTTAAAGAATACGGTAGCCCAGAAAAATTCGTCAAGATCCTACGACACCTTTACAGTCAGTCTAGTTGCTGCATTAAAACAGAAGAGGGAACAACAGAGTTTTTTTACAATCGAGACAGGTGTGAGACAGGATTGCATCTTATCTCCCTTCCTTTTCCTCCTAGCCACCGACTACATAATGAGGAAAGCAATGAACCAGACTGCCTTTGGTATTCCATGGCATGAACAACTCCGATTGACGGACTTGGACTTTGCTGATGATGTTGCACTACTCGGGGCTACAAATAAATGCATTCAAGAAATGACGCAGACCCTAGACAGAGAGGCACCCAAAATTGGCCTCCGCATAAACTTGGATAAGACTAAAATTATTCGAGTGGGATATAAGGCAAAGGGTGTCCCTGTCAGACTTGGCGAGTCAAAGCTTGAAGAGCTGGACAAGTTCACGTACCTAGGCAGCATCATAACAAATGATGGAGATGTTTAACATGATGTAGCGTGCGGAATAGGAAAGGCAGGGAGCATTTTCCAAAGGCTGCAGCCTATTTGGACTAACCAAGCCATTGAACTCGAGACAAATATACACCTTCTCAACACAATCGTCATTCCAACTGCTACATATGCATGTGAGACGTGGAAGTCATCTGTCAAAATTGAGAAAAGACTAAATGTGGCTCAACAGAGATGGCTGAGACGTATTTTGGGAGTCACAGATCGGGTCTCAAACAAGGAAATCTTATGCCGAACTGGGAGTCGAACACTTGGTGAGGTTGTGACTGAGCATCGTATGAGGTTTGCGGGACTTGTACTACGTCAAAATGAATTACGCACACCAAGAGTTGCGATAACATGGAAGCCAAAACGAGGAAAGCGCAAACAGGGACGTCCTCGTATTACTTGGCAACATACCTTCATGGAGGACCTCAGAACCTTGGACACCAGGTGGGAGGAGGCTTCAGACATTGCTAGTGACAGATCTTTATGGAGACAGCTTGCCTAAGTCCTAAATCCCCACCCCATTTCCCCAGGTATGAAATATTCTTGCAATGTACCCACAACATTTCCCCAGGCATGAAATATTCTTGCAATGTACCCACAGCATTTCCACAGGCACGAAATATTCTTGCAATGTGCCCACAGCATTTCCCCAGGCATGAAATATTTATGCAGTGCCCCCACCCCCATCTCCTGAGGCATGAAAGAAATATTCCTGCAAAGCCTCCCCCCCCCCCCCCTTCCATCTCTTTTCATCGCTCATGGTTGGAACTCTTGTTTGTAGACTTCCAACTGGTCACTAGAGGTCTCTAACAAAGAACCGTCAGACACATTTTTTCTTGAAAGCTCAGTTCGTTTTAATCATTGCACAAATCTCACATTGATGATGTCATACTGTGTTTGAATAAAGCGCTCTGAATTGATCTTTCTTGTAGTTTGCAAGACTTCAATGGAGAGATAACTCCACACCTAGTAATTTGTCCCTCCATGACGTAATAAAACTGTGAATAGCCCCCCTTTGTTTTGGACATTCCTCAAGAACAGTTTAAAATAATATATACACATATTTCCTCGTTTCTTTTGTTCCAAATAGGAATATGCAAGTTTTTATTGTAACCAGAGACAACTTCTAAATCTTTTTTGTTTTTTTGTCCCCCAAGACTCCAGCTTATCTGCCTTTGTTTAATCTTTTTTTTTTTTTAAATATTTTTTACGTGAACTATTGAATGTGCGAGATCAAAACTGCACGTCTTGAAGGCGATAAGATACATTCTCTTCAAACTGTCTGACTGTAGCAGGAGGAGGGGAACGGGGGATTGAGAGACAGAAATAGTGTTAGAAAGAAGAGGAGGTTTAAAAAAAAAAAAGGAGATATACAAGTTGTGAAGTTTCGTGACGGTGAAAGGAGTTGTCTCCACGCATGGTTGATTCCGCAGCAGAGAATTCCACTAGAAATACTGTAATAGTCTTGAGGTGTTGTTTTGATTCTTTGTCTTCACATTCTTGTTGATTTCGTAGAGACCTTTTTTTGTTGTTTGTTGTTTGTTTGTTGTCAATTTGAAATGAAACTAGTAGTTAGAAGTCATAGAGAACTGAACCTGTTTAGAGGTCAAAGGTTAATGTGTGTGTGTGTGGTGTGTGTGACTGGCTAGAGCTTGGACACTATACTATAAGCTGAAGTATCAATCTATCTATCTATCTGTCTTTTTGTCTGTCTGTCTTCTTAAAGTCTCACTAACCTAGATAAAACTCGCTTCCAAAATACAACTAACCTAGATAAAACTCGCTTCCAAAATACAACTTATCTAGATAAAACTCGCTTCCAAAATACAACTAATCTAGATAAAACTCGCTTCCAAAATACAACTTATCTAGATAAAACTCGCTTCCAAAATACAACTAACCTAGATAAAACTCGCTTCCAAAATACAACTTATCTAGATAAAACTCGCTTCCAAAATACAACTAACCTAGATAAAACTCGCTTCCAAAATACAACTAACCTAGATAAAACTCGCTTCCAAAATACAACTAACCTAGATAAAACTCGCTTCCAAAATACAAATGACCCAAACATCTTAGAACTCGCTTCCAAAATACAACTAACCTAGATAAAACTCGCTTCCAAAATACAACATATCTAGATAAAACTCGCTTCCAAAATACAACTAACCTAGATAAAACTCGCTTCCAAAATACAACTAACCTAGATAAAACTCGCTTCCAAAATACAAATGACCCAAACATCTTAGAACCCACCTTGTTGGTTGATTCGTTTGTTGAACATTTTACGACGGCGTAATGTGGCCAATGCACAGGGCCTGTCCTACAGATTGCGGGGCCCTATGCGAAACGGAATGCGCGGGGCCCAATCTGGGTAGGGATAAGGATAATAGGTAAAAATTAAGATTTTGTATAAGAAAATAAATTCGTCTTTGCATTTTATTCCTAGGGCCTACTTTACTAAGTACAAACTCACGGTTATATCAACTTTACGAGCCATCTAAAGGTACATAGTATTTATACACATAGCAGTTTTCTAACAAAAAGAAGATAAACATTGAGATCTGCCTTTTAGATTTACTATTAACAAGCAAAATATCGCTTTTTGATTTTTTGAGATGGAGATGAAAATTGAGATTTAGATCTATATTATATTTGCATGCCAGTGACTACTAAAGTAAATTAAGTATTCAAACTTCTTGTTTTGGTTTAAAATTCGGCTTATTACATTTTTATTAAATGAAAGCTCAAAATGCCGTTTTTTTTTTTTAAATCTCGAGTAGGAGTAGTTGTCCAAATTGAATGACACCCCGAATAACAATTTTGTCTGTTTTTAAGGAGATTTGTATGAGTTTTAGAAGATTTTAATAATTTCAGGAGATTTCGATGTTTTTTTCATATATTTTTGTATTTCAAGAAATTTCCATGAGCTCCTGGAAAATCCTGAGGCAACGGTAACCCTTTAATATTAAGTTAAAATGGTTTAATTTAATAATTTCCACCTAGAATTAGCGCGGGGCACTATGAAAGTGCGGGGTCCACTGCGGTCGCCTAGGTTGCAGTGGCCTAAGGCAGGCCCTGCCAATACATTCATGAACGTCCATCTCACTTCCAAACTTATTTCCGACTAGACCTGCTTGGACACAGGAAGGTCAACGAGTCTTCAGCAGCATAGGAACCCATGATCATTTGTTTAGCTTGGGACTTCATCCCCAAACCATCTCACGTCTATGTGTCTTGAATGTGTGTGATCGTTTAGGAGAAATGTTTTACTTTCGTATCATCTGTGTTGGTTCTAGGTTTGTGTTGGTTCTAGGTTTGTGTTGGTTCTAGGTTTGTGTTGGTTCTAGGTTTGTGTTGGTTCTAGGTTTGTGTTGGTTCTAGGTTTGTGTTGGTTCTAGGTTTGTGTTGGTTCTAGGTTTGTGTTGGTTCTAGGTTTGTGTTGGTTCTAGGTTTGTGTTGGTTCTAGGTTTGTGTTGGTTCTAGGTTTGTGTTGGTTCTAGGTTAAGGGTGTTACACTATACATATGCTTATATGTTTACTTTATATGCATATCGTTGTTCTTGTCAATATGTCATGTGTTTGAAAGAATTATCATTGTTCTTGGCGATATGTCATGTGTTTGAAAGAATTATCATTGTTCTTGGCGATATGTCATGTGTTTGAAAGAATTATCATTGTTCTTGGCGATATGTCATGTGTTTGAAAGAATTATCATTGTTCTTGGCGATATGTCATGTGTTTGAAAGAATTATCATTGTTCTTGGCGATATGTCATGTATTTGAAAGAATTATCTTTGTTTCCCTCAAAAGCAACCAAAAGATCCACCAATTTATTTTGTCCCTTTTTGTTTTTTCCCTTTAGTCTGCAAGACCAACGGTCCCCTTGGTATGATCACAGGCGCTATCAACGACTGGCAGATCAGTTCCTCCTCCACCTACCCCAACGAGTGGGACAACGCCTGCCACGAGAAATACGCCAGGCTGTACCTCCCAAACAAGTTTGGCTGGTGTGCCAAGTACAAGAGTTCCTCAGAGTGGCTCCAAGTTGACCTTGGAGTGGGAGCCAGGGTGAGTACCTCATCAAACTCTTTTATTTTATCTAAGCCCCCCCCCCCCCCCCCAAAGAGGACATAACCATGACCAAATATTGGAAATACATAAACATTTCCTACCCCTAGATCTAGTAACTACAGTGTTTATATATAAGATAAAGTACAAAGAAAGGTACATGTATGTATGCATGTATGTATGTTCCAAATAAAAATCAAAACCGTTTGAGCAATCTTGAAAAAAACTTAGCATAAATGTTCCTTAGATCATGGTGTAGAGCGTAGTGTATGGTTAATGTCCCTCCCACAGCTGGGGGGAGGGGGGTGTCCTGAAAACAAAAGATGCCTATTTTTTTAACAAATCGGGTAAACCCGTTTTCATAGTATTTTATATTGGATATGGATATGTCGGCTGAACGGGTAAACCCGTGTTCACATTTCCTGGCAAAATAAAATAAAAAAAGAAGAAGAAGAAGAAGGCAACATTCTCCATGTTTGACATAGATCTGAATTCAATCCAGTTTATCAGTAATACACAAACTAAAGCCCGCAAGCCAAGGGTCATATCCGGCTAGTATATAAATATCAAGAAATCATGCTTATTCTATAGATTTTACGCTAACAAGACATCCATAGGATATTAAATATAAGCTTTTTGAATGCTTCACAAATGACTTATTAGACAGCATTGTGATCTTTATGGTATCAGTGTTCTAATCCTAAAACTACCCACATAAGGTCGCGGAGGCTGTAGGGGCCTCGTGGTTTGATATACATCTTGGCACAAGCACTGTTCTTGGTTGATGAGCAATGCATTTATAGCCTGCTCGGTGCTGCTCTGATAAAATGTGCTAAGTAGCGGCTGGAGAATTTCATTTCTGTAGGTGTTGTTTGGCCAATCATTTCGTTATTGCTAGCTCTATGACGTAAGCCTAACAATTAGGCTCTATACAAAATTGAATGTAAAAAAGGATCCCTGCTGACATATTTTGTTTGACACACAAAGTAGAAAGAATGTTTCCTTGGAAATAGTTTGAGCTCTTTTCTAATCTTTGCAATCTAACTTTGGAGTTGGCCCCCAGGGAGAGATGTTGGCACCCATAAAGAAAATCCAAGGGGGAAAAAGCGTTACGTTTAAAGAAGAAGTAACACTAGTCCAACATTCGAATCATTTTCAAGGCGTCAAAGTTTGGATTGTCTTTGTTGTTGGACGTTTGTCTTCGTGTGTTAACAAACCATACCAGGGGAGATAATGTTCCAAGTCTTTTCGTTTCTGTGTGGGTGTGACACGCCAGGGGGTAAAGTGAAAGGGGGTGGCAGGGCTGGTCTTAGGTAATTGGAGGCCCCTAGGCGAAGCGAATAGGGAGGCCCCTAGGCGAAGCGAATAGGGAGGCCCCTAGGCGAAGACAACAAAGAGGCCCCAAATGAACTAGAAAAAAAATACTCAAGGAATAATAAACCGTCCTGTATCTACATCTAGATCAACAAAAAGTTAAATTCATGTAACGCAGATATCATTCTTATACTCCATAATTGAATCACAATCACCAGACTAGAAATAAAGTATCGACGTTTCCCCACAATGAAGAAACTATGGTCATCTAACAGATCTAGTCTAACAAGTAGACCTAAACAATGGTCATCTAACAGATCTAGTCTAACAAGTAGACCTAAACAATGGTCATCTAACAGATCTAGTCTAACAAGTAGACCTAAACAATGGTCATCTAACATATCTAGTCTAACAAGTAGATCTAAACCATGGTCATCTAACATATCTGGTCTAACAAGTAGATCTAAACAATGGTCATCTAACATATCTAGTCTAACAAGTAGATCTAAACAATGGTCATCTAACATATCTAGTCTAACAAGTAGATCTAAACAATGGTCATCTAACAGATCTAGTCTAACAAGTAGACCTAAACAATGGTCATCTAACAGATCTAGTCTAACAAGTAGACCTAAACAATGGTCATCTAACAGATCTAGTCTAACAAGTAGACCTAAACAATGGTCATCTAACAGATCTAGTCTAACAAGTAGACCTAAACAATGGTCATCTAACATATCTAGCCTAACAAGTAGATCTAAACAATGGTCATCTAACATATCTAGTCTAACAAGTAGATCTAAACAATGGTCATCTAACAGATCTAGTCTAACAAGTAGACCTAAACAATGGCCATCTAACATATCTAGTCTAACAAGTAGATCTAAACAATGGTCATCTAACATATCTAGTCTAACAAGTAGATCTAAACAATGGTCATCTAACAGATCTAGTCTAACAAGTAGACCTAAACAATGGTCATCTAACATATCTAGTCTAACAAGTAGATCTAAACAATGGTCATCTAACAGATCTAGTCTAACAAGTAGACCTAAACAATGGTCATCTAACATATCTAGTCTAACAAGTAGATCTAAACAATGGTCATCTAACAGATCTAGTCTAACAAGTAGACCTAAACAATGGTCATCTAACAGATCTAGTCTAACAAGTAGATCTAAACAATGGTCATTTAACATATCTAGTCTAACAAGTAGATCTAAACAATGGTCATCTAACAGATCTAGTCTAACAAGTAGATCTAAACAATGGTCATCTAACAGATCTAGTCTAACAAGTAGATCTAAACAATGGTCATCTAACAGATCTAGTCTAACAAGTAGATCTAAACAATGGTCATCTAACAGATCTAGTCTAACAAGTAGATCTAAACAATGGTCATCTAACAGATCTAGTCTAACAAGTAGATCTAAACAATGGTCATCTAACAGATCTAGTCTAACAAGTAGATCTAAACAAATGTTCAGTTCTCTCGTAAGTTAACACTTCTAATGTCCAGCCCTCTAAAGTTCACACTTCAAATGTTCAGTTCTCTCGTAAGTTAACACTTCTAATGTCCAGCCCTCTAAAGTTCACACTTCAAATGTTCAGTTCTCTCGTAAGTAAAAAAAAACAATGTTCCCCTTTCAGACCTTGCGATCTATGGGGCAGATAATGTAAAGGTCATCTGTTAACGAGGGTGTCATGTGGCTAGCACAACGACCAACCGCATTTACTTTTCCCCAACTAATGTCATCAATTAGAGCTGGGTGGACTCAGAGGCGCCCAAAGATCCCGAAATTAAAAATGCCAGTTTTCACCAGGATTTGAACCTGGGACCCCCGGTTCGATAGCCAAGCGATTTACCGCTCAACCACCGCGCCGCATAAACGGTCATCAGAGGAGAGGATTAGCGCAATAATCAAGCAAAAGAAAACCTCCCGATGCCTGTCAAATCACAATCCTAACACAGTCCCTCAAGGTCTTTTCTTTTTGGACACTCACACAGTTGCTGTGGTACATCGAAGAAAAATGGAGGAGTCTCCCTTAAGTGCTCGGCTTCTAGTCCCCGGAAGTCTTGAGATAAGGACACCGGTAACAGAGATGTGATATTGACATCAGCTGGATGTCTACCAGACAGAACCATTGTGTTTAAACATGACGACGGAGACTTAGACTCAACCTCTTACGACAGGTACAAATTCGGTACGCCAACACCTTCATTATGTAGTGGACTCATAGCAGAGGATATATTGGCTGATGGCTAGACTGCTCAAAATTTCTGTAACAGCAGAGGATATATTGGCTGATGGCTTGGCTGCTCTAAATTTCTGTAACAGCAGTTCAATGCTTAAGAAATGTTACTTATTTGTAAATCTGTGTGTGTGTGTGTATTCATGAGGATGAGTATTTTTTTTTCTTTTCTTTTTTCCTTCACTCCCTTCCTACACACACATACACACACACACACTTTTAAATGTCTGTTACGAATAATTAAATCGGAGACTATTTTTGGTTAGTTTGGTGGAACAGCATATCGTCTGCACAACGTTTCTCTGTTCGTGCAAAGGGGTAGGATATGAAAGAGACAATTAATGTTTGACAAATGAAGATCAAGGAACAAGTGAATCAGCAGGAACATGAATCTGACAGGGTACAAATGGTCTTCTCCATTCACATGTAACTTGCATTCGTTGGGCGCCTTCCAAGTCCACCCCCATGACTCTCCCAGCGTTATCAGCCCAACAAGGACGAACTTCCCGCCACTTACGTTGCAGTCCTCAGCCTCGTCATTTGTTCTCGTCAGGAGCCTGATTGTAAGCCTAACGCGCATGCGCGCACGTGCACGTCCATTGCGGCAGACGTGAAATCCCCAACTGTTCTGAGTTTAAACCACAAGTTTTCTCCCATCATGCCGGCGGAAGTGACTGTCGTTCTTGAAATATATTTGTAACACGTGACCTTAGTGAGTGTCTTAGGTCACGTGGTACAGTGTTCATCTTCACTTCTGTTTCTCATTTCTATTTCTTACTTCTGTTTCTTACTCAGCGTTAGATTTGCAGTTGAGAAATTGAAAAAAAAATTGAGATTGGAGTGAGTGAGTGAGTCATTAAAGGAGCTGTAGTGAAAGAGTTAAAATAAGGTTGAAAGCAAATAGTTGTTCATAGATAAGGATGCAAGTCAGACTTACACAGTGTCCTCTTCACACAGTGTCATCTTTACACAGTGTCATCTTAATTTTTTTATCTTCACACAATGTCCTCTTTACACAGTGTCATCTTAATTTTTTTATTTTCACACAATGTCATCTTTACACAGTGTCATCTTAATTTTTTTATCTTCACACAATGTCATCTTTACACGGTGTTATCTTATTTTTATCTTTACACACAATCATCTTTACACGGTGTGATCCTTATTCTAAGAAATTGAAACCATTTCTTTCACTTGACATGATGGGGGACTTAGTGGAATGGATACAAATCCATAAATTGCACATTATTTTGGTGTATCCAGTTTAAAAATTCAGTGTATATGCTTAAAAGTATTTCATAGCTTTTCTGTTTTGCATAATATGACATTATAGAACCTAATTTCTTTGCTCATGTCATTGAAGACAACGTGGGGTCTTTTTATTTAGCTGACATAAAGTGATCTTTCATTCAGGTGTCCTAGACATTGTTTTTGTCTATTTATTTCTAAATTAAACTTTATTGGAGAATCTCTAATATGTTAGATCTACTAGTTGGATTCAGCAGTACTAGGCATTGGATCTTGACATCTTGTTCTTCTAGGCTACATAAAATTGAAACTTTCTCTGGCTCAGAATTCATTTTAATTTATTTACCTCAATTTGGGAAAGAAATTCCCAACAAATACATTTTCTTTACTTTTTTGTATGAATTATAACCTTAAAATCTGTAACTTCATTCAACTTCTAGACACTAAGTCTAAGAAAACAACATAATTTTTTTTTCTTTCACATAAAATAGACCAAAAAAAAATGTTGAAACAGAATGTTATAGGTTCAGAAAAATTATTTCTAAAAATAGACAGTCCCTCAAGAAAAAAAAACAAAAAAAAAAAACTATTATTAAAATTCTTAATTAACACAATAGAGGAAGTCTCCTTCAAAACCAAACTAATTGGCAGGTTTATCTTTGAGGAAATATTTCTATCACCTGTGCTTAGAGTCATTCCTTTGTTGAAGATCAACATGAGCTATTGCAATAGATTAACATGAGTTATCGCAATATCAACATAAGTTATCTCAATATCAACCTGTGATAGCATAAGGTGTCTGGCTATTTACATAAACGTAATTATATTTCTAATTAATATTTACGTCACAGTGACGTCACCTATCACCTGTTCATTATCATTTTTACCTCGGCATCTCATCCTGTTTGACTTTTCATCTTTCGCCCATCGTTCAATAGAATTCCAGCTTATTCTAGCAGTTTTACGTCGGACTCGATCTACTACTACACATGAAAATAAAAGATCTACTGAGCTTTGGGCTAGGGTGTAATAATCTTCAATTAGGAAGGAACAAAATTATGTAGAACTGAATAATTTCACTCCACATACAAGATCTCTCTCTCTCTTTTCTCTTTCTGTCCCCTCCTCTCTCTCTCTCTCCCCCACTCTCTGTCTCTCTCCTTGTCGATCGATCGATCATTTTAACATTCCTTTCATCCATCAATTCTCCTGTATGACTGCCCGTATTGGCTAATACATACATACAGCTAAATCTCCACCAATCAATAATTCACCTTGCTAATACATACATACAGCTAGATCTCCAACCAATAATCCAACTTGCTAATACATACATACAGCTAGATCTCCACCAACCAATAATTCACCTTGCTAATACATATATACAGCTAGATCTCCACCTACCAATAATCCACCTTGCTAATAAATACATACAGCTAGATCTCTACCAACCAATAATCCACCTTGCTAATACATACATACAGCTAGATCTCCAACCAATAATCCATCTTGCTAATACATATATACAGCTAGATCTCCACCAACCAATAATCCACCTTGCTAATACATACATACAGCTAGATCTCCGCCAAACCAATAATCCATCTTGCTAATACATACATACAGCTAGATCTCCGCCAAACCAATAATCCACCTTGCTATTACATACATACAGCTAGATCTCCACCCAACCAATAATCCCTTTGACTTTTGACTTATTTTTAGGGAATAAAAAACTCCAAGTTTTGACAACCTGCGCTTTTGTCATTATTTAATTTATTTTATTGGAAAAATCCATAGTAATGTTATTTTGTTAAGCATCTAAAGAGACTGTAGACACACTTCAACTAGTCTACTAAACCACTGCAAACTGTTTTAGATTTTTGTCAAAAATATTTTTATTACATTTGTTTTGCTAAGTTAAGTAAGTTCTGTTATACTAACTACTACATTTACACACACAAAAAATTACTTTTTTTTTAAGAGAAAAAATCTATTTAGTATGCGTGTAAGCAGAAAATAATTTAAAAGAACAATCAATAAGTAGTTTTTCATATTTATCGCGTGAACTGCAGTGCTGCCCTATGGCGATAAAACACTGAACTAAAGGAATTTTTTGTTTATTTTTTTATGGAAATTTTTTTCTTGTTGAATAAGAGATTGTTCCTTTACAAAACAATTAGAGCAATTATATATTCATTATAAGACATTAAGCCAGGTTCACATCTAACTTCACATTCACTTTCACCTATCCTTTGGTCATTGGACCGTTGGGGCACGACACAAGATCCGTCAACCTTCTTTCTCCATTCTTCTCTGTAATTTGTCTTTGATAGAATTTCATTCTGATGTTCTTTCTGAAAATATTGAAACCTGCCTTTTTACCTGCCTGGGTGGACCACTTCGGGGGCCGATTTTGAGTTTGTGTTTCCACACAAACTGTCTTTGTAACATTGTTTTTTTTTTTATTTTGCTTGTTTATATTTCAAAAAAACAACAAATTCTTCTTGGCATGTCATACTACGTCATACTTAGGGCGTTAACGCAAAAAGGGAATGAAAAAAAAAATTGACATAATTGACCACGAAAGACTGCCATAGAATATGGGAATGTTTAATAGGGGTGTGTTCCCATGTACCGTGACGATACAGATTTTATAGTGAGAAAGGAACAGGTGGATTTTTTTTTTCACAGATTAAAAAAAGTTTCAAAGAAATGTTTCTTATTTTCTTTAGGTGTTCAATAACCTGAACTATATTATCTCTTGGTTACGACTGGTGTGTCAGAGGATCTATTTCTGCCCTGTTCAACAGTGTGACTGAAAGAAATATTTACACTTACTCTCTACTCCAATTTTTTTTTTTACTCCTGTACTGATATGTAGAAACACGAGATTAACATTCCACTTTGAGGCTTATAAACAGAATTTGACGTCATTAAATCTTGCAGATAAGGGAGCACAAAAATCAAGTCTTCTGTCTATTTATTCAGGGTGACTGTATGAGAAGGATTACGTCTTCAATCAAATCACAGTTTTGTTTCAATATGCTGTGCGGTTGCGTAGCCAACTTTTATTTTTGGCTATTTAGGTCACAGTTGACTGATATGCCCTCCAAAATCTGTGACAATGTCACTTTGGAATCTTTGTTGTTTTTTTTCATCGTTTTTATGTAATTGAGACAATACTCTCGAAATGTTATGTTGTGTTTTGTTTGTTCCTTTGTTGTAATAAAGATGTTGTCCACTATAAAAACAAAGTGCCCCCCCCCCCCTCAGAGTTTCAAATCTATGATGTGAAGATCATCGTCTATTGGTCATCTGGTTTTGTGGCCGATCACTTTACCACTCAGCCACCCTGCACTACGTTTATTGTCAACATTTCAGTTTCCACTGTAAGATTAGAAAATAGGAAAGAAACAGAAGAAGAAACAAAGTGAAACGGCTCTTTTATCACGTGACCAGAATCATTGGATTTCAGGTATAAACAACAACAACAAAAAAAAAAGATGTCTACAGCAATGTTTAGGTCTATCAAGCTTGTATCTTCTGGCCATTGTACTGGCAGACGCGGCTAACATTTCCACATGACTGATTCACTCATTCGTACATTATCTCCCGCTCCCCCTCCCCCCCCCCGACACAGGCGTTTTAAAAAGTCACAAGTCATCCCAAGTCATCCTCCATCCAACCCCCCCCCCCCCTTTTCGCAGCGTAAGGCACATTCCAACCAAATAGAAGGGAGACACGTGACACCTTTTTTTTTTTATCTTCCCCAACGCTTTAGTGCAGAAGACAGCAATTGGTATGTCCTCTACAGATAGTCGTTGGTTGAATCTTACACTGCACCAGGACGTAGTGGCTGCGTACATTGTACTGTCTGTTTTGTAGTAGTTAAAGTGCTTGTAGAGGCCTAGTTACTAGAAATGTTGAATCTATCTATCTATCTATCTATCTATCTGTCTATCTATCTATCTATCTATCTATCTATCTATCTATCTATCTATCAATCTATCTATCTATCTATCTATCTATCTATCTATCTATCTATCTGTCTGTCTGTTTGTCTAATAGAGAGGCTGGTTAAAAAAAGGTTCCATTTGTTTAATGTTTAAATCTATCATTTGTTAGTTAGTAAGAGTAAAGTAATCGATCATACAAAAAGTCATCTTTCTAAAGGAGTAATAGCCTTTTTTAACAAAAGCTTATATCAAGTTATCAACTCACTCTGACTGTCTGTCTGGTAAATGTTTCTACAATTTATTTAAGTAAGTTTGAAACAAATAATACGATCTTCTATTTTTCATAAGAGTGGTTAGTATGTCGGCTTGAGGAAGCTTGAGTTTAAATTCAGGTCGCTCCACTGTTATTGTTTTTTTGTTATAAATGTTTTGAAAAGTAATTGTGGTAAACATTCACCAGATAGATATCCCTTTCTTTCTCCCCCCCCCCCCTTTTTAAAATTTTTCTATCTGGTCCAGACAAGTGATAAGATCATAGCGTATTGAAAACGCTAAAAGCATGAAATAGTGCTAAACAAAAACAGTTGGTAAAATATTTCTAATAGCACATATTAATTATTTTTGGTCTAGATCTATTACAAATGTCATAACATAACTGATCCAATTTAATCGATAAAATTACACTTCGTATATAATTTTTTTAAAGTATTTTATAAGGTTTTTATTGTTTTTTTAATTGAAAAAAAAAACTTACTTATGCTAGTTATTTGATAAAGTTCTGTAAACTCTAATATTCTTAAAAGTACGATAGATTTGGAGGTATAGATTTTGAAAAGGTGTACAGGTATATCAGTGGGCTCAGAACAGCTCCGTTTTCTACATGTGTATGTATACAATGTCATTTCCCTTCTTTCTTTTTTTTTTTAAAGTGAACTAAAATAAATAAAATATAAATGTGTCTGCCTTTATCGTTTTACGACAATCCTATCTCCATAATTAGTCCAAGTTTTATTTTACGACATTAATTATCTGGATCCCTTCTTCCACTTAATCGTCTGCACACTTGACTCATGAGTGTTGTCATTAGCAGATTCGTTGTACCCGTGCGGTATTACCAGCACACGCAAGTCGTAAAACCGGCCACAAAGGGAGCAGGAGGGAAGAGGGCGCCCAAAATATAATCTGCCTGTTCATCGAACAACTTCGCCACTCTTCGGTAGATTGAAGGGCCTAAGATTCCACCGAAACTTCCTTCCCAACTTTTTGTGTTAGTGGTTACACCTTTTACGACTAAATCTCGTGTTGGAATCCATGAGCTAACACCACTACGTCTGTAAATCCTTGCGCTGTGTACAGGGTGGGGTGGGAAGGTGCTTTTGCTAGTCAAAGAGTTCGGATCTAACATTATCACCTTGCACTTGAGAGAAGAAGAAGAAGAAAAAAGTTAAGCGGCCTTGCCACCCCTCCCCCCATCATTGCGTATTCAATTCACCTGGCCCCCTAAAAAAAAAACGGGCGCTTATTTCAATCGGTTGAAAAAACACGGGAATATTTTTTATATTCTTCCTTACATAAAACTTTAGAGTGTTATTGAGTTGTTGCTTGGAGGGTTAAACGGGGGGGGGGGGGGCTAACGACATTCCCGGGGTACTCGGAATAATTGGCAAGGTTTTGAATATCTGTACATTGCATAGGATTCACTTCAGGGTGCAGTCATTAGCCGTAAACGTTTTGAAATAATTTTAGTGGATAACTCGTTGAGACATCAAGACACTGAGACATGTCTGATACTGAGAAACAGAGTATGTCACATACTGAGACATCGAGATATTGAGGCACACAGACATTGAGACAAGTCTGATACTGAGACATGTCTGAAACTGAGACTTCAGACATGTATAGTATAAGAACTGCAGACCTGTATAGTATTAGAACTGCAGACCTGTATAGAATTAGCCATCTTGTCTTAACTTTTAATAAATGTGAAGTGTCTGAATTCCTCGGGTGGGGTGTAGCGTGGTGGAAGATGTTTACATCTCTTACTGTCCTGCCTTTGAAGTCTCTCATGCTGAAACACACACACACCATGCAGAAAGTAGGCTATGTGTGTAACTCACTTAGATGTGTATGTGTATCAGTGTCGCTGGGCCCTACCATTCCAAACTGAAGAATTGCAGAAACTGTTGTTGTTGTTTTTTTTTATTTTGTTTGTTCAAAGTGTGACCAACGTGTCCTGCTGCTTTGAAAATGTAGTCTCTATATTAAACCTGTACACATCTCTATGTAGTCCCTATATTAAACTTGTATTTTGTAGACTGTAAACATCTCTATGTAGTCCCTATATTAAACTTGTATTTTGTAGACTGTACACATCTCTATGTAGTCCCTATATTAAACTTGTATTTTGTAGACTGTAAACATCTCTATGTAGTCCGTATATTAAACTTGTATTTTGTAGACTGTACACATCTCTATGTAGTCCCTATATTAAACTTGTATTTTGTAGACTGTAAACATCTTTATGTAGTCCCTATATTAAACTTGTATTTTGTAGACTGTACACATCTCTATGTAGTCCCTATATTAAACTTGTATTTTGTAGACTGTAAACATCTCTATGTAGTCCCTATATTAAACTTGTATTTTGTAGACTGTACACATCCATATAACCATTTCAGAGAATAAGCTGCTCTTGTCCGTTGGACTTTTTGATGACATGAAAAACAAAATCAAACCCATTTTATTTTTACAAATAATTTCTGGTCGACTAAGTCATTGACCTTTCTGTTGATCCTAGATTCAAACCTTCTCCGATTGATAAAATTCATTTCTGAGATCCCTGTGGTTGAATAGAGTTTAAAGTTACTACTAGATCTCTCTTGGAGGCTTTCTCTTCCCTTTCATCAACATGACAGAAAGTCTAGGTGATTATATATGTCAAATAGTCTAGGTGTTTATATATATGTCAAATAATCTAGGTATTTATATATGTCAAACAGTCTAGGTGTTTATATATGTCAAACAGTCTAGGTGTTTATATATGTCAAATAGTCAGGTATTTATATATGTCAAACAGTCTAGGTATTTATATATGTCAAATAGTCTAGGTATTTATATATGTCAAATAGTCTAGGTGTTTATATATGTCAAATAGTCTAGGTGTTTATATATGTCAAACAGTCTAGATGTTTATATATGTCAAACAGTCTAGATGTTTATATATGTCAAACAGTCTAGATGTTTATATATGTCAAACAGTCTAGGTGTTTATATATGTCAAACAGTCTAGGTGTTTATATATGTCAAATAGTCTAGGTGTTTATATATGTCAAATAGTCTAGGTATTTATATATGTCAAATAGCCTAGGTGTTTATATATGTCAAATAGTCTAGGTATTTATATATGTCAAATAGTCTAGGTGTTTATATATGTCAAATAGTCTAGGTGTTTATATATGTCAAACAGTCTAGATGTTTATATATGTCAAACAGTCTAGGTGTTTATATATGTCAAACAGTCTAGGTGTTTATATATGTCAAATAGTCTAGGTGTTTATATATGTCAAATAGTCTAGGTATTTATATATGTCAAATAACCTAGGTGTTTATATATGTCAAATAGTCTAGGTATTTATGTATGTCAAACAGTCTAGGTTTTTATATATGTCAAATAGTCTAGGTATTTATATATGTCAAATAGTCTATGTGTTTATATATGTCAAATAGTCTAGGTGTTTATATATGTCAAATAGTCTAGGTTTTTACATAAAATGTCAAATAGTCTAGTTTAATACAACATGAAAAATACTTTATATTTTTTTAAATATAACATGACAAATAGTCTAGGTTTATTGAATATAACATGACAAATAGTCTAGGTTTTTATTTAACAGCATAAATATAAATATTCAATGACCAAGACGATAGTTCTTTTGAAAAAAAAAAACAAAAAAAAATAAAAAAATCAGAATATGAATTCAAGTATTGTGACTCGAATCTCGATGACCAAGTGACCAGCACTATGCATTTTCATTTCTTAGGCAAACTCAATCAGTTCTGGTCGTTCGCTGATCTCCTAATCTTCTGGTAGGACCAAAACGTATCAACACGTAGATAGCTGACTGCATAAGGAACATAACGTATCAACACGTAGATAGCTGACTGCATAAGGAACATAACGTATCAACACGTAGATAGCTGACTGCATAAGGAACATAACGTATCAACACGTAGATAGCTGACTGCATAAGGAACATAACGTATCAACACGTAGATAGCTGACTGCATAAGGAACATAACGTATCAACACGTAGATAGCTGACTGCATAAGGAACATAACGTATCAACACGTAGATAGCTGACTGCATAAGGAACATAACGTATCAACACGTAGATAGCTGACTGCATAAGGAACATAACGTATCAACACGTAGATATCGGACTGCATAAGGAACATAACGTATCAACACGTAGATATCGGACTGCATAAGGAACATAACGTATCAACACGTAGATATCGGACTGCATAAGGAACATAACGTATCAACACGTAGATATCGGACTGCATAAGGAACATAACGTATCAACACGTAGATAGCTGACTGCATAAGGAACATAACGTATCAACACGTAGATAGCTGACTGCATAAGGAACATAACGTATCAACACGTAGATATCGGACTGCATAAGGAACATAACGTATCAACACGTAGATATCGGACTGCATAAGGAACATAACGTATCAACACGTAGATAGCTGACTGCATAAGGAACATAACGTATCAACACGTAGATAGCTGACTGCATAAGGAACATAACGTATCAACACGTAGATAGCTGACTGCATAAGGAACATAACGTATCAACACGTAGATAGCTGACTGCATAAGGAACATAACGTATCAACACGTAGATAGCTGACTGCATAAGGAACATAACGTATCAACACGTAGATAGCTGACTGCATAAGGAACATAACGTATCAACACGTAGATATCGGACTGCATAAGGAACATAACGTATCAACACGTAGATATCGGACTGCATAAGGAACATAACGTATCAACACGTAGATATCGGACTGCATAAGGAACATAACGTATCAACACGTAGATATCGGACTGCATTAAGACCAAAACTTGTGTCTTTAGTGAAGTTCAAAGAAACCAATGTGTCGAGACATGAACACATCGTCTGGCCCCACGACACATCAACCTATTTACTTGGCCATGCAGAACATCTCTGTCTTATCTACTGATTCTCAAACTGTAAAGTCCCCCAAAGAGTTATCAAAGCAAACTATTGTGTATTCTCCACGAATTATTCCATTTAATATCCATGTACATTATTGTACATCATCTTTTTAAATAGTTACACAAAATAGTTGATGGTTTAAATTTTAAATGTATGAATATCCAAAGACCATCTTCTAAGGTAAGGGCCTCTATCCTTGATACATTTTGAACAAGAAAAATTCTTTCCAGAAATCTTGTTTTACTTTAAAGTTTCCCATAATACCTTTCTTCTAGTCATGATATCGCGTTTTCTTCTAGCAACAACACATTGGCTGTAACGTTTGTGTTTAAGGTGCTGGGGCTGGGGCTGGGTGGGAGTCAACAAATATTTGCCCGGTTCTGTCCCCCAGACTTGCGGTACGGTCGGCTTGGCCCTGTCAGTCACAATGGCCGCTAACCGCTGGGAACTCTCAGCCAGGACCAGGGTGAAGAACCCCATGTCTAGGCCCTGTTGTTGGATAAAAGCCTTTCTAGCAATCAACGGGATAATGGCGCCTTCGGCGCCGATACCCTACTGGACTTTTTTTTTTCGAAGGTCCCCCGGACTCACAAAACTGAAGAACCGCTGCTACAACGTGTTAAGAATTTTGTTGACAGCATGAACGAGAAAAATTGGAGACGGACATATATGGAAATTTAGAACTAAAGAAATAGAGAACTGAAGAAATGGAGAACTGAAGAAATGGAGAACTGAAGAAATGGAGAACTGAAGAAATGGAGAACTGAAGAACTGAAGACATGGAGAACTGAAGAAATGAAGAACTGAAGACATGGAGAACAGAAGAAATGGAGAACTGAAGAACTGAAGACGTGAAATGGAGAACTGAAGAACTGAAGACATGGAGAACTGAAGAAATGAAGAACTGAAGACATGGAGAACTGAAGAAATGGAGAACTGAAGAACTGAAGACATGGAGAACTGAAGAAATGAAGAACTGAAGACATGGAGAACAGAAGAAATGGAGAACTGAAGAACTGAAGACGTGGAGAACTGAAGAAATGAAGAAATGGAGAACTGAAGAAATGGAGAACTGAAGAAATGGAGAACTGAAGAAATGGAGAACTGAAGACATGGAGAACTGAAGAAATGGAGAACTGAAGAACTGAAGACGTGGAGAACTGAAGAAATGAAGAACTGAAGACATGGAGAACTGAAGAAATGGAGAACTGAAGAACTGAAGACATGGAGAATGAAGACATGGAGAACTGAAGAAATGAAGAACTGAAGAAATGAAGAACTGAAGACATGGAGAACTGAAAAAATGGAGAACTGAAGAAATGGAGAACTGAAGAAATGGAGAACTGAAGAAATGGAGAACTGAAGACATGGAGAACTGAAGAAACGGAGAACTGAAGAACTGAAGACATGGAGAACTGAAGAAATGAAGAACTGAAGACATGGAGAACTGAAGACATGGAGAACTGAAGACATGGAGAACTGAAGAAATGGAGAACTGAAGAAATGGAGAACTGAAGACATGGAGAACTGAAGAAATGAAGAACTGAAGAACTGAAGACGTGGAGAACTGAAGAACTGAAGAAATGGAGAACTGAAGAAATGGAGAACTGAAGACATGGAGAACTGAAGACATGGAGAACTGAAGAAATGAAGAACTGAAGACATGGAGAACTGAAGAAATGGAGAACTGAAGACATGGAGAACTGAAGAAATGAAGAACTGAAGACATGGAGAACTGAAGACATGGAGAACTGAAGAAATGGAGAACTGAAGAACTGAAGACATGGAGAACTGAAGACATGGAGAACTGAAGAAATGGAGAACTGAAGAAATGGAGAACTGAAGAACTGAAGACATGGAGAACTGAAGACACGGAGAACTGAAGACATGGAGAACTGAAGAGCTACTTAAGGAGAAATAAAAAAGAAGATCAAGGATTGAAGGTAGCAGGAGCTGTTCTAAATTCAATCATCCGAACCATATGAGATTCTCTTGAAACTTCAACTTTTGCGCTTGTGTATTCGTTTGATAGTTGGAGGAGGTCTGGTGGGGTGTATTTTAAGGATTCGTTCATCTGTTACATTGGTGACTTCTGTAGCTCTACTGACTACAGGCCGTTACTTTATCTTTAATGTAGTCCTCAATCTCCTTCTTATTATTGCTTAGATGAGCGTAGGCTAGGTCATTTAGTGTAAATGTACATCCTGTGTATTCAGACAAAATAAAATAACAATAATAATTATAAGCAGGTCGATAATGAAGGTCTGTTTGATCAGGACACAATTAATTGGAGAAAACAACAACTCTTTGTTCTGACATAATCTTTTGTATTTCTTTTGTATTTTCTTCTTACTGCTGCATTCTTCGACAAATGATTTTTGTATGTGAGGTTGACATTACTTAGGCGTGTGTATTGAGGCTTAACAAAGTTTTGAAATTCTTGCCGGTTATCTGCCCTTATCAAAAATATTTTATGTGTTATCTCTCTTTGATTGTACGTAACACGAATGAGTGACTATGGTTGTCTGTCCTGGTTGAAATGTACTTGTAATGCAAGAATGTGTTATGTAGGCTTATATTGGTGAAAGGTAGTGACAGACCTGGGACAGAGACACAACATAGTACACGAGGGGGGGGGGGAGGCTACAATTCTTTCTTTCTCTCTTTTTTTTCTTAACAGTGTAGCATAGTTTTTGTTTGTTTGTTGAAAGCATGTCCATGAGTTTTCAAATGTTCTTTGAGCTTTACACTCCCCCTTTAGTGATGCCTAGTTTCAGGATTTGCATCAATTTTGTTTGATTTCTTATAAATGTAGCTAGACACGAATATGAGACATACGCGAAAGAGAGCATGAAACGCGACTGCAAGATACATTTAAAGCAAAGCAAACTTATTAAATGTGACTAGATATTTTGAAGTATCTAGTAATAATTCTGCCATGAACTCAGTGGCGTAGAGGAGGATTAGGGGGCCCGGGCCTCTTTAGGGGCCCCTGCATTTTGACATTCGACATAAATATATGTCTAATGTGTGGGATACATGCAACACGGTCACTAATTTACATAACAACATGAATAGCAGGATAACATGGCATAGGCTTAATATTTAATGTAAAAAAAATTTGACACTCATGTAGGGGGCCGGGGTGATTTTCAAATTGGCACTTCCCCTCTCCCACCTTTTTATTGCCGCAGCGAGATGCGCCATGGTTATAGGAATACAAAGAAGCATCGAAATAAAAAAGTTTGCGTTATAAACTTGGTGATGACCTAAATTATTATTACTTATTATTAATACGTTGAATATAGGACTAATGCCAAAATATAAGGGTCTTTTTTATATTTTACTATAATTATATTACTACGTTGAGTTTGTAATTTAAACAAAAAATAATTATCACAAATAGATTTGCTTAAATATAAAACTGTGTTTTGTGTACTGTCTATTTTGGGGCATTGCTTACCCCACTGGAGACAGTTTATAATCGTATAATTGTGTCCTGTGCAACGGCTAGTCATATTCACAATCAAAATCAAAGTCGAACTCATGGTCCTCGGCCATGTGGTCTAGCTATGTAATCATTAGTTTGCCACATTATTGATCATTTGTATAATTAAAAACAAAACAACCTAAATGAAATTTGTTTCATCTCCAGGTGACCGGAGTGTTGACCCAAGGCCGTGGGGATGGCACTGAGTGGGTGACCAGGTTTAGCGTGTCCTACAGCATGGACGCCTACCACTGGAACTACGTGACAGACAACTACAACAACGCAATGGTGGGTAGTAACGAGACGCAGGGCGAGACTGTCAATAACTATGAGAAACCCAAGGTGAGTGCTAAGTCACTGAGCTGTGGTTGTCGGTGGGTGAGCACTGACTCAATGTCAGTTTTGTCGGTGTTCCTAGTTCATTGTGTTTAGGCTTGGCGTTGTGTCAGTGCCACTGATGCAAAATGTGTTGCATGTCAGTCAGTGAGTTAGCACTATTATCCGACAGACACTTATTTAATTAGTCCTGTCTAAAATTACAACAAATTATAAATCACGTCTGAATTATTCTAATCTTTAGCAGTATTATAGTTTTAATCAAACCCAAAGTATTATCTATAACAGTAGCACAGTCAAATATTCTAATTTTTAAAATAAAACATAGTTTTAATCTCAAGTATTATTAACTATAACACTAACACGCTAACTTGTTGGCAGCTAACTTTTACACTTAGTCAAAACCATTGTAGCGGATCAAAAGTGGTTTTAGCGGCCTCCGATAGATTAGTTTTGTGTGGTCTGTCTTTCCGTCTGTACGTTCGTCCCGTTTAGATCGCATAAACTAGACTAGATATTGAAAATCCGACATTATTATATTTTAGACCTATGAAAGTTATGATGCAAGTGCAACTTTTTTCTTTTCTGAAAGCGAAATTTTTAATTTTTTAAATCAACTAAGCAAGAATTTTTTATCATAAAAATAAAGCATTTTTACAACTTTTCACTATTAATAGTAAAAAGCCTATTCAGTAAGGGAGATAACATTTCTTCATATTTAGAACACATTTAGGTGAATGGTTTTAGATTTTTTTTTTCAAAATTTTTAAAAAATTGAATAACTATTTAATTTTTGTCATACTAACTATAACATTTACAAAATAATGTTTCCTTTTTATTTTAAAGAGAAAAAAATCTATTTAATATGCACATAAGTGGAATATAATTTAAAACATTAATAAATAAGTAGTGTACACGTGATACAAATAAAGAGGACACGGCGAGGCCCGACCTGGTCCTGTCCGAGTGATTTGCCCTTTACAAAACAATTTAATTAGACAATCAATTCAATAACATCAGTTAGGCCAGGTTTGCATTTAACTTACCTTCACCTATCCCTTAGTCTGTTAGGGCACCACACAAGATCTGTCAACCGTCTTTCTCCATTCCTCTCTGTCCTTTGCCTTTGATAGAATTTCATTCTTTGATGGTTATGTTGTCTTCCCGTCTTCCTTTTCATCTTCTTCCTGGTACTGTTCCATGAAGGAAGGTCTTTGCGAGCCCTGAGGACCTTGTGATGTGGCCATAGAGTTTGAGTTTACGTTTTTGACAGCGGTTAGCAGGTCATTGTGGCATTCAATTGCTGTATTAATCCTGTTTCTAATCTCTTCATTCATAATACGGTCTTTGTAAGTGACACCTAGGATTGTACTACTATATATCTTCATACCTATTAGCTTATTGAATACATATGAATATTAACACTGTAATCATAATAACATTAACTAATCTCCATATCCGGTGGTATCAAGTCGTTAGTCGAACTAACAATACAACAGTATCGGAAACACTTAGACATGAGCACGCCCCTTCTCCTTGTATCGACAGAATTACGTTTGTAGGTGTTGATAGTTTGTAGTTCATAGTTTCTGCTATTCTTTCTGAAAATATTGAAACCTGCCTTTTTACCTTCCTGAGCGGACCTCTTCGGGGGCCGATCTTTAGTTATTGTTTCCACACAAACTGTCTAGTGTCTTTGTTTACTTTTTTCAACAGTTTCAGAAGACCAAATAGTCGGCCCTGGCAGATAGTCTTAGCTAGGTGAAATGAAATACATTTTGTTTGTTTAGACGGGAGGGGGAGAAGGGAGGTAATATCTTTAGCTAAGAACGTTTTTTATTTTCATACTTTCTGGAATTTCGGACATTTACAATTGTTTCATCTTGAGCCTCGGCCTCCTTTAACATTCAGTAATATCGCTGTCACATATAGAATAGACTAGCAAAAAATGAATTTTTTTTTTAATATAAAGTTTTTGGTGACTATAGACTAACTGGTTCGTGAGATAATATTTATGTGTCAATATGTTGTTACGTCAATGTCTGTATATTCACTTACTATTGAGTCAGTCTCGATACACTAACATGTTACTGAACCAATTGCTTAATATGGAGTTCATTACCAGAAAATGACATGCTAATGTAATGTTTGATTGACACTAACAGGCCACGCCCACAACTCTGAATAGCTGACAGATTGGTTCAGTACATTCTAATTAATTCTTGCCCATTTGTTTTGGTGCGATGTTCAGCACTAACTGATGTTTAGAACCTAATGATGTTTAGAACTAATTAATGTTTAGAACTAACTGATGTTTAGAACTAAATGATGTTCAGAACTAACTGATGTTTAGCACTAAATGCTGTTTACAACTAAGTGATGTTTAGAAGTAACTGATTTTTATAACTAACTGATGTTTAGCATTAAATGATGTTTAGAACTAAATAAATGATGTTTAAAACTAAATGATGTTTAAAACTAAACGATGTTTAGAACTAAATGATGTTTAAAACTTAATGATCTTTAGCACTAAATGATGTTTCGCACTAAATGATGTTTAGAACTTAATGATGTTAGCACTAAATGATGCTTAGAACTTAATGATGTTAGCACTAAATGATGTTTAGCACTAAATGATGTTTAGAACTTAATGATGTTTAGCACTAAATGATGTTTAGAACTTAATGATGTTAGCACTAAATGATGTTTAGCACTAAATGATGTTTAGAACTTAATGATGTTAGCACTAAATGATGTTTAGCACTAAATGATGTTTAGAACTTAATGATGTTAGCACTAAATGATGTTTAGAACTTAATGATGTTAGCACTAAATGATGTTTAGAACTTAATGATGTTAGCACTAAATGATGTTTAGAACTGATGGTTAGTAAGGAACATTTGTTTCTTTTGTCCCGAAGGTGTTCGAAGGCAACACAGACTCGTTCTCAGTCAAACACAACTACCTGGACAAGCCCATCATGGCGCGATACATCAAGTTTCATACTATACAGTGGAACAGGCATCCCAGCATGCGCGTGGAAATTATGGGATGTCAACGTGAGTAGAACTTTAACCAGGTGCGCATGAGAAAGAACGGAAGGGAATAGAAAGATTCTCTAAAGGAAAAAAAAAAGATTGGAGAAAAGAGAGAAAGAAAGAGAGAAAAGTGAATAAAAGAGGTAAAAAAAGAGAATGAAATAATGAAAAAGAAACAGAATAGACAAATAGACATCCAGACGGTTGCCAGAGAGAGAGAGAGAGAGAGAAAGAGAGAGAGAGGAATCGAAATAGAATGAGAGCATGGAAAGAATTTGCAAAGGGGTGGGGAGGTATGGAGGTAAACACTTGAGACATATAGAAAGAGAGGAAAAAAAGAGAGATAAATATGAGAGAGGCGCAGATAGAAAGAGGATAAAATAATTGCATGTCTGTCTGACATTCACAAATGGCCAGAAGTTCTTTTCATTGTCGTATGTATGACATGACATATTTGTATGTCATGCGGCTTGTTAACATATCTCTGCTTAGAGACACTAGACATACAGATCTACCACATAGAGTGTTGAGACACATAGCAGGGGCAGTCACTCTGCGCACTCTCCAGCTAGATGTTGAATTGTTGAGTTGTTATTGCCTGCACAGTGTAATAGGCTCTAGTAACGATGGCGACTTTCATTAAGATCTCTTACAGGTGAGATTCTCTATCAGTCTTCTAGTTGAACGCTGCCCTATGTCACGTGACACGCCAGGCTTACACTGAAGACCTTGACCTTCAGTATTAGCTATCCTTGGGATTGATTATTTTGATTAGCACACAGAATGATCATGTAACATCTTTTTTTTTGTGTGTTTAAATATTAGAAAATAAAATGAATGACTAAAATAAATGTGTATTGACCCTCCAGCAAACTTAGGCGTGAACTCAGATCTGTGGGAACATCTGAGCAAAGATAACAATCTGGCAGACACGCGTACAGACTCATACACACAACAACACTCCCGCTTACCTAGTGATGTCTGTACATCTCGGATGTCAGCATGACACGAGCCTATTACTTTCAAAGCATTTTCAATATGAGCCTCTTGATAGCATATTGAGTTGCAATCACTTGGAGCCGATGCCGACTAAATGACTTTGTTTGGTCATTGGTCATTTCAATAGTGACGACAACAAAGTCAACACGACCTAGAATAAATCATTTAAGTTATCAGGACTATACAAGTTTCCTTTTTGCGTATATCTCCCCCCCCCCCCCCCCAGAGACGGCCTTAGCAAGTGGCGAGTGGAGCAACCGCCACAGACCCTGCGCCCTAGGGGGGGTGGTGGCAATAAAGAGAATCTTTTGTTTACCGTCCGCCTTTCGTACAAATATTCGTCACCCCCCCCCCCCCCCGAAATAACACTCGCCCAGGGCCCCGCCCTTTGCTTAGGATGCCTCTGTCCACAGAAATTGAATGATCCTCGTCGGCCATGATAGTCTTTGGTTCTAGTCAGAAGGCTATTGAAATTCTTTCATTTTAGAGCAGAGAATTGATTCATGGCTATGTCTGAATACAATTCTCTTGAAAGGAACCCAACACTATTTCTGAAAAAACATATAGTGATGTATTACCGCTGCCATTATATGTATAATTTTTACCTCAGAGTGGAACTATTTAATAATGGCCGAGAAACTGGGGGAAAAAACTTGGTGGTCAAGGAAGATGAAAAGTTCAACAGGTCATAAATCGCCTTCACCTTTCCCTTAGTCTGTTGGACCGTTGGGGCACCGCACAACATTTGTCAACAATCTTTTTCCATTCCTCTGTCTTTTGCCTTGGCTAGAGCCTAGAAGTATGGTGGCAATAGTATGAGAGCCTAACAAAAACAAGAAAATGAAGAATGGAAAATTATAAGTGATTTTTTCAAAGACAGGCATCATCCACAATGTCAAGGACGCTATTTGAAAGATCACAGCTGCCAAATAAAAAAGCAAGAATTTCTTTGTGCTACTATCGTAAGAACTTAGAAATTCGACTTCGCGGTGCTTTAAATGAATTCATATGAATGTGCAATTATTTGTTTTAAAAAGCTTATCAGTACTTCTGTATTTTGTGTACCCAATACATAAGTGACTCCATTTGTAAAACTCTCCAAAGTGTTTTGGTGCCACGACAAGGCAAGAAAAATATTACACCCTCACCCCCATGCCCCGACCAGCAACGCCCCTGTATCTTACATAAAACAAACTAACTCGAAGATTGCTGTACTTAGTACCACGTGTGTCTACACAAGAGCCTGTGTCCTGACACTCCATGAGCCATGTCGCCTGTCACTCTGGCGACATTCACGACGTATGTCCCAAAACACAGGTTTTTATTGTCGGACCGATACATTGTTTTCATAGAGAATACTTTCTGAAGGAATGCAATGTTTGCGTGATGGTGCACCTGCTGTTCTGTATACACCACACACGCAACACTTGACACTGTCAAAACAGCATTCTCCCTGGCTGTAAGTAGTCAACCCTCCTATAGAGTTTTCTATTGTAATCATGTAGGCCTGGTACACAAGAGAAAGTTTAAAAAAATAAATAATTAATGTTTCAAGATAATTTGAGACTCACTTTGGGCCTTCAGTAAATACTTACAATCTTTTAGAAGTTTTCAGCTTCACCGTGACTCATCAAATGTAAGGACCTCAACCGTGACTCATCAATTGTAATGACCTCCACCTTGACCCATCAAATGTAATGACCTCCACCTTGACCCATCAAATGTAACGACCTCCACCGTGACCCAAATGTAATGACCTCCACCTTGACCCATTTAATGTAACGAGCTTAAACGTAATATGGAATGTGTAATTAGTTCCACTACTGCCTTGAACTAGTAGCTGAGTTTCATCATTTTCGGTTCAACTGTTTATTTGTTGTACATGTTTCAGAAGTTCCTTCAGGAAGGCGGGTTTGGCATTGGGCAGGGTTCAAACCCGAAACTATCAAGAGATAGTCTAGAGCACATACACACGACCTAGAAGCCATCCTGCCAGATTGATAATTATGATCTTTTCATAGTTAAACAAATTAATGTTCATGTAATATGTATATCAAAATATGGTTATGTGATAGTTTAACACATCTGGTTTCCAGATCAGGCATTTCAGATCAGTAATCCTAGATCTGAGGTAAACCGAGCAGTGGTTTCCAGATCAGGCACTTCAGATCAGTAATCCTAGATCTGAGGTAAACCGGGCACCTGATCAGGCACTTCAGATCAGTAATCCTAGATCTGAGCTAAACCGTGCAGTTGTTTCCAGATTAGGCAGTTCATATCAGTAATCCTAGATCTGAGGTAAACCGGGCACCTGATCAGGCACTTCAGATCAGTAATCCTAGATCTGAGGTAAACTGGGCAGTTCTTTCCTGATCAGGCACTTCAGATCAGTAATCCTAGATCTGAGTTAAACCGGGCAGTGGTTTCATAATCAGGCACTTCAGATCAGTAATCTGAGCTAAACCGTGCAGTTGTTTCCAGATTAGGCAGTTCATATCAGTAATCCTAGATCTGAGGTAAACCGGGCACCTGATCAGGTACTTCAGATCATTAATCCTAGATCTGAGGTAAACCGGGCAGTGGTTTCCAGATCAGGCACTTCAGATCAGTAATCCTAGATCCGAGATGAACCGGGCAGTTGTTTCCAGATCAGACACTTCAGATCAGTAATCCTAGATCTGAGGTAAACCGGGCAGTGGTTTCCTGATCAGGCACTTCAGATCAGTAATCCTAGATCTGAGCTAAACCGGGCACCTGATCAGGCACTTCAGATCAGTAATCCTAGATCTGAGGTAAACTGGGCAGTTCTTTCCTGATCAGGCACTTCAGATCAGTAATCCTAGATCTGAGTTAAACCGGGCAGTGGTTTCATAATCAGGCACTTCAGATCAGTAATCCTAGATCTGAGGTAAACCGGGCAGTTGTTTCCAGATCAGGCACTTCAGATCAGTAATCCTAGATCCGAGATGAACCGGGCAGTTGTTTCTAGATCAGGCACTTCAGATCAGTAATCCTAGATCTGAGGTAAACAGGGCAGTGGTTTCCAGATCAGGCACTTCAGATTAGTAATCCTAGATCTGAGGTAAACCGGGCAGTGGTTTCCTGATCAGGCACTTCAGATCAGTAATCCTAGATTTGAGGTAAACCGGGCAGTTGTTACCAGATCAGGCAGTTCAGATCAGTAATCTTAGATCTGAGGTAAACCGGGCACCCGATCAGGAATTTTTTCGCATACTTTTAAAAGATAACACAAAGATGACTAGTCTAGCTACAATGTAGAAAGTAAATGTCACATAAAGATATCTAGCTATAAAAAAAAATTTAAAATACATTAAAATAAATGTAACTTCAATAATATATCTAGCTGTGATGAATTAATGTAAATGTTAATAAAGATATCTAGCTATAATGAAGTAACATAAATATATCTAGCTATAATAAAGTAATGTAAATAAAGATATCTAGCTATAATGAAGTAATGTAAATGTAAATAAAGATATCTCGCTATAATGAAGTAACGTACAAATATTTAGCTATAACGAAGTAACATAAAGATATTTAGCTATAATTAAGTAATGTAAATGTAAATAAAGATATCTAGCTATAATGAAGTAATGTAAAGATATCTAGCTATAATGAAGTAATGTAAAATGTAATTAAAGATATCTAGCTATATTAAAGTAATGTAAATGTAATATAAAGATATCTACCTAACATGAAGTAATGTAATGCAAAGATATCTAGCTATAATGAAGTAATGTAAAAAAATATCTAGCTATAAAAAGTAATGTAAATGTAACATAAAGATAACTAGTTATAATAAAGTAGTGTTAATGTAATGTAAAGATATCTAGCTATAATAATGTAATGTAAAGATATCTAGCTATAACGAAGTAGTGTAAATGTAATGTAAAGATATCTAGCTATAATAATGTAATGTAAAGATATCTAGCTATAACGAAGTAGTGTAAATGTAATGTAAAGATATCTAGCTATAATAATGTTCTGTAAAGATATCTAGCTATAATAATGTAATGTAAAGATATCTAGCTATAACGAAGTAGTGTAAATGTAATGTAAAGATATCTAGCTATAATGAGACGAAGCCAATGGAAGAAAGATGAAGTGGTAGGAATCTTGTCTTGGAAACGGAACACTTGTAGCAAGCTCCATTCTCCTTTGACAACTCCATTGCCCAGAACGTTAGTTGTATTGGGTGGTAACTTGAGCCTACAAAAAGTCCACAAGAGGGACAGGTGTAGGATTACAGCTCGAATCTATGGGGAATCAAGGGGAGACGATTCACTTGAGACAAGGTTGTGACAATGAACATACTTTTGTGTATATGTCAATCTATGAGGGGAGAGAGATTCTTATCACTGTGAGAGAGAGAGAGAAGAGATAAAGATAAAATTCTTAGATATCACTCAGAGAGAGAGAGGGAGAAAAGATAAAATTCTTAGATATCACTCAGATAGAGAGAGAGAAAAGTTAAAGATGAAATTCTTAGATATCACTCAGAAAGAGAGAGAGAGAAAGGATAAACATGAAATTCTTAGATATCACTCAGATAGAGAGAGAGAGAGAGAAAAGATAAAGATGAAATTCTTAGATATCATTCATATAGAGAAATATAAGACTACTTTGTCTTAGCAGTTCTCAGAAATATAGTAGGTACTTTTTTAAAAGCATTCTGCAGAACTACAACCAGTGCTAATAGTACAGCCTAGACCCTCCACAACGTCCTCATCTTGTTGTAGAGCAGGCTGAGCAGACCAGGACGTTGTGTGCTCACACCACCACCTCAGCAAGAAATGATCACGTGATCTCACCAATCTATTGAGTTTAGCCAAAAAGTAATTCTTTCTACGCTGTTTTTGGCTCTTCAGATGTATAAAATAAAAATTTTTAAAAAATGCCAACGAAACTATAATTCTAATAAATGAACCAAAAGCATTGTTTGTGGGAGGGAGGGGGTTAAGTCCTTCACTCTCATCTAGTCCTCTGTCTTACTTACTGTAGAGTGTCTGGTTTTGAACGATTCCTGAAAGGCGATTATTCTCATAAATCTCAGATGTCCCACAGTGTCATATGTGTAGATCCTCGACACCTTCATTGACTATCTTTATTTATGCAGTGTTCAGAGAACGCCCAGCTATGTAGGTCAGTTTTATAACCTACTCGGGTTACGTGGGGTGGGGGGGGGAGTTAGCCTATCAGGTCAACCGTAAACTAGGTCAAGCTTGACAACACCCCAAAATGCATTAGAAAATACGGTATATATTGAATGTCAAAAAGCGATATTTTTACTAGACCTCTAGTTCGCGTGTCATTGCAGCCATTTATATGTTCGTGTGTTGTACAAATGAATGACTGGCACGTAGAAAACAATATATGGACTTTTTTTTTTTGTATTTCCATATTTGAATGAATTAGTTGACTATCTCGACATTTTGTTTGCTATGCAATGTGCGCGAGTTAAGTGAGTTAGACTTCGAGAGTCAATCCTGAGGCGCTGATAACCCTTGGGCAGTTTGCAGCACACACCTGGGCAGAACCTACGAGCTCGCTGATCCCCAAATTATACCGGGTATCTTCTCTTCTTTTGATACATACGCTGAGGAAGGAAGGGGGGGGGGGACTGCTGTGGGCTTTCAGACTTTAGTTTTTTTCCAGGGATGTATCTCATTTCTATTAAATGAACCAGATTCTATTTGCGATAGGAAGCTTACAGAGAGTGAGAGAGAGAGAGAGATGTATTTTAGTGAATAGTCCCTGAAGTTGCACTTCTCAATCCACTTTTCAAATGTTTTACATGTTTCGGATGTTCCTTTAGAGTTGAAGCTAATTTACTTCCTAGTCCAAACCTCTCGCAGGACGATGGTGGGTGGGATCGAACAGGGTTTGAACCCGGGACCATCGGTCAATCCAAACGGCAGTCCAGCGCAAACCGCACGACCAGGCAGCTATCCATTTCGCTGGCACAGAACATTCAAAGCGGTTTTTCAATGCATGAACAGCACGACATTCTCGTGGACAAAAACTCTATAAATAACACATCAACTTTATCAACTCTCTTCTCTGGAGAGATGAACGTCTGGAACCTAGGGTTTGTAAATATTTTCATCAGTATACAAGAAGCCTAGTGAAGACATTGAAATTTTCATTCAATAATCACTAAACAAACGAAGTAGAAACGGCTGAGTTCCATTTGAAATGTTTAGCATCTCCAGCGACTCCCGAATGTCCCTTTTTAAAGACATTTGCTGGAAGATTTAAAAGTAAAGTAGCAATTATACATAAAACTGAACCATAATCTTCAAATACAAAAATAAAATCTAATAAAATACTCAGAAAGATAAAGGCACATTCCTTGTTCCATATGCTAGGACAAATTTGTACAAATGCTTCTTCTTCCCTAGCGCTATTAGAGCATGGAATGCGTTGCCTGAACTAGCCATTAAAACAAATGACTTGGCAGAATTTAATTCATTGGTTAACATGCATGGCTAGATGCATGAAAGCGTAAGACGTAATCATCTTCTATTTTAAAGCAACGTCTGTATTTTAAAACATAAAAATATACACCTTATTCAGTCTGACAAAATGGTCACTCTTTGGGGGAAAAAAAGTGTATTGTTTACTTTTTATATCAACATACTCAACCTTTCAACTCGTGATGTCACATCCTTTTAGTTACCCACCACCACGTAGTTACCACCACTTGTCAGATGCCCTTTACAAAAACTATCGGTTAAAATTCTGCTCAGCAATCTTAGAGCCCATTTACCAACTGTCATTACCAATTTACCCCCAGCTTATGTGAGATGTGCTGCTTTCCCCCCCCCTCCCCCCCCCCCCCCCGGTCATACTCTTTCTGCTACGTCACGGACCGTTTGAAAAAACTGCGAAATGCCGGGGGTACACAAGAGACTTTTTGGATGATCTTTTTTTTTTTCTGAACACAAACGGCCTCAATGGTGACATTTGAATGTGGGCCACTTTGGTCGTCCTAGTTGAAGAGGGTCTCCTACGGTGCCGTTCGCTTCCTTAGTAAATATGTTTGATTGTCTCCCCTGCGGCTTCGTTTTTTTTTTCCCCCTGTTCCGTGTCTCACATCTCGGCATGTCGGAGTCTAATTGATCTTGATAGACGGATCAGACGATAATTTTTTTTCCCGTTCGACGGTTCTTTCTCCACTCATCCTAGCTCAGACCTGGTCTTGATATGAGGAACATTGCGCTGTGTTTGGGCAATTAGGTGTGAGAGCTGTTGAATGGACGGGTGTTTTCCATCAGCGCTATTACTTGAGCGACGCCAAGACCCACCTCGTTGGGGATAATTACAAGGTCCAAGATTTACACAAAGATCATATCACCAGTGATTTACACCACGATGAAAGCCAAGTATTTAGCTCAAGTGTACATGGAAATAGTAGAGGATGCCTTGCACATTTACTTTATGATTGAGCAGGAGTTGGGAAAGGGGGGGGGGCGCACGTTTTTAGTCAGCTTGTCTACAAGTAAATGCACAATGTAATCTATTTTTAGTTAGAGCAAGCCTCCCCACTCTCTTTAACCCCCTGCTGAGAATTATGAGAGCTTAAGTTTCTGAGATAGCACCCTACTGAAGGCAGCTTCCTCTCAACGAAGACGCCCACTTCCATCAGTAGATAAACGTAAGGTTCACGGGGGCGTTGTGTAGTCAGCTCAATGGCCACTCGGACAACAAATACTCGTTAGAGGTCATTAATTAAATTCTTCATACTTCTTGATACTTGCAGAATACATTGAACATCTTGAATGGCGGCATCTGGTCAATCCCGGGGCCACGTCCGTCTGAGGGTCAGTTTGCTAAAGGAGATCGTTCACTCGCAAGGGCGCTGACAATAGGGTTTTAAAAATTAGTCGTGGATTTCGTTCTCATTTTGAAATTAAAGCTTCTCTTTCAGACCATGGGGTCTATTGGGCAAATTATGTAAAGGTCATCTGTTTCTATGGCCCACGGTTAACGAGAGAGCTTGTGGCCAGCACAAAATTTACTTAATTACTAAATTTCAGGTACCCATTAAAGCAGGGTGGTCTCAAAGGCGCCTAAAAGATTCGGATGTGAAAATCCTAGTCTTCCCCAGGATTCGAACCCGGGAGCCCTCAGTTCCGAAGCCAAGCGCTTTAACACACACTCCTGACACTCGTGACTCCTTCTATCATGAGGAGGGGAGAATACTCCCTAATCCTTGCAATCAGAAGCTATCCGCAATAGTTCTTAAAGTGACAATCGGTTCTATCAGATCATGTCAACTAAACCTTTAGAGACCTCTCTGGTCTGTTCTGTCAAATATTCTACAATTTTCTAAAACAACAAACAAAAAAAAAAAAAAGAAATTTTGAAAAAGAGGCAGGCTTAACCTCGACACGCGGGGGTGGGGTAAAAACGGCACTGTTTGGTTGCGGCGTGACATTAATGTCACCATTGTGTCATTGACATGTCAAAGAATGTCTCCCCATAACAACTGAATTAGTTTCCGTAAACAAGGGAAGACAACCGAGCCTAACTGTATACACAGTACTGATTAATTGTATTCCAAATTTCAAACTTTGCCCTTGTGTTTGTCAAGAAAGTCAAGCAGTTCCAACCAAACGTTACTAATCAATGTTTCACATAACAAACACATTTAGAATCCATTCTTGAGTCTTTTTCTTTCCCCGCGAGATTCTTTGACACAGCTGCTTGATAGTAAAAACAGCATAGCAGGTCCGTCGTAGAGTCCTAGAGCCTACACTAAATGTACATGGCCTTGAAACCTGCCCAAGCCCCTTGTCCGTTTAGCTGATGTAAACAGACCTGTAGCAAAGGTATGAAAGTGACGATATGTGTGTGTGTGTCAACAGACCTGTAGCAAAGGTATGAAAGTGACGATGTGTGTGTGTCAACAGACCTGTAGCAAAGGTATGAAAGTGACGATGTGTGTGTGTCAACAGACCTGTAGCAAAGGTATGAAAGTGACGATGTGTGTGTGTCAACAGACCTGTAGCAAAGGTATGAAAGTGACGATGTGTGTGTGTACAGACCTGTAGCAAAGGTATGAAAGTGACGATGTGTGTGTGTGTCAACAGACCTGTAGCAAAGGTATGAAAGTGACGATGTGTGTGTGTCAACAGAATTGTAGCAAAGGTATGAAAGTAACGATATGTGTGTGTGTGTCAACAGACCTGTAGCAAAGGTATGAAAGTGACGATGTGTGTGTGTCAACAGACCTGTAGCAAAGGTATGAAAGTGACGATGTGTGTGTGTCAACAGACCTGTAGCAAAGGTATGAAAGTGACGATGTGTGTGTGTCAACAGACCTGTAGCAAATTTGAAAGTAACGATATGTGTGTGTGTGTCAACAGACCTGTAGCAAAGGTATGAAAGTGACGATGTGTGTGTGTACAGACCTGTAGCAAAGGTATGAAAGTAACGATATGTGTGTGTGTCAACAGACCTGTAGCAAAGGTATGAAAGTGACGATGTGTGTGTGTATCAACAGACCTGTAGCAAAGGTATGAAAGTGACGATGTGTGTGTGTCAACAGACCTGTAGCAAAGGTATGAAAGTGACGGTGTGTGTGTGTCAACAGACCTGTAGCAAAGGTATGAAAGTAACGATATGTGTGTGTGTGTCAACAGACCTGTAGCAAAGGTATGAAAGTGACGATGTGTGTGTGTCAACAGACCTGTAGCAAAGGTATGAAAGTGACGATGTGTGTGTGTCAACAGACCTGTAGCAAAGGTATGAAAGTAACGATATGTGTGTGTGTCAACAGACCTGTAGCAAAGGTATGAAAGTGACGATGTGTCTGTGTGTGTCAACAGACCTGTAGCAAAGGTATGAAAGTGACGATGTGTGTGTGTCAACAGACCTGTAGCAAAGGTATAAAAGTGACGATGTGTCTGTGTCAACAGACCTGTAGCAAAGGTATGAAAGTGACGATGTGTGTGTGTGTCAACAGACCTGTAGCAAAGGTATGAAAGTGACGATGTGTGTGTGTCAACAGACCTGTAGCAAAGGTATGAAAGTAACGATATGTGTGTGTGTGTCAACAGACCTGTAGCAAAGGTATGAAAGTGACGATGTGTGCGTGTCAACAGACCTGTAGCAAAAGTATGAAAGTGACGATGTGTGTGTGTCAACAGACCTGTAGCAAAGGTATGAAAGTGACGATGTGTGTGTGTCAACAGACCTGTAGCAAATTTGAAAGTAACGATATGTGTGTGTGTCAACAGACCTGTAGCAAAGGTATGAAAGTGACGATGTGTGTGTGTGTGTCAACAGACCTGTAGCAAAGGTATGAAAGTGACGATGTGTGTGTGTCAACAGACCTGTAGCAAAGGTATGAAAGTGACGGTGTGTGTGTGTCAACAGACCTGTAGCAAAGGTATGAAAGTTACGGTGTGTGTGTGTCTCAACAGACCTGTAGCAAAGGTATGAAAGTGACGATGTGTGTGTGTACAGACCTGTAGCAAAGGTATGAAAGTAACGATATGTGTGTGTGTGTCAACAGACCTGTAGCAAAGGTATGAAAGTGACGATGTGTGTGTGTGTGTGTCAACAGACCTGTAGCAAAGGTATGAAAGTGACGATGTGTGTGTGTCAACAGACCTGTAGCAAAGGTATGAAAGTGACGGTGTGTGTGTGTCTCAACAGACCTGTAGCAAAGGTATGAAAGTGACGATGTGTGTGTGTGTAAGTAATATTGTGGAACGCTAAGAAGTAAAGTCAAGAGTAAAGCGTGTCTATAAATAGATCAAAGGTCTACATCTCTGTGCACTGATAGACTCTTAGTCTATATTCGATGACCTGAACGCTATCAATGTGAAGTTTGTTCAAACTTGTCTCTTGCATTGACTCCAAAACATATTCTGATTCTCTGTCTTTACAGCAAATGTATTCTGTTATGTATTTATGACTGAAACATTCATCAAAGTAAACTCAACATCACTTAATCTACTCCATTTATTTGTACAGTATGCAAAGAACCTCTGGGTCTACCACCCTATGGCAAAATGTCTGCATCATCATCCAGAAGGTTCCAGAAGGGGAGCTCGTGCCAGCCGGAAGACGGTCATATTCTTAGCAGCAAATCATGGTGTTCCAAGAAACAGAATGGTGAGTACTTTGATCTGCTTCATGTGGTGCTGTTCAAGTATTTGGTCTTCATACTCTTGTGTTATGATAACAATACAACCCAGTTCTTTCATCGTTTGTTTCCCTGTCAATACAAATTTAGTTCTTCTTTAGTCTTTTCCTTTGTTTAGTGGATAGCTTGCGACCAACACAAACACCAATTGTTATAACCATGTACATCACAAATGTTCACCATGTCCTTGACCACATACCCCGCTTGTCTCATTGATTACATTAAACAGTTTTTTGGTCTCATTTGATTATATTACACCATTTCTGGGTCTTATTATGTCTTTCTTTTTCCTAGTAACTCTTTAACTCTCTTCTTTCTGTCCTCTATCTCAATGTATACCTTTTATCACCTAACTCTCCGTATTTCTTGTTATTCTCACTCTCCACTCATTGTAACCTCTAATTCTAACAATCCCATAGTTCCATAGTTATAACGTCTGCTGTGTCTGCCCTGTTTGACTTCAGAGTTGTCTTCCTTGTCCAATTATTTCCCTCCTACTGACCACATAGGAGCCACGCCTTGCCGCTAACTGTCCAGCTGTCATGTCCGACGGACCGTTTTGACTTTGTGTAAATGATATGCTTGTTAGCCTGCCTGTCATGTCAGACAGTGGACTAATTAGAGACACAGGGACAGGTGACATGGTACCAGTGGGTATTTGTCAAATTTTCTTTCATCTGACAAAAGGTTAGTGTCTCGGGGTTTTCCCGAAGATGAAACGAAATATGAAAAAAATCCTCTCAAATTCTTGTGCGTTTATGTTCGTTCCTCTAAACTAGAATTTTTCACGATTTTCCCAAAAGAAATGGAAACCACGATTTTATCTCTGTGGGACTTGCCATGGGATACTCTAGAACAGAGTCATTTCCTCTTCGTTGACTTTTTTCAGATCCGGTTGACGTGTAATAAACAAAATACTGTCACGTAGAAAAAAGAATAAAAACCAATATTAAGAAATTTGGAGGAGATATAATGGTAACTTAAAGAAAACATAAGAGAAAGACAAGAGAGAGAGAGAGATTGGTAGTGAGCTAAGCATTGTCAGGGACGCTCTAGTGAACTAAGCAGTGCCAGGGACGCTCTAGTGAACTAAGCATTGTCAGGGACGCTCTAGTGAACTAAGCATTGTCAATGACGCTCTAGTGAAATGGTTGTGATTTTGAAATAAATAGCTCAACTAAGCATTGTCAGGGACGCTCTAGTGAAATGGTTGTGATTTAGAAATAAATAGCTCAACTAAGCATTGCCAGGGACGCTCTAGTGAAATGGTTGTGATTTAGAAATAAATAGCTCAACTAAGCATTGCCAGGGACGCTCTAGTGAAATGGTTGTGATTTAGAAATAAATAGCTCAACTAAGCATTGTCAGGGACGCTCTAGTGAAATGGTTGTGATTTAGAAATAAATAGCTCAACTAAGCATTGCCAGGGACGCTCTAGTGAAATGGTTGCGATTTAGAAATAAATAGCTCAACTAAGCATTGTCAGGGACGCTCTAGTGAAAGATTACTGTTCCCTACTAATTAATATTTTACTATTAGATCTTAGAAAGTTGATTTCCCAGTGTAAAATTTGTACTTTAATTCATGTGTGTATTATTACAGAGCTTATCAACACTTTTTTTCTGTTCACCGGATACACCAAAAAGTGCTATACCAAAGTGCTATACGAAAATGCTATACGAAAATCTCCATTTATAAAAAAAAAAAAATGCGTATGTTCTCGCAAACGTTTTAGGTTTATCTGTAAATATTGAAGCTGACATTTAGATGCGGACAGTTGTCTACAAAACAAAAGATCTACTTCTTGTTATATGCCAGCTTGGCAGAGTGTATTTCGTCAAAGAGAAGAGAAGTGCCAGGCATTGAAACCAATCTGAAAAGAAATCTGAGACATGTGTAACGCTGTCCCTGACAGTCCTAATTTTTGCCTCAGTCTGATAAGAACATTTGGTGTTAAAAATACAAGTACTTTATAAAATATCAAGAGTTTGATTTTTTTTAAAATTACTAAGCATAAAGAATAAAGAAAATAAATATATATGTACAGTGCTTTTTTGGTTACAAAAAAAGTAGGTGCCGGTACTCAATGATGGATTGCCTAACTTTTAAATACTAATAAATTAATAATAAACGTTAAAATACAAGAAAGTTATTTTTCCCCACATTGAAAAAGGTGCTGCGTAAGGTCATAAAAAAAGCACTGTACATATCTATCTAATATTCCGTCCCTTGAGCCTAGTGCAAGCTCTCTCTAGAACTTTTTTTTTCGGTGACCTTGTTGTTAAGATTTGACATCCACTGGCTCCCTTCAAACCCCTCCAACCCCGTTTACTACACACACTTTTCAAGTTGGACCCAATAGTCCCCGAGCTCTGTCTCCAGTCGCCCGTGTGTCCTGTAATCTCAGCGTCACGTGATCCGAACTAAACCTGTACAATAAACACTTCCTGCTGGAGCATAGAGTGGAAATCTTGTTTGAGAGAGACGGATTAGGTCCAGACACAGCCCCTTAGCTTATAATAGATGTTTATTATGGTGACTACGCTATATATAAATTCCTAGGGCCACTGTGCCTTCTGGCTCTCTCAAGCAGCTTGTATAGAAATCCCCATTTGACATTTTTTGGACAACGCCTAGAGAGATCCGTTTCTGATTTTTTTTCCTTTATGCATCTTTACTCATAGCTTTAAAAAAATATTTACATCTAGTTATCTTTAAAAAAATATTTGAAAAATGAGGTTTTAAAAAAAATGTTGATTTACGGGAGTTATGCAGCAGACATGTTGAAGTGATTTGTTGATGGTCGCCATGTCTCCAGGACAACAGCTTTGACGCGTTTCGTTATCTCACACCACACAGAGCTCTTTAAAGGGACATAATCGCTTCTAGATTGAGGTTGAAATTGGCTAAGTTATCTCGTTTTCTCTAGAAAACTTTTCTTTCTTAACTTTTTAAAAATAAAACGTGTTCGGCGAAAGATAACTCTTTCTAAAAGGTCAAAAGGAGTTCAATTTTGTGAACAGCTAATGGGCTGCTGCCTCACCTAATGTAAAGCCTATAGGCCAAGAATAATCATCTTAAAATCATTGTATGTAAATTGTATTGTGCTTGCCGTGTACTGGTAGGACCATACAATTATGCATACTATTTTCTAGACTGAAACCCTAAATAAAAAACAGACATAGAGTTTTTGTTACTAAACTTCTATGAACTCAGTTTGTCAATTCAAAGGTCCTCACACATTATTTCTCCCACAACCAATCTCGGATTAAGCTAAAATTTGGCACACAGTTATTTCTTTTACCTGACAACATAAGTGTCGAATTTTGTTTAAATTAGCCAATTAGTTAATTAACTATTGGTAATTAATTAGTTTGTTTGGTATCTTCAACAAAGGAAAGAAATCGTACTTGACAGATGTGGTAGTATAAGTTGATTTAGTCCCTTTCAGGCACTTGCGGATCCAGAACTTTGGAGGGGGGGGGGGGCGATTTTTTTCCAAACCCTAATCCTAACGCCGAGTAAACCCTAACCCTATGCATAAACGTGCGTACAGCATATATATATATGAGAATAAAATAGAGCAGTGTTTCTCAACCTTCGGCGAAAAAATAAAAAAGTCATGTTGAGGCCTTTCTTTTGCAAGCTGCATTGTCAGGGACGCTCTAGTGAAATGGTTGTGATTTAGAAATAAATAGCTCAACTAAGCATTGTCAGGGACGCTCTAGTGAAATGGTTGTGATTTTGAAATTAATAGCTCAACTAAGCATTGTCAGGGACGCTCTAGTGAGGCCTTTCTTTTGCAAGCTTGGGGGTCTGGGGGAGCGCTGTAAGATTCCCCTGTAGGGTTGCCCGACGCAAAAAGCGTTTTCTTGCATTCTTTACTGAAGAAACGCATTCTTCTGACATTTATAGCTCATTATTTATCAGTGGGGTTCGGGGCGAAGCCCCGACGCAAAAAGCGTTTTCTTGCATTCTTCTATGCCCAATCACGAAAAGCGTTTTCTTGCATTCATCACTAAAGAAACGCGTTCTCCTGATCTAAAGCTCATTATTCATCCTATTATAAAGGACCTTTTGAATAATGTTGAAAAATATTCTAATATAATTTTTTACGTTCTTAATACATTGCAAATAAAACCGATTTGTTCCTTGAAAAGATAAGATACCCCACATCTTTAGATTAAGGCTTTGAGGATCGCCGCCGAATAAGACATATTCGATAAATAATATTCAATAAAATTTAAGCATAAATTGTGAGTTATAGTCTAAAGCTTATTTAGCTAGAAAAATATCAGATTAAGTAAAGGTTTTAAAAAGGCGACTAGGAAAAAAATTATTTGGGTTTAGAACTCATCGCAATCATGACTCTTATATTGAAAAATTTCGTTTGAATTAAAACTTTTCCAAAGCAAAGTCTTTCTTAAAATAATTAAGATAAATTTATGTGAAATTACATAAACTGTGTCTGGAAAGGGGAGGGGGCGATAGAGTGAAAAGGATTAATCCTCACTCCTTTTTATAATTTCCTTTAATGATGGCATTTGGCATTAAAGAATAGGGTTGGGGCGACTCGATATAAGAATTTAATTTCATAGCATGTATATATTATATTAGTGACAGTTTTTTTTTTATTTTGTAATTTCTTAACTATAATACAAAAAGAAAAAGTATTGGTTTGTCCAATGGGCGGAAGGCGATCGCGTGTATCGCCCCTCCCACCTGGTACAACCCTTTTTCATTTTATATTTACTAATGATAAAATTTGAGATTAGTGTGTGGTGCGACATAATATACAATGGATTCACGTAGTTTATATTATATACATATTCAACTAATTTTGTTCACATACAATGATTTCTACATAAAAATAGGACCGCCCACCCCACTCAGAGGGCTAGAGTGGGGAGGGCAGTACATGCAATCACCCCCCCCCACCCCATCGAATCGGCAAAAATACCTGAAAGAGATTGACATAATATAAAATGTATATGTTAATTCAACTAATTTTGTCACAAACTATGATTTCTCCGAAAAGTAGGACCGCCCCCCTCACCACTCAAAGGTTTTAGGTGGGAAGGGCAGTAGAGGTATTCGATCCCCACCCCATCGGCCAACAGGGGAACGACGTAATACAAAGATCGGTTAAAATACCAATGACAAGTTTTAATCATATAGATATTCAATTGATTCTGTTAGCAAGCTGTTAGCAAACTGTAATTTCTACATATAAATTGGACCGCCCCCCCCCCCCACTCGAAAGCTTAGGGGAGGGGGAGGCGGAATTGATGCCATCGCCCCCACCAGACCCCACCATATCGACCAACATACTAGAGGAGGGGGCGAAATAATCTGAAAAAAGGTTTCAATATAAATAATTAGTATATATTATTAACATAAGTAATAAATTCGTATAAAAATTGTGTGAAATCTATACTAAAATTCGTCCGCCCCCCGGAGGTTAGCCGAGTGGGGGGGATGATGGGGCGATCGTCCCCCCTTTCCTGGATCCGCCAGTGCCTTCAGGATTCTTGAGCCCTGAGTGAGCATTAGAAAACAAAAAAAACACGACATTCACCAAGATACCTCCTTCTTTCCTCCCCCTTTTTCAAACTGGTTCAGAGACAAGTGATAGGATCATATTGCACTGAGACAAGTGATAGGATCATAGTGCACTGAGACAAGTGATAGGATCATAGTGCACTGAGACAAGTGATAGGATCATAGTGCACTGAGACAAGTGATAGGATCATAGTGCACTGAGACAAGTGATAAGATCATAGTGCACTGAGACAAGTGATAGGATCATAGTGCACTGAGACAAGTGATAGGATCATAGTGCACTGAGACAAGTGATAGGATCATAGTGCACTGAGACAAGTGATATGATCATAGTGCCCTGAGACAAGTGATAGGATCATAGTGCACTGAGACAAGTGATAGGATCATAGTGTATACTGAGACAAGTGATAGGATCATAGTGCACTGAGACAAGTGATAGGATCATAGTGTATACTGAGACAAGTGATAGGATCATAGTGTATACTGAGACAAGTGATAGGATCATAGTGTATACTGAGACAAGTGATAGGATCATAGTGTATACTGAGACAAGTGATAGGATCATAGTGTATACTGAGACAGGTGATAGGATCATAGTGCACTGAGACAAGTGATAGGATCATAGTGTATACTGAGACAAGTGATAGGATCATAGTGTATACTGAGACAAGTGATAGGATCATAGTGCACTGAGACAAGTGATAGGATCATAGTGCACTGAGACAAGTGATAGGATCATAGTGTATTGAGACAAGTGAAAGGATCAAAGCCCATTGAGACAAGTGATAGGATCATAGTGCACTAAGACAAGTGATAGGATCATAGTGTATACTGAGACAAGTGATAGGATCATAGTGTATTGAGACAAGTGATAGGATCATAGCCCATTGAGACAAGTGATAGGATCATAGCGCATTGAGACAAGTGATAGGATCATAGCGCATTGAGACAAGTGATAGGATCATAGCGCATTGAGACAAGTGATAGGATCATAGTGTATACTGAGACAAGTGATAGGATCATAGTGTATACTGAGACAAGTGATAGGATCATAGTGCACTGAGACAAGTGATAGGATCATAGTGCACTGAGACAAGTGATAGGATCATAGTGCACTGAGACAAGTGATAGGATCATAGTGTATACTGAGACAAGTGATAGGATCATAGTGCACTGAGACAAGTGATAGGATCATAGTGTATACTGAGACAAGTGATAGGATCATAGTGCACTGAGACAAGTGATAGGATCATAGTGTATACTGAGACAAGTGATAGGATCATAGTGTATACTGAGACAAGTGATAGGATCATAGTGTATACTGAGACAAGTGATAGGATCATAGTGTATACTGAGACAAGTGATAGGATCATAGTGTATACTGAGACAAGTGATAGGATCATAGTGCACTGAGACAAGTGATAGGATCATAGTGTATACTGAGACAAGTGATAGGATCATAGTGCACTGAGACAAGTGATAGGATTATAGTGTATACTGAGACAAGTGATAGGATCATAGTGTATACTGAGACAAGTGATAGGATCATAGTGTATACTGAGACAAGTGATAGGATCATAGTGTATACTGAGACAAGTGATAGGATCATAGTGTATACTGAGACAAGTGATAGGATCATAGTGCACTGAGACAAGTGATAGGATCATAGTGTATACTGAGACAAGTGATAGGATCATAGTGTATACTGAGACAAATGATAGGATCATAGTGCACTGAGACAAGTGATAGGATCATAGTGCACTGAGACAAGTGATAGGATCATAGTGCACTGAGACAAGTGATAGGATCATAGTGTATACTGAGACAAGTGATAGGATTATAGTGCACTGAGACAAGTGATAGGATCATAGTGTATACTGAGACAAGTGATAGGATCATAGTGTATACTGAGACAAGTGATAGGATCATAGTGTATGCTGAGACAAGTGATAGGATCATAGTGTATACTGAGACAAGTGATAGGATCATAGTGTATACTGAGACAAGTGATAGGATCCTAGTGTATACTGAGACAAGTGATAGGATCATAGTGTATACTGAGACAAGTGATAGGATCATAGTGCACTGAGACAAGTGATAGGATCTTAGTGCACTGAGACAAGTGATAGGATCATAGTGTATTGAGACAAGTGATAGGATCAAAGCCCATTGAGACAAGTGATAGGATCATAGTGCACTGAGACAAGTGATAGGATCATAGTGTATACTGAGACAAGTGATAGGATCATAGCCCATTGAGACAAGTGATAGGATCATAGCGCACTGAGACAAGTGATAGGATCATAGCGCATTGAGACAAGTGATAGGATCATAGCGCATTGAGACAAGTGATAGGATCATAGCCCATTGAGAAGCCAAACGAAAACAAATGGTCAAAATATTTCTAGTCACACAGATTTATTATGTTCGGGTCAACTATGCATTTAACTACAAGACTGATACAAACTAATCGATACAGTTCAGCTTGTTCTAGTTTTTAATTATCTTTGGTTGTTAAATAAAAAAAAGGTATTAAGAATGTGGTTGCAATTCCTAGTCATCTAAGTACCAATCATTCTTCGAAAAAGCAGTGCTTGGTACAAGTAGAACCATGGGCGTAGCCAAAGGGTTCAAACCCCCCAACCGAAATGAAATCCCCCCCCTGCGGGGGGAGCTCCTGGCGCTCTCCTAGACCCCCTTGCTGGCAATGGCGGGGAGTCTACAATTTTCCCAATAATTTCAAGAAGAACCTATTCTAGGGCACAATAAACGTCTATCGAAAGAATGAAGGGTCAGAATGTAATAAAGATTATGTGCACACACACACACATACATACATATAAATATTTTTTTTCGCCGGGGGGGGGGATTCAAACCCCCCTCTCCCGAAAAAAAATCCTGGCCACGCCCATGAGTAGAACCATTATGGTTCTAAACATTTACATGTTGCTTTGGTATATATTCATTGTATTTCTTTTTGTCATTGTCCTTGTATTAGTATTGTGTCTGTGCATAGAATCCTTTTTGTTATTTGACCGCCCGCCATTTGTGTAGTTTAAAGATTATAAAATGTTACTTTTGCAAAGCAAATGACAATTGTAATTTCGTGACCACATTTTAGAATAACAACTTACTTACAGAATTAGAAACATATGAATTATGACTAAAAAGTTCACACTGTCCGTTCGATGCTTGACTACTACATGATAGGAAATACATTGACACACATTCTCTTGTGTCCGTCTCAAAATGTAGTCTCACATCGAGCTTCTCTGGAGAATTCAGGAAAAACTTAATTTTAAAGTCAACACTTATTGTCGTCGACCCTTAAGGAATGATGTAAAGACCTGTCAAATTGTTTCTGCACCCCCTATTCACCTATTCCACCAGGAAACGCCTTTGCGCCGTGCTTGTAATTTGTTCCTTTGGTAAGCAAAGCACGTTCAGACTTTAGACAGTGTCAGATGAGAATAGACACTTTAGAGGTCGTCCCTGAAGTCTGAGACAGTGCCAGATGAGAATAGCCTCTTAAGAGGTCGTCCCTGAAGTCTGAGACAGTGCCAGATGAGAATAGACAATTTACAGGTCGTCCATTAAGTTTGAGACAGTGTCAGATGAGAATAGACAGTTGTTCCTCAAATATGAGACAGTGTCAGATTAGAATAGACAGTTTACATGTTGTCCCTCAAAATTATGAAACTGTCAGATATTCTTTCAGATGGTGTCTAATACATTGTATTATGGTATCTCACCTGTAACTCCGTTAAAGATTTGAAAACAAATTTAAAAATCTAAAAGTCTTTAAACAAACCAGATTTTCTTGTTAAAAGTTTTAAAAAAAAAGTTTATCGATTGAAAGATAACATAGTCAACACACTGACTTATCGCCCCACCCCCACTCGACCAGTCGAAATTTGTAAAGATATCCCACAATTAATTTACAACCTTATTTGCTTATGTTAATAATATATGCATGTACTACTTATTTCTATTTAAACAAATTTAAATTAATATTTGCCCCCCCCCCCGTATGTTAGTCGATTCGTTGGGGTGGGAGAGCCATTGTATCTAAGCCCCCCCCCCCCCCTCCATTTATGATCAGAACTTGTAAAAAGAATGAGTTCAATATCTATGTAATGAATATTATTTCTATAATATTTTAACTCATTAGTATCTTATGTCGCACTGCGCTCTAACCTCAAATTCACGTGAGTTTTAAACCCAACACCTGAGTTTTAAGCCCAAACACGTGAGTTTTAAGCCCAAACTCGTGAGTTTTAATCCCAAACTCGTGAGTTTTAATCCCAAACTCGTGAGTTTTAAGCTTAAAAACGTATTCCCTAGTCTCCTTTTCACAATTTTTTTCTCAGACTCCCATTTGTCTGTGGTACAAATAACTTTAGGCCTAAAAACTCACGTCAGGAGAATGCGTTAGTAAATGTAAGAAAACGCTCTCCCAGACTCCCTAGCTGTTGAAGAGGAGGGGAATCAACGGGCGAAGGTTGAGAAAAACTGCTCTAAATTCTAATATAATATGTGTGTGTGTCAGGGCCGGCCTTATTAATAAGCAAACAAGGCGGCCTTTCAGTTCGGGCCTCGCATATGACCAATAACACAAATTTGTGAGAAGCAAAGACCACGTGACTCGGATCAAATCTCAAGCTCTACTGCTCTGTCTACTAGACCAAGCTTTTACTATAACTCAAAGTTTATTAACGAAAGTTGAGATTTACTTCTCAGAAGAGTTTTTGGTGAAAATGTCGAGATGTTATTTCCAGTTTGGTGTATCAAAAGGAGATAAAGGTTCAAGCGATGAAGATTCAGCATATCGGTTTCGATTGGAAAGATTTAGGCTTACGATCATTTTCAATTAGCTATAGAGAACTGTCGAAATCATTGATTGATGCCATTTTTTGTGTCGTTGTGACCACCAAAGTCACTTCGCCCAGGGCCTCTAGCTACCTAAAGCCGGCCCTGTATGTGTATGCTTATACATAGGTTTAGGGTCTTCTAGGTTTACGGTTAGGATTTGGAAAAAAAAATCGCCCGCCCTATTCATACGTTTTGGATCCGCTAGTGAGTTGTTAAGTCTTCCTAGGGAAAAAAACTATTGGGCTGATAAAATTTGTCTACAAAATTAGATAAATTACAAAAAAAAAATGAAATCTAATTGGAGCATGTCTTTCCTCTCAGAAAAATGCCAATTATTAAGAATAACAAAAACTAAAACAAATTTAATAATAAACAAGAACATAAAATTGAAATGCTTTTTAACCTTGGTTAGACCAATATTCTGAAAATAGGCGTTCTGTGCCACAGTTTGGGGACAAATGATCAACAAGTGTGGTGTTTTCGGGTGGGGCGCCACTTACTTGACACCTACAACAAGTGATGTATCTGTCATGTCGCCACGTACCTTTGCCATCTACCCCCAACCCCTTTCCCCCAGCGCATTTTTTTTGTTTCTGGTTTGCATAACAAGGTCCCCGAACACAGACTCATTTGCATCTACTTGTCAAGTTACGACAGGTCTTGGCGACATAAGGGATTGTGGGCCAGAATGAAATGAAGGGTTCGGTTGGGTGGCAATCACGGGCAGTGAATATGAAGTACTACCAAGTGCAACTATTGTGGACAAATAATTCGCAATAAACATAGATTATATTCTATACATTTAATGAGATTATATTCTATACATTTAAATGAGATTATATTCTATACATTAAACACATTTAATGTTCTCTAGTCTCTATGTAGTCATTGTTCTCTAGTCGCTTGTTTGAAGCTAACTATAAAATCTTCTATTTTCATGAGCACCTACGTGGCACAGGAGTTAGTGTATTGGCCTTAGGAGGCTTTAGTCCTCTAGTTCGAATTCAGGTCGTTCATCTTTAAAAAAAAAAAAATCATGCATGCATTTTAAAAACGATCATTCAGACAACCCCTTCTTTCTCCCCCCACCCCTATCCAACTGGTCCAGACATGTGATAGGATCATAGTGTATTGAGACAAATGATAGGATCATAGAGCATTGAGACAAGTGATAGGATCATAGTGTAATGAGACAAGTGAAAGGGTCATAGTGTACTGAGACAAGTGATAGGATCATAGTGTATTGAGACAAGTGATAGGATCATAGCGCATTGAGACAAGTGATAGGATCATAATGTATTGAGACAAGTGGTAGGATCATAATGTATTGAGACAAGTGATAGGATCATAGCGCATTGAGACAAGTGATAGGATCATAGCGCATTGAGACAAGTGATAGGATCCTAGCGCATTGAGACAAGTGATAGGATCCTAGCGCATTGAGACAAGTGATAGGATCATAGCGCATTGAGACAAGTGATAGGGTCATAGAGCATTGAGACAAGTGATAGGATCATAGCGCATTGAGACAAGTGATAGGATCATAGTGTATTAAGACAAGTGATAGGGTCATAGCGCATTGAGACAAGTGATAGGATCATAGCGCATTGAGACAAGTGATAGGATCATAGCGCATTGAGACAAGTGATAGGATCATAGTGTATTGAGACAAGTGATAGGATCATAGTGTATTGAGACAAGTGATAGGGTCATAGTGTATTGAGACAAGTGATAGGGTCATAGTGCATTGAGACAAGTGATAGGATCATAGCGCATTGAGACAAGTGATAGGATCATAGTGTATTGAGACAAGTGATAGGGTCATAGCGCATTGAGACAAGTGATAGGATCATAGCGCATTGAGACAAGTGATAGGATCATAGTGTATTAAGACAAGTGATAGGGTCATAGCGCATTGAGACAAGTGATAGGATCATAGCGTACTGAGACAAGTGATAGGATCATAGGGTACTGAGACAAGTGATAGGATCATAGTGTATTGAGATGCCCACGGGTAGCAGAAAGTTTACCCCTTGCAGGGGCGGGGTTGTAAAAAAGTCCCCACGAGCACGTCCCACATCCATGCGCTGTTTCTCAAAGGGACCGTTACATAAATGGCGGGTCCCGCACAGTTAGATTGGTACAAAAAAGGAAAATGGCGGAGGCTCCCGGTGTCCTCGGCCTTCGGCCATGTGCAGCCAAGCATGCGTCGAGGCCAAAGGCATCGGAAACAGCAATGCTTTACATAGGCATTGACTCGGCTCTCTCTCAGACAGAACTGTGTGTTCACACAGTTTTTTTTTTTTTTTACTGTTTCGGCTGGACGACCAAACAGGGTTTTTTTCAAACTTAGAGCTCGAAGAGCCTTCGGCTCAGCTCTTTTGGACATCAACAAGGATCATAGTGTACTGAGACAAGTGATAGGGTCATAGCGCATTGAGACAAGTGATAGGGTCATAGTGTATTGAGACAAGTGATAGGATCATAGTGTATTGAGACAAGTGATAGGATCATAGTGTATTGAGACAAGTGATAGGGTCATAGTGTATTGAGACAAGTGATAGGGTCATAGTGTATTGAGACAAGTGATAGGGTCATGGTGTATTGAGACAAGTGATAGGGTCATAGTGTATTGAGACAAGTGATAGGGTCATAGTGTATTGAGACAAGTGATAGGGTCATAGTGTATTGAGACAAGTGATTTCGACTTTGATTGCATCATTGTTATGTTTTGATTGCATTATGTTTTGATTGCGTCATTGTTATGTTTTGATTGCATTGTGTTTTGATTGCGTCATTGTTGTGTTTTGATTGCGTCATTGTTGTGCAATTTACTTCAATCTATTATGATTTATAATCCTCACCTTAAGATTTATGTAAAAAAGGCTCTGCTGTATCTCCTGTATGTAAACAAGGCTCTGATGTATCTTTCATTTGGTTTTTAACGTCACTCTTCCAGATAGCCAATGGCTGCAGATCGATGTCGGACCTCCCACTCTGATCACTGGGATCATTACCAAAGGTCGAGGTGACACTCAGAGGAATCACTGGGTCCAGAGGTTTAAGATCGCCTACAGCAACGACACAAGGGTGTGGTATAGTTACAAAGACGCTGTTCATTTACTGCCCAAGGTAAGTGGACACTGTATTGGTCAGCTCATACAACATTGACTCTGTGATCAGATTTCAGTTTGTTCATCGATATCATTGTTTTGTTCTTTGTTTCTATTTGTTTGTATGGAGAAACTCAATCATTATACTTTGACCTTAGACTAGAGGCCCACCATACACTAAACTACGTGAACAATGTATGGCTACTATACTCTACACATATACCAGTTTAAAAAGGATGAAGGTCTATAATTGGTGTATGGATAATATACTTAATACTACTTCCTATGTTAGCTCGTCACAGTATCCAAACATTATTAAGAAATATTTAGGCAGTGTAAAACTTACACGGGCTATTTTTTTCCCGCTAATCGGTATGGACCCTTGAACCACATAGTAAAAAAAGTACATTAAAGCTAATAGCTTGCACTTATTAACAGGTCAACCAGTGCCGATATTGTCTATAAACTCATTTTCATTTTAAAAAAAATAAATTAAAAACAATAGCCGCAAACCAAGCTTAGTGTTTTCTCAAAATGCTAAAAGCACACATTATATTAAAAAACAACAACAAGATGGTGTTTCTTAACAAAAAGCTTTATCAAAAGTTGGAATAATCTCCCCCATCAATTGATGCAACCGACCTATGTGCATCAGCAAAGTTGTTGATTTCTGACCTGAAAGTTTGCACCAAAGATTAATTGCCAGTTACAGTCGTGCATGCTGAGTTATTGCTGGAATGGCTTCTGCTTAATAAACAATATTTTTCGTAGACTTTGGTTTAGGACATATCAAATCTCAAAGATTATGCAATAAATAGTAGACATCGATAATCTATTTTAAACTGTTTCATTTCAAATGCACACATATATACTTTTAATACAATATTTCTTTTCTTTTCATAATTATTATTATTTATTTATTTATTAGATTTGCATGCAAGCTACTCATATTATACAATTAGACTAGCTATAAACTTACTTCTAGTAGCTGATAGCTGTAATGTAGAAATGTGATTGATAAATGATTGACGTATAGTAACCATGCTGTTCTCTCTACAGTCCTCCAAGGTTTTGTTTCCTTATAAAAATGAAACTTTATTTCTAGGGTTGAATTAAAAAGTTGGCTCGGAGATTTGTGTTACAGCGTTTGTTTCGTATAATATTAGTTCCATATTTTGAAGCAATATGTGTGTTGTCTATGTTTCAGATATGTTGTTCTGTTGTTCTAGAGTAACATAAGTGGTATACACCAAGGCTGTGTCTTTAGTCTGTGTATATTTGTCACAACATGCTAGGAAACATTGTGTCATAGTCGTGTTGGTTACAAAATGCTAAAAGCATTTTATTTAAATGCCCGAAATGTAGATAAAGAAAAAACAGGAGCATTTTTCTTGTGGTTGCTATTTAAAGTGACATTCATTCGACGCGTGCTGACAGTGAAACAATGACATGGCTGATAGATTTAAGCGACAGGCACAAATCTGACAGATCTACCTGCCCTCCCCCAGTATATTACGCTGTCAAGACATGACCGATCCGAAAGTGAAAGTAAGAGAGCTCATTTGATGTGCAGGACAACAAAACTGTGACAGCTCTTTATTAATTCACAAAAAAGAAGAGCTCTATTTTATAACCACCTCTTCACTTACCCCTAAAAGACTTGCCAATATAGGCCCTATTTGAAGCTTCGTGTGTTTTAATGTCACGTATCTATATATAATCCTATCAAAACCATTAACATCACCTGCGTTTCGTTTGTATTTACCTTAGATGACACGCTTATTCATTGTAGGATATCATTTGGATTAAAGACAATGTAGTCACCATGGCAACCAGTAAACTAAAGATGTTAAAAACTATATAACCTATCTGTTTTGATTACAAAAACTATTATTTGTTTCATTGCTCCTGATTGATGCTAATGAGTATACATGCCTCGCCATTACTAATGCTCTGTACTACATATTATAACTTAATGTATCGTAATTTTATTACCAACTATAACACATAACAAATAGGCCTTTTTGTGTTGGTGTACTTGATATTGTATTTGTGTATACAAACATGTCTGTCCGTTTGTCTATTTAAGTTTACGTGTTGATTTTGTTTCTTTACTTTCGATGCAATAAAATAAAAAGAAAACACTTCCGGTGGTGACGTATATGGCAAGGTGTGACGTTCAAAGGCCAAGTGCACGACACCAAAAGAGGCTGCAACTTATGCGCCACCATTATCCAAGGAGGTCTAAGGAGCTGTCCATGTGTATGTGTGTGTATATGTGTTGTTTATGTTGCACATTTATGTGTGTGTGTTCAGTACTATTGGCCGTGTTCATCTCAGCAATGTGTGTCACTGTGTACATATAGATCTACTATGTTTGACCAGCCCGTGTTCTCTACTTTTTCTAGAGTCGTTGGCAGTGGAGTCCATCTCTTAACACTAGCTCGTCTCATTTAATCTCTGACCAATACTCGGAAACAGGACTGGTAAGGAACGATGGAAGCTGTCGCCATCGCAACACACACACACACACACAACACGCACACTCAGGGTACCTTATCATTCACATGGCACAGAGCCTTTTCAATGTAGCACACACTAACATACCATGACACCTACCCACACAGTACACAACTGACCTTAAGATACCGGAGTCCTGGTTTCCTCATTCACTTCTCAACATTTCGCTTGTAAACTTTGTGAAATTGAAGAAGTTGAAACTTTTTTGTTTTGTTCTTTTTTTTTTTTTTAATTATTTTATCGCTTTTTTTTTTTTAAATGATTTTTTATCTACTGAAATATTTTTTACCTAAATTATAATTCTTCTATTTTGTTTAGTTTTTTTTTTTTAATATTTCTAATTCTTTTATATCTAATGATATAGATCTATAATAGACTTGTAATTTTCGCTAAAAAGAAAAACTCAGTCAAAATCAGTTTTACAGAATGGCTTTTAAAAGAAAGACTTATCTTGATAATTAATCTATCATTAGATACTATTAGTATAAATCCTTAAAACAATAATATTTTAAAAGGCTTTTTAATGTACAAATAATTGAACGTTCTGTGCTTCTTTCTCTTGTGTACCGATTCTCTTTTGCATGACTAGTTGCTACATTTGATGCAAATATTTATCTAAGAAATAGTTAAATATTTGATTCACTTCTTTTTCCCTAGAACATAGACCTGGACTTTAAGTTCATTGGCAATCAGGACACCGGTATTCAATAAGTTTTTACTTCAAAAACAAAAAAAAGTTTCATATCGTTAAAAAAAAAAGATTGTTTTATTCTTTTGGAGAGAAAGATGTCACTTGACAATAGAATTGGCTGATAACAAAAAACAACAAACTACATTAACAGAAATATTTACTGTTTGCTTTAAATTTAACCAGTGTGTTAGCTTCTTTAATATTAACTTTTGTGTTAACAAATTTAAAGTTAACCAATAAATGGTCAATAAAACCTCGTGACTGTCAAACAGCTAATCGCTGAGCATCAGCTCATGAAATCATTGGCCTTTGACAATCACGTGATCTAACTGTCATTGTAATTTGTTAAAACAATGGCAACGTCTGCTAGTCACAACAAAGCTTCGACATTAGAATAATATAACTTGATTGTTTGTTTTTTAAAAGTATTTTCTGAACTATTTGTTTGAAATGAACAGTGAACTAATGAACAAATATTTTACTTTGAAGCATCATTTAATAAAAACTGGTGAAGCTAGAAATTATTTGAAAGTGAAATGCATTATGTTGGATTCATTTGTTTGGTTGTGCTAGTTCATTGTTCACTTCTATTGTCACTTTGTATTGTTTTAGAATTGTATTTTTAAACTGCCTTTTGTTTCAAAGCACTCAATAGCTGATTGTAAGATAGTATAATCCGGATATGTGCCCTATTACTTTCTTCCGTCAATTTAAATATACTATAGAAATGTTTGTTACAAGAAAGGTGTTATGATATATGAAAGTTTTAAAACTTAGAGTATAACGTGAATTTCTAACTAAGAATTAGTCAACTGGAAATATTTGGGAAATAGTTGGGAGGCGTCGAGCTATTCAGATCGATTTGGGGAAATCCAAATGGCCCATTGCTTAACTTTAAAAACTAAATTGTTATCTGACTAGCCAGATAATACAACAGGAGAATTCAACCTATATTGAATGTTTTGTTCTACTAGTTAGCATAGAACCACTGACTGGAATATTTATTAAGTTGATAGCAAATAGTCAATTTCTTTGAAATTGATCTTCAGAATAAACCCAGAAAGTATCTTGAGACTCCATGATCTGATCAACTAGACATGAAAAGATCTCAAACAAAATGTCCAGTTGTCTATTGATCATAGCCCTAATTACAGCACAGTTTGGATGTTTCAAAACTCAAACTCTAGAAATATGTAGATCTATTTTCCACTGTAAAACTGAAAGTTTATTGAGTGCTTTATTTTGTATCCTTTCAAATATATGAGATGTCTTCCTTCTATGTTTAGACTGTTATCTCAGTTGTGCATCCATTGAAGCATGACTTGTCACATGACCTCCACTAGTTACTCAAAGCCTAGACTCTAACCACGTCTTGCATGTCACTTGCATGAAGTATTCTCAAACTGGGCACTTAAAACCTAACCTGCCACTCCTCCCCCTGTACACACGTGGATAGAAGTCGTTCACTCCGAGGGAATCAAACAAATTGAGACGAACATCTTTTTGAGCTGTTTCCAAATTAATTTTATGCTAGTTGAGAACTTAGAAAGTACCATTACATTGCTTTGTACTGAGTACAATTTCATTGCTTTGTACTGAGTACAATTTCATTGCTTTGTACTGAGTACAATTACATTGCTTTGTACTGAGAACAATTACATTGCTTTGTATTTAGTTCAATTGTGCTTGACATTTCTTTATTTCTATAAGATTAGCTAATTGCAATATAAATAAGCTAAGTGCTTTAAAAATAAGCTAAGTGCTATGCAAGTAGGAAAAGTGCTATATAAATAAGCTAAACGCTATAAAAATAAGCTAAGTTCTATATACATCAGTGCTATGAAAATAAGTTGTTTGGTGCTTTAAAAATAGGCTAAGTGCAATAAAAATAAGCTAAGTGCTATATAAATAGGCCAAGTGCTAAATAAATAAGCTAAGTGCTATATAAATAAACAAAGTGCTATTAAAACAAAAAGCTCTAAGGAAATTCAAACCGAGATATTAGTGATTAAGAAGTCAACAATTGCGCTGTAAAAGACAATCAGTAGGTATTACGTGTACAATCTCCAATGAATTGAAAGGCAATCCTAACATTATTTCTGTATACATAAACCTGGTTTTAACCAAACACCATTTCACAGTCACAAATACCTGACGTTGCACTGCCTATACAAGAGACCTACCTTTATCATGGGTCACAGTGGAGACTTACCTTTATCATGGGTCACAGTGGAGACTTACATTTATCATGGGTCACAGTGGAGACACAAATCGAATAGTGACTTAGTCGTCGTAGAAGAGACTGCCAAGATCAATTAGAGACAGTCACATCCCATTCAAGGCCTTCTAAGAGATTTACTTATGTCCCTATTGAGACGTTCACATGTCCTATTTCATTAGAGACCATCAAATTAGATATTTACCCATGACCTATTAGACTTACCCATGTTCTGCTAGACTCACTTATGTCCTTTTAGACTTATTCATTGCCTTACCCATGTCCTATTAAACTAGCCCATAACCTATTAGACTTACCTATATCCTATAAGACTTACTCATGTCCTTTATAGCCTTACTCATGTCTATTAGACTTACCCATGTCCCATTAGACTTACCCATGTCCCATAAGACTTACCCATGTCCTATTAGACTTGCCCATGACTTATTAGACTTGCCCATGGACCATAAGACTTACCCATGTCCTATTAAACTTGCCCATGACATATAAGACTTGCCCATGACCTATTGGATTTGCCCATGACCCATTAGACTTACTTATGTACCATTAGACTTACCCATGCCCCATTGGACTTACCCATGTCCCATTAGACTTGCCCATGAGCTATTAGACTTGCCCATAGCCTATTAGAGATTAAATGCTATGTTTGAACAGCAGACAACACATTTATTGACCCATGCCTTCTGGTCCGGGACTTTTGTGGCTTTGACATTAAGTCTTGATCCCGTTACCCAGACATGTAAGACTGTACATACGCGTGCATGTTTATATATACGGATTAAGCACACAACAGTTAGATAAAGCACCTTTCAGACTAACTTTGAATGGTCTCTGCAATATAGACATGAAATCTAGAAAGATTTATATACTATCATACAATTAGTTCTATAAGATATTTTAATCTATTGTTATTACAGAAGTAAACCATCCATGTAAAGCAAAGCATTTATAAAATTGATTGATAAATCTTTGAAACTAGTAATAGGGTGGTAACGATTGTAAACTCAAAACCAATACAATATCGAAATATTTAGATCTGTCGAATTCTTCTGTAAAAAAAAAAAGGTTTACGTGAAAAGTTAATATTTGTACGCATACAGTGTAAGAAAAAAATTTGAAAAATGATTTGTCCTAGCCCACTACTGATGTGTCTTGTATCTCTACTTTGTGATTGGAATGGCATGGACAGACAACTCTCTCTTTTGATGTCGTCATGTAGCAACCATAAAAATGCTAGTAGTGTCACTTTTGTTTCCCCTCCACCTTTTTTTGTTGTGGTAGGCCTTCAAGGTACATTCACCTACGTCAGCATTCTTGACGTCACTGCATTGTGTGTACACCTTGACATCGTTGTTACGTGATCTGTCTAGCATCATCTAACTGTTCGTCTCTGTCTGATGGTCATTAGGGGTACACTAATGTCGGTCATTTCAGCACTCCGCTGTTGCTAGCAACCGACTTCAATTTGTCGTTGTTATGTAGTAATATGTAGATATGTTTCTTTTGTTCTAATGTGCATTCTTTTCGTAGTTAGAAATCTCACTAGTTTGAGAACTAATGGACACTGACCTAGAATGGAGTTGGCGCAACATAAAATAATACATATTTTAACTTCGAGAATATTTCTTTTTGTCAATCTTTCACCATGTTTCGATAATGATGACCTAGGGAATAGATAATTCCACTTGAAAAGAATGCACAGTGATTACTCTAATGTACACTTAATATTCTGTAAGTTAATGAGTTATTGTTAGAACTTAGAACTGAATTGATTTGTTCTTCCTTTTGTGTCTTCAACTTGTACCTCATCTGTCCATCATTTCGTGTCCAGCTATTTGGTGGCAACTCGGACAAAGACACTCCTAGAATTCACTTCCTGTACAGCCCGTTCGTGGCCAGATATGTCCGGTTCCAGCCTGTGGAGTGGAAGGGCAAAATAAGTATGAGAGCTGGACTTCTGGGATGTCCCTACACAGGTGAGTTTACACTGGCCTTAGATCTTATCTGGGATGTCTCTACATAGGTGAGTTGAATTGACCTTAGGTCTGATCTGGAATGTCCTTACACATGTGAGTTTGATTGGCCTTAGATCTAATCTGGGATGTCCCTACACAAGTGAGTTTACACTGGCTTTAGATCTTATCTGGGATGACCCTGCATATATAATTTGAATTGGCCTTAGATCTTATCTGGGATGTCCCTACACAGGTGAGTTTTATTAGCCTTAGATCTTATCATGTGAGTTTACACTGGACTTATCCAGTGATGCTGGTGAGAGGATGTTGAGGATAAGAATTTCTCTTATTTCAATGTCCCTCTCCATATTTCGCCCGCTGGTTCACTTGCTTCCTCCTTCACTTTGGAGCAATCCCTTTCCCTGATACCACATGTTGGCAATAGTTTGATTGTTGAATAGACTGGGCTTGTGAGCTAGCAATGATTGATAGTTCTAAAATGTGCTTGGGGAAAAAGAGACCGAAAAAAAAACTTTTAAAGTAAAAATATATCTCTACATTGTATATCCTCTATCGTCATGTCGCGTCTTACTTTGTAGCTGTGCATATTGGATACAAATGTGGTGGTAGTATTCTGTTTAAAAACAAAACATCTGCGACAATAAAGGTCTTTAGAATCGGATAATATGCGCTACATACTTCGTCTCATGTTTTAATTCTCTGCTTATGGTTGGCTCCCTGGGTGGCTTCTTTTTTAAGAGAGGGGAAGACCATGGAAAGAGGAAGAAAGAATCGTGTGCTACCAATGTGACCGTTACTAAAATCTCATAAAATTAATGAAAAAAAAAAAGCAGAAGTCGATTACCACTTCTCAGGCTTTGGAAGGATTAGCTCAATCCTAGATAAGTGCAGTGTCGACAAAAAATAAATTGTTACAAAACAAAGTCTGTAACTTTTAAACTTACAAAACGCTAAATAGTTTGATCAATTTGAATATCTAAGAGTAATGAGAAACATTTGTTCACACCTCGTGTGATGCAGAATTCACTTGCTGTCCGAATAGTAAGGAGGATGTCATGTGGCCAGTGCAGTGGTCAAGCAATTTTACTTTAAAAAAACGTTGCCAGGTGTCCAGTTGTGCTGCTTGGACATCGAACAAGACTTGAACTCGTGCTCAGCTTGGTACCTAAGTTCTCCATTCTGGAGAATCCACCGCGTCTTCGATTAAAAATGTACACTTTGATTAGGAACTCTTCTGCTCATGGAAGCTCATCGGGGAAATGTTGAAGCTCGTTTCATTGAGTGCAGGTATCAATAGAAGCAACAGAGAGAGAGAGAGTCTATGTGACACTGAACAGAGAGAGAGAGAGTCTATGTGACACTGAACAGAGAGAGAGTCTATGTGACACTGAACAGAGAGAGAGAGAGTCTATGTGACACTGAACAGAGAGAGAGTCTATGTGACACTGAACAGAGAGAGAGAGAGTCTATGTGACACTGAACAGAGAGAGAGAGAGTCTATGTGACACTGAACAGAGAGAGAGAGAGTCTATGTGACACTGAACAGAGAGAGAGAGAGTCTATGTGACACTGAACAGAGAGAGAGAGAGTCTATGTGACACTGAACAGAGAGAGAGAGAGTCTATGTGACACTGAACAGAGAGAGAGAGAGTCTATGTGACACTGAACAGAGAGAGAGAGAGTCTATGTGACACTGAACAGAGAGAGAGAGAGTCTATGTGACACTGAACAGAGAGAGAGAGAGTCTATGTGACACTGAACAGAGAGAGAGAGAGTCTATGTGACACTGAACAGAGAGAGAGAGAGTCTATGTGACACTGAACAGAGAGAGAGAGAGTCTATGTGACACTGAACAGAGAGAGAGAGAGTCTATGTGACACTGAACAGAGAGAGAGAGAGTCTATGTGACACTGAACAGAGAGAGAGAGAGTCTATGTGACACTGAACAGAGAGAGAGAGAGTCTATGTGACACTGAACAGAGAGAGAGAGAGTCTATGTGACACTGAACAGAGAGAGAGAGAGAGTCTATGTGACACTGAACAGAGAGAGAGAGAGAGTCTATGTGACACTGAACAGAGAGAGAGAGAGTCTATGTGACACTGAACAGAGAGAGAGAGAGTCTATGTGACACTGAACAGAGAGAGAGAGAGAGTCTATGTGACACTGAACAGAGAGAGAGAGAGAGTCTATGTGACACTGAACAGAGAGAGAGAGAGTCTATGTGACACTGAACAGAGAGAGAGAGAGTCTATGTGACACTGAACAGAGAGAGAGAGAGTCTATGTGACACTGAACAGAGAGAGAGAGAGTCTATGTGACACTGAACAGAGAGAGAGAGAGTCTATGTGACACTGAACAGAGAGAGAGAGAGTCTATGTGACACTGAACAGAGAGAGAGAGAGAGTCTATGTGACACTGAACAGAGAGAGAGAGAGAGTCTATGTGACACTGAACAGAGAGAGAGAGAGTCTATGTGACACTGAACAGAGAGAGAGAGTCTATGTGACACTGAACAGAGAGAGAGAGAGTCTATGTGACACTGAACAGAGAGAGAGAGAGTCTATGTGACACTGAACAGAGAGAGAGAGAGTCTATGTGACACTGAACAGAGAGAGAGAGAGTCTATGTGACACTGAACAGAGAGAGAGAGTCTATGTGACACTGAACAGAGAGAGAGAGAGTCTATGTGACACTGAACAGAGAGAGAGAGAGAGAGTCTATGTGACACTGAACAGAGAGAGAGAGAGTCTATGTGACACTGAAAAGAGAGAGAGAGAGTCTATGTGACACTGAACAGAGAGAGAGAGAGAGTCTATGTGACACTGAACAGAGAGAGAGAGAGAGTCTATGTGACACTGAACAGAGAGAGAGAGAGTCTATGTGACACTGAACAGAGAGAGAGAGAGAGTCTATGTGACACTGAACAGAGAGAGAGAGAGTCTATGTGACACTGAACAGAGAGAGAGAGAGTCTATGTGACACTGAACAGAGAGAGAGAGAGTCTATGTGACACTGAACAGAGAGAGAGAGAGTCTATGTGACACTGAACAGAGAGAGACAAAACATTGAAACTAATATTGTACAGAGAGAGAGAGAGAGTCTATGTGACACTGAACAGAGAGAGACAAAACATTGAAACTAATATTGTACAGAGAGAGAGAGAGAGTCTATGTGACACTGAACAGAGAGAGACAAAACATTGAAACTAATATTGTACAGAGAGAGAGAGAGAGTCTATGTGACACTGAACAGAGAGACAAAACATTGAAACTAATATTGTACAGAGAGAGAGAGAGAGTCTATGTGACACTGAACAGAGAGAGACAAAACATTGAAACTAATATTGTACAGAGAGAGAGAGAGAGTCTATGTGACACTGAACAGAGAGACAAAACATTGAAACTAATATTGTACAGAGAGAGAGAGAGAGTCTATTTGACACTGAACAGAGAGACAAAACATTGAAACTAATATTGTACAGAGAGAGAGAGAGAGTCTATGTGACACTGAACAGAGAGAGACAAAACATTGAAACTAATATTGTACAGAGGGTAAAGATAGAGACAGAGGTGGGTAAAGATAGAGACAGAGGTGGGTAAAGATAGAGAAAGAAGTGGGTAAAGATAGAGACAGAAGTGGGTAAAGATAGAGAAAGAAGTGGGTAAAGATAGAGACAGAGGTGGGTAAAGATAGAGACAGGGGTGGGTAAGGATAGAGACTAGGATTAAAATGTGGTTGGACTGAGAAAAAAACAAAAAGACACGTTACGAGGAAAGAAAGATTTGGAACGTTGAAATGGAAAGAAAAAAGATTTGGAAAGTTGAAATGGAAAGAAAGATTTGGAAAGTTGAAAGGGAAAGAAATATTTGGAACGTTGAAATGGACAGAAATGATCATGTAAGGAAGAAATGGAGAATAGTTTTAAAATGCTAAAGTTTCTAACTTATTTAAATGTTATAGTTGTATCAGCCTTGAGAATGAAGTTATTTTATTGACCAAAGTTCATTCTTTTGTTGAATCTAAAACGAAAAGGTATTTTTTTTTTATCCTTTCAGGTGAATGTAGCGAGGGTTTTATGAGAGTCAACGAAGACACGCCTTGCAGTAAGTTTTCTTCTCACTCTTACACACGATCATAAGTCAAGTATTAAGTCAAGTATCGTCTGAAGCTTGTCCACAACATTTTCTGCGAATTGAAGTAGATTGGTCAAAGTTCATGGTCGCATTACCTTAACCTTTCATATGACCAGGAATATCACTTTCTCACATTCCCTTAAACTTTTGTAACATTACTTTTAGCGGGAATGTCCTGCTAGTTATTTGAATTTCTTTCACTATGAATAAGCAAATATTTTACGCTTTTTCATTGACATTCTCAACTTGAACATTCCGCTGTAAAGTCTGAGAACCACAATCTTATTCAACCCTTAATTTCTTTTCCAATGCCTACACCATTATTTCCACTACCTACACCATTACTTCCACTACCTACTCCATTATTTCCACTGCCTACACCATTATTTCCACTGCCTACACCATTATTTCCACTGCCTACACCATTATTTCCACTGCCTACACCATTATTTCCACTATCTACACCATTATATTCACCAGCTTCTCTTTATTTCCACCAGCTCCATTATTATTTCCACCAGCTCCACTATTATTTCCACCAGCTCCACTATTGTTTCCACCAGCTCCACTATTATTTCCACCAGCTCCATTATTATTTCCACCAGCTCCACTATTATTTCCACCAGCTCCACTATTATTTCCACCAGCTCCACCATTATTTCCACTTTATTTACAATGATTACAAATCTAGTATTAGGCCTAATCGTCCCTCCATTCTCTTGTACAATCGTCCATTTCTTGAAAGAGCTACCTGCGCACCGGGTCGAACTCACCTTGCACGTGTAGCCACAAACACAGCCTCACCAATTAAAGTAAAAGTTTTTAAAATGTGTAACACAAAACTTAAATTTTCTTTCTTTTCAACAATTTCTTTACTCCCCCCCCCCCCCCCTTTTAAAGCTATACCTGTTACGCCATGTTTTTGCATCGCACGCCGGAGGCAGCAGACTTCCGGTCGTGTGAATTTAATTTTCCCAAACCAGAAATGAAGGGAAAAAAAAAAGATACACATTGTGATATGTTCAAGGTATATCTCTTAGTAATAGTGTTCACATGTTGACCAGATTTTTTGTGTTAGGTTTCTGTAAATCCTAACACAATGTATATTTTAAAAAGAAATAAGACAATTGGCTGGCTGTTAACGTAATGACAGAATATTATTTTCTTTCGTTCATTTGCATAACATCAACGTTTATATAAAAGTGTGACCGGAAGAAGTGCGGAGTCTATATTTAACTTAACGCCTGGAGATCAAAGTGTATTGTGGAGCTAGGAACAATTAAGATATAGACCAACTCAAACTTGTTTAAAATTAAACTTTGATTTTTTTTTTTAAACTTTCTCTGTCGGTCAGAAATATTTGAACGTATGCTCTAGAGATTTTAGTATGGGAATTGAAATCAGGACAACAGGTCCGATAGGACATGATAATCAGGATAGCCTCGATACTCAATAGGGCATAATAATCGAGACAGTGAAGGACAAGTAATACAGAGACAAGACAGGACATGATAAGTAAGACTGGGTCTTGCCGTATGCGCGCTGAACTGTCATTCGGTCGTCTCGATGGTCCCCGTCGTCCTGCGGGAGGTTTCGGCAAGGAAGTAGATTGTCTTTAACTCTGAAGGAACATTTGCTCGGAGCATCTTAAAAAAAACATTTTACAACAAAAAAACAAAACATGACAATCAGGTTAGGTGCAAGACATTGCTTGATAAGCAATGAAAGGGCAAGACAGGTCATGGCAAGTAAGACACGAGCAAGACAGTGCTTTACATGCACGTGAAGGTCTAGACACTGATATTTCAAGTGGGACCTAGACATCAATTAATCTTATATAAACTTTGTATCAAATGGAAAGAAGAAACTCATGGCCAATAATAAAAAAAACTAAGGAATTGGGCATCGCAATGAAGTTGACGCTCTCAAACAGGACACACTTTTTAATTGACGCTCTATAACGGGACACACTTTTTAATTGACGCTCTATAACAGGACACACTTTTTAATTGACGCTCTATAACAGGACACACTTTTTAATTGACGCTCTATAACAGGACATACTTTTTAATTGACGCTCTATAACAGGACACACTTTTTAATTGATGCTCTTTAACAGGACACACTTTTTAATTGACGCTCTTTAACAGGACACACTTTTTAATTGACACATTTTATCTCATAGTTCATCCTTGAAAAGCCCGAGATGCTGGGACTGATATAATGGTCTACTTTGGCTTTTAAGATGTCTCATTAGTCCTTCATTTATGCGATCGTGACGTAATCCATTTCAAAGACTACCATTGTCTCCCAAATAATCCTGAGATCTTTAATATTGGAGATCATTCCTAGACCCGGCCAGGTCATCTTCGGTCTGGGGAAGGGGTCGTCGGAGGTCACAAATGTGGGCTTCGGAATAAACGTATGTGACCTGTTGACTAAATTCACAGCTGGTAGAGGGGGGGGGGGGTAATGTGACCTAAATATTTCACATCTGAGCTTGACTAATGACTGTCTCTGAATACAGTCACTTGAGATGTTTCATGACCCATTTAGTCAATAGTCTCAGGGCCCTAAGTAATGAAGATACTAGATCTAGTCTAAAAGTAAAGTAGGTAATACATCTATTCAAATAGAGGACCGAAAGAAGAAAAATTCAGTGTAACCAAGACATTGGCGGATATGGGGGGGGGTGCGGTAGAAGCGACCCCCCCCCCCCCAATCCTCACACTCGACCTTGAGCCACTTCCAGTCCATCTTCATAAAGAATGGATGAAAACTTTCGGTAAAGGACGTTTGCATTTCATTTTGGTTTCACGGTGTTGGTCCTGACAGATACAGAACTGAGACTCGTTGACGGGATTCTTTGAATGAATTAATGCTATTTGGTTTTCAAGCCTTTAAATTCCTACAAATGATTTTCGACGAAAGGAAAAAAGTTTACAAGAATGAGCTAATGAGATATTCCAATGAGCGTATGAGATATCCCAACGAGATTATGAGGTACCACACTGAGCTTGTTAGATATCACGATAACTTAACTCGAGTCTGTTCTCGTTTTCTTTTTTGTTGTTTTGTTCTCAACAGCAAACATTGGAAGAGAGTAGAGTCAGTAGACCAACTTAACCGAGTTCAGTCATGTGATGGAAGAGAGTAGAGTCAGTAGACCAACTTAACCGAGTTTAGTCATGTGATGGAAGAGAGTAGAGTCAGTAGACCAACTTAACCGAGTTCAGTCATGTGATGGAAGAGAGTAGAGTCAGTAGACCAACTTAACCGAGTTCAGTCATGTGATGGAAGAGAGTAGAGTCAGTAGACCAACTTAACCGAGTTCAGTCATGTGATGGAAGAGAGTAGAGTCAGTAGACCAACTTAACCGAGTTCACAGTCATGTGATGGAAGAGAGTAGAGTCAGTAGACCAACTTAACCGAGTTCAGTCATGTGATGGAAGAGAGTAGAGTCAGTAGACCAACTTAACCGAGTTCAGTCATGTGATGGAAGAGAGTAGAGTCAGTAGACCAACTTAACCGAGTTCAGTCATGTGATGGAAGAGAGTAGAGTCAGTAGACCAACTTTACCGAGTTCAGTCATGTGATGGAAGAGAGTAGAGTCAGTAGACCAACTTAACCGAGTTCAGTCATGTGATGGAAGAGAGTAGAGTCAGTAGACCAACTTAACCGAGTTCAGTCATGTGATGGAAGAGAGTAGAGTCAGTAGACCAACTTTACCGAGTTCAGTCATGTGATGGAAGAGAGTAGAGTCAGTAGACCCCCTTAACCGAGTTCAGTCATGTGATGGAAGAGAGTAAATTTCTCATTTCCTACTGACTGTAAAGTCCAATACTCTCTTTCAAAAGCAGGCCGCATACGTGGCATCAGTGGGTTTGGTCAGTTGCAGTATCATATTAGAGTGAATAGAGAGGTTCTACCGAGTTCTGTAACATCGAGTGAATAGAGCGGTTCTACCGAGTTCTGTAAGAGTAAATAGAGCGGTTCTACCGAGTTTTGTGACATCGAGTGAATAGAGCGGTTCTACCGAGTTCTGTAACATCGAGTGAATAGAGCGGTTCTACCGAGTTCTGTAAGAGTGAATAGAGCGGTTCTACCGAGTTTTGTGACATCGAGTGAATAGAGCGGTTCTACCGAGTTCTGTAACATCGAGTGAATAGAGCGGTTCTACCGAGTTCTGTAAGAGTAAATAGAGCGGTTCTACCGAGTTTTGTGACATCGAGTGAATAGAGCGGTTCTACCGAGTTCTGTAACATCGAGTGAATAGAGCGGTTCTACCGAGTTCTGTAAGAGTGAATAGAGCGGTTCTACCGAGTTTTGTGACATCGAGTGAATAGAGCGGTTCTACCGAGTTCTGTAACATCGAGTGAATAGAGCGGTTCTACCGAGTTCTGTAAGAGTGAATAGAGCGGTTCTACCGAGTTTTGTGACATCGAGTGAATAGAGCGGTTCTACCGAGTTCTGTAACATCGAGTGAATAGAGAGGTTCTACCAAGTTCTGTAACATCGACTGAATAGAGAGGCTCTATCGAGTTCTGTAACATCGAGTGAATAGAGGGTCTGTACCGAGTTCTGTAACATCGAGTGAATAGAAAGGCTCTACCGAGTTCTGTAACATAGAGTGAATAGAGAGGCTCTATATAGTTCTGTAGCATCAAGTGAATAGGGAAGCTCTAGCGAGTTAAATAACATCGACTAAATAGAGAGGCTCTACCGAGTTCTGTAACATCGACTGAATAGAGAGGCTCTATCGAGTTCTGTAACATCGAGTGAATAGAGGGGCTCTACTGAGTTCTCGACTGAATAGAGAGGCTCTACCGAGCTCTGTATCATCGAGTGAATAGAGAGGCTCTACCAAGTTCTGTAGCATCAAGTGAATAGGGAAGCTCTACCGATTTCAATTAATATAGAGTGAATAGAGAGGGCTCTACCGAGTTAAAAAAAATATAGAGTGAATCGAGGCGTTTTACCGAGTTGAGAATCGAGGCGTTTTACCGAGTTCAGAATCTAGGGCCTTTACCGAGTTTCATAACATAATCGACAGTGTTCTAGACTTTTTGCTTTTTTTTTTTATTTTCAAAAGTTATTGTAATATCCAACAATTTCAGTCGATAGTGCCTGATGTCCGAGTACCACGTGATCTTCTGCTCAGTTCTCTTTGTGTCTTGAAATAGTCTCCCTCTTTTTTTTTTTCTTCTTACACTGGCCTGTATATTTTATGTTAGTTGAATTACGAGAATAATAATCATTTGATTTCTTTATAGTTGAGAACTTGGCCTACAAGAAGGACAGTTGGATCAATAAGAAATTAAATAAGCGACACATCCGGGAGGGACATGCCGAGCGTGCAGTGGACGGCGACCTTGACCTCAGACTGCAGAGTTGCACCATCCTTGACAACCTGTACGGGAAATATCCTCTGTGGACTGTGGACCTGGGCCAGAAGACTACAGTCTCAGGTGTGGTCATCTACACCTGGCAGGGGGACGGACCAGGTAATGTTGAACACTGACCTATATAATGTCTGGTGTTTGTCTTTTAAACTCTCCATCTTTCTCTCCTGCTCTGGCACCAGGGCCGGCCTTAGGCAAACAAGTCAGGCGCCTAGAGCCTCTGATTGATGTGGGCCTCGCACAGGACTCAAAGCATTTTTTTAAAGAAGAAATAGCAAAACTTGGGCCAAACGTTATTGCTGGAGTCACAAAGTTTGTAATAAACTGCATAATTTTATTTTGTTGATGTTTATTGTTTTTTTCCATTTCATTTGGAGCCACCAAATTCACTTTGCCTAGAGCCTTCAAATATCTAAGGCCACCCCTGCTCGCACCTCCCTGCTTCAGGCCCACTGCCAGGAATATTTGGGACCCCCAAAAATTGGGTAAATGTGAGCCCCTCTACCTTCCTCCCCAAAAAATCTTCAAATAGGTATACTAAATTTAAAAAAATGGGCACCCTCTCTACTAGGGCTCCTGACGTCTGTACGTCTCTTTCCCCTCCCCCAGTTCTATTTATTAACATTACTTTTCCAGAATGTTATGTTCTATTTTAAGTCTAGGGTTTTTCTCTCAACTTTTTATGGGCAATTTTTTATTATTTCCATTTTTTTAAAACGAATTTCGACTCCCCTTCTCCCCCCAATTAAAGCATTGAATTTAGCTATTGAGAAATTTGTAGTATGGTTGATATTGATATTCCAATGTTAAGACTTGAGAGCAACTTCACTAACAATCTCTTTGTGTTTTGATTACAGCAAGATCTGTGTCCTTTAGAGACTACATGAGGAACTTGGACCAGCTGGTGGTCTACGTGGACGACAAGATCCAGAAGAAAGAGGACGAGCATGATGAGTCCTACGCCTCTGGCAATATGTGCAACTACATCTCCTCCATTAACAATGCACTCTTCAGCAAGAGGCTGGTGCTGCAGTGCGTGGGCAACCTCGTTGGCCGCTACGTCCTGATTGAGGCTTGGGGCAGGCAAATTGGCTGGTCCAGGCTCTTCGGGGCAGTCCTCTGTGAGGTTCAAGTATTCAATTAATTTCACCATCTGCCCACCGTCTTCCCCAGCCCCAATTCTCATCTAAACTTTGGGACTTGAAGGGCGATGTTATTTCAACTTTTTTGTGTGGATCAGACTTGTCTACACTACACAAGTCTAACACATTGCTCTTGAAGAGACCTCCTCCTAGATATCAATGTAGATCCTAACAGTTTATCAAAAATGTTTATATTTGGAAGACATTCACTTTTTTTTGCAACATTGTATTTTAATGTTCTTGATTGGAGAATGTGTGCAAACGTCATCTCTTCAAAGGATGTGAATCATAATATAGATTGGAACTTTCTACTATCACATTCAACTGTAAAGAAATTATGCATATTACATTAACGCTGAACATACAGATATTATTGAAATGCACTTGAAGAAAAAAAAACTGGTTTTAAAATGTTGGATAACGTTCATTAGGACCTTCCATGTTTTAGCTATCAGTACATAATTCATTTATCTAATAAGGAAGTGAACACAAGCAAAGAGGGGTAATTCAATTATAAAGAATATTACCATTAAGTAGTTCTTGCCCTTGTTCAAGTTGTGGCTTTAAGTAACATTTTCTATTCAATCTACACTGTTCCACATCTCCATGTTTGATTTAGAAATGTATGTGTCTAGAGCAGTTCACACAACTCACCATTGGACTGTTTGAATGTTATAATAAAAACATAACAAAATGGTTTGGAATGAATGAAACCAATGGACATTTTGGTTTCCAATTTTCTAGACTATAATATTACTTTGGGATCAAGGACTTATGATAAATCCTTGCACTAGGTCACAATCAGTGTACTTACTTAGTACCTACATCGGCCAGTGCAGTGCAGTGAATCACTGAAAAGATCAAACTGTGTATCAATGAAATGTGCTAGCAAAATAGTATGTGGAGGGTCTCAAACCTTATTTTAACATGCAGCACTTGCTTGACCCAACAAACATTCAAACAATTCTAGCATTCTTCTAGAAACTGCTGGTACATAAGGAAACAGTAATGCTTCTTTCATAAGCATTTATTTATTTTCATTCCGAAGACATCCATCTTTGAATGGTGAAACGAATTCTTCAACAAACTTAAGACAAGGGAGCTAGTTTGCAAGAAAGAACTTTTGTCATAGACAAAACAATGTCAAAAAAAAAAAACACCAAAAAACCCAGATACACACATAAGCCCCAGAAAATATTATATTTTAAAGAAGACTTTCAGACTGGTTTCTAGACACTTGATTAAGAAACTTGTTGCCAAAGATGGACAAATCTAAATAAACAATAAATCCTTGTGAAATCTTTAGGCATTGTCTGAAATGAAACTTTGGACATTATCAGAAATTTCAGGGCATATTTTGGGAGATGGTCAGATTATTTATTTCAGACATTGTTGGGGGAAAAAAATTAATAAATGTTGGAAAAACTAGAACTGAAGAATTCTTTGTGTAGGGGAGTGGAAAATTGTTGTTAAGTGACGGCTAACATTATATACTATGATCAAAAACCATAGCCGACTTCTCTATTATCAACATTATTCTGTTTCATGAAATTTGTGTATGTTTGTCTTGTCAGATTTTCACAATGTCATTGCAAGCTGTAAAAATTGACAGATGATCAATGTCTGAGTGTAGCTACTAAAGCAATATCTTAGTAAGAAATATTAGTGTATATTAGGTCAAAACATTTCCTTGATGATTTTTATCCTATGGGTGTCTATCTAGAGGCCCAGGAGCTTTTAAAAATGAGACATTGATTTTGATGGATATGTTACTCAAACAATCTTTGCTTATGTGAAATGACTTTTGATTAAAAAGGATCAAATATATATATATACAGTTTAAAATTTCTAATCTTATAAATTTCAAGAAATAGTTGGAAATATTTTTAAATTGCATAAAGTTGAGGACAAAGTTATACCTTTTTTTTGTTGTTTTATTGATTTGCTTCAACAGTAAGCTAAGTTTTTTTTAGTCAAGTGATGGATGATCACAGACTGAAACTTAGGAAAGAAATGTTCTCCAGGGAGCAGTCCAAAGTGTCAAGGGAATTGATCTTTGTGTTGGCCACATGATGCACTCATATCTTGATCATTTGAGTAGCTGAAACATTTTCAGGATTGAATACAAGCTAGCGATATGTCCCACTGATCATTGTACAATTGTAACTCATGTCTACACGCTATCAAGACTACCTCCAACTATATATTTTTTTTACATTCTAGGCAAGCAACTCTATATTGTACTGCTATATTTTTATTGGTGTCTATTAAACATTGTTTTGTTATATAACATTGTATGTGTTATAAAACATAACAAAGCTAGTATAGACTTGTTTTCTGTTCATTTTGAATAGTGTGTGAAGTAATTATCTAGCATGTTTTGTTTTTTAAGTTTAATGACAAGTTACAATTGTTTCAATTGTAGGCTTCATTGGGGGGGAGGGAACATATTGGTTTTGCTAACCTAAAAATGGAAAAAAAATGAGCTGTATTTTATTAGGGCTAGATCTATATTTTTTCAAATCTTTAGATAACATTTTAGCTACAATCAACTAGACAACACATTAGCAACAGCCAACTAAACAACATGTTAGCTAGAGTCAACTAAACAACATGTTGGCTGCAGTCAACTAAACAATATGTTGGCTGCAGTCAACTAAATCATTGAACACTGGAAGACTACGAAAACATGTTCTTACTTGCCTGCTATTTATCTAATGGATGACACTCGCCTAACAAGTTGTAGTTTTTAATATTCATTCATTTATCTTTCATTCTAATTATCTTTTTTTTTTTGTTGAATAACTATTTCTATACCGTATATAAAGTACAAACTTGGTTCATCTCTGTGATTTGTAGTGTATACTGCAATATGTCATGTCCCTTCTAGCCTTCTACCGTATATAATGTGTATCATGACTATTATGTTCTTGTTGGAACTTATTTATTGAATGTCTACTTATATTTCTGGAGATTGTATTTGTCATCTATGTACTACTGTGGTACAGGTAGTCACTGGACAGTGTTCAGAGCCCAACAGCTTCAAGTGTGAAACCTCAAACTGACAGTGTTGCACTAGACTAAGATGTACAGAATAGAAACATGTCATCAAAACTTTGTCAGTCTAGATCAAAAGTGAAGTTTATTTGTAGCATGGAAAACCTCAAGAGACTAGTATACTGGCAACTGAATACAATGTTTTATCAGCAGCATACTGACATCTAGAAAGAAATCTCAACTTTCAGAAAGTCATGAAATGAGCTTAATTGTAATTAAGTTGTGCCAATGTTAACTTTTTAGCCACACCTATGCTAAGTGTTAATAGTTAAGTTTGACCCTTGAAATATAGGAAATGAAATGTCTTTAAAAGTTAGCAATTTTGATGAAAGTCCAAGATATTTTCTTGAAAAATGTCAGTGATATTTTTGTAATGTTGAAACCAAACAACTTGGTCACAATAAATCTAACAAGAAAAACATTGAGCTCTCTCTAAAACTATCCTTAATATTGAAGGAAAGGCAGATTAGACTTAATCAGCTATTTTTTTTTCTTGAGATTGATTTCAGATATGTATGTCAGTGTGTTGAGTGGTTGTAATAGTGTTAGTCTATTCAGTACTTTGATATAATGGTGTGATATTTCAATGCATATATATATAAATGCTGTTCCTAACTAAGGGTGGCTACTGTGTACATCTGTGTGATGGATGTGTTAGTGATCTGAATGCATGGAACATAATAATGTATAATTGGTACAGCACTATTGGCTCTTGTGACTTTATATTATTAAATATCACATTTAGAACTTCTTGAGTTTCTTATGTTTTGTGGTGTTATGTATGTGATATGAACTAGACTTTTTGAGTTTCTTATGTCAGTATGTGATGTGAACTTTCTCTTGTTCTCTAATTTCTTCCTTTCAAGGGAATGAGAGTTTTTGTTTTTCTGTGACCTCGTTTACTGTCTTTAGAATGACAATATAACCACATAAACACCATGAGGGTTGATTTTTTGTTTCCATGTTTAACAGTTCTTAGGATGTAGTTTTTGAATGGTGGTCGTATAGGGGGTTCGTTTAATGTTGAAGTATTTAAAACTTGAACTACACAAACAGACATGGAAATACAAACATAAAGAAATGTGATTGAAAAAAAAATGATTTGTTGTCTCAAGTTTTTACCACTTCTTAGAATAGAAGTTATCTTCTAAATGCCACTACTATACATAAGGTTATATTCACAAAGACTGACAGTGGAGACCAAAACGTTAGCATTACTATCCAACATCAGCTTATTCCTTCAACTTAGGTTTGATAAATGAAGCCAAACACACAATCAACAAATTGTACAAATGTTTCTTTCAAATAATCCTTAACAAAGTCAAGGTAAAAAATATAATGTAAAGAATAGAATAAATGAAGTATAAATTCAGTAAACTTTGTAAAACAATAAAACAAGAACATACTCATGGAAGTATTACATGCTTGAACCAACACAAGCAATAAACATGTGTTAGGTAATGATTCTAAGATTAACAGTGGACAGAGATATGTGCTAAGTCATGATTCTAAGATTAACAGTGGACAGAGATATGTGCTAAGTCATGATTCTAAGATTAAAAGTGGACAGAGATATGTACTAGGTCATGATTCTATGATTAACGATAGAAAGAGACGTGCTAATCAAAGTTGAATGGTATCAATGGTGGTGTGTTGATTGCAGTAAACAGCCTCTCCACTTTCCTGCAAGCATGACAAGATAGAATAACACATTATAAAAAAAAAAAGAAAAATTATACAGGTCATTTGTTAAAAAAAAAGGCTTTTTAAGCACATGTCTTTCAATGCTAGGCATTAAATAGATATACAATTACAAGATGATAGAACAATAATAACTATTTAAACATTATGTGAAAAAAATGAAATAAATGGAAATTAAATTAATAAATATTTAAACATGATTCAAAAGAACCAAATAAGAGTTGAAAAACGAAGATGTCCTAAATCCTCTGCCCTAACCCTAACCCTAAAATCCTCCACCAAAGTATACAGTCAAATGGCTGATTTCCTCGCCAGTTTGGCATAAACAATTCATGAACGTTGCTGAATCTCATGACAACTTTCTCGAAAACAAATTCACAACTCCTTGTGATCCTCGGATGCCTTTGAATAATTGAGCGTCTCTAAATGCGATCACGAAACAGTAGTGTTTTGCAATAATGTTATTCGATATTTAATTACCGGAGAAGGCAGAACGTTGTTATTTATAATGTTACACTAATGTAGTCTTGCTAGCGTATGCCCATCATGAAGCGAAGTCACATTTGATGGAAGCATTCGAGGAGCCTTACATACCTTCGATAGAGCACCCAGATCTCAGAGCCATAAACAAGTGTGGGCAGTATAAAAGCACTAATTACCATTCGACAGCTTCGCTGCGCTACATTTATCCCTCATAGGAGACGACAGCATGCCAAAGGCGATTTTCTTCGGCAAAGGAAGACGGCAAAGACGACAGAGGTGCCCCCCTCCCTGTAAGCGCTTTAATGATCATTTCGCCCTCACTGGCAAAGAGGAAAGTAGCTGGCAGCAAATGGCACCTGAAAGAGATAGTCGGAGAACTCTCACAAATGATGCGGCACAAAAATTTGAGACTCAAAGAAAAGCCAGTATTAAAGACAGGCGCAAAAGACGGAAAGACAACTTAAATAGACCGCAGCGGACAATGGCTTTGTCTGCATGAGATGCGGGAAAACATGCAGGTCGCAACTGGATTTGCATAGTCATGTGAAACACTGCACTCATACTTAATCTCCGGAATCGATGACATAACCATTAAACCCGCGTAGGCATTAACAATTAACGTAGCGAATTGATGAGAAAAATGTCTATTGGAATGTAAGGAGGAGGATGCCTATTGTGGGGGTGGTTTTATATCAAAGAGTGATGTCTTGTTAGAACTGTCCTAATGGCTTAATAATGAATTGAAGGTACAATTGATCAATTGGCGAGGGCAGTGGCGTCACTAGGGGAGTAGGCTACGGGGGAGTGCGTTCCACACCGGGTGACACCTATATTAGGGTGGCAGCCAAGTGGGAAAAAAAACATCAAAACAATCTCTAGATATATACTGTTATGGCACGATTAGGAATTAATTATTTGTTTCGGAAATATGCTTCCCAAATTGTGATAGTAAAGAAGAAAAATGGTATATCAGACTTTGCGTGGATTATAGAAAGTTGAATAAAATAAGGGAATTTGATCCCATGCCAAATATTGACGACATATTGCACAAACTCTCAAACGTTAAAATTTTTACTAAGCTGTACCTAACGAATGATTATTGGCAGGTGCCATTGACTGAGAGGGCCATAGTATGGGTCGTAACAAAGTAAGAAAGCTACTTGTTGGGCAAGGAATTGTTTGTCCTCACCGATCTTAAACCACTCCAGTTCATGCAACAAAAAAGCATGAAGATTGAAAGAATATGTGTATAGATGGTTTTCGATATTACAGAATTTCAAAAATTGAAATAAAGGTAATAAGCGGAACTATCAATATAGTGGCGGACATGATGTCTCGAGTTACCTTGAGATAGATTAAACTCCTACTTAGGCTACTGAATAACAAAGTAATGTAGTCAAACGGTCAATGGTACAGTATCTTCTAAATACTTTGTTTTGTATTAATAGTAAGGCCTACAGAATGAGATGCCATCGAGCTTGATGTGGTACAGTATAACGTATAATAACCATAGTTATTCTATTTAGTTTAAGCCTAGAATAGGATAAATGTTTCGTTGTTGTTGTTTTTTTCGCCTTGGAGTTGCCAGTTGACTTTCGATGAACAAATGTGAAATTTTCTTTGAATAAAAGAGCAGTAATCTTGGTAATTGTATTTACTATTCAGGTCTTGTGGAGTTGCAGTTGGTGATAGCGCTCGATTAAATGCAGGTGAAACAGGTCCACCAGTTAATGAGAAGAAAGTTCTTTACAAGTTATTGTCTGAGTCAAAACGTTGGTTTGGATCGACGGAGCACTGGTAGTTAAAAAAAATAATTCGAGAAGCAGCATTATGAATTAACTGCATTTGCTGGGTATTTTGATGATGAGTCTGCAGATATCTCAGGCACTAAGCGATTGTATTTTAGAAGACTTCATTGTTTTTGTCCCTGTTGTTCAAAGAGACCCACTACCCGTATTTAACTTCATTGTCAGCGAATGCATAATGTACAGTCTAGAACATGGAAAAAGCTACTCGGCCAAGGCTACGATGGCTGCCCCGTGATGGCTGGCATTCAGAACTGTGTTCAGGCAAGGAGTCGTGAAAAATATCCAAAAGCAGCCTTTTTCCGTTGCGCGTCTCACAGACGTAACCTTGTTATCAATGACCTGAATAACGTTTCAGATATACGTAATGCTGTTGGTGTCATTAAGAAGACTATTTCTTCGTAACAATCCCACTTTTGTGTGAGACACAATGGACTGAGAAATACGAATCCATTCGCGCTTTAAGTCATACAACTTTGAGATGATCTTTGTTTTGTCTTCATTCTAAAACGATTCAAGAGCTGCAGCGTAAAGAAGAATATCAGAACTGCATGATATGCGTTGATCGCGTGTCCATCGCGACGAGAAGCAAATTATTTGTAAAGTTCTTGACAGTTTCGGCAAACACAGTCAAAGTTAGCAGTGTTTGTTTGATAGACCATTTGGAGGCACGGGCCGCAAGGATAGACTTAACAACGTGTGCACTGAATAGTTTGTTCACATGTTTAGGTTTAGTTTTGTTTATTTCACGAAACATTGCACTTATTATCGCATAGGTATGAGGGGGGGGGGCATAAGGTGGCAACTAGCATCCTCTGCAAAAAGTCCTGCGGGCGCCAATGACCTGGCTGTCCCTTGGAGAAAGTAGAATCTTTCACCTGCTTGGATAGTCGTCATAGATGAAACAGGTGGGACAGATGCTGATGTCAAGGCAAGAATTAGAAAAGCAAGGGTCGCCTTCACACAGCTTAAGAAATCTGAATGGAGAAAATTTCCCTGACAACAGCTCTTTAACTCAAATGTCAAGGCCGTTTTGTTTTATGGAGCCGAGACCTGAAGAACAACTAAAATTACCAAACCTGCAAACTTTCATTAGCAGCTGCCTAATAAGAATCATTCACATATGTTGACCAGACAGTGACAGACACCATCAGTAACAGTGACGTCTTGCAAAAAAAAAAAATCAAACTTCTGTAGTTGAAGAAATTACAAAGAGAAGATGTGGTTGGATTGGCCAAACTTTGCGCAAATCGCCTACTAGCACCACGAGGCAGGCAATAAAGATCTCTACCTACCACTCAATTCACTATCACTATGTATGACTATGTAGATCTAGAACATATAACTATAACTTAATCATAAGAGAATTTTGTGTAAATTATCAGAACTATAAGTAATGAAAAAGTCACAGAAAACATTAAAATTATAAACACTTCTCAAATGACATCTATGAAATCATTGAAAGGAATTCAGAGCTCATACACAGTATGTCTCTGCTCTTGGAAAATGTAATCTTTAGAACTAGATCTGTATTGAAAACACAATGATTTCTAACATTATACTATTTCTATTAAATTTGTAAAGCTGTAAGTTTACTTTAGCAATTATTTTTAGTTTTAAAAACGTTTAATTGATTGATTTTAACATAAGATGTATTTTTTTTTAAAGGTATCAATATTCAATTGCTGAGACCCACCACTAATGGTACTTTCTCTGCTAATGAATTAATTTGTGTCTCTTACTGTGATTTGATACTGATCTGAAGATATTATCTGATGACAAGGGTCTTCTACATTTTACAGGCAATGGATTTAATTGCATATGTATTGGTAAGTAAATAAAAGTGCACATTACATTTGTGCTGAAAGGGATTTGTACAATATGTAAATGTTTTTTAGCATTTTGAAGAGGATTATTCATTGACCTCAGGTCTTCTTTTTTTAAAAATGTCTTCATCAAGTTGACATCAACATACAATCAAATCTGGTAGAACTAAAATTTAAGCTTTAGGCATAAATAAAGCATTTGAAGGATTTCAGTTGTGTAATTTGAATTAAGAATGATTTCATGATAGTTTTTCTGAAAAAAACATTATTGTAGTTTTTTATCAAATAATCAAATATTTACACTACATAATGTTAACAATAAAGTACATAAGATATAAGTTGAACCTTAATGTATAGTGTTTTAAATGTCGACAAAAACAAAAAAAAAAACTTTTTTAATAATAAATCAGTTTTATTCAGTATCCTCTCTCTCTTTTTCTCGCCCCTTTTTTTCCATTTAATTCTATGTTTAAAAGGGCAGGGAGAGATAGTGTGCATGTATGTGTGTGTTTCTTTTTCAATATATTTTTATCTGAAGAACAATAGTTATTTCTATCCAGTAGGTTTGGGATTTCAGTTTGTTGTTAAATTATTGCTATGTCACAAACAATAGTTGTTCTTGTCCAGTAGACTAAGCATTTACATTACTGCTAACATTAGAATGTTGTGTGGGTTTTAATATTGTCCAGAAAACAAAAAATAAAAAAAAATCTGTCAGTAATTTGACATTGGAAATATTTTTGAAATTTTTATGTATAAAATCTTACATCTTTTTGTTGCCTTTTTATTGACAGAGATAGCTAAGGATAAACAAAAAACAAACCATCATGATTCTTCAAAGAGATATAGTTTGAATATCACTGAAGTCATAGACTAGTCCTCAATTCTGCACAATCAGGAGCTGATTGGAACAATCTGGATAGAACAAATATATTTAAGTGTTCATGTCCATTTCAAATTCTTCTTGATATATCTACATCCAGTATTGTTGGTAATTTAGCAAGTTATAAGATCTAGAAATTAAATTTCTTATTCAAGGTAATCGCATCAGCCTAGTTCATCTTTATTTGTGAAAAAAATAAGTGAATAAATCTAAATTCTGTCAGTGAGCTAAAACAAAACCACCTCTTGTGATTATGTTGACAGAGATGAACTAAATTTAGAAATGTTAATGCACTATAAAAAGATCCTTTTGAAGAAGTTAATAGCCAACATCAGACATGACATACACTATTTATCTAAAATTAGTTTTTACCTTTCTTTGCATATATGAGTTTTTAATGAATATAGTTTAATTAACATTTAGGGATGGGCTGGTAGAAATATTACCCAAGAAATATCAAATAAGTAAGTACATGTGAAACATCTGTTTTAATAAGTATTTCAGATTTGTTGTTGAATACATCACAAGCCAGACAGAAATGTTTTATGACAGGTATTTTTTAATATCCAGACTCAATTCTTCATAATATGCCAGACAGAAAAGTCACTTCTTTTGTATCAAGGCTCAGTTCATCATCACATATGACAGTCAAGTCTAAAAAAAAGCTTGATTGATTCAACATGCTGAATTTTCAATGGGGGTAGAAGTTGAGAATAGAGAAATGTTTACCTTGTGTCTGAAAAAAATTCACTACCAATAAGCTGATATATTATTTTGTTTGATGTTACTTTTAAGTCTTTAATTTCTTACATACTTGTTCAAACCTAGCAGTGTTAGAACTCCCTGTAAAAGTATATATAATGTAATGACATGTCCAGTGATTTTTTTTATGTATTATTTTGCAAAAAACAACATGGCACTATATTTTCATGTTAATAGGCACAAAAGTTTGGAATTTCTTTTATATTAAAAACTGACAGTCACCACTTAAGTGAAGACTTTGTAAACCAAAAAGTTGACTGTAGCGTCACTTAAAAAATGAAGGATTTCTGCTACACTTACAGGTCAATGCAACTCTAGAAGTTAAGAATCATCATTTTTTATTTATTTTTACCATAACATACTTTTTTACAGTCAGGGCATTTAATGTTAGAAATTTTTACATATTAAAACTTGATTCACTATATAAAATTTATATTTCTTTTCTTGAAGGTACTATAGAATTGCTTTTATTTATTATAGAAATAGACTTCACACAGTTTAAAATTTCCTGTATCATAGAGGTGCACTTTACACAATTAAAATGTTTTTGTTTTATATAGGTTGACATCACACAAGTTTAAATTTCTATTTAATATAGAGGTTGACATCACACAATTTAAAATTTCTTTTATTATAGAAATTGACATCACACAAGTTTAAATTTCTTGTATCATAGAGGTTGACATCACACAATTTAAAATTTCTTTTATTATTATAAATTATAGAAATTGACATCACACAAGTTTAAATTTCTTTTATCATAAAGGTTGACATCGCACAATTTATTAAAATTTCTTTTATTATAGAAATTGACATCACACAAGTTTAAATTTCTTTTATCATAGAGGTTGACATCACACAAGTTTAAATTTCTTTTATCATAGAGGTTGACATCACACAAGTTTAAATTTCTTTTATCATAGAGGTTTGACATCACACAAGTTTAAATTTCTTTTATCATAGAGGTTGACATCACACAAGTTTAAATTTCTTTATTATAGAAATTGACATCACACAAGTAGGTTGACAGCCCACACTTTTACATGCACTTTTACATTTTTTTTATTGTAGAGATTTTGGTTGATAGCTACAACACCAGAAGTTTTTTTGTTTGTTCCATAGTAGTTGACATTTTCCACAATAGAATTTAGGAAATTACTATGCACTAACATTTATCACAGGCCAGACTAGGATTCAGGATTTTTTAACAGTTTAGACTGAGAATGTATAAGATTTCTCACACATTAGACACATTACTTGTGGCAACATTCAATCTGTAAACGTCTCACACGTTTTGCTTAAGCAGTCTTGGAAAATTCATGCCTCAGTTGAAAAATGAGAAAATTTTAGACAAATAATGCATAATTCTCATGTGACTTAGATCAAAACATAATGCTTTGGATAGATTTGTCAAACTTTTCAATGACATTAACTTATTGCCTTCATAATATCTCAATGTCTACTTTGAATCAGTGTAATGTTTTTCACTTGTTTTTCAACTTGTACACATTGCTACAGTTATTTCAAAGCACCACATTGTCTAGATAGTTTCCAAGTGCTTGAAATGACTCAATCTGTCACAACTGTTTCATGATGTGGTTCTGGTTTTTGTTCTTCCATCTGTTCAGAACAAATCTTTTTCATTAGCTAAGATATCACACCCCTCTGTTGTAATATTTAAGATTATTTTACTTCTTTATATACACCCTTAACATTGCAAAATTGCTAGTGAAAGGTACATTTTTCTTGACATTAATTGGATCAGCACAACTTATTGCAGAATTATTTCTGAACTGTGTGGTCTAACTAGTGCCAAGAACTAATGTATCTCTCGTGATTGAAGCAATTTCTTTTGGCAACCTTTCAATTGAATCATCTTTTTCAAATGCTACAAAATTCTTGCATATTGATCTTGAAATGTGCCTTTTTCTTGAAATATTGGAGAAAACCTACTCCCTTTTCGGAATGATCATTCAAATTTGATTATTTAAAAATAAGCACCTCTGTGCCACAATAGAACAAATCTTTGTTCCTGCATCATCATGTCTGAATTGTAATATTCAAATTTATCAAATGTCAGTTGTCAGAAAAAGTGATCAAATTAGTATAAAATATTGCAAACTATTAATGCTACTATTTCTCATGTAACTACCTATAAAATTCTAAAATGTTTTTGCAATTGCAATTAATAGTACTTCTTTTGCTTCACCATAAATAAAGTATCTAGATTTTTTACAATGGTAGGACAAATCTATGTTCCTGAAGTATCATTTCTAAATTGTAATATTTGAAAATATTAAATCTCATTAGTCACAAAAATTGACCTTGTCATACTCACTATAGTGCCAATGTAACTATGCTCACCTCCTCCATAAATGTGTGTTTTTTTTTCTAACCATTCCATTGAGCTTATTTATACATTGAATGCTCCCATCACATTTATAATTCTGTTGACCTGAGGTGAAGTTCACCCTTAACATTGCAAAATTGCTAGTGAAAGGTACATTTTTCTTGACATTAATTGGTTCAGCACAACTTATTGCAGAATTATTTCTGAACTGTGTGGTCTAACTAGTGCCAAGAACTAATGTATCTCTCATGATTGAAGCAATTTCCTTTGGGCAATCTTTCAATTGAATCATCTTTTTCTAATGCTACAAATTTCTTGCATATTGATCTTGAAATGTGACTTTTCCTGTTCAGAACGATCACTCAAATTTATTATTTAAAAACAAGCACCTTTTTGCAGCAATAGGACAATTTTTTGTTCATGCATCATCATGTCTGAATTGTAATATTTAAAAAACATCAATTGACACAAAAATGATCTCATTTAAAATAAAATATTGCATTCAATTAAAATATCCCTCAAATTTTTTTAGATTTGATCTTAGTCTACACTTTTCCATGCAATTTAAGTGTATGTTTAGAGAAAATGCATGTTAGTATGACCATGATCTCATCAGTGTTAAACTTCATTAATTAAAAATGACGAAAACCTTAGACATATTTCTCTGGGAAACTATTCCAACAAGAAATTTAGTAGCAGTGGTGAAAAAAGTTTGGGGTTTGGTTTAGGGTGGAATTGAATCTGTTACTCAGCAGGTGATGTCAATTATTTTTGTAACTATTTAGGTCTGTATGACACATAAAAGTGATGTCATCTACTGTGTTACTATTTAGGTCTTTATTAAGAAATACAAGTCATTTCAACTACTTTGTCACAATGTAGGTCTGTACGATGACTCAAACAGGTGATGTCAACAGTTGTATGTCATTCTTTAGATCTGTCACACAAACTGATATCAGCTCTTCCATAGTCTGACACTAGGTAACATAAGTCTGTGTTCAAATAAATTCAATTTAATAAAACAAGAGATATCAAACAGCTCATGACATATAGTATATATAGTTAGTGTCCTGAGTATGACGTTAAACTGCTCCTCTTTGTTAGTTACTTTTGGAGCTCAAAAGTTTCTCATTTTCTTTCCTTTCACCAGTCTGTCTCATCTTCTATAGTGTCTGTCTCATCTTCTCTAGTGTCTGTCTCATCTCTCTAGTGTCTGCCTCATCTTCTCTAGTGGATGCCTCATCTCTCTAGAGTCTGCCTATGTGATTTACAATCTGTCTTCCTTTCTTATATTTTTACATTATCTATTTTTTTGACATGTAAATAGAGTTGAGGACATTTTTTTATATGTAAATAGAGTTGAGGACATTTTTTATATGTAAATAGAGTTGAGGACATTTTTTGACATGTAAATAGAGTTGAGGACATTTTTGGTATGTAAATAGAGTTGAAGACATTTTTTTGATATGTAAATAGAGTTGAAGACAATTTTGTGTGTATTTTTTTTTTTGTATTCCTCTTATTGCTATTTCTCTTTCAAGCTTGGACTTTGCGCATTGAAACCAAATATTTTTTTAAGCATTGTAGTGTAGCCAATTCATCTATATCATGTTTTTATAAAAGTAAATCAAATTGGTCATGCCCTATATGGACTACATCTGTACTGGTTGTAGGTTAGGTTTCCTTTTGTTCTAGTTCAAAAGAGTAGACTTAAATGGTGTAGGGAAAGTTCGTGTGGCCACAATACTACTTATGTAGAGGAACTCTAGGGACTTGAGGGTTTAGTTATAATGTAGTTAACACAGTCTGTGCAGGATTGTAGAGATAAATCTTTCAATTAGTCCCATGAACTTGTACTGATATTACATTGAGTTTACCTGTACTGTTATTATATTAAGTTTACCAGTATTGTTATTATATTAAGTTTGCTTGTATTGATATAAAAATTGAGTTTACCTGTACTGTTATTATATTAAGTTTACCTGTACTGTTATTATATTAAGTTTACTTGTACTGTTATTATATTAAGTTTACCTGTACTGTTATTATATTAAGTTCACTTGTACTGTTATTATATTAAGTTTACCAGTATTGTTATTATATTAAGTTTGCTTGTATTGATATTAAATTGAGTTTACCTGTACTGTTATTATATTAAGTTTACCTGTACTGTTATTATATTAAGTTTACTTGTACTGTTATTATATTAAGTTTACCTGTACTGTTATTATATTAAGTCCACTTGTACTGTTATTATATTAAGTTTGCTTGTATTGATATTAAATTGAGTTTACCTGTACTGTTATTACATTAAGTTTACCTGTACTGTTATTATATTAGGTTTACTTGTACTGTATCAACTTATTCACAAAGTTGGATCATTGTCAAGGAAGTAGACATCACCACAAAAAAGAAACACCACCACACTCAGAATAAAAACATAAGCAGACACTGCATCACCAGCTTTCTCTGCCTCACTTGAAGTAAGCATAACATACAAAGACCAGGTGATTTAAAAAAATTTTCTATTAATTAGAATAGCACCAAGTGTTCTGTAATCAGAAAATCAACCTACTGCTGTCTACTTTTTTTTTTTTTGTCTTTTAAGTTGGTGAAATGTCTTTTGTACTTTAACATTTTGTTTTATTTTTCTTGCAGTGAATCTTACATCTTTATTTTTTGTTATCTTTTATCTCAATCTGAATAACAAGAAGCCTTTGATTTCACCCATGTATTCCATCATTCTCAAAATGTGAAAGCAAACACTTTTGTATTGAATGCTTCATCTTGAACATATATTATTTCAAAAAAAACAACAAAGATTTAATAATAAAATATAATACCTTATATCTACTTCAAACACTTACTTTACAGAGTTCCCATATTTGACAAAACTAGTGTTGCTCATTTTGACTGTCTATTTGCTTCTTTCTCAATCCTCTTGATGAAATGTCCTCTTACCTTATAGTTTTCATTATGTGCTTATTCATCTTTTTCTTTCCTTTGTCTTTAGATTCTATTCCTATTGTTTGTCTATCTCATTGTAGCTCCCCATGCAATGTTAGATTGAGCAAGCAATAACACAATTCTCTAAACCTGTGTTCTTTATAGTTTACTTTGTCATTCTGTCCATTCTGAACCAAAACACTTTGTCGTTCAGTCCATTATGAATCAAAACACTTTGTTGTTTAGTCAATTCTGAACCAAAAATCTTTGTTGTTCAGTCAATTCTGAACCAAAACACTTTGTTGTTCAGTCCATTCTGAACCAAAACACTTTGTCGTTCAGTCCATTCTGAACCAAAACACTTTGTTGTTTAGTCAATTCTGAACCAAAAAACTTTGTTGTTCAGTCCGTTCTGAACCAAACCACTTTATCATTCAGTTTATTCTGAACCAAAACACTTTGTCGTTCAGTCCATTCTGAATCAAAAGCATCTCATTAACATGTAACATAGGTTAGAATTCTTTAAATCTTGCAGGCTTATTGCTAGACAGAATAGATTTGATTCTCTTTATGTTTCTTTTTTACAAACCTAGCAGAGTGCTTAGTTATTAGAGTTCATTAAATATTCCTATTTTAAATTGTTAGACAGAAGTAAATTAATTTTGATTCCTCATAAGTATTTTTCTTTACTTAAATAGTAAATCTCTTTCTAATGTTATGTAGAATAAGTTTACATACAGTATTAGATATAAGAATCTATTCATCTTTTTCTTCCCGTCGTCTTAAGATGCTATTCCTTTTGTTTGTGTCTCTCACATTGTAGCTCCCCATGCAATGTTATATTGGCCAAGCAATTACAAAATTCTCTAAAAACTTTTGTTCTTTATAGTTTATTTTGAATTTATTCCTTGAAGTATCTTATGTATACATATCTTAGGTTAGAGTTCTTTAAATATTGCACATTTAATCCTCTAGATAGAACTAAATAGACCTTTTTCTCTATATGTCTTTCTCTTCTAAAATCTTTGTCATTCAGTCTCTTCTGAACCAAAAACTTTGTCATTCAGTCTCTTCTGAACCAAAAACTTTGTTATTCAGTCTCTTCTGAACCAAACATTTTGTCATTCAGTCTCTTCTGAACCAAAAAAACTTTGTTGTTCAGTCTCTTCTGAACCAAACATTTTGTTGTTCAGTCTCTTCTGAACCAAACGTTTTGTCATTCAGTCTTTTCTGAACCTAAAAACTTTGTCATTCAGTCTCTTCTGAACCAAAAAAATTTGTTGTTCAGTCTCTTCTGAAATAAAAACTTTGTCGTTCAGTCCATTCTGAACCAAAAAAAAAGCTTTGTCGTTCAGTCCATTTTTAACTAAACAATTTTGTTGTTCAGTCCATTCTGAACCAAACAACTTTGTTGTTCAGTCCATTCTGAACCAAAAACTTTGTCATTCAGTTCATTCTGAACCAAAAAAAAATCTTTGTCATTTAGTCCATTCTGAACCAAACAACTTTGTCGTTCAGTTTATTCTGTATCAAAAAAAATCTTTGTCGTTCAGTCCATTCTGAACCAAAAAAAATCTTTGTCGTTCAGTCCATTTTGAACCCAAAAAACTTTTTTGTTTAGTTCTGAACCAAAATAATTCTTTGTGGTTCAGAAAAATTTATTTTTTTTTAGTTCTGAACCAAAATAATTCTTTGATGTTCAGTCCATTCTGAACCAAAAATCTTTGTCGTTCAGTCCATTCTGAACCAAAAATCTTTGTCGTTCAGTCCATTCTGAACCAAAAAAAAATCTTTGTTGTTCAGTCCATTTTGAGCCCCAAAAAATCTTTGTCGTTCAGTCCATTCTGAGCTAAAAATCTTTGTCATTCAGTCCATTCTGAGCCCAAAGAAATCTTTGTCGTTCAGTCCATTCTGAACCAAAAACTTTGTTGTTCAGTCCATTCTGAACCAAAAAACTTTGTCATTCAGTACATTATGAACCAAAAAAAATCTTTGTCGTTCAGTCCATTTTGAACCCAAAAAACTTTTTTGTTTAGTTCTGAACCAAAATAATTCTTTGTTGTTCAGAAAAATTTTTTTTTTTTTGTTCTGAACCAAAATAATTCTTTGAAGTTCAGTCCATTCTGAACCAAAATCTTTTGTCATTTTGGTTTTTAAAATAACACTTGGTTTATATATAATACATTGGTATCTTCTCAACCTTTTTTTTTTCTATTAATTATTTTTCTTAATAGCCTAATATTCTGCTATTCAAATAGTACTTAATTTTCATGTATCCAAATGTTCTTCATCTTTCTTTTGTCACATCTTTAGCTCTTTGTAGTCAGAAAAGTTGTTTTCTTACTTCTCTGTTCAAGATTTTGTTTTTCAAACTATTCCCTTAGTGTATTCCTCTCAGAGTGTATTGATTTCTTCTTTTTGTGAACAAGTTCCTTCACTTTGTACATTGGGAATGAAATCTAATGTTAAAACCTGGTCTTCTGTCTGTTATGCTTACTTTTTTTTTTATTAATCTTTCACACCACAAAAACATCAATACAGTAGAAGCACATTCTATAGAATGTATAACGACAGACAACTCGTTTTATTTTATATATTTATTTTATATACTGGTAACTAAAAATTGTTGAAGCTGAGCATTCTCAACTTTAGTACTTCAAAATATCTGAGCATCATTTTAGGGCACGCTTTGTTTTGTATTGTCCAATGTGTACTATCCTTGTTGAAATACCAAGAGACATTTTTGCTTAGTTTGAATTACTTGTGATTTATTTCATTTATCGTGATTGTAAACATATTTAGAAGCTGTATATTATGACACATTTTCGAAATATATTTGACTAAATTTGCCTTTTTTTAAATTAAAAAACTGGCAGATTATATATTTGTTGATTAAATATTTTAGATATATACTGTATAACAAACACTTGTTGCTGTCCTAATTGCTTAAAAAACTTGTACATTGGACATTTTAAATGCAATACAATAAAACCCAAAATTGAAATATTTTGTTTCAAATGTAAATTGTAATCTTAACTACTGCAGTATATACTTATACTTATAACTCTAGTCAACTTAGACCTTTTTTTTTTCTCAACTAATAGACAAACAGATTGCTTTTAGAAACCAATAATATATTTTAAAAAATGGATTCTTCAAGTTTCACTCATTGGTAGAAACAAAAAAATTGCTTGATTCAATGACAGTTATTTATTGTCATGCATAAGAAACAAAGTTTACTGTTACTATAAGAAGTTTACTTTCACTATAAGAAACAAAGTAAAATATCTTTAAAAGAAAAAATGAGTAATATTCTGAAACTGTTTTGTATGCTAATGGTAGGTGGGAGGTAATACGAAAAAACGAAAAACAAACAATTCCTATTTCAAAAACAAAGGGGGAGGGATTGCGTATTGTCTCAATTATTTAGTGGGTTACACAACTGTTTAGAAGAAAGAGTGAGAGTGACATAAACACATGTCCCTCACCCTAGCTACACCACTGATGTATCCACCCACCCTAGCTACGCCACTGGTGTGACCCCACCCTAGCTACGCAATTGATGTATTCACCCACCCTAGCTATTCCACTGATGTGTCCCCCCGCCCTTGCTACGCCACTGATGTGTCTACCCACCCTAGCTACGCCACTGATGTGTCCACCTACCCTAGCTACACCACTGATGTGTCCACATTGCATTTTAATTTTTCCAACATCAAGTACATTCTTTTAAAGCTGGCCTTTGAGATCTACAAGTCTTTGTGATGTTCACTTCACTTTATCCCAAGGTCATGGTGTACACGTCACTTTATCCCATGGTTATGGTGTACACGTCACTTTATCCCATGGTTATGGTGTACACTTCAGTTTATCTCAAAGGTCATGATGCACTCTTCACTTTATCCCAAGGTCATTATGTGTACTTCGCTTTATCCCAAGGTCATTATGTGTACTTCACTCTATCCCGAGTTCATGGTGTACACTTCACTTTATCCCATGGCATGATGTACACTTCACTTTATCCCAAGGTCATTATGTGTACTTCACTTTATCCCAAGGGCATGATGTACACTTCAATTTATCACATGATCAATTTACGAGACTGCTATGTTACTAACACAATTTCTATTTCTTCCAAAACCAGGCTACACAAGGGTAGGCTACACATTGACTCCCAGAGGCTATGAGTTGTTAGTAATCTTCATCCAGTTCAGAACGAAAAGCAGAATACTAAGGCAAAACTACTAGACAATAGTCTAATAGTCAAAATACTAAAAGCAACGCAAGCAAGAGAAGAGAGAGGACCTTTTTAACAAGAATGTTGGAGGTAGAGGACCTTTTTAACAAGGATGTTGGAGTTAGAGGACCTTTTTAACAAGAATGTTGAAGGTAGAGGACCTTTTTAACAAGGATGTTGGAGTTAGAGGACCTTTGTAACAAGGATGTTGAAGGTAGAGAACCTTTTTAACAAGGATGTTCAAGGTAGAGGACCTTTTTAACAAGGATGTTGGAGGTAGAGGACTTTTTTAACAAGGATGTTGAAGGTAGAGGACCTTTTTAACAAGGATGTTGAAGGTAGATGACCTTTTTAACAAAGATGTTGAAGAAAGGATTTTTTTAAGAATGATTTTTAAGGTAGAGGACTTTTTTAACAAGGATGTTGAAGGTAGAGGACCTTCTTATCTAGGATGTTGGAGGTAGAGGACCTTTTTAACAATGATGTTGAAGGTAGAGGACCTTTTTAAACAAGAGTATTAAAGGAAGAGTACCTTTTTTAGCGAGGAGGTGGAGGATAGTTTTCAAACAATGAAGTTGATTAAAAATTTTAAATAGGAGTCGAAGTGAAGAAGAAGGTCACACCAATACTTAGTCAAAATTTTAGTTATTTCTTTGGTTGGTTTTGTCTTTTCAAGATAAGATTTTATTGGATCCGTTATTTTGGGTGTGAAAGGACAGGAAATCACTGCCCTCTGCACAAAACATAGTTTTATATTCGTCATTATGCCCCATTATTAGTAGGATAACCCTTTTCATTTTGTACTACACTTTGTCGTTCAGTCTATTCTAAACCAAAGTACTTTGTCGTTTAGTCCACTCTGAACCAAAATCTTTGTCGTTTAGTCCACTCTGAACCAAAATCTTTGTTGTTTAGTCCACTCTGAACCAAAATCTTTTTCGTTTAGTCCACTCTGAACCAAAATCTTTGTCGTTTAGTCCACTCTGAACCAAAATCTTTGTCGTTTAGTCCATTCTGAACCAAGAATCTGCTGGAGTAAAAAATAATAATTTAAACTAGTCAACTCACGGCGTATAGGCCGCTATTTTGCAGGGCCGGCCTTTAGCCACTGCAACTTATGCGACCGCAGTGGGCCTCGCACCTTCATAGAACCCGCGCTAATTCTAGGTGTAAATTATTAAATTAAACCATTTTATAACTTATAACAGATTTCCCACAGCCTCCTGATATACCAGGAGCTCCTGGTAATCTCCTGAAATTGCAAAATATACGAAAAAGTCCTGGAAATCTCCGGAGATTATTAAAATCTTTTAAAAACTCATAAAAATCTCCTGAAAATCCGGCATTATGCAAATACCCATAATCTGGTGAACGAAGAATTACTTGAGGTCAACTATTCTCGAAGATTAAAACATTTGGTAATTCTTTCTACTAAGCGCGAACTATGTAGGAAACATAATTTTTATGATATACTGTATGACTTTGCTACACGCAAGGCTCGTAAAGTAATTCTGTAGGTAGTAAAGAATGAATAAACTGCAAAGACGAATTTATTTTCTAATGCAAACTCTTAATTTTCACTTATTATCCGTATCTCTACCCAAACTTGGCCCCATCGTTTCGCATAGGGCCCCACAATGGTTAAGTCCGGCCCTGCTATTTAGTGATGGGTGAATACAGAGTAAATTACTTGTTCTCTCCCCCCCCCCTCTTTTTTTTTCGCACTAAAGTTACTAGTCCGACTTACAGAAATAAAAGAGTGATCTTTCCTTTACTTCTTGTCTAAACTGTTGAGCCATGAAGAGAATTGTATATATATATATATACATTCTTCGCAATTATTATTTAACTAGTCGACCGGCGGCATAGCATACGCCGCTATTTCGCAGGGCCGGTCTTAGGCCTATGCGACCGCATCGGGCCCGCACTTTCGTAGGACCCGCGCTAATTCTAGGTGTATAAATTATTTTATAACTTAAAACAGATTTCCCGCGCCCTCCTGTCGATTTACCAGGAGCTCCTGGAAATCCGAAATTACAAAATATACGAAAAAGTCCTTGAAATATACGGAAATATATAGTCAAAATTTGTCATTTTGAAGTGTCATTCAATATGGAAAACGCCAATCCTACGCGCGATATATAAAAACGGCATTATGCATTAGCTGTAATTGTGTAATCTGGTGAAAGAAGCTTCTCGCGCCTCAAACTAATGAAGAATTGCTTGAGGTCAACAATTCTCAAAGATAGATTGAAACATATGGTAATTCGTGCAATTAAGCGTGATCTATGTAGGAGATATAATTTTACTGAAGTTCTGTATGACTTCGCTACACGCAAGGCTCGAAAAGAAATTCTGTACGTAGTAAAGAATGAATTAAATGCATGGACGAATTTATTTTCCAGTACAAGCTCTTAAATTTCACTTATTATCCGTTTCCCTACCCAAACTTGGCCCCGCGAAATCCGTTTCGCATAGGGCCCAACAATTGTTAAGTCAGGTCCTGCTATTTAGTGACCTGTAAATATACAAAGTAAATTACTTGTTCTCTTTCCAAGACATCTTGGTCACAATGGTTAAGTCCGGCGCTGCTATTTAGTGTTTGTAAAACGTTTGCTTGTAAAATGTTTTACGTTTCGGATGTTCCTTCAGAGTTGACGATAGTTTACTTCCTAGTCCAAGCCTCCTGCAGGACGAAGGAGGATGGTTGTGGGCAGGGTTTGAACCTGGGACTATCGATAAATCCAAACGACAGTCCAGCGCGCAAACCGCACGACCAGGCAGCCATCCGTAGTGAGGGTAAAAAAATTCTTATTCTCCCCCCCTCTTGTTTTCCTGAGCCGTGCTTACTGTCGCTTCGATAGTTCCTACAGAGTAGATTACTTGTCCCCCCCTCCCCCATCTTTTTTACGTGAGTTAGAAATAAAAAAAGAGTGATATTTGTTGGTCACAACGGTCCGGCCCTGCTATTTTGTGAATACTTGTTCATCCCCCTTCCCTCTTGTATTTTTCGTGGGGTGACTATTCGCAGAAATAAGATAGTGATCTTTCTTTTACTTCTTCTTCTCGTCCAAACTATTGAGCGACGAAGAGAATTTTTATATAGATTTCGTGGTGAAAATAAAATAAAATACTGCCATTTCAAAATCGTTTCAAATTGTTCGATCTCAATTTGAGTCGAAATCTTCTCTGTGATGTTCATTGATGGATAGCTTGCATTTTGGTGTACACAATCTAGGACGTGTTCATGGAGGTATTTGAAACAGTTTTCAACAATGTGTTGCGTACTTTTTAGGACTGGAGATCAAATCATTTATATGCTCTTTCTCTTTTAGCACCAACTCATTTCTAGTATTTAACCGTTTAGCTGGCAACAGTGTGATGACTTTCTAATGGCATTGAACCACGAAACATCTAATCAACGAAACAAACTCGAATAGCTTTATTCTATATTAATCTGCAGCACCTTATTTACTATCTAGTTTCTACCTCACAACCTACACCAACAGGCTTAGCCGCTCAACTGTCCTTCTGCATTCCAGACCTCACGTTACCCCCGCTAGGCTGAGCCATTCAACCACTGAACAGGGGCGTAACTTAAAGGTAACGCACATCAAAATCCTTCTTCAACAAACAGTGATTTTTCTATATGGCGTCCTTGACATTGTTTAACTTTTGTCTTTTTATTTCAAAGACTCTTGCAAACTTAATCTTTTAGTTATTGTACGTTGTTAGTTTCCTTATTTAACATAAATGGTTCTCTACATCGGATTCCCTTCTCTTTCTCTGTAAGTGTATTTTAGTGGCTTAAAGAAGGTTCACCAGATCTTACAAATTGAAATTCTAATAAAGGGGCGATTACTAGGTTTACAATGTATCGCGAAAAATTCCCATCATGAAACTGATCAGAGCGCGTGCTCTTACGCTTCCATTGTCGTAAAGCGCCAATCATATGCTACAAAGATTAAATGGATAACTCTTTTTTTTTTACAAAGTTTATATCAACTCACTCAATCTGGTAAAGCTTGCTCTGGCCTCTGGTTGTGGCAAAATGTATAGGTCGCAGCTGGGGAAATACTGTATTTCGGACTCGAAGCCAAGCCTTATTATTATCTGGTAAAAATCTTGTATACATTACTTCTCCCACTTCCCATTCTTGAATCTAGTTGAAACTTTGCACAATTAATACATTCAAATTGTTGATAATAACACATGAATCAATCGAAAAAAAAAAAAACCAATTAGCTAATTAATTAGTGGTAATTAATTAATTTTTGTTTCATATAGAAAAAACTTGCAGTATTTATAGATATGGAAGTAATTGTGCGACTCTTTCCCTAACCCTAACTTTTTTTAAAAGTATCTTTTACATTTTGCTTGTTAACACATTTGTAACCCTACAAGCACCAAAGCTCCGTGATGGGATTAATCTCTTTTAGCACGGTCCATTTATCTGTCAGAGTTCTTCCCTTGTCTCCGTATGGGGCGATATCCCCTGTGTGTACCAGCTTGATTGTCTTTAATATTAAAAGTACCTTTGAAACTGGTCCTGAGCACCTTACAATCGTTCAGAATATTTTTCACGATGTCTTGGATCCCAGCAAAGTTGGCTCCTAACGGTAGACAATTTCTTGAACAGAAACGCGCTAGAACGGCTTAATCTTTCACCACTCATCCACTCTGTTTGGGCGTTTTTCCAGCCCGTGGTGCAATAGTTCTAGCTGTCGTACCATTTGGACTTGTCCCATTCACAAATCCTTGCTCAATTCACAAATCCTTGCTCGCGCACTCTCCTATGTTTGCGATTCTCTTTGTGTGTCAGATAGCGTTACTAGCTTTACCAAACTGTTGGCGCTTTCGTTTCCTCGTATTCCACAACGAGATGGAATCAGGTGCGGACTGGCTATATGGGCAAACGGGCAAATGCCCGGTGGGCCGGTACCAAATGGGCCGGTCTGGTCGCGACCAAAGAAAAAAAAAATCATTTCTTCAGCAGCAAGACACAAAGGCCCGAACACGTTTTTTTTTTTTTTTTTTAAATTCTTATTACAATTAATATTGTTTGAAATTCAACAAGAGTATAAAAAAAAACAACAGAAAAACATAGGCTACACTTTACTTATCATTTGCAAAACGTTAGATCGTACTTTCTGCTATGCACGAGGGGCATGGACTGCTTTGATGTAGTCGAGGTTGTGTTTGGCCAAATCATTTTGCTGGTCGGCATGGGCCTTTGATGGCACTCCCATTTTTTTTTAATAGAAATCATCTTTAACACATATGTAGTGGAGTGGATACCTTTTCAGAAAACACCGGCCACCCCGATAGCCACGTGACCCTTGCCCCTAGATGGCACCTTGTGTCCGCGCATAACAAGGCAGACCAACGTGGGCACTGTCCATTCGACTGGCATCTCTTGTCGCTGTAGTGTCCGTACGTTACTGGATCTACGTCGCCTCCACTCCCTGTTTGTGCCTGGTTCTACACCATGTGTTTATGGATGGCTGCAGGTAATTACATTTTATTTATTTATATTAGATTTTAATTAGTAGTTTATATAGAATGTTAACTGTCCATTTTGTAAATGTATTTTTACAACAAGTGTTTAGATACTGGCTTTTAAGAAACAGTATATTTGTGAGTGTATAGATTTGTTATTTTTAATTATAGTTTTTTGTAAGGAAAGGAAAGAGCGAAACTCTTCACACAATGTATGTTAGTTTTATGTAGAACAACTAGTTGATTTATTTTTAGAGAACTATGTTGTCATTTATTTTTATAATGTTTGTTGGTGTTCCATATCTCTCTTGTGTTTGTAAAAGAGATGATTGGTTAACACCATAAGAGTTTCTTTTTTTGTTTTTCGTTAGATCTAGTATTTAGGCCTATTAATTATGTTTAGTTTATGTTCATTTGTAAATATGTTTTATGTTTGCCTTTGGCAGGTCCTTAGTATATATAATAAACAGTTTGGAATCGTCCTACGAGTTACCTTTGTCATGTCACTTAGTTTGTTCTGTGCATAACCCACAACACAGACGCGACATTGCAAACCACCCAACTAATTCACAGCTCAATATGGGTATAAAGCTCTACTTTCTGCGATTTGAAAAGAAAAGTAAGTTTCTTTTTGTTTATTTTTGATAACATAGATCTAAAAATACTACACTTAAGGCTTACAGAAAAAATTATTTAATTAAAAAATAAATCTTGATCTAAATCAATTTTTATACTATTATAATTAATGGCGAACTTATGCTTAGTATGAAGTCACTTTGCTTTCTTATAGTTTTAATGTTTTTTGTTTGGTGTAATGCACAAATTGTAAGACAAATTTCCATACGGACAATAAAGATTATGATTATTATTATTATTAATGAGGAAAATTATTACAATAATTTATATAGCGCTGTCACATCCGATATTTAATGAAAGGAGATTATTTTTTATTTTAAATAATGGGTCATGGTATATTCTTAAACAAATCGCGTTTTTGAGAATGTACTAGGATAAGCAAGAGCTTTTCACTTTAAGTTAGTGCCTCTCTAACCGTTCTGCTTCTCTTATCTTTAATTCAATGGATTGCCAGAGTCAGCCAGGAAAACCAATGATTTAGCATTGTCACGTAACCAAGTTTACCAGAACTTCACCCACCTCGGGAATTTTACAGCACGCAGCAGAATTATGTTTTGGTATGAATGTGATTGGTTGGAGGTATTAATTATTGTACTTTGAGCTGCATTTATTTGTTGGCCATGCAGCGAAAAGATGTTGGTCACGTGGTAACGCCCAAGCTTTGTAAGCTGAGAGATATTACCGCCAGTCTTGCGTGGAACGTGTTAGATATAACATGTTTAGTGTTAGAACTCAAGAAAGAAAACATAATTATATTATTGTGTAGATCATCTATTCTATTCAAGTACATTTAACCATTGTAATTATTTGTGAATAGCTTTTCCAAGTTTTGAATTAAAGTATTTGTATTTGTCGAAGAGAATTTTTTTTCATTGAATATATAATAGAATACTTAGATCGTCTTGTCAACTAATAACTTCTAGATGATCCTCTTATCAACAAGCAACTTCTAGATGATCATCTTATCAACTGACGACTTCTGAATCCTCGGCAACCACGATCATTGTTAGTGCGATATAGATCAAGATAATCTTCAACCTGACATCTATCATAGTACCATCTTAGATTGTGACATTAGCACTATTGATTGATTCGCGACAAACATATTTTAAGTCACAGATCAACATGCATGAATAGATTGACACATGAAATGCGTAAGACGTAACAATCTTATTTTTTGAAGAAACGTCTGTAATCTATATGTAATACCAAAAAGCTTCAAACTCATTAGGCTGCTATTGTATTGTTTATAGTTTTCAGACTGCATACATGTATAAATAGAATACATTATGTAATCCTACGAATACATACATTCAGTTTTCGATGCGTTTTCAAACTTTATATATTTTGAAGAGAATTAGGCTTACACCTATGATATAACAAATGGGCGTAGCCGGGAGGGGAGGGTCTTCAAACCATCACTAGCCTCAGACCTCATTGTCTGAAAGGGAAACTTTACTTACTGGCCCAGTGCAGCAAACTACGGTCACCATATTTCATGAGCGTAGCCAAAATGGGTTTTGTGGTTTCCCTCCCCCTCCAATACAAAAACTAAAGCATTTTACCATTTTCTACCAGTCGCTGGACTCCGTTGAATAGCAGATTTGGTTTTTGAATTTTTTTTTTAGCGGAAGAGTTGCAGGCTAATTGCACTGTAGATACCTCAGAATATGCATTTTTAAAGCTTAAAATAACGGAAATAACGCTTGGTTCCGGGGCCACTGGGCGAGCTCACAGCACTGCGCTCCCCCGGACTCCCTAGCTATCCATTGGTGGTGTGTACTGTCTTTCCACTAATTATAGGAAGACAGTATTCTAGGGTAGAAAAAAACGTTTGAAAGAATAAAAGATCAGAATGTAATGAAGATTACAGGCAGGCGCGAGTGGGAGAGACCTATTCTCTGCTCGACATTAAAATTTTCCAAAAGTAGGCAGATGTTTGCACTACTGGGCGGGCTCAATCTGTGCACCTCGGTATGATGACCAAGGGGCTAGAGTCGATTAAGTAACCAGACATACTAGCTATACTAACCTAAACTAAATGAAAACAAGATAACAAACTTTAGTTTAGGATAAATAAACAAAACGAAACTTTATTTACATATGCAAAAATAAATCAATAATAAAATATATACACTACAATGGAAACAACTAATACTAACTAAAACCCTCTGAATCTACGCCACTAAAAACTAACCAAACCAACTATCTAACACAAACTGATCAAAACAACTATCTAACTAAAGAGAACTAAATCACTTCCAGACAACTACTATACTAGACCTAGATCTACACAAACACACTACAATAAACTAGTCTAGATCTACAATATTCTACTACTACAACCAACTCATAACTAAAACAAAAACACCTTAGTCTTATTACCTTAATATTAGCATTCACTAAGAACAGAAACAGACTATAACTAACTAAGTTTACTAAGCCTTGACTAAGGCAATACTAAACTAGATCTAGTACAGAAACAAAATAAATCTAGATCTACAGCAGGGTGATAGCAGTTATGTTCAGCAGAATTATATTCAGCAGTTAAAACAGCAGATTAATACTCAATAGCAGCAGCTAAAAGCAGCAATAATAGCTTACAGGCCGTCCCAGGTACAGAATAATAAAATAATTAGACGACAGACCACAAAGATCTTCAGCTGTCACACAGACAGATATGGTACTGACCACTGGTCAAATGTACACTCAACTGTTTTAAGACACCATGTAGTACATCACTTTTTATACTATCCCGCACTAACAACTATAAAATCTGACACCTACCTATAAAAATATAAAAATAGATCTAACCTATACAACAAAAATACATATAAAACTAGCTCAGGGAGCGCAAGCTCACATACACACACACACTAATATATATATATATATAAATTGCGGAGTGGGGTAAAAATCCCCCCCCCCAAAATATATGACATGCCATTTTTGGGCCGGTTTATATTGTAATGCCCGGACCGATTATGATACCCCCAGTCCGCCCCTGGATGGAATCACTCCTCGTACAACATTGCCTTTTCCAACATAAGTATAGATCCAGATCTAGTATGAAGTCTACAGTTAGGTTAAGACAGTAGATCTAGAAACTTTCTAATTAGACCATTTAGACATAGAAACATTTCAAATTTGATCCCGGTATATAGTTTCTAAATCTTAGTGGAAAAAAAAATTTATGGCCTTTCACGTCTTGAGAGACAATGTTTTCCATTTGCAACTTCTTGTGTGACTAAAGAGGACAATCCTTGATACACAGCTGCGGTCATGGGTTGGGCATATGTAATCACCAGGCACCGTTGCACTTTCACCCTTCTTTCTACTACGGTTGTGTATGGCATCTGAAATCCGGGACCCTTCTTTCCACTACAGTTGTGTATGGCATCTGTAATCCGGGACCCTTTTTTCTACTACAGCTGTGTATGGCATCTGAAATCCGGGACCCTTCTTTCCACTACTGTTGTGTATGACATCTGCAATCCGGGACCCTTCTTTCTACTACGGTTGTGTATGACATCTGCAATCCGGGACCCTTCTTTCTACTACTGTTGTGTATGGCATCTGTAATCCGTGACCCTTCTTTCTACTACAGCTGTGTATGGCATCTGAAATCCGGGACCCTTCTTTCCACTACTGTTGTGTATGACATCTGCAATCCGGGACCCTTCTTTCTACTACGGTTGTGTATGACATCTGCAATTCGGGACCCTTCTTTCTACTACTGTTGTGTATGACATCTGCAATCCGGGACCCTTCTTTCCACTACGGTTGTGTATGACATCTGCAATCCAGGATTATTTTTTTCCACTACGGTTGTGTATGACATCTGCAATCCGGGACCCTTCTTTCCACTACGGTTGTGTATGACATCTGCAATCCGGGACCCTTCTTTCCATTACTGTTGTGTATGACATGTGCGATCCGGGACCTTCTTTCTACTACTGTTGTGTATGACATCTGCAATCAGGGACCCTTGCTCTCCATGTGGATCTGTTAGTGTCATTTTGAAGGGCTTCATGTCGCGTTTGCATATTGTTGCATCCAATGATCGTGACCAAGCCAGCCAAGGCGTCTGCTGCTGATAACAGCGCGGATGACGGATGTACTGGCACCCTGCTTTTTGCTGCACTTCCTCATTGGTTATTTTATCTTGCCACCTTATTTTAAAGATCCGCCTCAGACATTGGATGTGGAAGATGTTTAGCTTGTTTTCCTTCCATGAGTAGGTTGACCATGTTTCACTATAGTAGATAGCTCATCACACAAAGGGCCGGCCATAGGCCAATGTGATAGATTGCTCCAGCTGGGCAATTTACATTAAGCATATCACTATCAGTCATGGCTCTTGTCACATGCTTTTAAAGTTGTAGGACTTAAAGGCTTACTATAATTAGTGTAGGCCTATCATACTTCCTATGCATGATGTATAACAAATGTTGGTAGAATGATTTAATTAATAGTAACTGTTGTTATTGTAAAAAGAAATTTAGAAGAGGGGCCTTGCAGTATCCATTAAATTGGGCCCCCGCAATTTGTAAGGCTGGTGCTTATCACACAGGTCGGTAGACTAATGCTTTGGTATTGTTAGTCAGCAAGGTATTGTACAACACTCTTTTCTGCAGCTGTTAAAAGGTATCCATCGCCTTGGTTATCCTTAGTGATGGGCAAATGTTAACTAAAAAGTTGCTAACTTTTAGTTTAACTAAAAAAAATTAGTTAAGGCCAAAGTTTAATTTTTAAAAAAGTTTAATTAAAATCCTTCTTTAATTATTTTTTTTTAGTTACAAACTAAAAAGTTTAATTACAAATTTTACAAACTTTTTTAACATACATACCAATAAATATTTAGATCATGTAATTTGGAGAAGATATATATAATGCAAAATAGAGAGGAGAATAAAACTGGAGGGTGCACATGTTAATAGAAAGCCTTTTCCCTATAATGGCCGCTATTCCCGCCAAATCAAGGTATTTGAAAGGCGAGAAAAATAAACGTGTTCATTATATTTCTAACAAGTTTTGCTGCTTGATAAATCCTGATAATTCCTTGCTTCTATAGATCTACATTTTGCTGCTTTTTATTAAACACCAGTGTGTTCCTGTATAGCTGCAGGCAAAGAATTTTGCTTTACTGTAGATCTAAAAGAAATGTTGACTCTTTTTATTTTAAAACTTTTTACTAGGTAAATCTAGAGTTAGAGTCTAGTGACGTCTAGACTAGTCTATTAGTATTAGTCTATTACTACTATTAGATCTATAGTCATAATAGTCTATATTTAATTATTTTAGTCTTAAGTAGAGTCTAACTCTTAGTAGTCTTAGATCTAGATGTAAAATTTAAAATTATAAATCAATAATATAGATCTATTAATTGAAATCGATATTACTTTACTTTATTAGACTAGATCTATTAGTTTAGAGATTCTGCTTTTCTAGAATTAGAGTCTAGATTAGATCTAGATATCTCTAGATTACTTATTATACTAAGACGCCTGTTGTTGATGTCTTTATCCAGTACAACAGCGTTGGATATTATTTGATTATGGAGCCAGGATAACAAATGGTCAACAATTTCCTGTTGTTGGCCATAATCATTACGTGAGGTGCAGTATTTGTGTTCTGAACTAGTATTTTAGTCTTACAGAGGACGAAAAAGCACTTAAGTTGAACGCGGTATTTTCATGGTCGGATGTTTGTAACAAATGTGTCGTCTAATTTAAGCACTATATTTTGTTTATTTCTATTGAGTTTCCGTTTAAAAAAGACCTCGCGATTCTTTTATCCACTTGGGTGTTTAATATGTTGTGACTTCCTAGATCGAAATAGTGACTTCATAGATTTAGATATAAATAGTGACTTCATAGATCTAGATATAAATAGTGACTTCATAGATCTAGATCCTAAATTATAAATATCTTATCTTATCTTATATAATACAGACGTTACTTCAAAAAAGAAGATGATGACGTCCTACGAATAGTAGGTGTAATAGTAACAGTAAGTGAACATTAGTTCTAAATCTAAAGGATGAAATTTTGTTCTAAGATTTTCTAATCACTCATCAACTTTTCATTAAGGATTTTGTTGTAAATAATGAATTGACCTCAAAGACGTTAAACCGTAACTCTGGAAGTGTTTAAGACAATTTCTGAAAGTGGCAATGTCTATGCTAATAGTCAACGTCACACTCATCTTATTGGTGTTTTACCTAGCTCTAGGGACTTACACCCAACTTGTAATTCCTTACAAGACTTCGAAAAGTGACATGCCCAAAGAAAGGCGACACAAAGAGGATGACCATGAAATTGTGAAAAATGTTAAAAACCTGGGAAATGCAGTTCCCAGCCAAGAGATAACGTCTACTGACAAAGTACCTGGTGGACAGGCGAAAGCCAGGACCAATGACGTCAAAAGTAAAGGAATACTTTTTGAACTTCGTGCTAGCAGATTGTGGCGATTAATACACGAAAGGGACCGAATCTTGTCTCGAATCCGGCTTCTCCACAATAGTCATAGAGACTGGTTCAACCTTCGTTCCTATTTTACAATTATAAGCACAGAGATTCAAGCATTGTGTCGAGACTTAGCCCATCTTATGCTACAGAGTAAGCATATATTTGCTGACATTGACCAAGAAAAGAAACTTACAGACACACATCAGGTTCCCGTGAAAACAACCAAACTCTCTTGGGTTCAACAGAAAAATAACGATCCCACACTCTTTTGGGCGCTACTAAAATGTCTTCAAATCATTCCGCGACATTCCTTTCAGAGTGGCCATGCTGGTGCTGCCAAACTATCGTCTCTAGTATGGTCAGAGCGTAGGACACGGAACTTCTCATCCGTCTATAGCTTATGGAGATCCATGCGACACGTTTTGTCTGTGATGGTAATGTCTCGTAACTATACAAACAGGATGAGCTTCAATTTACACCGAAGCAGATCGGAGTACTATAAAAACATACACACTTTTCAATCTGTTTTACACAATATGAAACAGTGGTTAAAAACTTGGAGCGGAAGTGTGTGCGTGAAACAAACAAAGTGTTATCGTTGTCTGCCTCTGTGGAGACGTTCTGTTGATCAAATGATACAAACCATTAAGTTGGACCTCTCTGGAACTCACCACTTGTCAACTCCTTTCCAAGCGTCTTACGATTCATTTAAAAATTCTATTGAGTCAAGATTGAACAGACTTTCTTACAAACAAAATATTGCTTCATCTCTGGAAAAAATGGGCCGGATTTTACAAGAACAGGGAAGGCGGATGCAGAAACTCAACTCTTCGCTTTATCAGCTTCGATTAAGCCTACTAGTCTCTCACTCCAAAAATAACTTATCAGCATCTCTTTTCAATGCGGAGACTTCAAGTGATTTCAATGTTTTCTTACAGGGGAAGTCACTGTATCGGGCTTTGAATTCCTATCTACACAACATATTGCAATCCACTAAGAACTGCATCCATCGCATCTGGAACCGTATCAAAGAAAGTTGTGCATTGGTCCAAAATAAAATAAGCTCGGTAAAGGGTTTGAACCTTAAATCTATTAGTGACTGGGCTATCGCAAAATACAAAGAGATCGCTCTAGGGCTAGTTCGTGTATCACCCAGCATATCTTCGTCGAATCATTCAAATGGGCTTCATGTCAAGAACATTTGGCGGGACATGAAATGGATCAACAAATCCGCTAACAGCCTGATTGTAAATAATAGTGTGGATTTCAGTATTCATCCAATGATAACTAACAAAAGTGATTTTTTTAAAGCTGAGAAAAGGCTAGAAATCAGTTCCACTAAAAAGTCCACTGTTTTACGAGTTGATGTGGCTAAGTTGAAGAGAGGTAGCCAGCGAAATGTGTCTACTGAAGAACTTGGTCAACTGTTGAATGAAGAGAACATAATCCAAGACCAGAATCAAAGTAAATCGAACGCTTTCACACAGACACACACTAAGAAGCCAACTCTGATCAGATCAAGTAATAAAATTTATTTTGACCCACACATAAGAGATGTGTTCGTAAACTTAATACGTACAATTGTAAGCAATCATGTCAGTTATGTCCGGAATGCTAACCAGAATAGATTACCTTCTGAAGACACGGAGAGAGGCGAGATCAGCAACTCATCATTGCGAAGCTCTAGGAAAAAACAATTTAAACGTTCTTCGTTTCAAAGTTTGATCATGAAAGCTGCTAGCAGATTATTTGGCGGAACAAAATTGGAAAGTACTACTGACTCGCAGCTTACACAAAAATCGGGAACTTCAAATCAAGCATTCAGCGACACTTATTTTAAAAGCTCAGTTGGCAAAAGCAGTTATCCAGAGAAAATAGTTCAAAAGTCAGAAACGAAAGAGAAATATTTAGAGAGACTTGTATCTCTATGGAAATTTAAAGCACGACAATTTTCACGCCTCTTCACTTGGTTGGTTCTTCTGCCGCACAGAACACTCTCCTTTATTCGTAGACTAGAACTAGCCAATCTAAAACTCAGAATGCTTTTATTTCAGCGGATCATCCAGAATACTATTGACTCGAGTCTCGGAAGTCATGTGGACAACTTGAGAGAAAGTCAAGAGAAACAAAGAAAAGCGTTGACTTCTCCGACTGCAGACCCCCAGGGCGATAACAACAACAGAACTCGAGCTCGTATTCACTGGCTTCGGACATTTCAGTTTTTAAAGAAAGAAAACAAAAAAGGAAGACTAAGACGATCCTCAAACTCTAGAAGAAAATCTGAAAACCAGAATAGGCACACGAACCAAAGAATTTCAAATCAGCTCTCATCAACTCCGCTGTTTGAGAACACAATGTCAGACACATCTTATGAACAACGCGGCTTGAACAAAATTTTGAGTGACACGAGAAGGCGGATGCTTCCAGCTTCTAGACATCATTCCAAGGAAGACGCTTATGCTTTGCGGTCACGGCTATTAGATATGATAGACTTAGTAGAGTCCCGACGAAACGTCTCCTCTGAAAGTAACAAAGTACATGTGAACAAGGATACAAAAGCTAACAAAAAGAAAGCAGAATATTTTGATATCAATGATCAATTAGACCCGAAACAAGCATTTTCAAAGAATGTTAATAACGAGCCAACAGATGCCGATCTGGAACTTTTAAACAACATAGAATTATTAACAAATAAATTTCTCCGTAAGAAAAATCGAAATTTGTACACAGGATACTTTAAAAAAAATGAGAATGAAGAAAACAAGTATGCGAGAAACAGAATGAAGCGATCTGGAGTTAATGTTGAAGGTAACAAGTATGCGAGAAACAGAATGAAGAGATCTGAAGTTAATGTTGAAGGCAACAAGTTCGAGAGAAACAGAATGAAGAGATCTGAAGTTAATGTTGAAGGTAACAAGTATGCGAGAAACAGAATGAAGAGATCTGAAGTTAATGTTGAAGGCAACAAGTTCGAGAGAAACAGAATGAAGAGATCTGAAGTTAATGATGATGGTACTGTAGAAGAACTAGAAGAACTGACTGAGACGGCTAACCAAGAAAAATTATCAGAAATTGGCTTAGAAGACAATGTGAAACAATCGAAGCAATTTAGGCACAAATGGGGCACTCTTAGAAAACAAGCGCAAAACCTGCAGACCGAAGTCAACAACGCGAGAGACAAATACGCTTCTGCTTCAGATGAATTAGCCGCCTTACTGAAAAGGGGCAATGAGCTTCAAGATAAAGTTGCTTCGGCTTCCGACTCTCAAGGAGTTCACAAGTCAATGTTGCAAGAAAACTGGAAGAGCGCGAACAGAGAATTCGACAACTTTAAGAATGATATCACCTCAAGGGAGAAAGAGGTGCTCAGTAATGACAAAGCAGTTAACTCTGAGAAAATTGACCAGACTTTGCTCAAACTTGAGGACGCAATCAGAGAACAAGGTGACCCAAACGACAGAATTCTGGGCGAAAGCATCGTTTTGCCGTTCAATTTAGAAGCGAACAAGTTAGACCCTGCTATAAAATACATGAAACAGGAAGCCGCATTATCAGAGCAAATAGCTAGTAATGAAGTCATGCTTGAGTCAGAAGATGCCGAAGATGATGTCTTCAAAGGAAGTGAGGCGGGCGATTACAGTATCGTTGATTTGGACTACGGACCGGATGCAAAGTTTGCCGACGAAGAAGACTATGACATAGCTGAAGACGCCGACTCTCTGATTGGATTTGATTACGAGGTAGATCGTCACAACGATGCCCAACTGGAAGATGTTGACAACATGCTCAGTAAGCTCATTGCAAGAAGATTTCGCTCCAAGCGGCATACCGACCTGTCAGACTTAACGCAAGAAAAGTCTTCTTTAAGCCCACATAATGCTGAAAATAAAAGAAGAATAGAAACCAAAATGAAAGCTAAAAGTGTGACACATGCCGCACCAGCAAAGAGAGAACGGCGTGATGGTACTGAGCAAGTGAATCAGCAGCTAAACTTGGAGAAAGAGAATGATTATGTTCCAGAAGAGACTGGAGACTTTTCTGATGTGTTGAAAGATATGGCTGGCAGTAAGCTTCATGATGAGACTAAAGATCCTTCATCAGACTCTGACCTTGATTTTAGGTTCTGGGTTAATCACTCGAACCCTGCGTCAAGGAAAAAGTTTAATAAGATCAATGACAATCTTGCCAGTGAGGAAATTAAAATGTTTGACAAGGAAAAACCTAGGAAAAAGTCAATGCCATACCGAAATGTTTCGGAACTGCTCGGTTTCGACACTAAGGGACTTGGAATAGATAGCAAAAAATTCGACAAGGACATTAAAAAAGAAAAATCGGAAGCAGTTATAATAATTCCACTAGGATCTGATCTTGACATTGAAGATGGAATAAAAGAAATTGAGAAAGAGAAAGAATTTCTTACTGCTGGAAATGAAAGAATTGATGAAGAAATTCCGGGAGATGATGAACTGAAACACTTTGACCAGATTATCGAAGAGAGTATGGAAGAGTTGACAGACGACAACAACATAGAGGGCAAGGAAGACAAAACGTTACTCCAACAAGAAAAGAATCTAGACAAAACAAAGAAAAAACTTTTCAACGCCGACTACGAGAAACAGAGACTAGAGATAGCCTCGTCCTTGCAGAAACAGAGGAATCAGGAGAGACACAAAGAAAACGAGGACACTGAAGAAATCGATAAGATAAACCAAGGTCTGGTTAAAGCTGTTTCAGACCTGAGTCAAGCTACTGAAGACTTTGGTAGGCCGCCACCTAAACCTGAACATGGTGATCAGGTACGATCGTTGTATGCCGAGGACATAGAGCCTAGCTATAGGAGAAAGCGTAACATGGTCATCTCAAACGTCAACTCTGTGGATACTTTCATAAGCTCTCAAAATCGTCAAATCGCTAGTAATGATGTCAGAAAACAACGCTCGGTTGAAAACGTTAGCAGTGACGTCCCCAATAAACATCTCAACGTTACTAAACTGGTAGTGTCGAATGTGTTTGAACACTCTACGATTCAGGCTAGACCCAACGATTCATTAAGAAAACAGAGAGAAGCTAACTTAACGTTGGACGAAGAACCAGATGTGGATTCCTCAACAAAAGAAAGCGTTATCAACGGCTTTGGTGACGAGTTGGACGAGGACGAGCATTATGATACTGGCAGCTACGTTGATGATGACTTGTATAACATTGATGAGGACGACGATGTCCAGATAGAAGAATGGGAGCCCGAGAAGCCGCCGATGAAAAAAAACAAACCAAAATTAAAATCCAAGAAAGATGACATTGATAGCCAGCTACTGGAAACAAAGTCCGTAGTTAGACAACTGAAAGAGGAAGAAGACGTCGCAGATTTTATGTTGCCACCCAGTTCAATGATAAGCTCTGAAAGAGACTTACTTGAGTTTGGTAGAAAGCCTGACGCAAAAGATGTTTTCGTCAACATCTTGGAACCAGTCGGACTAGCAGAACTATCCGAGGCGGAAGTGAATGAGCTCAACGGTCCCGTTTTCTCCTCCACGGACATTGAGCGATCTCTTGAGGATCCCACAAAGCTTGTCTCTGCCCTCGAAGGCATTGAAAACGAGATCAAGGATACGAAGCTCTCTGTGATAACTCAGACACAAGCTCTCGGTCAACTCGAAGGGCAGGCGCCGAACGAAGGCGGCGCAAGGTCCCAAGCCCTGGTCGAGGATGAGGAATCGGTGGAGGAGGTCTTTCGCCAGATCAACCGAGCCGAAGATATTGGTCACACGGCTTTGGAAAAGAAAGCTATTGACGAGCGATATAGCTTTCTGGAGGATGCTCGTAGAACTCGCTTAAAGCAACGGTTGCTTGACAAAGAGGACACTGAGGATGTTGCTCTAGTAGGAAGCGTCATTGGGGAGGCACTGCAAGACCTGGACCAGTATACAGTGGACAAGGAGGCGGAGAGCCTGAGAACCCTAGGCTCATTTCAGGATGTACTCAAAGAGAAAAGAAATTAAACATTCACAGGCAAAGATTACAAAACAATGATTAACTTAAAGGACTAACAGTTTGTAAGATAAATAAATGTAGTGTGTATTATTATTTATCAAAATGTTGACTATTAACTGTTACATTTATATGTGTATTTATGTTTATGTATGTTGTGTGTGTGTTTGTTTGTTTTCATGTAGTCTCCCTCAGTGCTTTTTTTTAAAAAAAATAGGTGCCGGTACCCAGTGATTAGGTGCCAGTACTCAGTAGTTGAATGCCTAACTTTTAACTACTAAAAATTAATAATATACGTTAAAATACAAGAAAAATAATAACTTTTTCAAAAAGGTGCCGGTACGCAGTACCGGTACGTACCGTCACAAAAAAAGCCCTGGTCTCCCTTGTTCTACTGTTCAGTATGTTCACGTGTTCACGGTTTACTCTTAAGTGTGTCAGTAGCGTGTATTCACTGTGTATTAGTCTCTGCTGGTTGGTCTCTCCTTGTTTTTTCACGATAATAAAAATGGAGTGTAACTTTTAAACATCAGTATTGTTAGTGTGTATAGTGATAATAAACAGTAACGATGTGATCATTGGAATATTATAAGGTTCATACATTTTCCAACCATTTCTTTCAATATTCATTTTTTTAAAATTATTCCTTTATAAATAATTCATTTTTATGCTGTCGTCAAAATCATACTTGTCTATAAACTCAAACGGTAAACTTCAATTGAAATTTAAACAAAATTTCGAACAATTTGGATTTTTTTTTTAGTTTGGCTGACATTTCGACAAATATAGATATAACAAGCCTACTTGACTTGGGATTTCACCTCACATGACTTATTTGTCTGTCTGGTACACGTTTTGTACTTGTTATTTCTCACGCACCCATTCTTTAATCTTTTTAAACTTTACACAAATATTTGTTGTGCCTTATCACGTGTTTATTATGTTTATTGGACTTTCAGATCTTAATGCTATAAACTTGTGACATATGTGGGTTCGGAGGTGCCTTGATTCAAACACTTTAATAATCAATGAAGTAACAAAGTGCTGATATGTTTTCTTGAGTTTTAATTATTTAAAACGTGAACTTGAAACAATAATTGTATGTACAAAGATATATAAAACAGATACAGGATTCAGTGAAAATGATCAATGAGTAAATATTTACTTTAAAACTAGCGACTTCTAAGTCTAACTTTCTAGCTCTCTCTCTCTCAAGCTAACACTCTGCCTTTTATATCTTTCTTTAGAATAAGGAACCGTGACATCTCAATACCCATCCTTGACTACTTGACCCGTTCACATTTAATTTTCCTTTTAATTGTTTTTGTAATTTAACCTACGTTAATTATGTAGCATTGAACTAAGTTTTAATCGGCGTCTTTCTGGCATTAAAGCGTGAGTGCGCTGACCTGATTTGAGATAGGTACAATGTCCTCATTTTGTGAACAATGAGGTGTCACTAGGAACTGTTTTTGTAATATAAGCTATGTTAATTTTGTTTCCCCGCTGTAGTCTTGAACTAAGTTTTAATCGGCGTCTTTCTGGCATTAAAGCGTGAGTGCGCTGACCTGATTTGAGATAGGTACAATGTCCTCATTTTGTGAACAATGAGGTGTCACTAGGAACTGTTTTTGTAATTTAAGCTATGTTAATTTTGTTTCCCCGCTGTAGTCTTGAACTAAGTTTTAATCGGCGTCTTTCTGGCATTAAAGCCTGATTGCGCTGACCTGATTTGAGATAGGTACAATGTCCTCATTTTGTGAACAATGAGGTGTCACTAGGAACTGTTTTTGTAATTTAAGCTATGTTAATTTTGTTTCCCCGCTGTAGTCTTGAACTAAGTTTTAATCGGCGTCTTTCTGGCATTTAAGCGTGGGTACGCTGACCTGATTTGAGATAGGTACGATGTCCTCATTTTGTAAACAATGAGGTGTCACTAGGGACGTGGCATGCCTAACAAAACATGAATCAATAAAAAAAAAAAAACCAATTAGTTATTTAAATAGTGTCAATTATTTTGTTTTGTATCAAAAAGGGAAATAAATGCTTTTTATTAAGACAGGTGGCTGTAAATGTGAAGGTATTCATTCCCTTATTACGCTTTGTTATAAGTATACAAAAAATGAACTTATTTCTGCAGCATTAAGAAATATGGCATTGATTTTGCGTTTTTTTCCTGCTTAGATAAAGCTTTTTTTTTTTTAAAAGTTTTTTCTTTATTTTTCTTTTTTTATGCGCCACTGTTGACTAGAGACACCCTTTGTATGGCTCTGTTCCTCTATTTTCTGCAGCACTTGAAATTCACCCTGTGTATAAGACCTGAAATAGTAGACCTACTAAAATCTTATTAAAACATCATCTTCACTATCCCTTAGTTTGTTGGACCGTTGGGGCACCACACAAGATTTGTCGACCGTCTTTCTCTCATTCTCTTATTAACACATCTAGTATTAAATATCTTTTAAACTGATGAGAATACATTTGTTATAATCCTCACAATTGACAAGGCAGATAGTTCCTAACAGAAAATATTCTATAATATCCACTAATAAAATAAAAATGCATAATTAAAAAAACAACAACAAATCTTGTATATAGATCTAGTTCCGGTATAAACAAAACACTCCAAGTATTATTCTGACTCTTTCGCTCTTCGTTCATAACGATGTCGGGATTAAGTCTGGTTATTACGGTCATGACGAGTCGTATTACGAGATCAGAACCAGTGTCGCGTATATTCAAAAATGCCTATTTTCTTTTCTTTTTTTTTAAAAAAAAAAGGTCGCAATGACCTCAAGTGTTCATATGTGACTTATCTTTCAACTTTTTTTTTCTTTTGAACGATCGCCTGGAATATTACAGATAGGCCTGAAACAAGAAATAGATAAAAAAATATTATCCACATTGTTCTCATCAAACCAGTATAGGGTTTACTGCAGTATCGCAGGACGTTTTGGCGCCGCCGTTTTGGCGCTAAGGTCGTTTTGGCGAAATACATTATGTATGTTTATTGTTTTATTTCTTTTAAAAGAATTATGCATATCTATGTTTTACATGAGTGTTTGTGTTAAGACATATTTTTCACGTACTAAATGTAAATTTGTGTTTCTTTTTCACATCATTTTCTTTAATAAACATTTTGGCTTGTGTATGTGTGTTTATTAAGAGGCACACTTTTAGTTTCAAAAACCTTTGTTAAGATATTACTTTTAAATTAAAAACAAAATGAAACGATGATAGAGTAAAAATTGATGCAATTATTTGTTTACATTAACATTGGTTTATTTAATGACTGTATGGATTCTCTAGCTATACATACCAAACACTTGCTAATAATAAGTAAAAATATAATGTACTGTAATGTACCATGTTTCTCAAAAGACTTAAAGTTAAGTATACATAAATACCATGGTTATTTTCCTAAGTCGCTGGAATTCAAGGGTTCATTTAAAAAAAGCTATGTGCTTATTAAATTATCGTCAAATGATATCTCGCGCCAAAACGTCCCGTCGCCAAAACGGCGGCGCCAAAACGTCACGTACCGCCCAGGACTATAGCCGTCACGTCCAGAAGTATCGTTTTTATCTGGCTCCAGTTACTCCCTGGATCATCGTTCTGGGGCTTTCGAAGATCAGACTCGAGTAGAACTCTGAATCGCTCTCGTACATTAGCCAGCCTATCAACATTTAGCTTCTTTGCCCTAGAAGAGCCATTTGACTCTCTTGATGGTGATGTTTAGCTTCGTTCGAACAAGACGATGGTCTGTGTAACAGACTGCGCTCGGCATTACTCTAGTGTGCATCATATCTTTAACATCGCACTGTCTCACTAATATGTTATCCAACAGGTGCCAGTGCTTTGATCGTGGATACATCCAGGTGGTCTTAAAATGGCTTTTTTTTGTTGGAAAATTGTTTTGGTTATTGCTAGCTGTCACAGCTTTCCTATTGTATTTATACTTATATCTACTTATAACTCGATAGAATCTACCTTAGGTCTCGATACGTCTAGGTGTCCCTGGTTCAGTTCTAGTTAACGAAATAAAACAATTAACCACTAGATCAAACACATAAACTTTAATCAGCATTACTGCATATCACACACGCTGGTCTCTCTCTGACAACAAAACACACTTCCGGTCATTCGCGCAGATTGTAAAAATAGATTATGCATACATACACACATTCATCCGTGACACAAGCTTGGCTTCAGAGCAGAGTTCCAATAGAAGTTTGCCGTTATCGTTGCGGCTACCAATATCATGTATACCTAGGGCACCGGGCAAACGCTGTAGTCGTTTCCCACTCTAGCGTTGAAGTCAACCATAATAATGTGTTTGTTAGCAGTGTCCATCTTGCACAGGACTCTCCTCGGGTCAGCGTAGAATATATTTATATATTTATCTCGAGAATCAGTAGCCTATATCTGTTACAATGAAATGTATCGCCCCCCTCTCTTTCCTTCTCTCCCTCTCTTGAACCCAAATTTTTTGTTACGTTTTTCACTCTGCGCATCGTCATTTCTCCTACATAGACTTGTGACTTGATTTAGAAAGACCTACTTTATAACGCTACTCCAGACACACACACGTATACTTTTAGAATTGTAGAAGGGCCTATCCATTTTGTTTATCTGCTACCCCCCTACCTCCCGCCCACAACAACAACAAAAAAGTTAGTCGATCATAGAAACGCTGACTTTTCTTCGGCTTCTCATTATTTAATATGCTCTATATTGCTTTCCAACTGTAACCCTATCCCACACCAGCACACCCCTGCTTTCGCACTTGTGTGCCTTTTGTTTGATTACAAAGACAATTCATAGCTTTTTTTTTGTCATATAGCATCTATGTTTAGTTTGAATCCATTCTTGAACCTTAATTGGCATCCTTTAATCGTGAGAAACAGACTCTATGTCTATCTTTAAGGGCTATTAATCTAGTATTGTTATTTTGAAGGGCCGGCCTTAGACAAATGCAGCCTATGCGACCGCAGTGGGCCCCGCACTGTCAAAGGACCCGCGCTAATTCTAGGAGTAAATTATTAAATTAAACCATTTTATAACTTATAACAGAACTCCCGCAGCCTTCTGTCGATTTATAAGGAGCTCCTGGAAATCTCCTGAAATTGCAAAATATACGAAAAAGTCATGGAAATCTCCGAAAATTATTAAAATTGTTACGTATCTAGGCATTGTTACCTAGATACTATTTTTTTTCTCTTGACCTTTAGGTTGTCTGCCCCTTGTGTAATAAGTTTTTTTTTTTATTTTATTTTTCACGGTGAGTCAAGCCACACAGACAGTGACCGGTCCTTGACCTATGTGTGTACCTCTGGTTGAAAGAAGGGTGGTTTTTTTTTCTTTTCTTCTGTCTCTTTGAAGAGCGTTCTAGATCTGGGTGTTGATGACTTTCTGTTCTAGAAATTACTAGATATCGACGCGCGGTACATTATATAAATACCGCTCGCGTAACGTTGACGGACAGACATACGGAGACAGCCGTGAGACAGAATAGCGGAGACATTGCGTGACCCGTGCGTGGTATACCAATTGATCGTGTAAGTTAAGATTTTTCTTTTTTTCAAGGCCTTGCTTGTATTTGTAATTATATTTTCAAACTATTGTATTGTAATATTTTTACATGCCATTTTTGTAAAAGGGTTTTGGTCAACCCTTCCATTTTGTATTGAGTTATATTATGATTAAACATTAAGTTGATATTTTACCTTCCGATTTCTTGTGTCATTTTTTTTTGTTATTCATTGTAAGTCTCTGATTAAATTCAGACTTAAGATAAGTGACACAACTACCTTTTTCTATTGTCACGTTCCCCTAGGCAAGCCATTTAAAAGTAGAATTCAATTTGTAATACGTGACAAAAGAAGTTTGAGGGCTTTCGTGCCGGATATTTTTCTGAACCTATTTTCGTCTTACTTGAGTAATTTTGTAAAGGCGAAGTTGACTTTAACAAAATTTTTTTGTGTCAAAGAGTCGGAAGTAAAGTATCAATAGTATTGACCAAACTCTCTTAAGGTTTTTTTGTTGTACTGATTTCGTACTGTATATTTACATTGTATACATTTTTTTTTGCTTGTGTCACGTATTACGAATTGAATTCTAATTTTTAAAATGGCTTGCCTAGGGGAACGTGACAATAGAAAAGCAGTTGTGTCACTTATCTTAAGTCTGAATTTAATCAAAGACTTACAATGAATAACAAAAAAAAAATGACACAAGAAATCGGAAGGTAAACTATCAACTTAATGTTTAATCAAATATAAAATTACAAGAAAGAAAAATAAACATTTACTCAATACAGAATTGATGTGTTGACCAAAACCCTTTTACAAAAATGGCATGTAAAAATATTACAATACAAGAGTTTGAAAATATAATTACAAATACAAGCAAGCAAGGCCTTGGAAAAAAGAAAACAAAATATTAACTTACACGATCAAGTGGTATACCACGCACGGGTCGCGCAATGTCTCCGCTATTCTGTCTCACGGCTGTCTCCGTATGTCTGTCTGTCAACGTTACGCGGGCGGTCTTATATAATCTACCGCGCGTCGATATCTCGTAACTTCTAGAATAGAAAGTCATCAACACCCAGATCTAGAACGCTCTTCAAAGAGACAGAAAAAAAAAAACACCCTCCTTTCAACCAGAGGTACACACACAGGTCAAGGACCGGTCACTGTCTGTGTGGCTTGACGAAAAAAAAAAAAGAAAAAAAAAACTTATTACACAAGGGGCAGACAACCTACTCGTCTCTCGACCGCAACAGGTCAAAGAAAGAAAAAAAAACAACGCCTAGATACGTAACACCTCCCTCCTAAAAATAAAAAGTTTACATTTCCACGAAATGGAAATCTTTTTAGAACTACAAAAAATATTTACATTACAGAATGTATTTATCATGATATATATAAAAAAAAATATATACATCAAAATACTTTTTACAATCTAGATAAGGCATCGGCGATAACATTTTCGCTGCCTTTTATGTGTTTAATATCTAGGTTGTACTCTTTTAAAAATAAACTCCACCTGAGAAGTCGTTGGTTCTTGCCAGACATTTTGTGGATAAATGTAAGGGGATTGTGGTCAGTAAATACAACCAGTGGCCATCTAGACCCACTAATATAAAAATCAAAGTGTTGTATAGAAAGAATCAACCCAAGACATTCTTTTTCCACAGTAGAATAATTTCTTTGATGTCTATTAAATTTCTTGGAAAAGAAACAAATAGGATGCTCTACTTGGAAATTATCTTCTTGGTAAAGGACTGACCCAACACCTGTGTCACTGGCGTCAATAGCTAACCTAAAAGGTTTTCCGAAGTCAGGAGCCATCAAAATGGGAGAGCTAGATAATATCTGCTTGATCTGGTTAAAGGCTTTCTGACATTCATCCGTCCAAGTAAATCGGACGTTCTTTCTCAGGAGGTTTGTTAAAGGACTGGAAATGACAGAAAAATTTTCGCAAAATTTTCTATAATATCCAGACATTCCCAAAAATCTTTGGAGTTGTTTCCGATCAGCAGGGATAGGGAAAGCTTGGATAGCTTCTACTTTGGCCATTACAGGTTTCACCTGGCCTTGTCCTACAATATGGCCTAAGTATTGGATTGAAGCCTGGCAAAAATCACTCTTACTCAGGTTTACAGTAATTTTTGCATGTAACAGTTTAGTAAAAAGACAATGCAGTTGTTTACAATGGCTAGAAAAATCTTGGCTAAAAATTACTACATCGTCTATGTATGCGTGGCAATTCTCCATGTCAGCAAGCAGGGCATTTATCATTCTCTGGAAAGTGGCAGGAGCATTCTTCATGCCAAATGGCATCACTTTGTATTGGTACAGACCATCAGGGGTGACAAAGGCGGAGATTTCCTTTGCCCTATCAGTCAGGGGAACCTGCCAATAACCTGAAAGTAGGTCTATTTTGGTGATGTACTTAGCGTCACCAATACGATCTATGAGATCGTCTATCCTAGGGATAGGAAACGAATCGGTCTTTGTGACAGCATTTACCTTACGGTAGTCTGTACAAAAACGATAAGTCTTGTCCTGTTTAGGTATCAAGACACATGGGGAGCTCCAGCTACTGGAACTGGGTTCAATGAGGTCATTTTCAAGCATATACTTGATTTCTGACCTAAGTATGGCAAGTTTTTCAGGGTTAACCCTGTAAGGATGCTGCTTGACTGGAGTAGCCTCGCCAACATCTACATCATGCATTATAACATTAGTCTGTTTTGGTACATCAGAAAAAATGTCATTAAATTCATTAATGAGTTTCATGATAACTGGCCTTTCTGTCGAAGACAGATGAGACAGTTTTACATCCAAATTCTGTAATACAAAAGAATTAGGTATTTTGTATTGTCCAAATTTCTCCTTTACAATATCATCATCAATAGGAGAAACATGGCTATTTGAACAACTTTTGACTGTATTTAAAACACAATTATTCTTCTCTGAGTGATCTGGCCGAGATACATAAGGCTTCAGCATGTTTATATGACATAGCTGAGTCTTTTTCCTACGGTCAGGAGTTTTGATTGTGTAATTGAGGTCACTAATTTTGGTCTCAATTTCATATGGACCAAAATATCTGGCTTGCAAGGGTTGACCTGGTATGGGCAAAAACACAAGCACCTTATCCCCGGGAGAAAATTCTCTAACACGGGCCTTTCTATCATACCAGCGTTTCATGCTGGATTGGGTGTTTTGTAAGTTATTTTTGGCCAGAACACAAGCATCATAAAGTCTAGTTTTAAACTTACTTACATAGTCTAAAAGTCCTTCAGTGGCTGTTGGTGACAACAAAGTCTCTTTTATACATTTCAAGGGACCGCGCACCGAATGGCCAAAGACTAAGTCAAAAGGGCTGAATCCCAACGATTCCTGGACGGATTCACGGGTTGCAAACAGCAGCATGTGGATTCCTTCGTCCCAGTCTTTTTCGTGCTCAAAGCAATAGGTTCGGATCATGTTCTTGAGAGTCTGATGGAATCGCTCAAGAGCGCCTTGCGACTCGGCATGATACGCACTCGACATGCAGTGTTTGATGCCTAACTGAGTCATGACTTGCTTGAAAAGATTGGCCGTGAAATTCGTTCCTTGGTCCGATTGGATAGACTTTGGTAGACCAAATAGAGTAAAGAACTTGATTAAGGCCTTCACAATGTTTGATGCTTTTATGTTCCTTAGAGGAATAGCCTCAGGAAAACGAGTTGAAGCACACATAATGGTCAACAGGTATTGGTTGCCAGCTTTTGTCCTTGGAAGAGGACCAACACAGTCAATAAGTACTCTGCTGAAAGGTTCTTCAAAGGCTGGAATCGGCTTCAGAGGAGCAACAGGGATCTTTTGATTTGGCTTGCCAACCATCTGACAGGCATGACAGGATCGGCAGTACTGGATGACATCTTTCTTCAAACGTGGCCAGAAGAAGTGTGACATAATCTTGTGGTATGTCTTGTGGATGCCGAGATGACCTGACATTGGTGTGTCATGAGCCAGATTCATGATGTACGCTCGGTATCTTTCTGGTAACACGATTTGATGGCATATTCTCCATTCTTCTTCGTTGGATGCGTCTGGAGGTTTCCATTTCCTGAAGAGCATATCATCTTGGATGTAGTAGCACGTTGATGCTAGCTCTGCCTCTTGTGATGTCATTGCGGTTTCTCGGAGTTTGGCGATCTCTGGATCCTTCTTTTGGTCCTCAATCAACTGTTTTCGAGTTGATGCCGGCTTTTCAGAATTTGGCGTTGGTTCTTCTTCAAGAGAAGCAAAGAATGAGGGTAAATCAGATTTAGAACTTCAGATAAAATTAAAACAAATGGAAATAGAAGCCCAGACGGCTAGAGAGCAGAGAGAAATTAAACAAAAAGAATTAGAGCTTGCAGCGGCTAGAGAGCAGAGAGAAATTAAACAAAAAGAATTAGAGCTTGCAGCGGCTTAGAAAGAAATGGAAATGAAATTACAAATAGAGTTAAAAAAATTAGAGTTAGCTGCTAATGTAAGACCAGATTCTTCCCCTGCCAGTCATACTGCTGAAGCAACAAAATTTTTGAAAATAATTCCACGCTTTAATGAAGCCACAATTGACAATTATTTTCCACAATTTGAACTTGCTGTGAAAAATTTTAATGTACCTGAAACTTTGTGGCCCACTTTGCTGCAAACAGTTTTGACTGGTAGAGCTGCAGAGGTATTTTGTTCTTTGACCATTGAACAACAAAAAGATTATAATGTTGTTAAGGCCTTAATTCTTAAGGCATATGAACTTGTTCCGGAAGCTTACCGAAAGCAGTTCAGGGATTGTCGCAAATCGGATGGCCAAACCCATGTAGAATTCCTGCGGGAAAAGGAGCGACGCTCTGAGAAATGGCTCACTTCCAGGGAAATCGGCACCGACTTTGCAAAATTCAAGAACCTAATGCTGATGGAAGAGTTCAAGAGTTGTGTGCGGCTGGACGTCCGTACGCATATAGCTGATCGTGGCGAGGAAGATGTGCACAAGGCTGCAGTGTTGGCAGACGATTATATAATATCACATCAATTTGCCAAGTATACGACGGATGTCAAGCCAAAACAAGTCAAACAGCCTGAGTCCACTGCTAGCAACTCCATCAAGAACAGCAGTACAAACGACAGAAAACCTACTACAAGTAAAGCTACTTGTTCCTACTGCAAACGAGAAGGCCATAAAATTGACGATTGCTGGAAATTGAGGAAGAGAAACGAAAAAGCTCCTTCAAAAGTCAGCGCTTGCACAGTACAGTGGTCGGCGAGGTTTACTCCCTCATCATCAAGTCATATCAAGGATACCTCGACACCACCTGTTTCAAATGTATTGACTGTACAAGACTCTCCGAAAATGTCTCCACGATGTTCCAATGACTCAAACAAGAGTTTACCTAGTACATCACAGCGATGTTCCAATGACTCTATCCAGAGTTCCCATAATACATCACCCCGATGTTCCAATGACTCTATCCAGAGTTCCCATAATACATCACCCCGATGTTCCAATGACTCTATCCAGAGTTCCCATAATACATCACCCCGATGTTCCAATGACTCTATCCAGAGTTCCCATAATACATCACCCCGATGTTCCAATGACTCTATCCAGAGTTCCCATAATACATCACCCCGATGTTCCCATGACTCTATCCAGAGTTCCCATAAGACATCACCCCGATGTTCTAATGACTCCATCAAGAGTTCTCCAAATACATCCAAAAGATGTTCTACTGACTCAAGAAAGAGTTTCTCCACTGCGTCTCCTAGAGATGTCAATGACTCCAGCGAGAGTTCGACCCAAGTCCAGTCTGCATCAACCAAAATTGATGTTTTATTAGAGGATTTTAAGCCTTTCATTTCGGAAGGATTCGTATCACTACCCGGTGATTCTACAAGTCTACGACCTATCACCATTTTGAGAGACACAGGTGCCTCACAATCGCTACTTTTAGAGAGTATCTTGCCCTTGTCAAAATCATCATCGACTGGGAAGAGCATCCTGTTACGAGGCGTAGAGCTTGGATGTATAGATGTGCCTCTACATCTAATCGACATAAAGTCAAATCTCATTACTGGACCGGTTGTTGTAGGTGTCCGACCAACATTACCATTGGAAGGCATCTCGTTGCTGTTAGGCAATGACTTAGCAGGTGGAAAGGTGATAGCCGAACCCATCGTCACTCACACCCCCGACTTATCTGCCACACCCGAGGAAGACCTAGAGTTATATCCAGCGTGTGCAGTAACAAGGGCAATGAGGTTGAAAGCATCTCAAGAAGAGAACGTCATCAAGGCCAACAGTAACCAAGATGATGTGGACTTAAACACCACATTCTTTGCTTCTCTTGAAGAAGAACCAACGCCAAATTCTGAAAAGCCGGCATCAACTCGAAAACAGTTGATTGAGGACCAAAAGAAGGATCCAGAGATCGCCAAAATCCGAGAAACCGCAATGACATCACAAGAGGCAGAGCTAGCATCAACGTGCTACTACATCCAAGATGATATGCTCTTCAGGAAATGGAAACCTCCAGACGCATCCAACGAAGAAGAATGGAGAATATGCCATCAAATCGTGTTACCAGAAAGATACCGAGCGTACATCATGAATCTGGCTCATGACACACCAATGTCAGGTCATCTCGGCATCCACAAGACATACCACAAGATTATGTCACACTTCTTCTGGCCACGTTTGAAGAAAGATGTCATCCAGTACTGCCGATCTTGTCATGCCTGTCAGATGGTTGGCAAGCCAAATCAAAAGATCCCTGTTGCTCCTCTGAAGCCGATTCCAGCCTTTGAAGAACCTTTCAGCAGAGTACTTATTGACTGTGTTGGTCCTCTCCCAAGGACAAAAGCTGGCAATCAATACCTGTTGACCATTATGTGTGCTTCAACTCGTTTTCCTGAGGCTATTCCTCTAAGGAACATAAAAGCATCAAACATTGTAAAGGCCTTAATCAAGTTCTTTACTCTATTTGGTCTACCAAAGTCCATCCAATCGGACCAAGGAACGAATTTCACGGCCAATCTTTTCAAGCAAGTCATGACTCAGTTGGGCATCAAACACTGCATGTCGAGTGCGTATCATGCCGAGTCGCAAGGCGCTCTTGAGCGATTCCATCAGACTCTCAAGAACATGATCCGAACCTATTGCTTTGAGCACGAAAAAGACTGGGACGAAGGAATCCACATGCTGCTGTTTGCAACCCGTGAATCCGTCCAGGAATCGTTGGGATTCAGCCCTTTTGACTTAGTCTTTGGCCATTCGGTGCGCGGTCCCTTGAAATGTATAAAAGAGACTTTGTTGTCACCAACAGCCACTGAAGGACTTTTAGACTATGTAAGTAAGTTTAAAACTAGACTTTATGATGCTTGTGTTCTGGCCAAAAATAACTTACAAAACACCCAATCCAGCATGAAACGCTGGTATGATAGAAAGGCCCGTGTTAGAGAATTTTCTCCCGGGGATAAGGTGCTTGTATTTTTGCCCATACCAGGTCAACCCTTGCAAGCCAGATATTTTGGTCCCTATGAAATTGAGACCAAAATTAGTGACCTCAATTACACAATCAAAACCCCTGACCGTAGGAAAAAGACTCAGCTATGTCACATAAACATGCTGAAGCCTTATGTATCTCGGCCAGATCACTCAGAGAAGAGTAATTGTGTTTTAAATACAGTCAAAAGTTGTTCAAATAGCCATGTTTCTCCTATTGATGATGATATTGTAAAGGAGAAATTTGGACAATACAAAATACCTAATTCTTTTGTATTACAGAATTTGGATGTAAAACTGTCTCATCTGTCTTCGACAGAAAGGCCAGTTATCATGAAACTCATTAATGAATTTAATGACATTTTTTCTGATGTACCAAAACAGACTAATGTTATAATGCATGATGTAGATGTTGGCGAGGCTACTCCAGTCAAGCAGCATCCTTACAGGGTTAACCCTGAAAAACTTGCCATACTTAGGTCAGAAATCAAGTATATGCTTGAAAATGACCTCATTGAACCAAGTTCCAGTAGCTGGAGCTCCCCATGTGTCTTGATACCTAAACAGGACAAGACTTATCGTTTTTGTACAGACTACCGTAAGGTAAATGCTGTAACAAAGACCGATTCGTTTCCTATCCCTAGGATAGACGATCTCATAGATCGTATTGATGACGCTAAGTACATCACCAAAATAGACCTACTTTCAGGTTATTGGCAGGTTCCCCTGACTGATAGGGCAAAGGAAATCTCCGCCTTTGTCACCCCTGATGGTCTGTACCAATACAAAGTGATGCCATTTGGCATGAAGAATGCTCCTGCCACTTTCCAGAGAATGATAAATGCCCTGCTTGCTGACATGGAGAATTGCCACGCATACATAGACGATGTAGTAATTTTTAGCCAAGATTTTTCTAGCCATTGTAAACAACTGCATTGTCTTTTTACTAAACTTTTACATGCAAAAATTACTGTAAACCTGAGTAAGAGTGATTTTTGCCAGGCTTCCATCCAATACTTAGGCCATATTGTAGGACAAGGCCAGGTGAAACCTGTAATGGCCAAAGTAGAAGCTATCCAAGCTTTCCCTATTCCTGCTGATCGGAAACAACTACGAAGATTTTTGGGAATGTCTGGATATTATAGAAAATTTTGCGAAAATTTTTCTGTCATTGCCAGTCCTTTAACAAACCTCCTGAGAAAGAACGTCCGATTTACTTGGACGGATGAATGTCAGAAAGCCTTTAACCAAATTAAGCAGATATTATCTAGCTCCCCTATTTTGATGGCTCCTGACTTCGGAAAACCTTTTAGGTTAGCTATTGACGCCAGTGACACAGGTGTTGGGTTAGTCCTTTACCAAGAAGATAATTTCCAAGTAGAGCACCCTATTTGTTTCTTTTCCAAGAAATTTAATAGACATCAAAGAAATTATTCTACTGTGGAAAAAGAATGTCTTGGGTTGATTCTTTCTATACAACACTTTGATTTTTATATCAGTGGGTCCAGATGGCCACTGGTTGTATTTACTGACCACAATCCCCTTACATTTATCCACAAAATGTCTGGCAAGAACCAACGACTTCTCAGGTGGAGTTTATTTTTACAAGAGTACAACCTAGATCTTAAACACATAAAAGGCAGCGAAAATGTTATCGCCGATGCCTTATCTAGATTGTAAAAAGTATTTTGATGTATATATTTTTTTTATATATATATCACGATAAATACATTCTGTAATGTAAATATCATTTTTGTAATTGTTCTAAAAAGATTTCCATTTCGTGGAAATGTAAACTTTTTATTTTTAGGAGGGAGGTGTTACGTATCTAGGCATTGTTACCTAGATACTATTTTTTTTCTCTTGACCTGTAGGTTGTCTTCCCCTTGTGTAATAAGTTTTTATTTTATTTTATTTTTCACGGTGAGTCAAGCCACACAGACAGTGACCGGTCCTTGACCTATGTGTGTACCTCTGGTTGAAAGGAGGGTGGTTTTTTTTTCTTTTCTTCTGTCTCTTTGAAGAGCGTTCTAGATCTGGGTGTTGATGACTTTCTGTTCTAGAAATTACTAGATATCGACGCGCGGTACATTATATAAAGACCGCTCGCGTAACGTTGACGGACAGACATACGGAGACAGCCGTGAGACAGAATAGCGGAGACATTGCGTGACCCGTGCGTGGTATACCAATTGATCGTGTAAGTTAAGATTTTTCTTTTTTTCAAGGCCTTGCTTGTATTTGTAATTATATTTTCAAACTATTGTATTGTAATATTTTTACATGCCATTTTTGTAAAAGGGTTTTGGTCAACCCTTCCATTTTGTATTGAGTTATATTATGATTAAACATTAAGTTGATATTTTACCTTCCGATTTCTTGTGTCATTTTTTTTTGTTATTCATTGTAAGTCTCTGATTAAATTCAGACTTAAGATAAGTGACACAACTACCTTTTTCTATTGTCACGTTCCCCTAGGCAAGCCATTTAAAAGTAGAATTCAATTTGTAATACGTGACAAAATCTTTTGAAAACTCAAAAAAAAAAAATTTCCTAAAATATAAGACAAAAAATTGTCATTTTGGGGTGTCTTTCAAAATGGAAAACGCCAATCCTACGTGCGATGAAAAAAAAATTATGCAATACCCGTAATTGTGGAATCTGGTGAAAAAGCGTCTCGCGCCTCAAACTAATGAAGAATTATTTGAGGTCAACAATTCTCAAAGATAGATTGAAACATTTGGTAATTCTTGCTATTGAGCGTGATCTATTTAGGAAATAAAATTTTTATGATATACTGTATGGCTTCGCTACACGCGAAGGTTGAGTCCGGCCCTGCTATTTAGTGACGGGCGAATACAGAGTAAACTACTTGTTCTCCCCTCCCCTCTTTTTTTTTTCGCCGCTAATGTTACGCGGGGTAACTCTAGTCCGACTTGCAGAAATAAAAGAGTGATCTTTCCGTGACTTCTATGTCACAATGGTTATGTCCGGCCCTGCTATTTATTGATGGGGGAATAATACTTCTTGCCCCACTCTTTTTTATTTCGCCGCTAAAGTTACGAGGGGTAACTCTAGTCCGACATGCAGAAATGAAAGTGTGATCTTCCCTTTACTTCTTTTTGTCCAAACTGTTGAGCCATAAAGAGAATTATATATATATATATATATATATATATATATATATATATATATATATATATATATATATATATATATATATATATATATATATAATTCGACCCACGGTGTAGCATGCGCAGCTATTTTGCAGGGCCGGCCATAGGCCACTGCAACATATGCGACCGCAGTGGGCCCCGCACTTTCACAGAATCCGCACTTTCATAGGACCCAAGCTAATTCAAGGTGTATAAATTATTAAATTAAACCAGTATGACTTTGCTACACGCAAGGCTTTTAAAGTAATTCTGTACGTAGTAAAGAATGAATAAAATGCATAGACGAATTTTTTTCTAATACAAACTCTTAAATTTCACTTATTATCCGCTTCCCTACCCAAACTTGACCCCGCGAAATCCGTTTCGCATAGGGCCCCACAATGGCTAAGTCCGGCCCTGCTATTTAGTGACGGTTAAATATACATAGCAGATTACTTCTCTTTCCAAGACTTCTTGGTCACAATGGTTAAGTCCGGCGCTGCTATTTAGTGTTTGTAAAATGTCTTACAAGTTTCGGATGTTCCTTTAGAGTTGAAGATAGTTTACTTCTTAGTCCAAGCCTCCCGCAAGACGAAGGGGGGTGGGAGCGGGCAGGGATTGACAGTCTAGCGCTCAGCCCTCCGTAGCGACGTGTGAATACCACTTGTTCTCCCCCCCCCCCCCCCTTTACTTGTTTTTTCGTTGGGTGACTATCCGCAGAAATAAGAGAGTAATCTTTCCTTTACTTCTTCTTATCTTCCAAACTCTTGAGCGACGAAGAGAATTCTAAATATAGAAGACAGATATTTAGACAGCATCTAGGTCCTAAAAGGAAGTGGAAATGACGTGAAGCCTTATACAAATAACTAGACTTAGGTAAAAGAAAAAAAAATGCTTTAAAAATAAACATTTTTGTGTGACATTTACAAATGCTTTACTGCGCCTTTTTTTTTTTTATTTATTTGGAAATACAGAAAATAAAATACAAAGGTTTGATAAAGCTTGCGGTTTTTTCGCGAACAGCGGCGTCAGGTTGCGAATCTGTCAAAACCGGTTCTTAGTGAGCGCCTAGGAGGTAAAGGGAACTTGTGTACGGAATTTGATGCGATTAAAAGATCTTGTGATTAATTAATGGTATTCTTATCTTATATATTACAGAACTGACTTTTAAAAAAAAGAAGATGCAATGACTTAAACTCTGCTAGGTCGATGGTTTTCCTTGCTGATTCAGGCAGCCCATTCCATTCTCTAATGGAACTAGGGAAGAAAGAGCACCTGTACGTATTTTCGAGTATATATAGTAGAATAAGAAGATACATCATAGCCCACACCTTCTGCTGGGCGGCACGGGCAATATCACACAGTTATTACTAATATATAGGTCAGTAGCTTTATGTAGGTTAGGCTAGGTTAATCAAAATGATCATGTGATCTTTGTGTTATTAAAATAGAATATGTCTCTACGGAAAACATGGCTGAATCAGAAACAGATACAAATCTAGTTTCAAGCGAAGGATTTTTGCAGAAACTATTGCGTAAAATTGGAGAAGAACGAAGAAAATGTGGCAGAGGGTCATTTGTGGATAAAGGTATCGGTATGATATGAGTAGAATCCAGATTTCTTACAATCAATGTTTTGTTTTCATTTATATTTGTGACTATTTTTTGTTGAATCAGGTTACGACCGTTACCGTTATCAGGCTAATCTTATCTTACTTACTAATCATAATGATTTTATTTATAATGTCATTAATGATAATCCTGATAATGAGCCTAATGATAATGTCAATGAGTTAAATGAGGAAGGTAGCAGGTTGAGGTTAGTAACGTTATTTAAGACTAATGGCTAAGTCGACTAAGTGTAAGTCTAAGTTGTCTAAAGAAGCTAAGTCAGTTAACTTAGATTAAGTATTATTACTTAGACCGACTTAGTTAGACTTAATATTACACATTAGTAATATTTTAGTATTAGACTAGCTAGATTGTCACTAGAGCTAGGTTTAGTTTAGACTAGATCTAGATCTATAATAATAAGTATATCAGTATGACTATGAGTATATTATGCCATTAAATGGATTTTAGATAATTATCATACCCACTTCAAGCATTTGTTTCCAAGTTATTAGAATTATTATGATACCTAAACTAAGTCGTAACCATACTAGATCAAGAATCTAGATCTAACCAATCTAACTATTACACAGTCACTATATTAGAATTAGACTATTGTCAATTAGATTATCCAGATCTAACTAAAAATCCAACTTTAATCATTTCTAATCTAAGACTAAGAATATAGATATCTATCTAGATTATACCAGTATATATATGTAGTCATTGTAGTCGAGTCCAGACTAAACACACAAAATACCTAGGTGTTATAATAAATGAAAAACTGTCATAGAATCCCCATATTGATGAAACTATCAAAAAGAGCATTAGGGTTTATTAAAAGAAATTTCTATAAATCAAATAAGAACATAAAACTAAAATGCTATTTAACCTTGGTTAGGCCAATAAAAGAATATGCATCCTCTGTTTGAGACCCTTCAACTCAAGAAAACATATAAGAAACTGACAGACACAAAATAGAGTAGTGAGATTCATAACAAATGAATTTTCACATTTGACTAGAGTAACGCCTTTAGTACACTGAACCATAATCTTCAAATACAAAAACAAAATTTAATAAAATACTCAGAAAGACACAAAGATAGAGGCACAAATTTGTACAAATGCTCTTTCTTCCCTAGGGCTATCAGAGCATGGCATGGGTTGCCATAGCTAGCTAGGAAAACCAGTGACTTGGTTGAATTTAGGTAATTGGTTAATATGCATGACCCGTAGGACGTAATCATTTTCTTTTTTGAAGTAACGTCTGTAACATATGGGTATCATATAAGATAAGATAAGATAGTTAGGACTAGATCTAGAAATCAAGACAGACCTCAAATCTAGAAATGAAGAAATTTAGATTTCTAGATTTATGTTATAGAATCTAGTTATAGACCTATAACTCTGTCTTTACTATAGAATAGATCTAGACCTAGAAGTCATTCTAAGAGAGAAATGAAAATGAAGTTGTAATGCCACTAACTGAAAACCTCCTGAACTCTGGACCTTCATGAAGACAAAATTTACGAATCTAGATGTAGATAGATCTAGATCTAGTAACTAGTAGTCTAAGTAGTAATTTTCTATTAATCTATAAGTATAATATTTATCTTCAAGAAGTCTTCTAGTCTATTCCTAAGTTTTAAATAATTTCACATACTGTCAAGATAAGCAGAACTAGATCTAGCTTTAATTAGACTTTTGACTTTGCTTTCACCAGATCTGTAATATTAGGAGTTTGTAACAGACAGTTTTTCAATTTAAAATGGGACAGTTCCAACCTTAGTTTTTTATAATGGTTTTTATGGAATGAGTGGCATAAACCACTTGGCTGCCTATCAAAGTTGGCTTGAGCTCAAATCCCAACTTGTAGTTTTTGCTGAGTGCTGAGAGGCAACACTGAAACCTTCTCCCAGATACCCTCTCTTCCCCATAGGTACACAAAAGAGATTGGACCAGAGTGCATGAAGCATGCTTATAGCATGAAAGTTGTGCTAAACAAAAGTAATTTTTTAAAAAAAGATGAAAATGCTTGCTCACATTCTGTATGCTGATCTGAAGTGAATTCTCTCTGTTCAGGAAAATGTTCACATGGTAATGATCGCCAAAAATTAATCATTTTGAATGCCATTTGGAATGAGTTTGCTTTTATATTATTACTGATTAATAAAAAATGGTTTTATAAATACAAGATTTTTTTTCAGCAAAATCATTACAACAGCTATTTAGACATTATTATTATAGCTTTTATAGCATGCTCAGAGCGCTTTTGGTCCAATCTCATTTGTGGACTAGTTGGGGGGGGGGGGTATCTAGGAGTTGGTTTTTCGTGCTGCCTTTAGGCTCTCAGTAAACACAACTCTGCCCGAGTCGGGTGTCAAACCTCGAGCCCCCTTCTAGGTAGCCAAGCCAAGTTCAAGCGCACTTGGCCTCTTGACCACGCTTCCCACATCGTAGTAGCTAAAGCCCACTTGTAGTTTTTTTTTTCTTCTTTAAACATCTCAGAGGTATGGTGTGCCTTGTATTTCTATTTTGTTGCTTGCACCATATGTTGGCCACTCCTGATATAGATCTTCTACAATTATTAGAAGTACTAGTTTAAATAAGCTGAGCCATATTTTCTCAAACTTTTGGTGTAAATAAACATTAAACCTTAAAATGATTATCAAGTGGTTCAATCGATTTAGCTGTGTAGATGATTCCATTTACACCCAAAATCTGCGAGCTATGAAAATAATATGGCCACTGTAAAAGCAGCAATTAAAAATGGACAAAAGATAGGACATGTTTGGCTCTTCTGACTGAAGAATATTCCCATCACCAAATGGATTCCTTATTCTACGGATGTTGCTGGATTCATCACTCTTAAATGTGGAGATAATATAGAAAGGACCTGAATACATCATTATCAAGTTATTTTTTTAAGATTCATTTAAATTCAATAAAATATTTTAGATTAAACAGAGTTTAAAAAAATTGTATTCTAAAATCATTGTTCGTTTAAAATATTGTTTTAAAGTATTTTTATTAGAAATCAACAAAAAAAAGTTATTTTCAAGTCAGACTCAACTAGATATTTTGAATTTTATTCCAAGCTTGCATTTGCATAATGTAAGGAGATAGTTGAAGGGCTAATGGATCAACAGATAATCAAGTTTTTAATTGCATTCTTGCTCATGATAGTCAAGTTTTTATGTGCAATTCTAGTTCATCTAGAAAATAATATGGATTTTTTTATTTTTTTCAGAAAATGGCTTTGAGCTGTTGAATAGCAATCAGTTTTGGCCTGACATGTTTTCACAATATTTCCTAAACAGCAGCTCCTACTCAGATGACTGCAGAGATGATATGCTTTTTTATATACGTAAAAACCCAGATCTCAAGTCCAAACATGGACACATACAAGTAGGTAAAAAAAAAGTTGTGTTTTAATGTTCTCATTTTTCCAACAAATCATAAATAAATCTTTGCATTTACAAATTAATGACTAGTTTACCCTTCATTAAAAAAAGAAACTCTATGTATTACTGTATTAACTAGCTGAATTCTGACAAGAGGGAGTGAAAATGAAAGGATATATAGTCTTGTATAATTAGTCTCTAATTGAACTTAGTTTGAGTTTTTATAATGTTGTACTACCCAGTAAGTCACAATGTGAGCAAAGTCGACTTTTTTTCTTTACTTTGATTTCAAATACATCTTATAGCAGTAACAAAAAAAAAAAAAATATTATGTTTAAACACTTTTAGAATGTTTCTCTTTTATTCTCAGCCTCTAGTAGAAGTGTACAGAAGAGATTCCAAACGTCTTCCAACATTGACTGAACCAACCATTGATTGGGAGGAGACTGTGTATTTAAATATTATATTACACCAGGTGAGGCCAGAGATCTAATTTAACATTATATTAAACCAAATAACATTAAAGAATTCCCCTGGCAGAATATATGATGTTACTGATTCCAAACTGTGCAATTGCTTGTCCCATGTACACATCAGCTGGTAGGGGGAAACTGCTGTGGGGGGACATCATTCTAACTATAGCTAATGTCCAGATTTCATCTCATATTCGCGGTCACTTGATGACCAAAGAAGTCCAGATTTTGTGTGTAAGGAAATTTATATGTAAAAATTGTTTTGTTTTTTTAAATTTAAACTGCCTTTCAGGATACTGAACAGAATTCAAAGCACTTAGCATTAAAAAAAAATGGACTTAGAAACGTCTTTTAGTATATAAAAAAGGCATTAATAGAGTTATTTCAACTCTATCAAAGAACAGAAGGTCAACTAAATCCTTGACCAGGCACTAATTGCACTCAATGCCATAATAAGACATACTTGTTGCTGTAAAGAAATGAAACTACATTGTTTTGCTTTGCTTGTTTGAGTGAAGAGTATCTCACTGGTTCACATCTAGAGAAATCACATGATGCTGTTGTATCTTTCAGTTTGAGTATACTCTGACATGTGGACTGTGTACAAGGACTGATGAGAAAAACCTTCAAATTCTGAAAAAGTTTTCCCAGGTGAACTCATTGTGTAGAAATGTGCTATGGCCTGTAGGTAACAAGAATCTTGTTAGAGTAGGAATAACATAATCAGAACATTGTTACAGTAGGAAGCATCTATCTTTAATTTGTCTTTCTGATTGATGATTACCCATGACACAGAAGCTTACCAGAATCAGAAAAATAATATATTGAATTTTTAAACAGTTTTGATAATCCTTAACTCTTTCTCTCCGTAATTCTGTACATAGTAAAGAATGAATAAAATGCATAGACGAATTTAATTTCTAATTCAAACTCTTAAATTTCACTTATTGTCCACTTCCCTACCAAAACTTGGCCCAGCGAAATCCGTTTCGAGTAGGGCCCCACAATGCTTAAGTCTGGCCCTGCTATTTAGTGTTAGTAAAATGTTTGTTTGTAAAATGTTTTACATGTTTCGGATGTTCCTTCAGAGTTGAATATAGTTTACTTTTTAGTCCAAACCTCCTGCATGACGAAGGGGGATGGGAGTGGCCAGGGTTTGACAGTCCAGCGAGCTGTGAAAACGTGTTCTCTCCCCCCCCCCCCCCCCCCCCTTGTTTTTTTCCGTTGGGAATAAGAGAGTGATCTTCCCATTTACTTCTCGTCTGACCTGATTAGGGAAGAAGAGAATTATATATAAAGATTAATAATAATAAACAAGTTAATGTTAATTTCTTTTATATCCTGTGTAGACAAAATAAGTAAAATATCTGTAATTTGATCTACCAGTCTCTTATTTTTTCAGTAATAAATTATTCTACTTTGACTTATTATTAATGCAGTCTTGTCTATTACAGATAGTGTATCTTGTCTATTACAGATAGTGTATCTTGTCTATTACAGAGACTGTATCTTGTCTATTACAGATAGTGTATCTTGTCTATTACAGAGACTGTATCTTGTCTATTACAGAGAGTGTATCTTGTCTATTACAGAGAGTGTATCTTGTCTATTACAGAGAGTGTATCTTGTCTATTACAGAGAGTGTATCCAAGTCCAAGTAGGAGATCCATGGATAGTAAAGGAACACATGAAGAGATCACTTACCCAAACATATTCTTCACTGTGGATGACTTTGAGGAGGTGAACTGAAACAATTACTTACTAGCACCACATAACTAACATGTATTTTAGCACCACATAACTAATATTTATTTTAGCACCACATAACTAATATTTATTTTAGCACCACATAACTAATATGTATTTTAGCACCACATAACTAATATTTATTTTAGCACCACATAACTAATATTTATTTTAGCACCACATAACTAATATTTATTTTAGCAAAACATAACTAGTATTTATTTTAGTACCACATAACTAATATTTATTTTAGCACCACATAACTGATATTTATTTTAGCACCACATAACTGATATTTATTTTAGCACCACATAACTGATATGTATTTTAGCACCACATAACTGATATGTATTTTAGCACCACATAACTGATATGTATTTTAGCACCACATAACTGATATGTATTTTAGCACCACATAACTGATATGTATTTTAGCACCACATAACTGATATGTATTTTAGCACCACATAACTAATATTTATTTTAGCACCACAGAACTGATATTATCTCTACTAACATAAAAAGTAACAAGTTTCTTATAGCATCACAATCAACATCTTTCTTTGATACTCCCATGTAACATGTTTCATTAACTATTACAAGTAACATGTTTCTTTGACACTCACATGTAACATGTTTAATTGACAATTACAAGTAACATGTTTCTTTGATACTCACATGTAACATGTTTCATTGACAATTATAAGTAACATGTTTCTTTGATACTCACATGTAACATGTTTCATTGAACATCACAAGTAACATGTTTCTTTGAGTATTAAAATAAACATGTTTCTTTGAATATTACAAGTAACATTTGTACCAGCATAATGCTTTTACCACATTGAACTGTAGACATAATTTTATAAGGAAACATTTTTTAAGGCCATTTCGTTTTGTTTTTTGAATCAGGCATTTCAAGATCTGATTGTCCGAGACAGTGAAAGTGTAGCTGTGGAACTGACAGCCAGTGATAAACAGAAATTGTTCTCTGTCGTCCTATTTTTAGGATCTGTTAAATATGATGCTTTGAAGCGAGTTTATGATGGCAGGGTATGTATGAATAAAATTAGTGAATTTGTTTTGTAAATGATCAAACTTATTTCTCAGTTTGTATTGACTTTTTACTTGTAAACTAGTTTTATGCTAAATATTTTTAAAAGTATTTTCCTTTTTGAAGGCAAGTTTGACTCAGAAAATAACGCAGAGAATGTCTATGGGCCTGATTAAAAACAAGAAGCGTGTTGAGTTCATGAAGATGAGAGGTCCCAGGGGGAAAGGCTGTGCTGAGATGGCAGTTAGTCGACTCAAAGGTTCTGGGCCAGAAACTCCTGATCTAGAGAATTTTCCCGTGGGAGATTTTGAAGGAAGTGATCAGGAAGTAAGTTGAATTATCTTTGTGAGTTTTGTCTATGCATGATCTAAATAGTTAGGATATAGAAGCCCTAGGTTTTAGTTATTCTCTTGATATATTAGATCAGGATTCTTTAGCCCATTGAGGGTCTTCAATGCTGTCAATTAGCTGTCACATATTTTTACTTAAACACATTCATAGTCTTTCAATGTACAGATTATAGTTTTGATTTTGTTGACATTTTATTGTGTCATGAATGGCAGTCTATCTATTTTTCATGACTTTTCTTCAAGCTAACTGCTCATTTGTAACTAAGAATTCTTTTCATTGTAATGGACAGCAACAATTCAACTTGACGTTTCTGACCATCTTTCAGGATCAGTATGCACAGAGAAGAATGAGTGATCCCAGCCAGGGCATTACTAACTATGTTCGGGGCAGCTTCAGGCGAGCCCTTAGTATGAAGAAATCTAGGTCAGAGACAGCAGGAGTAGATGCCCCTACTGATGAGGATGAAACAGAGGTGGAGGCAGGTACTTTACAGGATGGTATGAGATCAAAGCTTTTTTGTTTCTTTGATCTAACCTATTTGACATTTTAACAGTGAAAAACTCTCTCTCTCTCTCTCTCTCTCTGGTCTTATTGACTTTAGCATTGAGAACAAATTGTATGAAAAAATCATCATTGTGGATGTCATAATAAATTCTCTCAAAATCTCAAACAAAAATGCAATTATCAAATTTGTCCTAATTCTGTTTTAAATAGTTGCTCTGCCTACTTATGCTGTCAAAAAAATAATATCCATATTTTAAAATGAAATTTTTAATAAAAAAAAAAGAATTCTTTTTCACAAGGTTTTATGTTGAACATTTTTGAAAATGACATTTCACTAGGGTTGTTCTCAAGCTCAGAATGACTAATTTCAATTTCCGAAGTTATTTTTTTTGGCAAAATTCTTAAATCTTAATAAAGCAGCCATTGCATGAAGTCATGTACATTAGGTTCTACTTGAATGGTAACAAAAGAGTGGGTTTCAGACAGTTGCACTCTGTTTGACCCACACTAAACAGCAGAATTGTTTCTAAGTAAATATTTTAGCTCCTTCATATATAACTTTTAGACTAATGATTAACTGGTGAAAATATACATTACATGGGATCTACTTGAATCAGCATATCACTGTAGAAAATCATAAATAACTCACATCTACATTACAATCACGCTATTGAAGCATTATCAGACTTTGTAGAAGAAATAATGAGACAGTGTTGTCTCAAACAATAATTTATGTTAGCACTATTACCACTAGAGAGACAGAGTAAAAGATAACTAGACTTCTAATAGCTGCAGTTATTTATGTCGCATGTATTTATTTTAACTAAATTTTCAGTTCAATTTAAAACGATAGAGAAATGAATGTGTTAAGTTTAGAAAAGAAGACTCGTGTTTCACTTGCATATATATTTGTTTGGTGCAGAGCTAGCTGAAAGTGAACAGTACAATGGATTCTGGGGAAAGTCTTTCGGTCAGGCCTGGCATTGGTTTAAAGAAAAGAAAAGAGCATCATCTATAGCTTTAAATGCCAACCTCACTTATGTCATGTTGCCTTGGCATAGAATTATTGCAGGTTAGTCACATGATTTGTGTTTTGATTAGTTTATGTCTTCTGATAAATCTTGGCACATATGGAGACATATAGATGTTTTATGTGTTGCCTTGTGTAGAATTCCACAACATATTCACTTTATAGCTCAATAGAATTGCATTCATTTAAGATGATTAAATACTATGGCCTTAACAGAGCTGATAAGTGAGTGATGGCCTAGTGAGAGAAGTTTGTCTTACTAATGGGTTAAGGTGAACTTTGTTTGCGTTGACATCACGGTTTTGTCGGAATAGTTTAAGTCTGCTTTTGTACTTCATCTCTTATTCTCTCTTTGTTGAAAGCTCAGTCACTGAATTATTATTCAATGACATATAAACTTCTTCTTCATTCTAGAAGGGCAAAGAGCTTTCGAAACATATGTTGTCTCATTCTTTTGTTGGTCATATAGAGATAGCTTATAAAGCTTATAATAGGCATTATTTTTCTTGTAATTGGAATGTGTTAGCTGATCCATTTCTCATGTATTCTACTCTCTATCTTTTTTTTTCATTGCTTCTGGGTAGAGAGGGATTTTCATTTATTTGTTCATTCTCCCATCTTTGTCCAGAATGTCTGCTTTTTCATTGCCTTCTATTTAAATGTGTGCTGAAATATTCAAGAACAGTTTTCTTACTGTTATTGTTTATAGAAGCAAGGGAGCTTTGGTCACAAGGAGGGAATGTACTGACTCTGTGCTGCTTTGTTGATTCAATAGTTATATTTTCTGATTGATATTTCTTTTTTAAGGTTCAGTGATTCCTGAATAAAAAAAATATTTTTTTAACCATTTTTGAGTGCCAGACTTGTCGATTTTGGATTTGAGTGGGTGCCTCCATTTTGGTGAATTGGTACAGGATTTGTATTTCTCTTCTTTTATCCAAAGAAACCAGGCAGCCATTTCCTCCATTGCTCTAATGGGTGCTGTTTTTATTGCTTGTCATTATCCCTAGGCCTATATTTGTAGTTTGTCTATTTTCTGTAAGTTGGTTTAATCTGCTGAGCCCCAAGCTGTAATGCATATACTAGAGTGGGTCTGATGTCACTTTTTAGAGAGTCGCCAGCTAATTTTTTCAAAAGGGATAATCTTTGGATGCCTTTACTCTGTATATTTTCAATTTTTTTCCAAGTTAGTCTTGTGTCATATGTGACTCCAAGATATGTAGAACTGCCATTTTTAGAGGCCCCCCGTAAGGGGAAAAGACGCTATAAGTTTTGTGTGGAATGCCTGTCTGTCCGTCTGTCTCATTTAGATCTCAAAAACTAGAAAAGATAGTGAAAATCTGACACCATAATATTTTAGACCATTCAAAGTTCTGATGCAACGCTTTTTTTTTTTTTGAAAGCGAAAAATCTATTTTTTTAAAATCATCTATGCAAGCAGTCTTTTCATAAAAATACACCACTTTTACAACTATTCACTATTAATAGTAACAAACACTGGAGGCTCTTTAGAAGGGGAGATATCCATTTACCATATTTTTAACACATCTATGCAAATGGTTCAAAATTTTGTGTCAAAAAAATTATTTTATTACATTTGTATTGCTAAGTTACATAAGTTCTGTATACTAACTACTACATTTACAAAAAAAAAGTTTTCTTTTTTTTAAAGAGAAAAAATCTATTAAGTATGCATATAAATGGGACATAATTAAAAACAACAATTAATAAGTAGTTTTTCATATTATCGCATGAACTGAGGTGCATTACCGCAGGAATAATACTCTTAATTTTTATTTTTTTTATTATATTTTTTTATGGAAATGTTTTATTTTTGAGGATTTGAATAAGAGATTGACCCTTTACAAAAGAATTAGATCAATTAGATATTCATTATAAGACATCAGTTAGGCCAGGTTCACATATAACTTCACATTCACTTTCAGCTATCCTTTGGTCTACTGGACTGAACCTCTGGGGCACCACACAAGATCTGTCAACCTTTTTTCTCCATTCTTCTCTGTCATTTGTCTTTGATAGAATTTCATTCTGATGTTCTTTCTCAAAAGATTGAAACCTGCCTTTTTACCTGCCTTGGGGGACCACTTCGGGGGCCAATTTTGAGTTTGTGTTTCCACACAAACTGTCTTTGTAACCTTGTTTTTTCTAGAGCTTCTATATCTAGTGTTAATTTTATCATTTGTTGTTTTGTTGATAGTTAGAAAATGATATATGATGTCTTTTAGGAGTTCATGGTACATGCCCCAGTATTGGACCTCTCATTGAGCTAATGGAAAGTGTCTTCTAGTGAACATTTAATTTTTCTACATATTTTTCTGTGCTGATTAAAAGCAAGGTCATCTGTATACTTGCTGCTTGAGATTTTTCTTGGTAAGTTTTGGTAAAATGTATATAACAGTTTTTGGGGACTGAACTCCTCCTTATGCCAACTGTGAGACCTATTTTCCTTTGCATACAGATATCATTTTATCCCATTGTACATTCTGTGATATATATGTGATGATCAGTTTAAAAAAGGCAGTGTTCCCAGACTAAATTGAATGCTTTTTCAAAGTCAATTTAAACAATCATTGTTGGCTTCTTTCCTTGAATTTCATCTTCTGTCTCTTGTGTGATGAAGGTGATTGGGTCCTCTGTAGATCTACCCTTTCTAAAGCCAACTTGGGCTTCAGTAAGTAGATTGTTTGACTCAAGGATCCAAGTGAGTCTGTTATTTACCACTCTTTCCATAAGTTTTCATGTACAGCTGGTGAGGCTAATTGGGCGGTAGCTGTCTAGTTTGTTTCTTTGTTTGCCATGCTTTAGTATGGGGATAATGATGGCCTTCTTCCAGCTTTTTGGGTCTCTCCCTGATTTCTAACTTTCATGAAAGTAGCATGTTTGAGATTTTGTTGGGGCCTGGGTCTTGATTTGGTCCATAAAGGCTTCATCTAATTCTTTCATTTTTAGGTTTGTTATCATTCGTGGAGAGTATGCTGGTTACATGGGTTATAAGTTAGTTATATTTAGAACATATCAATTACAGTTCTTTCATTTCTAATTTCTCATAATCTAATGATTATTTTGCTCAACAAGTAAATAAAACTTAGTTATTCAAAATCCTTTGATATATTTTGTCATTTTTTAAGAAATAAAAATTCTGGAATATTTAGTGTGTGATCTTTTGTTTTTTTTTTGTTGTATTTCCTTCAGACTTATTAGAAGAAAAACAAAAGCCAGTTCTCACACATTGACTGCAGCTGTTTGAAACACACAGTGTTGTTGTTAGATTTTCTTCTAGAACTTTCTAAAGAATTATTTGTAAAACCACATTGATTTACTTCAAACTATAACTTGCTGAATAGAGAACCAGCACACAACATCAGAAACAATCAAGCCAACTTAGATACAAGTCTCACTGTTCATGGAAGTTTCTTTGCAATGTTTCTGAGATGGGCGCCACAGTTGAACTTTGTGACCTGAAGGCAGTTTATTGCTTTCAATAACTTGTAATTTAACAATATGGTACTTAGCATGGACATAACAATATGGGACTTAGGATGGACAAAACAATATGGAACTTAGGATGGACATAACAATATGGGACTTAGGATGGACATAACAATATGGTACTTAGCATGGACATAACAATATGTACTTAGCATGGACATAACAATATGGGACTTAGGATGAACAAAACAATATGTACTTAGCATGGACATAACAATATGGTACTTAGCATGGACATAACAATATGGGACTTAGGACAAACAAAACAATATGTACTTAGCATGGACATAACAATATGGTACTTAGCATGGACATAACAATATAGTACTTAGCATGGACATAACAATATGGGACTTAGGATGGACACAACAATATGGAACTTAGGATGGACATAACAATATGGGACTTAGGATGGACATAACAATATGGTACTTAGCATGGACATAACAATATGTACTTAGCATGGACATAACAATATGGGACTTAGGATGAACAAAACAATATGTACTTAGCATGGACATAACAATATGGTACTTAGCATGGACATAACAATATGGGACTTAGGACGAACAAAACAATATGTACTTAGCATGGACATAACAATATGGTACTTAGCATGGACATAACAATATAGTACTTAGCATGGACATAACAATATGTATTTAGCATGGACATAACAATATGGGACTTAGGACGAACAAAACAATATGTACTTAGCATGGACAATTCATTATTGTAAACATTTGAGGAGAAATGAAATTGAGAAACAATAGTCTCTATGTCTACATACAACTAAAATGTCTATGTTTGTGCTATAGATATTTGTCTGTATAGTAAATGGGACTTTATTTATTTATTATAAGCATAATTATAAAACTTAAAACTGTGGGGTTTATTCTTAATCTATGATTATTATATGATGTTTAATGTTGTTATCAGTATCAGTATTTTGTTGTCTTTTGATTGAGCTGTAGAAAGTTGTGTTGATTTGTTTTGCTAATTCCATTCCCAGGGACATGTTGCATAGCCAGGGTGAAACTTTGATTAGCATGAGGTACATTTGAGGGAACTTTTGGACATAATTCTGGCTAAACAAATTAAGACTGATTTCTTTGTCAGCAATTAAGTCCTGTCATATGATGGACATACAAATTTTTACCTTTAGTAGCAGCTTTTTTTTTTTTTTCTTTTTTGTTATAAGATAAAGTTTTTGCTGTTAACCATTTTTAAGTTCAGGTTGAATTAGTAGTTAAAAAACAACAACTTTGCAACTAGCTCCTTTAAATAATAGTCAACTGTATACTGCAGTTTTCTCCCCTTTTCTTTTGCTTAGTCTGTATCTTACTATTCTAGTCAAATGGAGTTCTATATTGTTGGCTCTTTCTTAGCTTATAATAATGTCTTGCTTATACTGAAACTATTTGTGTTCTAAATAGCATAATGTAGACATTTGTCAAGGTTATTTATATATGTACATTTAAGTTGTTTTATATATTTACATATTTCTTGATGTATTTACATGTCCTCTTCAGACATTGTGATTTTTTATTTTCAAGAAAGATAACTCTCTGTACATTGGAATCTAATACCAAGAAACACTTTCACATGCTCCTGGACATAATTGTGTGTGTCTGTTTGTGTTTTAATGGATAATTGTAAAAGTATATCATTTTAAAGTTCTATCTTCTTGAAAACTTGAACTAGTCCTATGAATGACACAACATTCTGTTGCTCTTAATGGGCTCTTCTGCTTCACACTTCTTTAGTAAGGGACCACAGTTTAAGAGGCAGCAATGATCACAAAATTAATAAATGTATTGCAAACATAACTAGCTTGTTGTAGTCCATCCTGGCATGTTTAGTTCACTGCATTGTTTGTACAGCAAGAGTTTCTAACAACATTAGAGGATGTGTAGTGTGAGGTCCACAAACTTTGAACCAAAGTCCCCAAACTTTTTGTTGAATTCATTTCAGAAATCAGTCTGTAATCTTTTTAATATCACATAAATTGTAGATTTGGGCAGAGTGGTACATAAATTTTGACCAAGATGGAAAAAATATAATTGTGAAATTTTGTTTATCCTCATTCATCCATGGTTACTATTACAATGCTGTCTAAGAAACCTTTGAATAGCTATGCTACTGGTATACTGAAAAGGTTTTTTTTTAATCATAAAAAAGAACTTTTTTTTTTTTTTGTTATTAAAAAAAAAACAAATAACAAGATTAGGCATTTAGTTTTTTTCACAATTTTTGTTTTGATTGAAAATATTTTGATGAAATAGAAGTTTAGAATGATGTACACTAGAATGTGAACATAGACTTTAAACTATTTATAAGCATTCTAGTTGCAATTCACTTGTAATCTCTTAATTAACATAAAGTTCAAGTCTAGTTTTGATGATTAGGAAGCCTTTTAATGAGCCCCGAGTATCTATACGATATAGAGGAATACTAGTCTACTCTGTTTCATACATATTTACAATTGTACAAACTTTAAATTAATATTTAATGAATTCATATTTTATATTTCTTTTGAATGTGTCACATTGTGATGGTAGAGTTGAGTGGTATATCTGCCAATGTCATATAAGTAGTTGCATATGTACCCGACACATTGTAAATATTGTAGTTTTGTCACTTGTTTGTTATATGTATATATATGCATTTAACATTGATAGTATGTAATATAATGACTTCATCAAGCCCTTGCACTGGAATGTAATGTTACCTAATGTATAGACATCTACCCAATCATTAGGTTTTCTAAATGTTTGTTGGTAGTTTCCCATTCTTAGACTTTCCTAAAACACTAAACCAATCTAGATTGAGATTTATTTTCAGGACATCTATCTCCATTTCTTTTTGTTTCCACATCTGTACACATAGACACCATCTTTCCCCCAAATGATCTAGTTCTCTTCAAACTACATTTTGAAACACATTCCTAAAGAGCAAAAAGGAAAAGCAAAGCTCAACACCAGTCATTTTTGTGCAAGCCATTTTGGTTTTTATTCTAAAATCTTTGTAGTTTTTTAAACTTATGGTCAGAACTTCTTGAGCCAAAATGACCACTGTGCCTAAACTGGTGTCCTACTTCAGACTTAATAATGGGAAATCTAAAGAAGTATTTTTACACATATACTTGCATTGTGTATCAGCTGACATATAGTTGTGTTGTATATCAGCTGACACTTTGTCTTGTTCCATACTTAGAGGTACAAAAGAGATCATTCTTTTCATTCAATTATCAAATTTGTTTTAAAAAAAACAACAATGTGATGACTCTCTAATTAAATTGATCACTTGGAAGATGTCAATGACTAGATGTAAAACAGCCAAAGCTTTGACCCACTTGATGAGAGACTACTTTCACATAGTAGATTTACAAAGCTATCAAAACTCATTTATACCTCAATATCTAGGTTGTTATTTTTCAATTTACATTCAAATGTTATAATGAACAACTAGAACTCTTTTGTATAACTCAATGTCAGAGGTTTTTTTTGTTTTTTTTAACTTAAATTTAATTTTGTGAGATTCAAATGTTAAAATGAACAAAACATGAAATGAATCTAAATGTGTTTATTTATACATTTGTATATGTGGATGTGAGAACAATGAAATTGAAATTAATGGAATTTTTGTGACATCAGAACTAGTGAGGAATTGTTGGAACCCAATGTGTTCTGTAACTATATATCAAAATGTAAAATAAAAACACCAACATACACTCTCTGCTTCCATTCATGTACTCACACTGTGAAATCATTGAGACAGAATTTGTTAAGACTTGTGTGCCACTTTATTGTGTCATCCAAAGACACTCTACTTGAGGTCTTCAAATGTTTCCTAAAGTCAATCACCTGATTCGCTTGTTATTTCTTTAGAATTTGTTTACATCTTAGTTGGACTCATACTTCTGTTTCAATGCAACTATCAATGGAGTGTGGAGATAAGTCTTGATGTGTTTCAGCTTTGTGGTTCATATTGCATTGATATTAAAACAACTTTTGAACAAACCATTCTAGTACGTCTGTGCCTACTTTCATTCAGTTCAGAGTTATCTAAGCCTACTTTCATTCAGTTCAGAGTTATCTGTGCATACTTTCATTCAGTTCAGAGCTATCTATGCCTACTTTCATTCAGTTCAGAGCTATCTATGCCTACTTTCATTCAGTTCAGAGTTATCTGTGCCTACTTCCATTCAGTTCAGAGCTATCTATGCCTACTTTCATTCAGCTCAGAGCTATCTATGCCTACTTTCATTCAGTTCTGAGCTATCTATGCCTACTTTCAACTATCATTCAGTTTAGTTATCTTTTTATTTTGTTTGATACTCTATCTAGACAAAGCACACAAAGTGCAATGGCTACTAGTAGCTCTATCTTGTTTGGAGACAATTGGTTTAGTGGTTCTACATGTTTTTCTTTTGTATTACAGACTTAGTCCTAGACTGCCAAATTTTTCAAAGTTTGACATTTTCTATTTGGTTGCTAAGCAGATTTTTATCAGATGTATTTTATTTTCTCTTGCATCAACATTGAATGTTGTTTTTAAATTTGATACAATTTACTTTTTATTTTGAACTAGTGATATTTTGATCTGTATTTCTAGTCTATGGTGGAATAAATAAACTTGAAGAAAACAAAAACATTTGGTTTTGTGAACTAACATTTTGCAGAAGGAACAATTTTATTTTAGTGTTATTGAGTAGTCATTAAAAGTATTTTGACTAAGTGGCTTAAGTGTTTTTTATTGCTTCGCTGACTAAAAGATCTTTGGTCTATTTTAAGTTAATAGATTCTGATTAGTACATGACATCAGCTGTGTACGTAACTACAACTTATTGTGTTGAGTACATGATATCACTTGTGTAAAGTAGCTCCAGCATATTGTGTTGAGTACATGACATCACTTGTGTAAAGTAGCTCCAGCATATTGTGTTGAGTACATGACATCACTTGTGTAAATGGACCTCATTCACCAATCGTAATCAAACAACATTTAGCACCGTGGTTCTCTATCTCTTCTATATAATTTACGATCTAATGTTTAATCCATGATGGTTGTCAGGTGACAGTTTTTTCCGTTGTTTTATCAATAAGATCACGTGACTAAATGTTGTTTGTTTACGATTGGTGAATGAGGTCCATTAGATAGGAAAGATGCAGGCAATGTTAGACCAATACAAATAGCACGGTAAGCAAAGGAACAAGAAGCAGCCAACAGAGTGAAACAAAGAGGGCATTAAAGAGTGGTAGGTTACTCGCCCATTGTTGTGCTTTAGTCAAATGCTGTCTCTCTACGTGATAACGTGACACAAATCCTAGTCCAAGTATCGATGACACATTAGACATTCGTTCGGAGCTTCCCATCATTTCAACCTTAGATACAAAGCGGATATTGGACAATAAGATTACACCCTGATAGTAAACAGGAACAAACAAATTCTCTTCACTGGAAGTCAAATGTAGCTATTTACGTTAAAGCCTTTGTAAGGGAACTCTGGGGTTGAGTTCTTTACTACATACATATGGCTCGATGATCTAGGGTATGATTCTCACATGCAGACCTTAACGTGTAAATATTACAAAGTATCACTCAACGAAGGAGTATAAAATTAATATTTATTTACAGTCAACAGCAAGTACACATATAATATTGAATGCGCAATCATCAATAACTGACATACTAAAATGTGCCCAACTGACATACTACAGGGCGCTTAGACTAGATTCATTGAACAAAAGGCTATCAATGCCATACATAATAACCCACAAATAGTCAGTTCTCATACATAACAATGAATAGAAATATAAGTTATAACATCTCCTAACGCTAGGCATAAAACTGGTAAACAAAACACAAGCACCCTACTCAGACCAGGTCAGCTCTCCATCTGCTCGACTGACCGCTAGAAACCTTATTGTCCCCCCTTGAAAATCCCGTGATAAAAACAATTCACACACCAACCAACAAAACAAACACACACACACACACACACAATCTCACATCTTACACACCCACGCTCTTGACAGCCTTCTGTACAATGCAATACACTAGCCCCCCTGAAAAGATTGGTGGAAATGGTTTTATGGGACCTAAATTGGAATAGGCCTACTTGCTTTACCTAGCACACAAGTCATTGGAGGGAGGTAACTGTAGCGCAACTCGAGGACAAAGGAAGTGATTCGCGATGGTACCTACTAACCTCCTTGAAGTTCTCTTGGTATCTGTAGCTACTACCAGGGTCGGCCTTGAGTAATTTGAGGCCCTAGACAAAGTGAATTTGATGGCCTCAAATGAAATAGGAAAATATAAAATTACGCAATTCATAAAAAAAACAAAAACAAGTGTCTTCTAACACAACTCGTTTAAAAACTAAGATGTATGTAACATTTATCACTAAATCTTAAGTTCTAGTTCAGACATCTTGGTTAGTTAACGTACAGCCCTAGTGTTCTGCTATAATTGAGAATTGGATACAAGTTTCGCACTGCCAAGCCCCCACCTGTGACCTATCGGAGGCCCTGGTAGCTGCATAGTTTGCCTAATGCCGGCCCTGCTACTACAAATGATTTGTACCCAAATTTTCCACTAACTTTGTGATATCTATTTTTCACGAACAGACGAAGATTAAGACACCATTTAGCAGTTAACAGATTAGGGCTGCTTGTTCCCAAAAAGTAGGCAGTAGAGAGTAGTAGCCTACTTTAGCCCAAGTCGTTGTCAAATATTGAAAGAAATGATTGTGTGCCAAGAAGTCAGCTGCAGACTGTGCAGGACACGATTAAACTTCTACAACTGTCTCTACGAACTATGGAACTACATTTGAGAGTAGTGTTTCAAAAAGCTGATCTTGTTTGATTTGGATTGCATGATCCACAAAGAAAGAAAGGAAGATTATCAAAATTGGTAAAGACTCGTAGGAGATCCTCTATCGAATCAAAAATAACTTGCTATACAAGATTCAGCAAGGTCCTAACATCAAGTTCTGCACCCGGATAGTTTGCACAAGCACTGCGATGGAAGAGTGGACCTACTCGGGATGAACAGACATTCCTTGTCCCATATCCTAGGACACGTTTGTATTAATACTCATTCTTCCCTAGTGCTATTAGAGCATGGAATGGGTTGCCGAGTCAGTCAGGAAAACCAATGACGTGGCAGAATTTAAGTCATTGATTAACATGCATGACTAGATTGATGCGTAGGACGCAAACATCTTTTTTTTTGGAAGTAACGCCTGTATTTTATTAGATACCCTTTTTAAACATTGTAGAATCTTTGTAAAACGTACGTCTCCTATTTAATGGCCACGTGCAGACGTGTGTGTGTGTGTGTGAAACTTGTGCACTTATTGACTTAACTGTGTTGAAAGAAATCTAATTGTTCCACTGTGTAGGTGGGGTTACGGAGCATTGCCGGCTGAATACAATAGAAGACATGTTCCTCTTCGATCGGATTTTCTTGAGTGAATTCTGTGGATTATTGTTTTCAGTTATTTCTTTCATTGGATTATCCGTTTCATTTCAATTTGACTCAAATAGTTGATTGTGTATCCTATGAAGGTAGCTGTATCCCGAGGAAGCGACATGATAATCGGTAAGTCTTTGCTTTGTAAACCCTAAAAACTTTGCAGTATCCAAGCTTTCTTTACGCAATTCATTATTTCCATCTGTCTTGTAGATGGAAGCTGTTGTTAGCTCTTTAGGAGCCTTTTTTTTTGGGGGGGGGGGGTATGCGTTCTCGAGTATCTTATCTTATCTTATATAATACAGACGTTACTTCAAAAAAGAAGATGATTATGTCCTACGCGTCATGCATTTAGTCATGCATATTAACCAATGACTTAAATTCTGCCAAGTCACTGGTTTTTCTGGCTAGCTCAGGCAACCCATTCCATGCTCTAATAGCACTAGGGAAGAAGGAGTATTTGTACAAATTTGTCCTAGCATATGGGACGAGGAATGTGCCTTTATTTTTGTGTCTTTCAGAGTATTTTATTAAAATTTGTTTTTGTATTTGAAGATTATGGTTCAGTGTTTTATGTATAATTGCTACTTTACTTTTGAGTCTTCTGTCCTGAAGGCTTTCTAAATTTAGTGATATTACTAATGGTGTTATCCTAGTCAAATGTGAATATTCGTTTGTTATGAATCTCACTGCTCTATTTTGTGTTTGTTCCAGTTTCTTAATGTTTTCTTGAGTTGAGGGGTCCCACACGGTGGATGCATATTCTATTATTGGCCTAACCAAGGTTAAATAACATTTTAGTTTTATGTTCTTATTTGATTTATGGAAATTTCTTTTAATAAACCCTAATGCTTTGTTGGATTTTTTTATAGTTTCATCAATATGTGGATTCCATGACAGTTTTTCATTTATTATAACACCTAGGTATTTTGAGTTTTTAGTCTGTGTTACTGGTTTGCCATGAATAAGATAAGTGGAATTAATTTGTTTTAGTTTTTTTGAAACTCTTAACAACTGACATTTTTCTGGGTGGAAAGACATGCTCCAATTTGATTCCCATTTCTGTAATTCATCTAATTCTCTTTGTAAAATATCTGTGTCTTGTTTTGTTTTTATTGTTCTATATATTATGCAATCGTCTGCAAATAATCTGACTTTTGTTCCTGAACTAATGCAATTTGGTAAATCATTTATGTAAATTAAAAATAGTAGTGGACCCAAGACTGTTCCTTGAGGTACACCTGAGTTTACTGTTATTGGTGTTGATTTAGAGCCATTTATTATTACAGTTTGTTCTCTCCCTATCAGAAAATCTTTAATCCACTGATGCAGTGGACCGTTAATGCCGAAATATTTTAATTTTTTAAGCAAACTATGGTGGTGAACTTTGTCAAAAGCCTTAGAAAAATCTAGTAAGATAGCATCTATCTAATCCAGTAAGTTTATATACGTGTGTCAGCCTCGGATGGGGATGTTCGAGTGGTTGCATGGTTTGGTTCATAGTTGTTCTTTGAAAAGTCTTTCAGTAGAGCAGTGAATTCATGTGGGATTAGTCTTGATTGTTTTAAGGAACCAGCTTGGGGGTCGTTTTGGTTATAGTTGGGACTATATCGGCCAGTACAAAGCCTAGAGATGATGCGCTTGGTGCATGTTATCGAAGGTGTTATTGTTCATATGCCTAAAACAATGAATGAACATTGATTACGTGCATGACTAAATTTTTCTGTGTAGGCCAAACTCTTCTCATGGCCTTGAAAATACCGGTACTCTCATCGTTCAATTCAATGCGGGTTGTTCAGTGAATGAGATTTTTCATTGTTTTGTTTTAGATAGTAACTGTCAAAAAAGGGGTGGGGTGAAATACAAATACAACCATATCCCCCCCCCCCCCCCCAATCATGTACCGGTACACATTTACTCTTACTTTATATTTACTTACCAGCATTTTCCCCTATAATTATAACTTTAAAATATTTTCTGTAATTGGTACTCATAAATACCAGGTACTCTTTAACTGTTATCTAAATGTCTTTTTACTGGTAAATATCTTCACTTTGATTCTTAGTTCCATAGGTTTCATCAAAACTTTTTGATAGGACCATAATGGCTCATAACTAAAAAAAATACAACAATTATTTAAAGTGTTCTACTTAATGATGTAGGATGGCTCATTGTTGCTTATTTGTTGCAAGTAATGACACACAAACATTAACACAAAACAGTACATTTTGTATGACTATTTATTGACATCATGAAATGAAAAGATTAATTCTGATTACTTTGAACTCAAATTAAAAACAAATGAAGCAATTTACAGAATAAAATCATAAAGACAAGAAACAAAATCACAAGCCTAAGAAAAAACAATACTATGTAAACTCAAGTGTTACTGACACTACTGATATCCAGTAGCATACTAAATGTCTTATGTCCAAACAAGAGCTAATTTCAACTTAAGGAATGTATCAGTGGTTTACTTTAGATACACTTACATTTTATTGAAATGTTACCATTACATTTATTCTTAATACTAGTACCTAAACTAAAACTAAATGTACAAAGATTTTGATGTAACTAATTGAATGACAAATAAGTAGGGAGATGAAAAATTTCATGGGGGAAAAAAATTGGGTAGCTTAAACTATGTCTGACAAAAAAAAAATGACCTAAAGGTAATAGTTCACAGTTCAGGGTTAAATTTTTGGATCAATGACTTGAATTAACAAGCAGAGGTTAAGAGAGTGACTTATATCAACCAAAGTTCTTGTGGGTTAAATTGAGAAAGTCATTACACAAAACATGTATTTAGTACATCAAGAAGAATGACAACAAAAGTAAATAGAAGGATGAAAAACTACTTGCTAGTGAGCAGAGTTTTTGTGGCAGTCTGAATAGTCCCACTGGGAAAACAAAAATTATAAAATGCATCAAAATTATGCATAAAAAAGAGCATAAATAAGTTAACATGCACAAAGTCAATAAAGCATGCCAGTTTTTCCAATTGATAAACATATTTTAATAAATACTGTAATAAATGTTTCAATAAAAAGTATCTTTCAACAAAATGAAAAATTACTTGAACTATGCAGATGTCAAAATTCACCACATTAGAATGCAGTCACAAAAATAGTTAGGAATCAATCATCTCTAAACAAGAAGCAAATCTTACAAATGTAATATAAAGCTATTAAAATGCAGACTTCAAAATATTAGATTTTACATCAAGCAAAATGGAACATTTACAACAAACATACCAGCCAAACATCACTTTCTATTCATCAAAGTTGTTATAAATCTATTTCAGGGAGCATCAAGTGGTCACAATTATCTTAGTGAGCGACTAAGTAAAGAAAGACTTTCATAATAAATGTATTCTGTTAAATGTTGAAACATTTATTACCCAAAAATTGTAATCTAACCTTTCCTATAGACTTAAAAGAGAAATATACAAAAGAAAATCTTGAAAAACTTCAGACCTCAAAACTCGAGAGACTTGAAATGTACAAATAAAACCAACTAGGAAAGGTTTGTAGGACAAAATGAAAAGTAAAAGGTTATCAACTAAAACTGTCTACATTGGTAGATCATACACTTGTTTAAAGTTGAAGATCTTGTAGTTCAAAAAAAATGTCACAAAAATAATATATGCTCTCCCTGTCATACAAAGAGTCCCAAGGAGAATATGTCGCAACTAAAAATACAAAAGAATTCAAGGGAACACTTATGTTTCGTGGACTGTTGATATGAGATTAAGGGTTAAAGAAGCAAAATAGTTTCCAGAATACATCCAGCAATAACAAAATGTTAAGAGAGACATCATCATTTCTCAACATGTTAAAAGAGACATCATCATTTCTCAACATGTTAAAAGAGACATCAACATTTCTCAACATGTTAAAAGAGACATCAACATTTTGCAACATGTTAAAAGAGACATCAACATTTCTGAAAGAAAGACTTGAAGTGCTATAAGTCACAATCTGTTTTCACAAGTCTGATATCATTTCTACAACTGCAATATTGGCATCTCAAGTTTAGCTTGAGACATAATATGTTAAATTAAAAAAAAAAACAATAAACAGCACTATTATTAAGACATTGCACTAGAGTTGTATTTTGTCTCAAATGTATATTTTGTTCATTTTCTTTTTGTACATTGCCATAGTCAATAAATTTGCATTAATTAAAATAATTCTTTTTTTTATTGAAATGTATATAAATCTGTTATCCAATCAAAATTAGATTTCTTTATTGAAATGCATACTAATTTGTTATAAGAAAAAAAAATATTTTTGAAGTAAATTTAGAAAGAAAACCATTTGAATTTGATGATTCCAATTAAAGACTGAATGATTGAACATCACAGCTATTGACTGAGTATTTGTTGAAACACAGAGCTGAACTCAACAAAAATGGTGTTAAAACTTTGTGAACAAGGAACAGCATCCAGTAAACAATCCACTTAGTTCAATGTTATTGTAGTACCTGTGCAGTTAAATATCATCCTGGATAGTTAGAACACTTAAATATCATTTTTGATTCTTACTACAGTTAAATAAATATCATGTTTAATTCCTAGTACAATAAACTGACATTGGTGTATAATGTATACAAAAATCTAATGTAAATATTAAATAGCATTTATTTGTTTGTGTTACTAAAAATTCACAATAATTCATTATGTTATTAAAAATATTGCCATTAATAAAAATTTTGAAAATTTATAAAAATCTTTACAAAAATATTTTATAATCTATGATTGTTATTTTTTTAATTTTAATAGGAATAAAATAATTACTACAACAACTTAAAAACAGTCTTATCTTTTTTTTTTTTTAATTGTTCAACTGAGAAGCCATTGGTTGTCCAGTTCTAATATTGTTTCATAGATCAGCCAATTGGAAAGTGATGCTAACTCAATTTCTATCTCAATCTATTTACAAACAAGAAGGCAACTGTAATGTTTGACTTACAATAAATACATGACAAAACATATGACTAGCAAGGCCTCAGTAACAGTAACATCATTCCTGTAATGTTTTCTGCAAAGCTGATAAACTTTTTCAAACAGGGATCAAATCTTACTTAGATAGTATAAATATTGAAATAAACACAAAACAATGCTTATATAAAAGGTTTAACAAAAATATCCCTTAAAAGGGTTGAGCTTGTGGATTTAATGTACCTGTATGGTACTAAAACAATATACTAAAAATCATGCAAAGCTTCAAGAATTCACCCCAACATACTACACCAGCTCATGGCTGAATGACAGTGTCATATCAAGGAAGCAGCTGATGTCCAGTGACTTGAGAAACTGAATGAAGACTTCTTTCAACATTGCCGTCACATTTTTAATAAGTTTGGTAAAATAATTCAGGGTCTGAAAAAAAAAGAGAAAAAAAGATAAGTTAGTTGTTACATTAATAATGTAGTAGACAGATCTTTGTGGAGACAGCTTGCCACCCAATGCGCAGATTGGCGCGGGAGGACCAAAGTCTGAGTAAGTAAGTCTATCTGAAATGTTTAAGTGTTATTGCACATTTTAATTAACTGTCTCCATGCTGCACATGTCGAATAGAATGTTTGTGCTTCAGTAGTTTAGTGAAAAATGGGGTTTTGATTCATTCAGAATTTCATTCGAACTTTGTAGCCTACTACAACCAGAGATGAATCTTTGTGGATCTTTTGATATCCAACACTGTTTGTCCCATTCAGGGATTCTAGTGTGAAATTATTTTGAGCTAGTATGGTGTTGGCATCAACTGAGTCATGGTCAGACAATGGTGTGTTGGTGCTGTTGCATTATTGTGTTGCTGGCTGCATTAATACAGTGCAGGGCTTGATTAATATTGTAATTTGTAATCATTTAACCATTGTTGCTATTAGCCAGCCATTCATTCATTTCTTTCTAAATTAATTTTATAGCTAATGGTATATGTTGGGTGTGTGGGGGGGATGAATAGTAAAGTATAAGCAATTAATCAGTGAAATTTGAAATACAGGATTTTTAGTATGCCCCTAAGTACACCCAACTGACAAATAGTAAAGTAAAGTTGGTTGGTCATTGTGCTGGCCATATGACCTTTCTGATGATCAGCCATAGAAACAGATCATCTACCTATAAATCGCAAGTCTTAAAAGTATAGCTTACTTTTTAAAAATCTATTAAATGAAATATAAATAAATGAACCTATTAGATATCAATTAATAATACTTGACAGAAAGGAATCAATTTTGTCACAAAAAGACATTGCATTGGATATTACTATAACATTCCCTATTTCTTTCTATATTTTCCGCTCATGAGAAAACTTCAAATAACTATCTGTGCCCAGGTTCCATTTCCTTAAGAGCCCCCTCCCCTTCCTTCCCCCAGTTCACTGTTGCAACATTAGCAAAATAGCTCTGTGAGACACTGAGGACATCAAGCTTTGACAACTGTTATGAGAGAAAAGCAAATTTTCCATCAAAAGTTATCAGCTAACAAATGAAGTACTGTAATAACTCAAAAATAAGTTCTGGTATGAAGTTTAGTTAACAACAGAGCCTTATATATGATCATGTTTATTATATAAATAATAATAAGGCTTGTCTTCTAGTCTTAAGATTTATGAGGAATGCAGTATTTCCAGTGGCTACACATCCCCAGCTGTAACCTACATATTTGCCACATCCAGGGTAAGCACAACAATTTTCCGCAGGCAGTCGATCTAGATTTTATTTTTGCTGTCAGCAGATTTTCTTTTGGACTCAAAGGTGTATTCCGCGGCCTTTGTAAGTGACCTTCAGCTGTCTTTTTTTTAAGCTGCAAGCAACGAGGTGCTCTCTTCTATGTCAGTTAAGGCAAGTTGGCGCCTAAGCTGGTCTTTCAAGTGTTTCCGTGTTCTGTTATGTCAACCACCTTTCAGCTCACCAAAAAAGACTGCTTTTGGCAAATGTTTGTCCCCATATGGGATGTGTGCCCTGCCCAGCATAACTGTCGGACCATAAGAAGTCCCTCTATATGGTCCACTGGCATTTGCAAGGACATCGTTGTTTGTAGTGCGGTCTTACCACCATATGTCCATGATATCTTTGGTGATAGCGTTCAAGTAGTCTTAGTTGCTTTCTGCATAATACCCATGTCTTAGATCCAAACAGAAAGGTTGATAGAACTGTTTAGTAGACATTGAATTTTGTAGGCAGGCGGAGCAAATTATTCCCCAAAATTCTCACCTGAAGGTGTCCAAAAGCACTGCTGGGCCTGGCCAGTCGCTTAACTTCCCTTGAAAGCAAACATTTAGTTACATTTTGTTGACCCCAAGATCTCCAAATTAGGTCAAGTTTTCACAACCCATCTTAAGGGGAGACTTAGTATACTAAACAACAAAAAGAGCAACTTACTTGGTAATACTTTGCCAACAATAAAGGAAGGTCCTGCAGGTAATGGTCCTTGAGACAAGGGCATACTTCCACCATGTAATGCACGATGGTATGTATTGCTGGAGGTAGGCACTATGGGAACTTCTGAACCTTTAAAGTATAAGAAGCGATCTGTGTTAGTTTGTTAGTTAACTAACTTAGAAATACATTTGAAACAGCTTAAGCAACTAACAAGTGCAAGAATAAATTGTTAGTTTAACTAAAAAGTAACATATAAAAGAAACTTAAATTTGAAAACACACAAATATACAAATAAAACTTTGAAGGCAATTCACAGGTACCGTAAGTAGCCTAAATAAATCTAATTAATATTTATATGACATTTCTACATTTTACTTGGCTAGACAGGTATTGGAATTTGTGTAACGGGCATGATCATCCTAAGATCATCATCTTATGAAAGTTGTGTCACAGATTTTTTTTTTTTCTGTTATGCCAAAGTCATCAACATAACCAAGTACAAGATAGACAAACTCAGTTGTTCTGATATGGCATATGAAAGTCAAGTTGAATCACATTTTGAAAAGTCTTCTTCAGAAAAATTTTAAGTTGATATTGTTGCAGAAACATATTGTAGAAATGATAAACATTTTAAAAGGACTTTCTTAGAAGATGAAATAATGTCTTTTTACTTTTTGAAACAGTTACATTTTCAGTTACATTTTACTTGGTTAATACTCAAACTTGCATTAATAACTACAAGGAAAACTCATACATACAGTGACCCAACAAAATAGTGCAAAATTTCCCTGACATATAGCGTGGACTGATATGCCAGTATGCCATATTTGCAGAGAAAGAGATAACTTTAAAATCAAATTTTCCTTTTTCACCAATGCATAATTATGATTTTTAAATGTGGTGATCCCATTCAAGGGTTAGTTATGATGATGTGTGTGTTACACATATGTGTTAAAGTATAATCAGAAATGTTGATTATCTGAGGCAGGGCGTCTCTTTCTGCAACATTGGCAGACTTAGGCGTGTAAGGATTAGTTAAGCTGGAGTTATTTTATCTCATGAAATGTTTGTTTAATCTCATTTGTTCCACAAATTATGAAAAAACATGTCTTGTAACATATAATAATAGCAGCACTAATGTATCAAGGTTATATGAAGAAGTTGAAGAAAATATGGCAAAACCTAGAATCAGACAAGCTACTGCTATTCAGAACATTATGATACTAGTAGCAGTTGAAAGCTAGAAACGAGAAAACAATTTTGTATGTCTTTATGAAAATTTTGTCATGGTCATGGAAGAAACCAAACATTATTTTAATAATCAAGATTGAGATTTCAAAGAATCAAGATAGAGACTTCAAAACTTAAGATTAAGACTTCAAGAATAAAAATGGATTGAGACTTCAAGAGTCAAGATTCTGACTTCAAAAATCAAGATTGAGCAGAATAATTGTAAGTATTTTTTTTTCTTCATAGAAAAAAATGTGAACTGAAAAAAAATCCCTTAATGCTATAAAGATGAAAGTTTGATCTAGTTTTTATATATCAAACAGGCCAAATGATTGATTTGCTTGCAATTTAAAATTTTTAAATTTCTTTTACAAAGCTCTAAGTAAACAAAAGACCAAATCTAACAGTTTCAAGAAAGAAAAAGAACACAGGACAAGAATGATGATGAATCACAAGATAACAAAAAACTTTGGACTAAAATCAAATCTACTTCAGACATGTATTTCTGTGTCTAAACTGGTTCTGTTCTTTTTTCCCTCCTCTACCTCTGGTAACACTCCAAGTTAAATCTACCAACAAGCAGAATGCTTGATGTTCATTTTTTCATCCATTCCAATAACATTATTTTTTAAAAATTTCATTCATTCTTTGATTTTAGCATCAATAATTTATAAGAAATTAATATAGCCATCTTTCACTTTATATTGTCCTTTAATGTCCTTTATTAGAAGAAAAAATTTTAGTGACAGCTTTTTTTTTGCATTTACAGAGAAATATTTTGTCATGTCCTAGAGAGCTGATTGATATATTTAGAGCACAGAATGGGTGGCTTGAGTCAGCCAGGAAAACCAATGACTTGGCAGAATTTAAGATATTGATTAACATGTATGACTAGATTGACCTTGGGACAGGCATAGGATGTAATTATCAGCACACGCATAGGATGTAATTATCTTCTTTTGTAAAGTAATGTCTGTATTTTATAAGATAAGATTTAAGTATGTTCTTATCTTATATTATACAGACGTTACTTCAAAAAAGAAGATGATTATGTCCTACGCGTCATGCATTTAGTCATGCATATTAACCAATGACTTAAATTCTGCCAAGTCACTGGTTTTCCTGGCTAGCTCAGGCAACCCATTCCATGCTCTAATAGCACTAGGGAAGAAGGAGTATTTGTACAAATTTGGCCTAGCATATGGGACGAGGAATGTGCCTTTATCTTTGTGTCTTTCAGAGTATTTTATTAAATTTTGTTTTTGTATTTGAAGATTATGGTTCAGTGTTTTATGTATAATTGCTACTTTACTTTTGAGTCTTCTGTCCTGAAGGCTTTCTAAATTTAGTGATTTTACTAATGGTGTTACCCTAGTCAAATGTGAATATTCGTTTGTTATGAATCTCACTGCTCTATTTTGTGTTTGTTCCAGTTTCTTAATGTTTTCTTGAGTTGAGGGGTCCCACACGGTGGATGCATATTCTATTATTGGCCTAACCAAGGTTAAATAACATTTTAGTTTTATGTTCTTATTTGATTTATGGAAATTTCTTTTAATAAACCCTAATGCTTTGTTGGATTTTTTTATAGTTTCATCAATATGTGGATTCCATGACAGTTTTTCATTTATTATAACACCTAGGTATTTTGAGTTTTTAGTCTGTGTTACTGGTTTGCCATGAATAAGATAAGTGGAATTAATTTGTTTTAGTTTTTTTGTTACTCTTAACAACTGACATTTTTCTGGGTGGAAAGACATGCTCCAATTTGATTCCCATTTCTGTAATTCATCTAATTCTCTTTGTAAAATATCTGTGTCTTGTTTTGTTTTTATTGTTCTATATACTATGCAATCATCTGCAAATAATCTAACTTTTGTTCCTGAAGTAATGCAATTTGGTAAGTCATTTATGTAAATTAAAAATAGTTCCTTGAGGTACACCTGAGTTTACTGTTATTGGTGTTGATTTAGAGCCATTTATTATTACAGTTTGTTCTCTCCCTATGAGAAAATCTTTAATCCACTGATGCAGTGGACCATTAATGCCAAATTATTTTAATTTTTTAAGCAAACTATGGTGGTGAACTTTGTCAAAAGCCTTAGAAAAATCTAGTAAGATAGCAAATATTTGTTCACTATTATCTAAACCTTTAGAAAAATTATCAATTAGTCCTATTAGTTGTGTTTCACATGATCTATATTTCCTAAAGCCATGTTGGTATGGTGTGAGGACATTTTGTTTGTCTAAGTGGTTTATGATGTTGCTACATATTATGTTCTAGTATTTTACATGTGATGCTGGTTAGTGATACTGGTCTGTAGTTTCCTGGGTCAGATTTTTCTCCTTTTTTAAATAGGGGGGTGACATTAGCTTCTTTCCAGTCCTTTGGTACTCTGCCCTGGTTAAGTGAAGCCTGAAAGAGTATTTTGAACACTGGGGCTAGCTCATTGCTTAGTTCTTTGAGTAATCTGGCTGGAATACCATCAGGTCCAGACGCTTTATTTGGTTTGGTGTTGGCTAATAGTTTTTGAATTCCATTTTCTTGTACTACTATATCTTCTATGTTGTCTACTTGGTTCAAATTCAGTAATATGTCTTTGTCTCCTGGGGCTGAGAATGCTGATGCAAAGTATTTGTTTAGGATGTTTGCTTTAGTTTCATTATCATTATGTATTATGTTATGTTCATCTTTTAATGGCGCTATGCCTGTTGTTTCCATTTTCTTAGACTTAATGTATAACCATAGGTTTTTGTTGTTATCTTTAGATATTACATTGTTTATGTATTCACTCTGCAGCTGTCTGCTTACTTTTTGGGTTAAGTGTTTAATTTTTATATACTTTTTGTAAACTCTTTCTGCCTTAGTTTCTTTAAATTTTCTATATAGGTTTTCTTTCTGTTTACAAAGCTTCTTTAGTCTATTATTAAACCAGCATTTATTTATTTTGTTTGATGTGTATTTAGTTGGTATATGATTTTCTATAATGCTTTTAAGATGTTTTTTAATGAAATTCCAGAGGTCATCGACTGGTTGGTTAATGTCTTTTTCTAATAAGAATGTTTGTTGAAAGTTTAATGCAGCTTGGTGTAGTTGTGTTAGGTTACATTTATTCCAGAGTAAGATTTTTCTTTTGGGTTTTGTATTGGCTACTGCTTTTATCTGACTGTGTATTTTTTATGATCTATGATGGTGAACTTTGTCAAAAGCCTTAGAAAAATCTATTAAGATAGCATCTATTTGTTCACTATTATCTAAACCTTTTGAAAAATCATCAATTAGTCCTATTAGTTGTGTTTCACATGATCTATATTTCCTAAAGCCATGTTGGTATGGGGTGAGGACATTATGTTTGTCTAAGTGGGTTATGATGTTGCTACATATTATGTGTTCTAGGATTTTACATGTGATGCTGGTAAGTGATACTGGTCTGTAGTTTCCTGGGTCAGATTTGTCTCTGGGTCAGAGGTTAGGGTTCCATTGCACTGTGTACCACACAATTACTCTTTTTTTTTTTTTTAGGGCCAGAAGTGTATTTGCTGAATGGCCTATAAAGCCTCAAATATTTGTGACCATTATTTAAAAGGATAAAAGAAAAAAAAACTTTACTGTTCAACACAGTGACTATCAAATTGAACAGTTCAAGTCTGTGTCTTCCATTCACTATAGTTATCCAGTCTTAAAGCTCTTGCAACAATAAGCACTTTCCTAACATTAAACAACTAGACAATAATCAACAATACACTCAGTGGCAAAGCTAGGAATTAGCCATCATTTGGGGGCCCGAAGGGGGGCTTGAACTCTTTGGGGGCCCCTGCATTTTGCGTAACATTTAATATTTAATGTAAAAACAATTTTGAACACTCATTTGGGGGCTCCCCTCAAGTGGGAGCCTAGAGGAATATTCGAATTCTCCCCCCCCCCCCTTTTTTCTGGCTACATTACTGAATACACTATTTTTCTTAAAGCACACTAATGAGATATATCTTGGCATAACATAGAGCAGTAACCAACAAGGAGAGGAATTTGTACAGTAATCAACATTGTTTAATAATACCATTAAACAGTAAGCTTTGATACCTTGTCTCTTACTATGGCCTAGTAACCAGCATTAATGTATCATGCTAAATGTGCAGTAAGCTTTGATACCTTGTCTTACTACAGCCTAGTAACCAGCATTAATGTATCATGCTAAATGTGCAGTAATAACCAGGGCCAATGTATTATGCTCAAGTCACTAGCAGTATGTTGTCATACAAGAACAAGTATAGTGTATAGAAACCAGATATAATGTCTTTAACATCTAGTAGAATGTTGGATGTATTATACATCATAAGCTTCTTTGTCTATGTCTCTTGTATTATCTTCATGTCTAGTATTACAATAAAGTAACTAGTAAAATCGTATACAAAACTTGTATAGTAGCCATTAATATCTTACCCTACAATTCATACAGTAATTCCCATTAATAACTTGTACAGAAACTACAAATATTGGAAACTATTGATCATTAACAAATCTGGAGGATGTTTCTTAGTGCAACTACCCACAGCAAATATAGAACTACTATTTAACAAATAGACTATTATCAGCACAGATAGTATTCATTTAAAATTGTACAAGAAATACCACTTGTAGTAATATGACTGGTTATTTAAATAAGCAAATTACAGATAGAAAATCTAAAATGCTGTTTCATCTTAAGAACACATTTTTCAAATGAGTGTTTAAACAAAGAAAGTACAAGTTCAAGAAGAACCATTGCTAACAATAAAATGACATTCATGGACTGGAGACAATTAGGCACAAAATTAAAAAATGCCAAGACAACCAAGTGAAAAGACTTGGGTGATCTACACTGTTGTTACTTGGTCCTGAGTTTGAAACTTTCACTCATCATCAGATGGAAGCTTGGGCTAGTACCTAATCATTTTCAGTTTGAGAATCACATCAGAACTTTACAGAACAAATCATTTTTTGTGTGAAAATAAGTTTGTACTTGAACTGGCAATAAGCCTCCACATTAAGACCCTTATAAGAAATGTGATCTATGACACATTTATTTGACAATAATTGGGGAACATGTTTCAAATGTTACAATTAAGGTCATTACCAAGGGAAAGAGATTAGTAAATAATGAGTAGGAAATACAAGTCACATGCTTTGTTAGTAGTCAAAGCCTTCAATAAAAAGTGAAATGCTATAATATGCAAAAACATATATGAGGGAATCCTATCTACACATGAACATGCTAGGCAGTGTATCAGTACTAACACCTAATATACTCAAGTGCAGTGTGTTTCAAGAGCGAGCCCCTATTACCTTTTATCTTTCAGTAACAAGCAGCTTCACTAAAGCTGACAAACCTATTTATAGTACACAATGATATTAGAGGTAAATTTTAAAGAAAATTATTTCATGCTAACATGAGTATATGTCTTCAATTCTTTGCATTTTTCTAATTTTCATAGAAGCTGTCAGAAATTCTAAGAAAAAGAAAAAGTATCCGTTTTCTACTTCGTTGGACTGTTACTGTAATAAGTAAATGCATTCCATGACAATTTGTTGGTGTCGATGATGTAACAACAATGGAATGATTTCCTCCATCCCCAGCACCCAACTATTTTATTTTCTTCAAACAAAAGTCTGGCGCCTATTAGCTGGACTTCATCATTTAAAGAAAAATTGAATGAATTAGCCCCCAAATTAGTATCTGATACCTTCATTCCCAGCTAAAACATTCCTTAGGGTTGGATTGATTCAGGCCCCTAGTCTTAAGAAACAAATCATGAAACTTCCTCAGGAGCAAAGAAGCCTGACTTGATAATGACCATGACCTTCCAACTGGAAGAAGATATGAACAAGTCTAATGACACTGATCAAAATCTGTATTTGAAGGAATATTTAATTTCTGGAAACTCATGGCCATTACTAAACCTAGTTAACAGGAAACTCATGTAGTTTTACATGACCATTACTAAATCTAGTTAAATGGAAAACTAGTGGTAAAAAAAGAATAAGATTAATGATTGAGGACCTAAGTTGACACTTTAAAGAATCATGAACCCTTTTATGATTATCTTGCCAACTTGTACATACTAAGAGCACTGATGACCCCCCCCATAAATCCAAACCACAATACCATAACACCTTATTCTTATTGTTACCCTCCCCATCCTCAATATAATCTACACTCAATAAAATGTGTAGTTGAACACATCTATTTCCAGCTATTGTTTAAATCAAATCTATCTTCTTGTTTGCTAACACACCTAGATAAGAAAGGTTCACAGTACAATGCAATAAATTTACAATGTTAGCAGAGCTTAAAGACTGACAAAAATCAATTTCAGCATAACTATTGTTCAGATAGACAAAAAGAAATTTGCAATACATTGAAGCTATGGAAAGTTTTTTAAAAGGACTTAATAAATATACTTGATTTATTAAAAAGCATGTTTAAAATGTGTTTTAAAAATATCAGAAACAACAGAAACACACATAGACTCTACAGTTATCAAATATCTTAAAGTTCAAGCACAAAGACCTAGATATGGTTTTACTCTTAAGTTTTGTTGTTTTTTCAATACCCCACTCAACCACTGCATAACTTGTCAATGTATTTTTTTTTCTTTTGTGCTGATAAGATAAGAATGGAGGTCATGAGGCCTGACATTCAACTGACTGTAATGTAAATCTTTAAGAGTAAACATTGGGAGACTATACAACTGGGAAAGAAACTACTGAACTAAGCCCTTCTATTTCTTCCTCATTGTTTCAGACCTTCACAACACTCCCTGATACTCAGTGCTAGTATAGGTTTAGACTCATCAGGGGACACAGTCCCTAATACTCAGTGATAGTATAGGTTTAGACTCATCAGAGGACAGTCCCTAATACTCAGTGATAGTATAGGTTTAGACTCATCAGGGGACACATGTTAGAAAATTATTACTTATGAAACTGATATTTTTTGTTACCAACCACAAGACCTTAGCTAGGACTCTCACAATTGATTTGTCCTTATGACTGACTGCATAACATAGCATTACAACTTGGTTAATGCTTTATGCTTTAATGTCATTTTCTTTAATAAAAGAAAATTGCTAGCACTGTTGGTCCTAGGCCTAATGATGCTGTCACCTTAGATAATATCTTACCCTGAAGTAGGCCTATAATGATTTGTTATTTTCACCCCAAAATGCCAATTCATCTTAAACTGACCGGATAATTTGTGTTCTGACAATACAAAGTTACAGTATACCAAAGACATTATAATCATTATATAAAGCAGTTTAAATCAGTTTTAATATAACTGTAAACAAAAGATTGATTCTATAATGTAATATAAAGTTTTCAAGTCTGCTATAATGTGGAAACAAAACTTACTTTCAATGGGAATACCAAGGTGAATAAGAGCAAATTCGGCAGCAAAGACTTTGGCTTCTTCCACAGTCCGGCACAGTTTGTTTGGTTGAATTGTCTGTGATGCTAAGGCAGGAATAGTGACCTGAAGAAAGAGATAACTAGCTAGGGTTAGTACTAACAAACCCAACTAATAAAGCTACACTCCTAAAGGTTAAATCCACCACAGCAAACTTGCCAACTAGTTTCAAACTCTTTTTATACTCAAGAAAGGTAGAACAAAAATTTATAGCAAATGAATATTCCATATTTGACTAGAGTAACACCATTAGTAAAATCACTAATAGACACTTTAGGACAGAAGACTAGAAAGTTAGGTTGCAATAATTCATAAAACACTAAACCATAATTAACAAATACAAAGACACAAGCAAATAAAATTTTCAGAAACACACAAGATAAAGTAAAACCAATCATTTAGCTGAGTTTAGATATCTATTTAAAATGCATGACTAGATTAAAACATGGCTACATGAAGGGGATGTATAACTATCGTCTGTTAAGATGGAACGTCTGTAATTTATAAGACATTCAGTAAATAAGAAGTGTCATAGCCAATGTTCCAAGCTTTAGAAATTCACCTTTGATTCACAAATTTAGACAAAGAAGATTTCATTTTGTGTGCAAATGAAATGATGACATTTAGGAAGACTTAACATGATATTTATTGAGACCTCACAGTGGCACTAGTTTTTTACAACTCAATCATTTAACAAATATTATTAAACTTAACTAAACAGGGGCTTATAGCTTTTAGTTAAATAATGCAGGGAATCACACACTGGATTAGATTTCCTGAGGAAATTTCAATTAAAGAGCAAAATGCATTTAGACAAAAAAATGTTGTTACTGCCTGTCTAATATTGTCACTATTGCAAGACTTTTAGGATCCCACAAACAGACCAATACCAATCTAATACCCATTTTTTACCAACAGTCAAATATGTTCAGAGTCATTTCCATCTGTCTAATAGGGTCACAGATAATTATTCTAGTATAACACTAGAGCCTGGTCACAGATAATTATTCTAGTATAACACTAGACCCTATCACTTGTACTTGCCTTATACTGTCAAAGGCACTAGAACCTATCTTACATTATTACAATTATTTCTACGAATTTAATAGTGTCACAGAGACCTACACGATTTCTAATTCTGTTAGTGTCCCTTCCCACCTAGCATAGTATAGTCCAATTGATTCCCCTTCATTTTAAGTAATGTGTAACTGGAAATTTTGTTAAAACTTGAAACTTATTAGTATGGACCTTTTATTTTAAAATCCTTGACAAAATGGACTCTAGTTTGTGTGCCAATCATATTTTGTTTTGATTTTTCACCTGATAAAAAAAAATTAAAACTTCCAAACATTAAAGAAAAGTGAAGACCTATGATAGTATTTACTAAATTGTTGCATTTCAGCTACTAGAATGCTTTTTGCCCAACAACAAATATTTATAATACATGATCTGAAATAAAACTTGATCTATGACTTGGTGTGCAATGAATTTTTTCAAAATAAGTGTAGTACTTTTAAAAGTAGGCCTACAGATAATCCACTTACAATATATGTGTAGCTGGAAAAAAAATTATAAAAAAAGTAAAATTTAATTCATCTGCATTAATTTTTTTTTCTTCAACAATTTGTCAGTTATCTTTCCTACACAAACAAAAAGTCCTCTCTGCAAAAAAAATAAATTTAAAAAATATAAATAAAATAGTTGGCAAAAGAAAAAGCTTACTTTAAAAAGAAAAAACTGAGACTCTGTGTTGGTGACTGTATCCCTCTGTATAGCTGAGTGCAACTGGTAAACAGGTAGTCCCCAGTGATTCTTTTGACATAGCTCTTCCAACAACTAACATAAAACAAAAATAACTCAAATTGTAGATTCTGAAACTTTTTCTGTTGACTCAATTCAATTTAGCTACTTCCAAAGCTCAGGTTCAATTAAATAGGTCTTTAATAGAAAACATTTTAGAAATGTAAATGCCAGTACAGAATTGTTTTTTAATAAATACTATAAAACTATTGTTAAAAAACAATTTTTAAAAAAATTTGGATGAAAACTATTCTGATTGTATAACTAAGACAAAAATTCCTTTTAAGAAATGTATTTTACATGTTAGAACTGAGTCATTTAACAAATATTATTAAACTTAACTAAACTGGGGCTTAAAGCTTTATAGTTAAATAATGCAGGGAATCACAAACTGGCTTAGATTTCCTAAGGAAAATGCATTTAGAAAAAAAAATAAATCTTGTCACTGCCTGTGACTAAACTGGGGCTTAAAGCTTTATAGTTAAATAATGCAGGGAATCACAAACTGGCTTAGATTTCCTAAGGAAAATGCATTTAGAAAAAAAAATAAATCTTGTCACTGCCTGTCTAATACTATCACTAGGATCCCACAAACATACCAATACCAGTCTAATACCAAGTTTTTACCAACAGTTGAATATGGTCAGTCACATCCATCTGTCTCTTCTAGTATAAGACCAGAGCCTATCACTTGTACTAGTCATATAATGTCACAGACACTAGAACTTGCAATTGTTACAATTATTTCTACACCAGTGATCTTCAACAGGGGCGCTATTGCTCCCATGGGAGGGGGGGGGGGGGGGGGGTTCGTGAAAGTGGGGGGCGCTAAGAGCCTATAGGGGGATGCTGGGCACAATAGGGGGTGGTAGGGGGCACTGGGCTTAAAGGGGGAAAGAAGAAACTAAAGGTGCACTGAAACAAAACTAAAAATCATTTCCTCAATTTAACACTGGCTAACTAAATCTATAAAAATTATAGTTAGTTTGCTTCTAATTTAAGAACAGAAACAACGTTTGAAAGTTAGGAATCCCATTTTCTATTTTTAAAGTCTTATTCTGTTACCATAATTTATAGCTATTTATTGTCCTTCAATCTTGCGCGCCTAAACATTTATGATTTGATAAATAAACTAGGTGATACGCCTTCTGATTTTAGTTTTATTTTATCTACGTATGCTAATATATTGATATGTAAATGTTAATTTTAAAAAAACATTTTAAGCTAACATTGAAATTGAATAATTTAACCTTTTTTTAAACAAAAACATTAAGATAATGTTGATACGAAATCTCACTGGTATGTTAAATTTTTATGAGTTTTAGTGAGTTGCTGCTAGATAAAAAGTAGTCCAATTTTCTACTTTGAATGACTGCATTTTCAGATGAGGTTATGAAATCAAGTCAGCTTCACAAACACATAACAATATCCAAAAATAATTAGAGAATATTCTTGAACAATAATTAAAATATACTATTCAAACAATATTAAAAACAAAAACAAAAAAAATGGCAAAGCAGGATATATTTTAGTAGCCTCTTTGAAAAATGCATAGCTTTTTAAAAAAATTCTTATGATATTGTTTGAAAATTGATTAAAACTAAATTAAAATTTTTTTCAAAACATATCTTTGACACAAAAAGAATTTTTTTTTTGTTAGTGCTGAAATATTATTTAAAAATTGTCTAGTTATGTAGCTTATGATGATATAGAGGGAACCATCAGTGGTTTGACTCTACTATGGCTTCATAAGTAATATAGAATACAGAACAGGTCTATCCACTATTCACCTTGTGAGTTATGGTACACAGGCAACATCTTATTAAAATTTTTGTTTAGCCCGCAATTTCATTTCTATTTGAATCTAATTATAAAGATTGTAAATAATAAAATAAGCTAATCTTTCAACATGTTAAGCTCTTGTAAACTGAAGTTCGCTGGATTTTGAATGGGGTTTGTTATTGCTCGTTTTGATAAGCTCTTCAATGCCATTTTGGAATTTCTTTTTTGAGAAACAAAAAGATTCAACGGTTGGAGATGACTTAAAGAAGGATAAAAAAAAAATGTCTTTTACATGGTAGGCATCTAACGCAAATGAATGAAACCAACCTCCGACTGCAAGGAAAGAAATTGACTTTCATTTATTATATCATTTTCTCTTTTAACTAGATATTAAATCTATTTTGAAGAGTTTTACAATCCCACATAACTTGTTTGTGAACAATTGAATTACTGCCTAAGGACACCGATATCTATGCAATTCACATAACAATGCTTTATGAAGAAATGATCATTACCTTCTAGGATGTAAATAAATATAAAAAATAAAATAAATATAAATGACAATTATTAAACATCTGTTACTGATGTTCAAATTGAGTTGCAGGAAAAAATAGATTTACAAAATTATGTCTTCAGAATAAAGAATGTTTCTATAGGAGGCACAACAGAGATATGGCTGCACTTCAACAATTCAGTAAAATTTCAAAACTGTGGTCGAAATGAAATAATTTTTTAGGTTTTCCATCAACATACATGGTTATCCTAGATTTAATGCATAACAAACTTAATGAATAAGCAAAGAAATAGACTGGATGTAGCCACTAGAGGAGACTTTTGCCTTATTTGGCTAATTTAAAGCTTGAAATTTCAAATATTGTCAGACTGCAGGAGGCACAAGGTTCCCATTAGCTTAATTTCATTTTGAAATGAATTCAGAAATAATAATGTTTGTATTAAAAATAAAACTACATTTAAAATTAAACCTAAAAACAGTAGGCCCTAATATTTAATAAATTAAAAAGGGACTATTCTTAGGATTTGAAAGAAAGTCATGACAATGAGATTAATTTGTGTGTAATCACAACAAATTATTTGACAATTTTTGTGTAATGATAATAATGGTAATGTCTTCGATTCAGAAGATTAAGGATGAGTGCAGTGTTTCACATAGATACACAAACCCAGTTGCGACCTGCATATTTTTCCGAAATTTATGCAGACAAAGCCATTGTCTACTGGCAGTCTATTTAAGTTTCTTTCAGTCTTTTGCCCCTGTCTTCATTAACGGCTTTTCTTTGAGTCTCAAATTATTGTCCCGCAGCTTTAGTGAGGGCTCTCCAACTGTTTCTCTCAGAGGCCACCTTTTGCCAGGTACTTTCCTCTATGTCAGTGAGGGCGAAATGGCACCTGAGTGAATCTTGATAGCGCTTACGGGGGCACCTCTTAAACACTGTTCTCCTCTAAGCTTGCCAAAAAAGATTGTCTTTGACATGCGGTTGCCTTACATGCGGGATAAATGTTATTGACAGCATGAAAATTAATTAATAAATGACATTTTGTTCAAATTTGCCTTTTCACGCTTCTTTATAAGTATTTTTCCTTTTGGGGGGGGGGGGGGGGGCGCTCTGGTGGATTTTTTAAAAGAAAAAATATTAAAAGGGAGCGGTAGGCCAAAAAAGGTTGAAGACCACTGACCTACACCAATCTAATTCTGTTAGCGTCCCTTCCCACTAGCCTAGTACTGTCCAATTAATCCCCTTTCATTTTAAGTAAAATGTGTAGTCAGTACTGAAAAATCAATTGCTGAACAATTTGGGTATGACCAACAATTATATTAAAGCTTTACAGGAGGATGAAAAAAAAAGTTTGATCTAAAAATAAACTTATTTTATGGATAACCACTTTGTAATATATTCAAATAGCATACAGCCTAGTCTACAAAAGCTAATTTGAGAGGGGAAAAAATAGAGTAAAATTAATGCACAATTTTGGGTTTTAGTTGAGTACAGTAGAACGTCGTTTATCCGACTCAATTGGGACCGGACACCGTTCGGATACGCGATTGTTCGGATAACAGAAAACCGAAGCGATCCATGCAGTATATGCAACCGGACACTATACGAATATTGAAAATCATCACATGCGGGACACGTGCGTGAAGAACGAGCAAAATAGGTGACAAATGTCGCAATTTTACCTTTATTGTGGAAAATAATCACTTATTTTTCGTATTCATACAGTATATGTGCATTACAGTACATGTGGTTGATAAAAAAAAAAAAAAACTGGTCCGGATATTTGACGCTCCGGATAATAAACGTTCGGATAAACGACGTTCTACTGTATAAGAATAAATTGAATTGGATTCAAGAAAAAGATATAAAATTGTAAACATCAATTAAGAATGTGAATTGTTTTAACAATAATCTCATAAAAGAATAAAAATGAAATAAAGATTCCTCTGAACAAAATTCTAATTACGTTACTTAGTTCATTATTAATACTTTTTTAAAATAAGTTTTTGTTCTCTTTTGAGTTAAAACCCATTGTCAAGTATACCTAAAAAGTGACTTGTCTGTAAAAAAACAAATGTAATGAATTAAGATTTAAATTAAGAACTGTATTATTCATAGTTCAATTAAAATGTTGCTTACAAAATTCTAGCAGGAAATAAAAAGAAATACAAATAGGAAAGAGAGCATCAGGAATGACTGGCTGATTGAGCAAAAAAAAAAAAGAAAAGTTAAAAGCATGTGAGATTGAAAAGTCAATGTGCAACTGAAGCTCTACCTGCACCGGTGATCGAATATTTAAAGGTTTGAGTGTTGTTGGATTTGTTGGAGTTAACTCTACTCCAGGTAACAAGTCAAAAAGACGAACCTAGTTCAAATGATTTTGAGGTTAAAAATGGTTGCTTTTGTCTATATAGACCTATTTTTTATGTTGTTTTTTTTTAAATGATATTTATACAGATTTTTTATTTTATTTATCAGTAGCGTATTGCTATTGCAAATAATATCAAACAAAAATTAAAAGAACAAAACTCAGAAATGGAATTTTTTATAAAAACTTAAATAGGATAGTAGCACTAGTTTCCAGAATTCTTATTCTTTTCTATTTCTTTATCAACTAGTATACAAAAAAAACAAACAACTAAGATTATTTATTGCTAAAATCTGAATAATGGAACCTTTTTTTTTCTTCTTTTTATTAAAACCAAAAAAAAAAAAAAAAAAGTTTAATAATCGCAACATGCATACAAATGAAATAGATGAAAAATAGATGAATACAGACCTCTGCGGGGTTCCTTCTGTATGAGCCTCTCCCTAAAGATGGCAAGAAATGTTTGCTACCTCCAGCTCCTCGAGAACCAGCAGCCCCTCTACCTCTGCCTCCTCTGTTTGCCAAAGCAGGTGGTGACAAATTTCTAAACAAATAAACAAAGCAGGTGGTGATAAATTTCTAAACAAAAGAAGTTTTTTTAATCCCATTAGGTTCAAATGTTATTTAAAATCTGGTTGTCCAGATTATCAAAACTTTAAAAAAAATGTTCTAAGTTAATTAAATTATCCAACCAGAATGACTGCTTGGTCATGTGATGTGTATCTGGTCTGTCATCTCCACTGTACCACTTCAAACCCTGCCCCCCCCCCCCTTCCCCAACCGGCAACATTCTGCTAGAGGTTTGGGGTGGAATTCTGAAGAAACACCTAAGCAAAACAAAACAGGACCTACATCCTCAAGAATTTGATAATGTTAAAAAAATTACCAATGTTCAACAGAAGTGTCATGTTGCCAGCACAATGACCTACTGCCTTTACAACAAATATCAGTTACTCTGGACTCTGGACATTTTAAATTTTCAAATGCAGATTTGCAGACATCATCACAAATAATCAATTGAGAAAATGTCCTGTTGTCTAACTCTAGTAAGCCATTACTGTGTAGTAAGTGTGTTTGTTTTGAGTGACTTAGTAGTGCTATTGTTTGTGACTATATATGACCAAAATATTCTTTTTTTGTTAGTATTTGACTGAGTGAACTGTTAATAAAGTGTGTTATGTACAATTTTGTAGAAAGGTGTCAGCAAACAGTGGAGTGCTGAATGAGCCACCATGTACTGATTAAGATGGAATGTTAAGATTAATTAAGTTAATTGTTGATAGTCATTAAGTCTTTTCTTGGTGTGTGCTGGATTTCTAATACATGGTGTCAGAAGTGAGATGATCTACTAATTCTATGACAACAGCAACCATTGTAAAAGTGAATGACTAATTCAGTTCAGTTCTATTACGAAAAAGTTTTGACCAACCTTCCATTTGGGTTCAACAGTGCTCCATACACCGGTGAGATCATGGGACTTTCAACAGTGATACAAGCCAACTGATCAAATAAAGGAACATTTTAATAAGTGGTTAGAATATGACATTCAATTTCTATTAAAAAGAGGTATACTTTAAGTTCTTTGTTCTTACATTTGTTTCCCCATTCCTTAAATGTAACATTTTATTCAACATATTACTGAATTGATTTTATGTGGGATAATTAGTTATCTTATACATATATATATATTCGTCAATACCATTAATTCATCAATCATGTCCAAGAAATCTCTGGAACTGCTCAATGGACTTGCATGAAATTTAGTTTTAACTCTTACATGTTTACTAAGAGATGGTTTTGATAGAATTGCAGTCTGAATGTGGCAATTTTTCATCACTTCAATCAAGTTTTTTATTAAACATTTGCATTTAATTTTGTGTATTATCACAAAATGGCCTCATCAGTCTATAAAAAATACTAATAATCAATAGCCAATTTGTTACATTTGAAAGTAAATGTACTGTTGACACAAGCATTGGAGGAATTAAAATATTTGAACTTTCAATGTGAGCATCTGGCATTTTTAAAAGAATTCTTCAACCAATGTTGTCTAACTAAAAGGGACAGAATACTGAAGATATCCCACAAACATGAAGTAGGTCTCTCGGTGGTATACTTTTTTCTTTCAAGGCCAAATGGGAAACAATCAATTTCCTCTTGAATCAGCTAGATCTAGAATCTATGGCCACAACATGGTTACAATTTTATAATAGCCAATATAATATATGAGATATGTATAAATACACAAGAGATGTTTATGGCAGTTTACTGTCATACATGTCTGTGGCATTTCTGTAGTTGGCCTATGTTTGTTGCTAAGAATGTTGTGTAAACATCATGCTTTTGTTACTTATAGTCTTCAGAGTGGAAGCAGCGGCTTTCGTGAAAGCTTTTGTTGTACAATGTTGTACCACTGAAGGAAAACCTAGTCTAGGATATTGTTTGAGCTAGGCCTTGATTAGTGTTGAGCCACATCATAAATTCCTAACTAGCTTGATGCTTGTGTAGCAGATTGAGAGATGTACCTAAAACTGGCCATATATATGGGCCGTATGGTAGTACTTTAGTGTGTATGAGGTGCATTATTACTAAATAAGTTGTATATTTTTCTTATGCTATTGATACCTGTATGATAACACTCATCATGGTTATATGTGTATATTTTTAAATTTTTCATTTGGTAAAGATGCATTGAGCAGTTATTTAAAGTTATATATATATATATATTTTTTTTTTTTTTTTCCTGTATTGCAGTCATTTATTACTGTATTAGCTTGTCAAGGTGGAGAACTTGGTTGTTTGTAAAATGTTTTTCATGTTTCGGATGTTCCTTCAGAGTTGAAGATAGTTTACTTCCTATTCTAAGCCTCCCACAGGATGACGCAAGATGGCAGCGGGCAGGGTTTGAACCCGGGAGCATCGATAAATCCAAACGACAGTCCAGCATGCAAGGCAACCATCCACATAAGTTATCCCCTAGATTAACTATGCTAAAACCCTACCCTGGCATTTACAACTTATGTGTATGAAGTTAATGTATGTCTTGTTGTCATCTAATTTATATTTGATCAGAAAATAAGTCATATTTGAATTTGAATGGATCTAATTTAGAAAGAATAATACTTTTGATAGCCATATTGAAACTTCTGGGAAGCGTGGTCGAGAGGCTAAGTGCGCATGAACTTATTACCTAGAAGGGGGGCTCGAGGTTCGACACCCGACTCGGGCAGAGTTGTGTTTACTGAGCGCCTAAAGGCAGCACGGAAAACAAACTCCTAGATACCCCCTCCCCCCCACTGGTCCACAAATGAGATTGGACCAAAGCGCTCTGAGCATGCTAAAAGCATGAAAGTAGCGCTATATAAAAGCTATAATAATAATGAATAAGAATAGGTACTAATTAAATATATGTCAAATTATACAATAATTATAAAGTATGCTATCATCAAACCTTGTTCTTGGCAACATTACTGTGATCATTTTTATCAACTGGTTTGGCTAATACAACCTCAACTTTTGAGCCATCAATGTCTATGCCATCTGTCGCATTAAGATAAAACAAGTATCCATGCATAAAAACTATTTAATGACAGAATCATTGCTAATATTTTGCTTTTAATAATGTATAAGTTATTCACGTGACAATGTGCAAGAATTATTATTTCTGTTAAGATGTAACAAGCAAATAAATTTATAAAAATCGATGAAAAGAATGTCCAAAAACTTATTAAAATAATAAAACAATACTTTTACATTTCTGTTTTACAATTAAAAAACTAATAACTTGTCATTTTTAATATTTTAACTTGACATGAATGACTGTCATAAGATTAACAAGAAAATCTATAGCAGCCTATAAATTGACCAGACACAAAGCATGACGGCTGAGTGGTAAAACTCTTGGCATTTAAACCAAAGGGCCTCAAGTTCAAATCCATATAGAGACTGGGATTTGATCTGATATTTAAGAAAGCCCTTGAGTCTACACACCTCTATGGGAACTGGACTTATGCAGTAGAAGTAAAGCCTGTTGGTCATTGTGCTGACCACATAAGACCCCTGTTAACCATCATCCATAAAAACATCTGCCCTCACAGATTTCAAGATCTAAAAAAACTTCTTTTTTTTTACTCTTATAGACACTATGATGATCTAGCCTTTTTCAATAGAATAGATTATATAATTTTTTGCTGTCAACTTGATAAAATCTAAATTTAAACCCTAATGTGAAGAGTGACTGAATCCTACCTTTAGTATATTCTAAGACTTTGATTGCATCTTCCCTTTGCCTGAAGTGTATAAATGCATAGTCTCTTAGTTTTTTCACTCTCTCTATGCAATCCTTTTTCTGAACTAGATTCTCAAAAACATCTTGTAGATGCTCTTCGGTTGTTGAAAGCATTAAATTTCTCACATATAAAATACGAACCTAGGAAAAAAAAACATGTTTATTTTAAACTATATTTAAGTTTTGAGAGGTACTTCCAATCCTAAGGATCTTGATTTAAATTCTTGTGAAGATTCAGTTTTGAGAAAATTTAGACTATTAAGCATCTGTTGTGTTAAATAAGGTTGTATAATACTATGGCCTAATTAATTTTTGACCCAGAGATCTCAGAGGGTTAAGGTAAACAATGTTATATCAAATGAACGCATAGTTAACACAGGGGCGCCCCAGGGGGCCGTGACATCGCCATTGTGGTTCATTTTGTACACCAATGATTTTCAATCTGAGTCCTTTTTGCTCCTTCACAAAATTCGCTGACGATGCGGCTCTTCTGGCCCTGCTCTCAGAGAGCTCAGACGTACAAGAGTATTTCAAAGAAATAGAACACATTGAAAAATACTGTAAAGATAATTTTTTATTATTAAATGTAAAAAAAAAAACCAAAGAAATGATAATCGATTTCATAGGAAAAAGAAGGCAAAAGATGTTTCTGTAGCTGGAGAGACTATTGAAATAATGCAAACTTTTAAATACCTTGGTACTATCCTAGACAATAAACTAAATCTTACTGCAAATACTGATTATATCAGCAAAAAAGGGGCAGCAAAGATTACGATTACTAAGAAAACTGTCCTCGTTTAATGTTAGTGAAAAGGCCTTATTATGTTTTATCACGCTCACATCTGTAATATTTTAAGTTTCAATATCACTGCCTGGTATCGCAATCTGAACATTAAAAATAAAAATAAACTTTATAGAATCCTAAATGCTGCTGGTAAAATCATTGGCAAAAAACAAACCCCATTTGGGCAGCTGTTTGAGACAAACATCTATAAAAAAAGCTAACAATATCCTCGAAATAAAGAATCACCCTTTGTGTCAGGATTTTGTGATTTTACCATCACAAAAGAGATACAAGACACCAATAGCAAAGACAAACAGACACAAAAACTCTTTTGTTCCCCAGGCAACAATCATTAAATAAGAACAATCTGATATAAACTTTGTCACAAGTAAATTATGAGTGAGTATGGTGTGAAAGTACACTTTGGTTTCTTTTAGTTATGTTTTTTGTTTGGTGCAATGCACAAATTGTAAGACAAATTTCCGTATGGACAATAAAAATTATTATTATTACTATTTAATTTAAAGAATCTATACAAAATAATTGTAAGGAAGTTTTTGTTTATTGCTTTGTAAATAAGAACGTTAAACAGAGATCTATCTAGAATTAGATGTAGTAGAGGTATATATATAGTTATAGAGTCTATGTTTCTAGTTTCTCTAGTTTCTACCAAAGACTTTCACGTCAGTCCAACATTTGAGGGGGAAATAATCTTTAAAACATGGCTGAAAGTGAATGAACTAGAAAAAAAAACTTTAAAAAAAAATAATAAGGCTCTGAGGTGTATAGGGCTCTGATAATAAATTTAAAAACAGATTTGCCTGAACGTCTCGTGCCCAATCACCTAACTCACCTCTTCACACTTAAAACTACCTTTACCTCTGGAGACAAGGAGTAGATCTGTCACTAAGCTAGCTCGTCTGGTCTAAAATGACGCTCAGAGACAAACAGGTAGCGCTGAGTGATGTAACGAGTTTTATTTGGAAGTTCTCTAGGCAGGGGAACTCACAAAAGAGACTAAACGGGGGCGGGGGGGGGGGGAGAAGATGGAGAACAGTCGCAGTCAACTAAGTAACCATGTGTATGCGCGTAGGGAAGTGGAGGTCAGGAAAGAGGATGAGCAGGACAGAGAGGGGCATGGCCTAGGTTTTATCAGTAGAGAAAACAGTACAATACAATACAAAAACATTTAAAAAATGAAACTTAAGATTAAATAAAACAAAACAAAAAATATTTCATAAATTTAAGATGAAACTTTATTGATTGATTTTTCCTGTGGCACGAAGTTCTTAAGTTTATAATAAAACTTTTTATAATAAGCAAATCAAAACAAAACAACACGGACAACTCTATAGATCTAGAGCTTAGATACGGAGACATCCGTTTTTTGAAACGATTACATTTAGTTAGTAGGCGGCTGTGTAGCTATCTCTCTTTGGCATTAATAATGATTAATAGCACTGAGGGGGGGGGGGGGGGGGTGAGTTAAGATGAAAAGCTGGGTGATAAGAACATAAGGCTGAGATTGATAAGTCTAGGATGCCTATCTCTAGCATTGTTTATCATTATTTTCACTGAGCTTGTTCAATAACCAAAATGTGGTCAAATGAATACATGTTCATCTTACTTACTTAGACTTAGGTCCTCCCGCGCCGTTCGGCGCATTGGGCGGCAAGCTGTCTCCATAAAGATTTGTCACTGGCAATGTCTGAAGCCTCATCCCACCTGGTGTCCACTGTTCTGAGGTCCTCCATGCTGGTGTGTCGCCAAGTAATACGAGGACGTCCCTGTTTGCGCTTTCCTCGTTTTGGCTTCCATGTTATCGCAACTCTTGGTGTGCGTAATTCATTTTGACGTAGAACATGTCCCGCAAACCTCATGCGACGCTCAGTCACAAACTCACTAAGTGTTCGACTCCCAGTTCGGCATAGGATTTCCTTGTTTGAGACCCGATCTGTGTAACTGACTCCCAAAATCCGTCTCAGCCATCTCTGTTGAGCCACATTTAGTCTTTTCTCAATTTTGACAGATGACTTCCACGTCTCACATGCATATGTAGCAGTTGGAATGACGATTGTGTTGAGAAGGTGTATTTTTGTCTCGAGTTCAATGGCTTGGTTAGTCCAAATAGGCTGCAGCCTTTGGAAAATGCTCCCTGCCTTTCCTATTCGGCACGCTACATCATGGTAAGCATCTCCATCATTTGTTATGATGCTGCCATGAACTTGTCCAGCTCTTCAAGCTTTGACTCGCAAAGTCTGACGGGGGCACCCTTCGCCTTATATCCCACTCGCATAATTTTAGTTTTATCCAAGTTTATGCGGAGGCCAATTTTGGGTGCCTCTCTGTCTAGGCTCACCGTCATTTCTTGAATGCATTTATTTGTTGCCCCGAGTAGTGCAACATCATCAGCAAAGTCCAAGTCCGTCAATAGGAGTTGTTCATGCCATGGAATACCAAAGGCAGTTTGGTTCATTGCTCTCCTCATTATGTAGTCGATGGCTAAGAGGAAAAGGAAGGGAGATAAGATGCACCCCTGTCTCACGTGTAAAAATCTCTAGTAATCCTTCGTGCATTAAAAAACCAGAGAATGAGATTGTGTATTGAAAGAGGTCATGTCCCCAATGTTACAAAACGTATAAAAGATTAGATAAAATGCTATACAGCCTTACACTGGAAACTTTCCAAACAAATTCTTGCACATGTGTGGCCGTATGGAAAAAAATGGGGGCTACTAACAAAGTAACCAAGTTTAATTGATAATGTTCACAATATCCAATGGAAGCCACAAGCCAATAGTTGCTTTCAACAGGGGCACTGGCAGCTTTGTGTAGTAAAAAACGTGCGACAATGTGGTTACTTCCCCTGTCATTTTGTAACATTTCGTGAGAATACGTGAATTTGTTTTAGAATAATGGGGGGGGGGGGGGTAATAATCCTAGTGACTAGAAGTTATTTAGTTTCCTGACTGAAAGCTTGCTGTATGTTCAATGCATCAATCACGTTGATGAAAAGGTGAGGTTCTAAAACATATATGGGGGTCAGCAGCACGTTCAGACGAACTGTTTGGATATTCGTGACTAAATAAATACACCTAAAACCATTTGGAAAGGTAAACAGGAGTCGCGGTTTTCTTCCTACAGATAAATGACAGTCTATATATCAATCTGCAATCTGATCTAGACATTGTATTTAGTTATTATATATAAAAGACAAACTCCAAGGACTTCTTGCTTGCTTTCTGCTATATTGGTTGATGCATTGTGAATGCGGGCCTAGGAAGAAATAATTTTCTTTGCGAGTGCATGCGTGTGTGTGAATGATGTATTCTGTTTAGGTGAAAATTAAACATTGTGTCTGTTATTCTCTTGTATTAGTTGGAAGATTATAATTGACTAATTGTGTAGGAGGAGGAAGTTGATATTTTCTTGTTTAGGCCTATTTCAAGGCTCTTCATTAATCCAGAACTATAGTACACACACAATGTACCAATGTAATCTACCACACTCAATCATCAATGTTATCTTCACATGGTTGCTTCTTTTTCTTAACCTACTAACATAGAATAGTCTAACATGTGCTATTCGTACAACTGGGCAACATAAAGCCTTAACTTTGAATAATTCACATTTCTATTTACACAATACCTTCTCCTAAATTATGTTCGGGAGGGGTAGGGGGTTGCTGTCAAAGTTCCTGAATGTTTTTTACAGTCTGCTATAAAAAGTTAGGATCTAATCAGTAAATCTATAAATATTTTTGTGTGTTGGCCTTGATAAAGTTAATGTACTAGAATAGAAGTGCCAGATCTAGGGTTACAACAAAAGACCTGCCCAGCCAATTTTGTGATAAGGGGATAGAACGGAGCCGAAGGACAACAAATTGATGGACGTGGAGAATAAAAACTAGGACTATGTCCTGAGATTTTGATAAATATGTGTTTTGATTTACGGACAATGAATATATTATTCTTTTTTTTATTTCATTTTAATAATAACTTAGCAATTGATGTTTTTCTCTAGATCTAGATCTACCTACTCAGTCCTACTGTCAGTTGATCAGCACAAAAAAAATGTTTAACTAAAAAAAAATGCACATATCTTGGGAGCTTTAAGGTTTCACATACAGCCTTGAATAAAGATTCTAGATCCTAATTAGGAATAGGTGACAATCGTAAGATCGAAATGTACAAAATATCTGAGTTGATTCTCTTTTCAGTGCTTTCCAATTACTTTATTTATTATCTTATAAATTGCAAACATTACTTTAAAAAAAAGAACATAATTACATTCCCACACATAAAATATTATGTGTCAATCTATTCATGCATGTCAATCGGTGACTTAAACTCTGCTAAGTCGTTGGTTTTCCTGGCTCATTCAAGCAACCCATTCCATTCTCTAAACTCTAATTGCACTAAGGAAGAATGAGCGCTCGTATGAATTGGTCCTAGCATATGGAATAAGAAATGTGCCTCTATCTTTGTGACTTTCTGAATATTTTATTAGGTTTTCTTTTTCTATTTCCAAATAACGGTTTAGTGTTTTATGTATTATAGCAACTTTACTTTTTATTGTTCTGTCCTGGAATGTCTCTAAGTTAAGTGATTTTATTAATGGTATTTATTTCTCTTATTAAATGTAGGCCAAACTATTCGTTTGTTATAAAATAAATCTCACTGCTCTTTCTAGATATATTCCAGATCTAGATTTATATTACTTTTACTTTAGTTTAAGTTCTTCTTGAAGTACAAAACGCTTGCCTAACATTTAACTACTAATTAATTAATAATAAACGTTAAAATGCAAGAAAAGTAATATTTTTCCCCACATTGAAAAAAGGTACCGGTACGCCGTACAGACGCGTAACGTCACAAAAAAGCACTGAAAATAATCTAGATGTAATCTAGATCTAGAATTTCTTTTTCGAGTAATTGGTCTAAACTCTAAATCTAGGTTAGAATTTCTTTTTAAATATTAAGTTACGTAGAATCTAGATTCTATATGATTTATGACTAGATCTGTAGAACTAAGATTAGAGTTATAAAAAATAAAGGCGCTTATAAAAAGAAGATTATAATTAGGCCTAATATAATTTAGAGTACATATCTGGAAATAGATAGATCTATATAGATTATAGTCTACTTAGTCAAAGCTCTATTCTTAGTATTCTAGATAGCAAGAATTTAAGTTCTAAATCTAAGACTAAGATATAATCTAGAGACTAGATCTAGGACTAGATTTCAAAATGAAAATAATTTTCTAAATTTCTATACTAATTCTATAGATCTACTTACCGATGCCATAACGTCTTCATCTGTCTCAGGTTCCGGCTCAGCCCAATCCACAGCTATTGTATGTCCCCAGAGTTGAACTCGACCAGGGATCAGCTTTCTCCTTGCCATGGCCGCTGCACGGTGATTTTCGTACTCAACAAAAGCAAACCCTCGGTTTTTGGACTTGTCGACGGCACTGGGGTAAACGATGACGTCAACAACTCCTTCTGTGACCTTGGACATCTCGCTCAGGATTTCATCTCTCTGTTTCGTTTTGGGAATGCCCCCGACGAAGAGTCTGCAGTTGTCCACGCTAAGACAGACGCCGAGAAATCTGCCTTTGCAGATCTCATAATTGTTGAGCAGTTTGACTGCACGCTTGGCGTCCGCTCTATGGACGTAGGTGCAGAAAGCGAAACCCCTGTTGCTGCCACTAAAGTCCATCATGAGACGAAACTCGTACACTTTTCCGATGTTCATAAATATAGGCACAAGCATATCCTCATAAATGTCCCTCGGAATTTTTCCAATGAAAATCTCGCATCCTCTGGCAGGAGGTGGCCCGCTCCAATCCGGAGGGGGGCCCCCGAATTTACGCTGCCCGTTCTCTTGAATAAGGTTAAATCCAGTTTGCTGAATAAGGCTAATTAGAGCATTTTCATTCGGCGCCCCTGTGACGCCTTGAATAGTGGGCTTCGCCGATTCCATTTCTAAGATTTAATTTAATACACTATAATAAATTCTATTCTATATCTAAACAAAACGAATAGTAACTCGAAAAAATATTCTATTTTGTCATAAAAGTAAACATAAGCCAGCCACCTCGTGGAGTAGTAAGCACCTACTGGAATTAGAGACTAGTCTAAAAGCTTGGGGAAAAAACCAGCTCGCGGTCTATTCTCTCGTCATGCGCAGAATTGTTCAATGCCCTGTCACTCATTCTGATATCAATGAAACCACGCCTATTTGTTGCAGGTCAGGCTTAGTGTGTGATAGAATTACACGTCCCGTGATTGTCTATACTTCTTGACTAGCGGAGTTACCTACATGTCTAGATTAGATTTCCAAATGCATATAATAGATCCAGTTTTGGTCTAGATTACTCTAGACTCTAATCTTTACGCGAAAATATCATTTCAGTTTACTATATTAATACATTTTTTCATTGTTTTTATTTTTAGTTAGATCTAGGTTAGTGATGTTCAACCTTGTTAAGACCGGGAGTCACATAAATTTAAGACCCTCGTCACTGGCCTCATCATAATAATAATAAAATACTTAATAAATCGTCCAATAGAATTGAACCTATATGGCCTATGGCTTTATCGTGGATTGTGGACAGGAATTTCGAGAAGCCAGAAAGCAACGTATTACGGGGTAGATGTGGCCCGAGGAATGTATTTTGGCCATGGGCGTAGCCAGGGACGGACTGGGTATCGAAACCGGCCCACAAATGAATGGTATGTCATATCATGGGCGTAGCCAGGATTTTTTCGGTGGGGGGGGGGATTTTTTCTACCCCCTCTGCAATGTATATGTAAGTAATTAACCTTCATTACATTCTGACTTTTCATTTTTTTCGGGCGTTTTTTGTTTAGCCTAGAATAGGTTCTTCTTTTAATTCGTGGAAAGACAGTACACACCACCAAGGACAGCTAGGGAGCTCCCCCAGCTTCGCCCCGGATCCAACCATTTTTTCCGTTATTTTAAGCTTAAAAAAATGCATATCCTGAGGTATCTACAGTGCAATTAGCTTGCTTAGGAATTTCGGTGACTGTAGTTTGCTTAAGTTGGCTGCACTGAGGCATTAAGTAAAGTTTCCTTCTCAGACAATGAGGTCTGAGGCAAGTGAAGATTGGAACCCCCCTCCTCCCGGCTACGCCTATGTGTCATATTATTAGGTGTAAGCCTAATTCTCTTCAAAATATATACAGTTTAATAACGCACCGAAACCTGGATGTATGCTATAGTATTACATACTGTATTTTATTTATACAATTATGTAGTCTGAAAACTATAAACAATACAATAGCAGCCTTAATGAGTTTGAACTTTTTTGGTATTAATTATAGATTACAGACGTTTCTTAAAAAATAAGATGGTTACATCCTACGCATTTCATGTGTCAATCTAGTCATGCATGTTGATCTGTGACTTAAAATATGCTAAGTCATTGGTTTTCCTGGCTGACTCAGGCAACCGATTCCATTAAAAGATAAGAGAATGCAGAACGGTTAAAGAGGCACTTACAAGTACATTCTCAAAAACAGCATTATTTGAAATATAAATATAAATCTCCTTTCATTAAATATCGGATGTGACAGCGCTATAGGCCTATAAATTATTATAACTATTATAAGAATTTCCATCATTAATGACTTTAAACTATGCATACTAAGTATAAATTTGCCGTTAGTTATAATAGTAAAAAAATGATTTAAATCTAGATTTTTTTAAATTAAATAATATTTTGTTGTAAGCCTTGAGTGTAGTATTTTTAAAACTATGTTATTAAAAATAATCAAAAAGAAAACTTTTTCTGTACAAATATTAGAAAGAAGAACTCTATACCCATATTGAATCGTAATAAAGTTGGGTGGTTTGCAATTTCGCGGCTTTGTGTGTGTTTAAGTTAACACCGAAGGCATCTATCTCCATTCCAGATTTGATGGCAAACTCCTAAATATTGCCAGACTGAGGGCCAAAACTAAAATCAGAGCCACCCTCCTAAGAGATATGCTATTCGCGGATGACGCAGCGGTAGTGGCACACACGCAAGAGGAACTTCAGTCACTAATGTCTCGCTTCTCTCAGGCCTGTAAAGAATATGGCTTGACTATTAGCACGAAGAAAACAAATGGTATGGGACCACCTGCTACAGCACCACCCTCCATCCTCATAGACGATAACAAGCTGGACGCCGTAAACGAATTCTGCTATCTGGGATCCACAATTCAAGATGACCTGTCTCTAGAAGAGGAGATAAAAAAAAACACATAGGGAAGGCTGCCTCGACCTTCGCTAGACTGAGGCCAAGAGTTTGGGAAAACCAGAAGCTCACTACGGTGACCAAAATGGCAGTCTACAAGGCATGCGTTATGAGTACACTGCTGTATGGCAGTGAATCATGGACCACCTACACAAAGCAAGAGAGAAAATTAAACTCATACCATTTGAGATGTCTCCGTAGGATCTTGAATGTCACATGGAAAGAAAAAGTGTGCAATACTGAGATCCTTGCGCGATCAGGTATTTCCAGCATCTTTACAGCCCTCATACAACGCCGTTTGCGCTGGCTTGGACATGTTCGCCGGATGGAGGACAAGCGCATCCCGAAAGTCATCCTCTATGGGCAACTCGCGACTGGCACAAGAAAAACTGGTCGCCCCCACCTCCGTTACATAGATGTAATAAAACGGGACCTCAAATCAGTGAACATCAATACTGACAATTGGGAAGACACACCTCTAGACCGCATCAGTGGAGAGAGACAGTGACCAAGAAAGCTATGGACAGTGAAAGTACATAGGTCTCAGCTCAGGAAGAAAAACGTACAATCCGAAAAACGGCCAGCTCCTCTACCAACGAAGCAAAAGCCACCTTAACCTGCGTTATCTGTGGACGGGAGTGTCTCTCCAAAATAGGGCTCCACAGCCACATGAGGACGTGTGCTCTGAGATGAACCATAGTCGTTCTACGACTGAAGGAGGCCAATGAGATGAAGTTAATTTCTATTTAAGTATTGTTAAAGAGCTTCTTCTTCCTCGTTCTCATGTTCTAATGACTAGACCAATATATGAGATGAACTGCGAAATGGTTTCCAAATCAGGGAGCTTTCCATATAATTTTCTTTCTATTGGGGTGTTTTGGGGCCTCATGGTAAAGAGAACTGTTTTGAAAGAAATGTTGTCTCATTCTCTTGTTTCCCGTCCTGAGTCGTAAAATTATGGCTTTTATATAGCGCTACTTTCATGCTTGTAGCATGCTCAGAGCGCATTGGTCCAATCTCATTTGTGGACCAGTGGGGTCAGGGGGTATCCGTGCTGCCTTTAGGCGCTCAGTAAACACAACTCTGCCCGAGTCGGGTGTCGAACCTCGAGCCCCATTCATAGGTAGCCAAGCGCACTTAGCCTCTCGACCACACTGTCACCGAATTTCCTAAGCAAGCTAACTGCACAGTATATACCTCGAATATGCACGGGATTGCTTATAATAGACAATCATTCTTTGGATTCGCATGAGAGCTTGCCAATTTCTCATTTATTTCATTTACTATTAGTTTCTTCATTTCTTCTGAATAGAGTGCAATGTTTAATTGTGAGTTTATTCTTCCACTCTTGGCGAGTGTATCATTGTATTCATTAAAGAGCTAATTGTCACCCCTATTTTTTTTTTCTGCGTTCTGTCAATGTTTTCTAACTTCACCTCTCTCATTCCTCTTTTTGGTTAACTGACAATGAAACCATCAGAAGACGGGGAAGGGAAGGAGCAAAAACAAAAGGGAGTGCCGACCAGCAAAATGATTAGGCTAAACACAACCTCGAAGACATCAAAGGAAGTTCATGCCGCTCGTGCATAGCAAAAAGTACGGTCTAACGTTTTGCAAATGATAATACGTAGGCTACAGTGTATTGTGAAAATTTTTTGATATTCTTGTTGAACTGCAAACAAAATTAAGTGTAATAATAAAAAAAAAAACAAAACATGTTTGGGCATCTGTGACTCGCTGTTGTCACTTTTTTTTTAAAAAGTTTTCTGCATTGAAATAGATCTTTTTCTTTGGTCGCGACCAGACCGGCCCATTTATACCGGCCCACCGGGCATTTGCCCGTTTGCCCATATAGCCAGTCCGCCCTTGGGCGTAGCCAGGTTGGGGGGTCCAACCCCCCTCCCCAATGAAAATCCCACCGCAGGGGGGTGGAGGGAGAATTCTGACTTTTTCTGTAATTTTGTTTATCACAAATGAGATTTTAATGTTAAACCACCACTTGCCTCAACGCACCCCGGGGGGGGGGGGGGGGGTAAACGCATTGCCAGAGATTTTGTAAGTTAAAAAAAGTTTTCAGTATAAAACTAAAGCAAACAGCACCAGGGGTTTTGAGTTTAAACCCCACCTCCATAGAGTTTTAACCCTCCCCACTCCAAATGTTTTTTACTTCAAAATCCCACTCCAGTGGGTTTGGAGGTTAAATTTTCCTCTTCAATATAAAGCTACAGTCAACAGAATTCTATGACCGTAGCCAAGTTTTGAGTTTAAAACTCCCTATGAGGGTTTTGACTTTAACCCCTCCAGCGGAATTTTGGTTTAAAACCCCCTCCAGAGGGTTTTGAAATTTAAAACCCCACTCCAGCGGGTTTTGAGGTTAAAGCCCCTCTCTTCAATATTAAACAAATGTAAAATAAAGTCGCCGAATCTATGAGCGTAACGAAAGAGCGGTTTTGAGTTAAAAAAAAAACAAAAAAAAACTCACAGGTGGTTTAGACGATAAAACTCCCCCTCTTAAATAAGAAATCGAAAGCAAACTACAACAACCGAATTCCATGACGAGGTCAGCAAATAGAGGTTTTAAAGTCTACCTACCCCCCCCCCCCCCTTTTTGTTCCAGCAAAAGGAAAAGCCAAGCTACAAATACTACATTGCCGAAGTGTCAGCTCAAAGAGATTTGTCAATTTCTCTTCCACATCCAATACAAAATACAGCAAAACTATTAGTTACCATTTTCTGGGCTCGATTAATGAAGTGCACTGAATAGCAGATTTGATTTTTGACCTACATTTTTTTTATAGAAGAGTAGCAGGATCATGCACCTCAGAATTGGCTGGTTTTTTTTTTTTTTTTTGTTTCAAATACCGGATATAATGCTGACGCCGTGGTTTCGACCCAAAACCCCACTGGTGGGAGCTCACCGCGCTCTCCTAGAGCCCTAATTGGCAAGGGCGGGGTGTCCACTATCTTTCTAATAACTAAAGGAAGAGTCCGAAAGTAAAGGGTCGTAATAGAATGAAGATTAAAAACGTATATATACACACACACACATATTTATACGTACATACACACAAATATATATGGGGGGAGAGAAAAAAAAAACTCACCTCTCAAACCCCTACTCCAGAAAAAAATCCTGGCTACGCCCATGATTTTGACCATCACTGATATTGATAATGAAGCATTGTCTTTTTACACACGTGGGCTATCTAAAGTAATGAATGTTACCACCCGTGTCCCAAAAATGTTGTTTTTTTTTACTAATTAAGACATTTGCGGAACCAACAGCTACCACACTAATAAACTACGGTTAACTACCCATGTACACCAAACAGCCAAATTGTCTTACTGACCGATGCCAAAACAGTCTTTCAAAGCCTGAAAAACTCGGATACTTCCTTTATAGAGCAACTCAGGACAGCTGTTGTAAACCTTAACATCAACAGCAAGGAATCTGTTCTTCAATGGATTCCAGCACACATTGAATTAGAAGGCAATGAAAAAGCAGACATGCTGGCCTAAGATGGAAGAATGAACAAACAAATGAAAATCCCTCTCTACCCGGAAGGAATTTAGGAAATTTAAGCACCGGATATTTAGGCACTGCATATTTACGGATATTTAGGCACCCGGATAATTAGGCACCCGGACATTTAGGCACCGGATAATTAGGCACTTTTTGACAAGGCGGATAATTAGGCACCGGATAATTAGGCACTCTTTAATAAGCGTCCTTAATGTTGAAAATCATTTTAAAATGTTAAAGTATATTTTATCCTTAGGCTATGGGCTATCGGTGACGTTATAATAAATAGCAAACTATAACGATTCTTACTAAAGAAAAGCTGAAAAAATGGGAAGAAAAAGACAATCATGAGAATGTGTGGAAAAAATGACTCCTGAGTCATTATATAATATAGACATCACAGGATTCAGGGGAGGGGAGGTAGAGAGGATTCTCCGCTCATTGCTTCCCTCCATCACCAGCTCCTAAGGTTGACTGATGAGTTTTTTTTAATTGATGGTTATGCTATTTGTGTAAATATTTAGTTACTAATGTCAATAGTTTAGATTTAAAAGTAGTATAAAATATTTTTATTACGTCGGGAAGTGTTGGCGATAAATATAATCGCAATCGCCCTCTGCTTGTGGGAAAGGCAGGGTTCGTACTTTTAAAATGGGATAGGCGGGGGGGGGGGGGCACACACTCCCACTTAAGGGAGAGGATTTCTCGCAGATAGATGTAAACTTGGTCGTAAAAGTTACTTAGTGAATCTTAAGGCTACACACTGGGGTCAAGGGTATGGAACAGCATAGGTGTTAAATTGGAAGTCTGGAGAAACTTGTCTCCTTAAAAAGAGTATGGGAATGAGGAGGAGGCTTTGCTTGCGTTACTTATAGGGATTAGATGTGTTAATAGACTAAAGTAGTATTTATTTTTTTATAACAGCATTAATCTCTATTATCAACCTTTTTAGGAAGATCTATTGTGTAAGTGTATAGGTTTGTTACCTCCTTTAAATTGTTTTTGTGGTTATTAATTTTTACCTATACCTACACATATATTCAATATATGCAAATTTGTGTGCTATAATATTTAAAAAAAATATATATGGTTGGACATTGCAAAATGGCTAGAAATCGCGATAAAAAATAATGTTTTGAAATTTAAAAAATAAAGAGTTTATGGAAAAGACAGATGAGATAAAAATTTCTATATTAATTTTTGGAATAGTGGTCTCTTTTCGTTGAAAATTTTTAAAGTTCTTAATATGATGATTATGTTGACAATTTATGATGAATCAGGCTCCTTCACACGGGCGGGTATCTCAAAACAAAATGGGTCCACCTGTTGATCCTATGAGACTCCTGGGTTCGAAATGTATCAAGTCTTTTCCGCGACCTGCGAAATATCATGCCGATGCAATAAACGTTTTTATCCAGCTACATCAAAGTCGATTTGTGGTCCAGTGTTAGTGGCCTCTTTCAGCAGGTCAATGTATAAAAGCTGCTTCTGTGACTACTAAGTCTAAATGTTCGAAAGCTTTTGATACAGACTACTAGAGTGTTTTTCCTGTTCATTAAGTTTTTTCTGCAACCAAGTGGCACTCACAGATTGCATAATCATCAATTTAAAAAACTCACCAGTCAACTTTTTAGGGGCTGGTGATGGACTGAAGCAATGAGCGGAGAATCCTCTCTACCTCCCCTCCCCTGAATCCTGTGATGTCTATATTATATAATGACTCAGGAGTCATTTTTTCCACACATTCTCATGATTGTCTTTTTCTTCCCATTTTTTCAGCTTTTCTTTAGTAAGAATCGTTATAGTTTGCTATTTATTATAACGTCACCGATAGCCCATAGTCTAAGGATAAAATATACTTTAACATTTTAAAATGATTTTCAACATTAAGGACGCTTATTAAAGAGTGCCTAATTATCCGGTGCCTAATTATCCGCCTTGTCAAAAAGTGCCTAATTATCCGGTGCCTAAATGTCCGGGTGCCTAATTATCCGGGTGCCTAAATATCCGGGTGCCTAAATTTCCGGTGCCTAAATATCCGGTGCCTAAATTTCCAGATACCACCCAGAAGAAATGCAGAAACTGATTGAGTGTAGAATCCATTAGAATTGGTCCAGTTCACATCCTCATTACCATAACAAGGACGCCTATTGGAAGCTATCTCCACATGACCAACGCATAATATTTCGACTCAGAACCGGACACAACAGGATCAGACAACATATGTTCCGGAAGCTTAAAGTTGAGACGAGCGAAACCTGTCCTTGTTGAGCATCACCAGAGAATGCTGACCATGTCCTTCAAAGCTGCATACTATATCAAGAGGTCCAAACAAGCCCTAAAACCTTCCTATAGAACAAAAACTATACTGAGAACTGCCTGATCTGGAAACCACTGCGCGGTTCATCTCAGATATAGGATTACTAATCTGAACCCTCCGACATGTAAAATAGAACGAAGAAGAAGAAAAGACATTTGCAAGGAAGTATGTGGATACAATTATTTACTAATTAGGTAGAGCCTAAAGTTTTCCACATTCATTGTATTCCTATAAATTAACAAATTTTATAGTAAACAGGGAATGATGTTTTCGATCTACATAAAATATACACTATGGCGTCACTAGGGGGGTACGAGACGCACCAAGGTAATGACACCCAAGTAGAAAAAAAATGTTCTTATTCCTAAAAAACAACAACACAAAAACAAGCTTTACTTTTGAGTTATAATATATATATATATTTTACATTTGTCGCTGCGATAGCTTTTGTGATTGGATTTTGCGAATTTTATTATCCCGCGATTTTCGATGGTATTCCTCCTTTTTTTGTGTGTTCATTGTGTAAGTCCACTTAGAGTGAGACAGAAAAAGAAATTTACGGCAGCAGTGTGTCTACTAGAGTTAGATCTAGAACTAGATTTAAAGAAATATATAAGTCTAGTACGCTAATCGCAATGGAAATGATTGAAAATACGCGGATACAGTTACTTTAAAAAAAATTCAAAATGTAAGATTAGAAGCTGTTTTTATTTATCGGATCGCGCGAACAAACTTTTTGTTGTTGTTGAGTATTTGTTTTTAAAATGAGTTATTTAATATAACTTGAAATGAAGAGATGAAATCTAAATCTAGAACTGAAGGGCCCATAAAGCTTCAGAGGTTTTGTGAGCGAATTATTCTTGGTCCCATTTGTTATCTCCCCCTTTCCTTCAGTGAGACAGCGAGTTACGTACGTCTTTATCCACTTCGCCTTGACCCCCCCCTCCCCCCCCCCCTTTTGCCTCATCCCTCTTTTTATTGTGCAGTCCTTTACAGCAAGACTCTCCTCGATTTGTGATACCTCCCCCTTATCAAGCCTGTTACCTTCATTCTCCCTATAGGCTACGTAGTCTACGAGAAGGGGCAACCACTCCCACACCCTCCCACCGCCCCTTTTTTTTTCAAGGCCCTAGTTAACACTTTTCTGAATTGTTTTCTACATTCTTATTGTTCAGTCCACTGGGCTTATCAACATATCATGCTTATTTTGAAATAAGATGCGGTCATTCAAACAATTATAATACTGACTTGTACTACTAGGATAATTTTAATAGTAGGCCTACAAAGTCCACTGGGAGTTTTGCTTGCACAAAAAAAATACCGGTACACATTTCAACCTTGAAGAATGCAAAAAGAAAAGCAAAAACAGTCAACTAAAATTCCCTTCCCTAACCCTAACCTGTATCATCTCTCTAGAACTCGCGACCAACGAACATTGTGAATCTGGTACCATTATTGTTGTCTTTTATTATGTTTTTTGTGTCCCCCCCCCCCCCCCACCTTCTTTTATTTTTTTTTCCAAGAATAAGATCATGGAAGTCAGTAACAGTCCTAAAAGTAATCGAATTTGTTGAACATGTCATAATTATGTGTTTCAAACACAAGCGGTAGATACTTGATCAAACCTAGTACCAGATACTCGTTAGATACTTCAAGTATCGTTCAAAGACGTAATCTTCTTGCTACGACGTTGTTGTCGACCTCGCTCGAAAGGGAGAGAACTCTCTTTGATACCGCTAGCGCCGACCAGCGGAAAACCCGGATCACTAGCGCGTGCCGCTCCTTGTGGGGAGAGAGGGGAGAGGGAGCGTTTCATTGACGCACCGAAAAGTTTGTCGGCTCCCTTTGTTTTAGCGTCACGAAGCAGCCCGGATTGAACAGATGGACGCAAAGCTCTAGTTGGTACGACACATGTAACAGCTCAGCTAGAGATTTGGGAAGCTACAAATAAACAAAAATTGGGAGGGGGTCGGCATGAAAAAAAAAACACCTTTCAAAAGTAACTTTGTATTTTCAAATAACTCTTTAACTGCCCAAAGTTACTTAAGTACATGTATAGATATTAAGTATTACTTCAGTAAAAATTTAATATTATTACTTCAGTATAAATATTATTTTATTACTTCAGTATCAATATTGTGTTACTTCAGTATAGATATTTTATTACTTCAGTATAGATATTTTATTACTTCAGAATAAATATTTTATTACTTCAGTATTATATTATTTTATTACTTCAGTAGATGTGCAAATGTTACTGTAATGACGGGGAACGTGGTTGTGTACTTACACATTCCTATAAAATGAAATAAGTATAGTAAAATATTTACACTCACCCGTTTGTCTCTAATGAAACCTCACAAAATAAAATTCCTAATAGAGGAGACAGTATGAATTCTAGAGGGGCCTAACTTAGAATGCTTTGGTTTCTCTCTATATATAGTTGGGACTTTTTGTTTAACGGGTGGGGAACAAAGCTAGGTGAATTTCTCACATGTAACTATAGGGAATGGTTTGAATTTAGGAAATTTAGGCACCGCGTATTTACGGATATTTAGGCACCGCGTATTTACGGATATTTAGGTACCGGATAATTAGGCACCCGGAAATTTAGGCACTCTTTAATAAGCGATCTTTATTTTCAAAATAATTTTAAAATGTTAACTTATATTTTATCCTTAGGCTATGGGCTATCGGTGACGTTATAATAAATAGCAACTATAACAATTCTAACTAAAGAAAAGCTGACAAAATGGGAAGAAAAAGACAATCATAAGAATGTGTGGAAAAAATGACTCATGAGTCATTATATAATATAGACATCACAGGATTCAGGGGAGGGGGGTAGAGATGATTCTCCGCTCATTGCTTCCGTCCATCACCAATCCCTAAGGTTGACTGGTTAGTTTTTAAAATTGATGACTATGCAATTTGTGTAAATATTTAGCTACTAATGTAAATACTTTAGATTAAAAAGTATTATAAAATATTTTTATTACGTCGGGGAGTGTTGGCGATAAATATAATCGCAATCGCCCTCTGCTTGTGGGAAAGGGAGGGGTCGTACTTTTAAAATGGGATGAGCGGAGGGGGGGGGGGCAACACACACTCTCACTTAAATGAGAAGATTTCTCGCAGGTAGATGTAAACTTGGTCGTAAAAGTTACGTAGTGACTCTGAAGGCTACACACTGGACTAAAGGGTATGTAAACACAAAGGTGTTAAAATGGAAGTGTGGGGATTATATTTTAGAGGCCTTCCAAAGACTTTGTTAAAACCATCATAATAATAATAACAGTAATAAAAATAATAATATATATAAGGGAAATGAAGATAAATTAATTTTATTGGGCAGTGTTGAAAGTTAAGGAAACGAGTGTTTTTTTAGCGGCCCCCGAAAGGGGAAAAGACGCTATTAGTTTTGTGTGAAATGTCTGTCTGCCTGTCCGTCCGTCCCGTTTAGATCTCGTAAACTAGAAAAGATATTGAAAATCCGACTTCACAATATTTTCGACCATTCAAAGTTCTGATGCAACGGCTACTTTTTTTTCCCTGAAAGCGAAAATTCTAATTTTCAAAATCAGTTATGCAAGCAGTTTTTTTTTAAAGAGAAAAAGCTAATTAGTATGCATTATAAGTTAGACCTAATTTAAACCAAATAGTAATTTTATAAATTTCATTTTCGTAAATTTATACAAATATCACATTAGATTCCGATTATTCCTTGAGGACTCAAATATTAGATTGAGCCTCTTCAAAACAATTACAGTATTCATTCCGAACCGAGGGTCCCGGGTTCGAATCCTGGTGAAGACTGGGATTTTCAACTTCTGAGTCTACCCAGCTCTAATGTGTACCTGACATTAGTTCTTGAAAAGTAAAGGCGGTTGGTCGTTGTGCTGGCTACATGACACCCTCGTTAACCGTAGGCCACAAAAACAGATGAACTTTACATCATCTGCCCTATAGACCACAATGTCTGAAAGGGAAACTAGTTAGGCCAGGTTCACATCTAACTTTACATTCACTTTCACCTATCCTTTGATCTGCGGGACCGTTGGGGTACTACACAAGATCTGTTAACTTTCTTTCTCCATTCTTATCTCTCATTTGTCTTTGATATAATTTCATTCGGATGTTCTTTCTGAAAATATTGAAGCCTACCTGGGTGGACCACTGGTCGTTCGGATTTATCGACGGTCGAAGGTTCAAACCCTGCCTGCTCCCATCTCCGTCGTCCTACGGGAGGCTTGGACTAGGAAGTAAACTATCTTCAACTCTGAAGGAACATCCGAAACATGAAAAACATTTTACTTCGGGGGCCTATTTTGAGTTTGCGTTTCCACACAAACTGTCTTTTGTAACATTGTTTTTATTGTTGTTGTTTTTTTAATCCTGTGTGCGTGCGTGCGTGTGTGTATATATAAAACCTTTTTTGTTGTTGTTTTCCTTTCATTATGAAGAATTTTGAAGAATAAAAAATTGTATATGGTACTGGACATGGGCGTAGCCGGGGGGTGGGAGTGGGGTTCAACCCCCCCCCCCGAAATGAGATTCCCCCCCCCCAGGAGGGGGTGGGATCGGAATTTAGTGTCTGATTTTTTGCTTTGATTTTGTTTAATTTAGGTGAGATTTTAATACCAAATCACTTGCCCCAGCACAGTCAAGGGTTTTTGAGTTTAAAACACCTTACCAAGGGGGTTTTGAGTTTAAAACCCCTACCGGGGGGGTTTGAGTTTAGAACCCCCTACCATGGGGTTTTGAGTTAAAACCCCCCTACCATGGGGTTTTCAGTTTAAAACCCCCTACCAGAAGGTTTTGAGTTTAAAACCCACTACCATGGGGTTTTGAGTTTAAAACCCCCTACCAAGGGTTTTAGCAATTAAATCCCCCTCTTCTATAAAACAAAACCAAAAAAAAAAATGCAAACGACAATCCCCAAACTCCAAAAGCACAGTTAAAGAAGATTTTGATTTTAAAACCCCCTCCAAACTTTACGATAACCCCCCTCTTCAATATAAAAAAAGTAAATTACACACTAAAAATTTTGAAGGGGTTTTGAGTTTAACCCCCCCCCCCCCTTCAGTAGGGTTTAAAGCCAAAAAAATACCTCTTCAATATAAAAAAAAACTAATTACGCACTCCAACTGTTATGAGCGTAGCTAAATTTGTTTTGACTCAGTTTTGAGTTTAAACCTCCCACCCCCTTCAGCGGGGTTTGAAGGTAAAAAATACCTCTTAAATATTAAAAACAAAGCAAATTATACACTCAAAATTATATGAATGTAGTCAAAGGGATTTTGAGTTTAAAATCCTCTCCAGTGGATTTTGAATTAAAATTACCTTTTCAATTAAAAAAAAAAGAAAATTACACATTCCAAAATCTATGAGCGTAGCCAAAGAGGTTTTGAGTTTAAACCACCCCCCGCCAGCGGGGTTTGAAGCTAAATAATACATCTTCAATATATAAAAAAAGCAAATTACGCACTCAAAATGCTATGAGCGTTGCGAAAAGGGGTTTTGAGTTTAAACCCCCTTTCAGAAGGGTTTGATGCTAAAAAAATTCCGCTTCAATATGAAAAAAAAGCAAATTACACTAAAAATATTTGAGCGTAGCCAAGCCAATTGTGGGTTTTGAATTTAAACCCCTCTCCTACAGATGGCTTTTTTAATGTTTAAAACCCCTCCAGATGGTTTTGAGTTTAAAATTCCCTTACAGAGCGTTTTGAGGTGGAAAACATTTATGTATAATATTATTCTAAAGCAAACTACAGTTACCAAATTCTATGACCGTAGCTAAATGGGGTTTTGAATTAAAAAAAAAAAACAGCTCCAGATTTTTTAGTTTAAAATCTCCAACAGATAATTTTGAAGATAAAACTTCCCTTTTCGATATAAAATCTAAAGCAAATTACAGTCACCAAATTCCAAGAGCGTATTCAAGAGAGGTTACACATTTCTACCAGTGGCGGGGCTCCGTTAATAAAGTGCAGTGAATAGTCATCTGCGAAATTGAAATGCGGCTCAACAAAGATGGCTAAGACAGATTTTAGGAGTCAGTTATAGAGATCGGGTCTAAATCAAGGAAATGCTATGACATCCTATTAAGTACAACTTGGCGCCACACATTCATGGGAGTCCTCAGAACAGGTGGGAAGAGGCTTCAGACACTACCAGTGACAGATTTTTGTGGAAACAGCTCGACGACTAATGCGTCGAATTCGTAAGAATAAAGGGTCAGAATGGAATAAAGATTATGTACACACACACATATACCATGCATATAAATATATTTTTTTCGGGGGGGGGGGGGGCGGGGGGGAAAAAAAATCCCCCCCCCCTCCCCCAGAAAATAATCCTGGCTACGCCCATGGTACTGAACACAAAAGGAATGGGGGAATCATACCTTCTCGAAAATTGTAGTAAATATATTTGGTTTATGATAGAGAAGGCGGGGTTAAATTGGAACATCAACAATCTTCTATAAGCACTACAAGAGGACAATTTTCTCCAGACTTCCATTTTAGCAGTTATGTACAATGCTGTACCCTGCCCTGTACTCCAGTGTGTTGCCTTGAGACTCATTACGTCATTTTCACGTCCTAGTTCAACATCTACCCGCCACAAATCCTCTCCCTTTATTGGGAGTGCGTAGAGGGGGAAGGGCTAAGGAGGTAAAGCAATAAGAGGAGAATCAACTCTACCTCTCCTTCCCTGAATCCTGTGGGGTCTATATTTTATAATGACTATTAATCAGGAGTCATTGTGTCCACACATTCTCACACGATGGTCATTGTGTCCACACATTCTCACACGATGGTCATTGTGTCCACACATTCTCACACGATGGTCATTGTGTCCACACATTCTCACACGATGGTCATTGTGTCCACACATTCTCACACGATGGTCATTGTGTCCACACATTCTCACACGATGGTCATTGTGTCCACACATTCTCACACGATGGTCATTGTGTCCACACATTCTCACACGATGGTCATTGTGTCCACACATTCTCACACGATGGTCATTTTTTCCCTTTTCCCTTTTTTTTTTTTTTTTGTATCATGAACATTCAGTAAGACTCGTTCTAGTTGCTATTTTTTATAACGTCACCGATAGCCCATAGCCTAAGGAGAACATATACTTTAACATTTTAAAACTACTTTCAAAATTAAGTTAATTAATTAATTAAAGAGTGCCTAATTTTCCTGTGCTTAATTTTCCGCCTTGTCAAAAAGTGCCTAATTATCCGGTGCCTAAATTTCCGGGTGCCTAAACATCCGGGTCCCTAAATTTCCGGGTGCCTAAATATTCAGTGCGTAAATATCCGGTGCTTAAATTTCCAGATACCATGTCAAGCATCTCAACAAGCCTAAAAACTGACCGTTGTTTGGAGCATAATGTTTCTCTGTTCTCCCACGAAATGCGCTGGTTTTTTTTTAATTTTTATTTGGCAAGGTACTGAACGATTACTTGAATTCTTGCGCGCCATCGCAGTTTTTCTTTTCTTGCATCAAGGCATCCATTGCGCCATCATTGGACATTCTCAGAGCTTAACCCAACCACGATGACACATACTAAGTATGGATGGCTGCTAGGCCCTGCGGAATGCGCGCTAGACTGTTGTTCGGTCGTCTCGCACTAATGATAATGTAGACCTAACCCTATCCGATAATCCCGAACTAATCATAATGTAAACTTAACCCTATCCGATGGTCCCGAACTAATCATAATGTAGACTTAACCCTATCCGATGGTCCCGAACTAATCATAATGTAGACTTAACCCTATCCGATGGTCCCGAACTAATCATAATGTAGACTTAACCCTATCTGATGGTCCCGAACTAATAATAATGTAGCCCTAACCTTATCCGATGGTCCCGGGTTCATACCTTGTCCGCTGCCATCCCCCGTCGGCCTGCTGGAGATTTAGATTAGGAAGTAGATTAACTTCAACTCTGAAGGACCATCTGAAACATTTAAAATATTTTATAAACATTTTAACGTGATTTACAGAAACCTGTATGCTGCTGAATTTAATTACCAAGATGTTTCCAGTCGCAGCAGCTTTCGTTTGCTAATTGGCCTACGGTAGCTATCGTGCCAAACAAATTACTAGGAAAAGTAAAAAAACAACAACTTTAGTCTTCGGTATGAAAACACAGTGTACGATATAGGTTAGTGGGTCCATTTTATTTTTTCAGATCCGACTTTCTAATAAAAAAATACATCCGCGTTTTTTTTTTATTTTTTTTTTACACTGAAACACAGTTTTTTACACAGCCACCCGATGTATATGCACAGTAGCTTATTGGAGAAAAAATAAATACGCCATCGTCAAACTTTTTAAATGCTGATTGGCCAAAATAACTCTACGGGGTAGGCCACAGCACAAAAATAGGAATCCTTCTCATACACCATTTTTCTTGTCTAGGTCAGACTTAAGTGACAGCAGTGCTTTTTTTTTAAAAAAATAGGTGCCGGTACCCAGTGATTAGGTGCCAGTACTCAGTAGTTGAATGCCTAACTTTTAACTACTAAAAATTAATAATATACGTTAAAATACAAGAAAAATAATAACTTTTTCAAAAAGGTGCCGGTACGCAGTACCGGTACGTACCGTCACAAAAAAAGCCCTGAGTGACAGTATATTTACTTTACACGTACCAATTCTTTTTATACTGTCAAGCGACATAACAGTACTGTATGACTCTTTATTTACGAGACTTCTATTAGTTTAGAAATGATCTAACTCACTAAAAATAAACAATTTCTGTCTGACGCCTCTCGCTTGTTTTCCTCTGCAACTTTCACAGCCAGTATTGAGTCCATGGACAGATCACCTCGTGATTTCATCATAATCCATCCTACCTACACAACCAAACCATCCGCCCACCTTTTCTATTCTGATAGATTCTATATCACATTCAACCAGGAGATTGTTTTTTTACTAAAAATTAACATTTCGCTAAAAAAACAAACAAAAAACAATAACACATAAATAATTACACAATTTTCTCACCATCTTGAAAACTGCGGTCTGCGAGTTAATCGTAATCACACATTACAACTTGAGAATTTATGAACATTCATAATTCATATCATTAACAGACTTTGCCTAAGACAGACAGATAAACAGACTTAAAAATTGGGGCCGCGTTTCCTGCTGGGATGTTGAAGAGTTTCCAAAGCGAAAAGTATTTCTTCTGAGACACACTTTAAGGCAATATAGTTATCAAACATATGAGCACAGTTATTGGAACATGGAATGTGAATAGACATAAACATAGATCTAGACTAAATCTAGGTCTGTATTTTGAATAAACCATTGTCATTGTAAATTAGCTTTCACTTTAGACTTAACATAGGCATTGTAAACTTTAAACTAGATTTAGATTAGACCTTTAAAAACTAAAACCGAACAACAGCCATCATGAAATTGTTCTGGCTATTTATCCTGATAATTATTAAATACACACTAGCTGAACACAGATCTAGATCTACCTCAGTCAACACTAAACTTAAGAAGGAAACAACAGTCATTATCAATCATCACACTATAGATTAATGCAACTTCAAAATAAACTAACATACACATCCATAATATTAAAGAAGATTACCCATAACAAATGGAAGTTCTCAAAGAGACACAGCTGAAATAAATGCCTATCACTTTTAATATTAATAGCAGGAGATGAATAATCAAATCCAGGGCTTAGATCTATAGATTGATGCAACATCTTCAAAAAAGTGTGCACCATGAAACAGAAAGCCATTCAATGTGTAACCTGTGATGGTACCACGCATCATGTCTATATAGGAATACACCTGTGTATTATGCCAAAATCAACAAAACCACTCTTCGTGGCACTGTGTACCGTGTGGGTTACCTCAGTTTACATCAGGACTGTTTGATTCCTTTGAGGCAGACACTTCTAACCCATACAACATCCTAAACACCATCCCAAACTAAAGTCACCAACCACTAGCCAGATCCACTCCTGTTAAATCTGCTAAAACAAATACAAAACCCTCATTAAACAAACCTACTTAGTAAGTAAGAAGTAATACCAAAATACCTTAAAACCTTAGTAATAAATTTATTTTCAAAGCATTAGGAACAAAACAGCAGAATTATAAATTTTATTAGAATGTGAGAAACCAGACATAATTACAGGAACAGAAACTTGGCTACATCTTGAAATTTATAATGCAGAAATTTTCAATAGTAATTATGAAATTGTTAGAAAAGATAGGGCTGATAATCATGGAGGAGTTCTTTTAGCAATAAAAAACACTCTTATAGCAGAAGAAATTACCTTACCTTACTCAAAAAATATAGAATCAACATTTTGTAAAAATAATACCACCTCAACATCTCTAATAATAGGCAGCATTTACAGACCACCAAATTCTAGATTAGAATACATGCAGGAACTATGTAATCAGATTACTACACTTAAAGAGACAAATAAAAATGCAGTTTTTTGGATTATGGGTGATTTCAATCTACCTGATATAAATTGGAAAACACTAACCATAGATAAACACCAAAACCTTAAGGACATAAATGAGATTTTTATAGAAACTTTACACAACCTAAGTTTAGATCAAATCATTAAAAAGCCAACTTGATTAAACAACACATTAGATCTCGTCTTAACCAACAGACCTGGATTAGTAGTTGATTATGATATTATCCCTGGTCTATCAGACCATGAGATCATAAAAATACACAGTCAGATAAAAGCAGTAGCCAATATAAAAGCCAAAAGAGAAATCATACGCTGGAACAAATACAACCTAACCCAACTACAACAAGTTGCATTAAACTTCCAACAAACATTCTTATCAGAAAAAGACATTAACCAACCAGTCGATGACCTCTGGAATTTCATTAAAAAAACTATCTTAAAAACATTATAGAAAATCATATACTAACTAATACACATCAAACAAAATAAATAAATGCTGGTTTAATAATAGATTAAAGAAGCTTTGTAAACAGAAGGAAAACCTATATAGAAAATTTAAAGAAACTAAGGCAAAAAGAGTTAATAAAAAGTACATAAAAATTAAACACCTAACCCAAAAAGTAAGCAGACAGCTGCAGAGTGAATACATAAAGAATGTAATATCTAAAGATAACAACAAAATCCTATGGTCATACATTAAGTATAAGAAAATGGGGAAAAAAAAGGGCATAGAGCCATTAAAAGGAGAAGACAACTTAATACGTAATGATAATGAAACTAAAGCTAACATCCTAAATAAATACTTTGCTTCAGCATTCTCAGCCCCAGGAGACAAAGACGTATTACTTAATGTGAACCAAGTAGACAACATAGGAGCTATAGAAGTACAAGAAAAGGGAATCCAAAAACTATTAGCCAACATCAAACCTAATAAAGTATCTGGACCTGATGGTATTCCAGCTAGATTACTCAAAGAACTAAGCAATGAGTTAGCACCGGTGCTCAAAATACTTTTCATGCATCTCTTAACCAGGGCAGAGTACCAAGGGATTGGAAAGAAGCTAATGTCACGGTTGTCACCCCCCTATTTAAAAAAGGAGACAAATCAGACCCAGGAAACTAAAGACCAGTATTACTTACCAGCATCACATATAAAATCCTAGAATACATAATATGTAGCAACATCATAGACCACTTAGACAAACAAAATGTCCTTACTCCATACCAACAATTCTTTAGGAAATATAGATCATGTGAAACACAACTAATAGGACTAATTGATGATTTTTCAAAAGGTTTATATAACAGTGAGCAAATAGATGCTATCTTATTAGATTTTTCCAAAGCTTTTGACAAAGTTCACCGCCATTGTTTGCTTAAAAAATTAAAATATTTTAGATTTGATGGTCCATTGCATCAGTGGATTAAAGATTTTCAGATAGGGAGATTACAAACTGTAATAATAAATGGCTCTAAATAAACACCGATAACAGTAAACTCATGTGTACCTCAAGCAACAGTCATAGGTCCACTACTATTTTTAATTTACATAAACGATTCACCACCAAACTGCATTAGTTCAGGAACAAAATCGATTATTCGCAAACGATTGCATAATATATAGAACAATAAAAACAACACAAGATACAGAAATTTTACAAAGAGAATTAGATGAATTACAGAAATGGGAATCAAATAGGAGCATGTCTTTCCACCCAGAAAAATGTCAGTTATTAAGAGTAACAAAAAAAACAAACTAAAACAAATTAATTCCACTTTATCTTATTCATGGTAAACCAGTAACACGGACTAAAACGCAAAATACCTAGGTGTTATAATAAATGAAAAACTATCATGGAATCACCATATTGATGAAGCTATCAAAAAATCAAACAAAGCATTAGGGTTTATTAAAAGAAATTTCTATAAATCAAATAAGAACATAAAACTAAAATGTTATTTAACCTTGGTTAGGCCAATAATATATTATGCATCCTCTGTTTGGAACCCCTTAAGAAAACATTAAGAAACTAGAACAAACACAAAATAGAGCAGTAAATTCATAACAAACGAATATTTACATTTGACTAGAGTAACATCTTTAGTAAAATCACTAAATTTAGAAAGCCTTCAGGACAGAAGACTCAAAAGTAAAGTAGCAATTATACATAAAACACTGAACCATAATCTTCAAATACAAAAACAAAATTTAATAAAATACTCTGAAAGACACAAAGATAAAGGCACATTCCTTATCTCATATGCTAGGATAAATTTGTACAAATACTCCTTTTTCCGTAGTGCTAATAGAGCATGGAATGGGTTGCCTGAGGTAGCCAGGAAAATCAGTGTCTTGGCAGAATTTAAGTCTTTGGTTAATATGCATGACTGAATGCATGACGCGTAGGACGTAATCATCTTCTTTTTTGAAATAACGTCTATATTATATAATATAATATAAGATGTGCGAACTCTCTATTCCCCTTTACACACGAACCTACGTATCTTCAACATTATTAGAGCCCACCATTTGCAGGGTAGTGCCTTTAAAACTTTCAATAACTGCAAAATATAGTATGCTTATACGTTTGTAGTCTCTCTAAAAATGAATGTAACCTCGACGTGACCTGAAAACATTTCATAGTTTGACCTTTGACACAATTTACACGTTTCAGTATCGCTTTCAGACGAAGAGGAGATTAGTTGGTGTTGCTTGTTGTACCTATTTACCCCTATTCCCCAAGAAAAAAAATCGCTGACAAACTTCAAAACTTGTCAAAGAGAAGCCACTCATCTAAGACTGAAATATCGAGTCGAAAAGAGTTGCACTTCTTTCTAAGTCGAAGATATGCGCAGCTAAAAGCTTTTTTTATTCCTTGGCTTATTATATTAGCCTAAGGAATAAATTAAATAATAATCTTTTTTTTTACGATGAACTCATTTTTAAAGAGTATATTTAAATGCATGTCTCAGTTTATGTCCTTACCTTCGGTTAAGTCCAACAACTAGGAAATAAAAATACACTCTCATACCTCGTGATTTAGTCAACACTTGAAATATTAGCTACTACTTATAAATAACCTATGGACCATTTCATATCAGTCAATGTGATACTAACAATTCATCGTATCAAATTTTGATAGAAAGTTAAAAAAAATAAAAAAAAATAAATATTCAAAATGAAATTTTCTGTTGATTGTCATACCCATGAGGACTAGACTTTTATCTCACATTTAAAGAAGATTTTTGATTAGCAGTAAAACAAGTGTCTGGATTAATAATTATGAACTATAGTCATTAAGTTCGAAAGACAAGCTCGTCTCGTCGACTGGAGTGTGTTCATGAGTGGTGGTGGAAAATAGTGTTACCTAAAGAAGTAAAGTCACTTTTTACGATAGGCACAGGTTTCTAATGAGAACATATTAAAGTAAAGTATATCAATTTATAAATATAATGAATAAAAAAAATATTCCTATGATTTATTCATAGTAGTCTTGGCATATTGTAATTGATATAAAAATTATTATGGCAGGATCGCAGTGAAGACAAGAACTATAACTTTAAATTCCCAACTATTTTTTAAATGTGGTTATTCCCCTTTGCAAATAAAAATAAAACATTTAAAAAAAATTAATTAAAGAAAGATGTAGGCCCCTAAAGCAAAGATTTGGGAATAGAAACTTTAGTACCGCTATTTAGAAGACAAAAAGTTACTAAGGACATATTTAAAATTAGTATTTTATAATTATATTTATTCTAAAGATGGTAAAATCTCAATCTTAAGCTAAGCTATAGGCAGTTTGATTACAACATTTGTCTTACGTTTGCGCCGTGCTTAGCCAGCAACCAAGATTTGTAGCTTCTAATCCACTACATGACATCAAGGTGGAAACGTTAGTTAGAGTGAACGACCAGGCTGATAAGAAAGCGAAACAAGACTCTATATAGGAAGCGTGTTCTTTGCACTGGCCACCGACAATCGCATAGCTGCTGAGGTACAGAGAAGGAATAAGACTGGGTTACCCGGGTAGTTCGGCATTAGGCCTCGCTTTTAGTCCCTAGTATCTTGGATTTCAAGCCCCTGGAAACAAAGGTGCAATAAATTTGAATCTATTTGGATCCATTTCAGACAGAACAATTGTTTAAATAGGCTGCTGGATTAAGCTCCTATGGATCCCAGGCGATACTGAAGAGTGATAGTCGATGCAGCAGAGAATGTAAGATTTATTTATTTATTTCGGTTGAAAAAAGGAGGGAAGCGCGCCCCAGAGCTAGCGAAACAGATAGATTGTCGCTTCGATTTTTTAGCATGACAGATAAGTTATTCTTGTTGAAATAAAAAATTATAAAACGGATAAGACAAAACATATTGTGTGATAATTTTGCTTTTATCAAGACTCAGCGGTTATGGATCTAGGACCAATCACTTGAGTTAAAGGAGCAATAAAATGTTGACGAATGTTATTTAATTGATTTGATAATTTGCCAGAGTCTCATTTTTTAAAAAAATGTTGAGACCTCCTATCTATACATAGTTAGGATAATCACATTAAACTTTATCATTGATGGGTTAATTACTCTTATATACGTTTACAGTTTAAAAAAAGAAAAGGCGAATACACTTGGCATACAAATAGAACAGGAATTTGAAAAACTCCAAGATATAACAAATCTAGATCTAGTGGGGTTTTTCTATTGGTCAGTGATTAAAATCTGGTTTGTCCCCCCCCCCCTCCACCTTTTGCCATTATTCACGAGCCCTTCGTGATCTCTCAACAAAAAAAAAAACTAGCTCTACGCTTTACAATCTAAATACTTAAAATAGTGATAGATTGTATTTATTTTATCTAGGATTATCTAGATTTACAGACTTGGTCTAAACAAAAGTATGCTTTCAATTTAATTTCATCTCTAATATAACTCCACTGAGATGATAGGCTACTTAAATTGTGTTTTTCAAAATAAGACTCCAGTGTGAAATAACCCACTTTTGAGTTGAAGTCAGTCAAGCCTACTGTGTTGTGTAGTCTAGCAATGTAACTTGTGGCATACTTCTTATCTTATCTTATATAATACAGACGTTACTTCAAAAAAGAAGATGATTACGTCCTACGCGTCATGCATTTAGTCATGCATATTAACCAATGACTTAAATTCTGCCAAGTCACTGGTTTTTCTGGCTAGCTCAGGCAACCCATTCCATGCTCTAATAGCACTAGGGAAGAAGGAGTATTTGTACAAATTTGTCCTAGCATATGGGACGAGGAATGTGCCTTTATTTTTGTGTCTTTCAGAGTATTTTATTAAATTTTGTTTTTGTATTTGAAGATTATGGTTCAGTGTTTTATGTATAATTGCTACTTTACTTTTGAGTCTTCTGTCCTGAAGGCTTTCTAAATTTAGTGATTTTACTAATGGTGTTACCCTAGTCAAATGTGAATATTCGTTTGTTATGAATCTCACTGCTCTATTTTGTGTTTGTTCCAGTTTCTTAATGTTTTCTTGAGTTGAGGGGTCCCACACGGTGGATGCATATTCTATTATTGGCCTAACCAAGGTTAAATAACATTTTAGTTTTATGTTCTTATTTGATTTATGGAAATTTCTTTTAATAAACCCTAATGCTTTGTTGGATTTTTTTATAGTTTCATCAATATGTGGATTCCATGACAGTTTTTCATTTATTATAACACCTAGGTATTTTGAGTTTTTAGTCTGTGTTACTGGTTTGCCATGAATAAGATAAGTGGAAAGACATGCTCCAATTTGATTCCCATTTCTGTAATTCATCTAATTCTCTTTGTAAAATATCTGTGTCTTGTTTTGTTTTTATTGTTCTATATATTATGCAATCGTCTGCAAATAATCTGACTTTTGTTCCTGAACTAATGCAATTTGGTAAATCATTTATGTAAATTAAAAATAGTAGTGGACCCAAGACTGTTCCTTGAGGTACACCTGAGTTTACTGTTATTGGTGTTGATTTAGAGCCATTTATTATTACAGTTTGTTCTCTCCCTATCAGAAAATCTTTAATCCTTTGATGCAGTGGACCGTTAATGCCGAAATATTTTAAGTTTTTAAGCAAACTATGGTGTTGAACTTTGTCAAAAGCCTTGGAAAAATCTAGTAAGATAGCATCTATTTGTTCAGTATTATCTAAACCTTTTGAAAAATCATCAATTAGTCCTATTAGTTGTGTTTCACATGATCTATATTTCCTAAAGCCATGTTGGTATGGGGTGAGGACATTATGTTTGTCTAAGTGGTTTATGATATTGCTACATATTATGTGTTCTAGTATTTTACATGTGATGCTGGTAAGTGATACTGGTCTGTAGTTTCCTGGATCAGATTTTTCTCCTTTTTTAAATAGGGGGGTGACATTAGCTTCTTTCCAGTCCTTTGGTACTCTGCCCTGGTTAAGCGATGCCTGAAAGAGTATTTTGAACACTGGGGCTAGCTCATTGCTTAGTTCTTTGAGTAATCTAGCTGGAATACCATCAGGTCCAGACGCTTTATTTGGTTTGGTGTTGGCTAATAGTTTTTTAATTCCATTTTCTTGTACTACTAAATCTTCTATGTTGTCTACTTGGTTCAAATTAAGAAATATGTCTTTGTCTCCTGGGGCTGAGAATGCTGATGCAAAGTATTTGTTTAGGATGTTTGCTTTAGTTTCATTATCATTATGTATTATGTTATGTTCATCTTTTAATGGCGCTATGCCTGTTGTTTCCATTTTCTTAGACTTAATGTATGACCATAGGTTTTTGTTGTTATCTTTAGATATTACATTGTTTATGTATTCACTCTGCAGCTGTCTGCTTACTTTTTGGGTTAGGTGTTTAATTTGTATATACTTTTTGTAAACTCTTTCTGCCTTGGTTGCTTTAAATTTTCTATATAGGTTTTCCTTCTGTTTACAAAGCTTCTTTAGTCTATTATTAAACCAGCATTTATTTATTTTGTTTGATGTGTATTTAGTTGGTATATGATTTTCTATAATGCTTTTAAGATGGTTTTTAATGAAATTCCAGAGCTCACAGCTACTGTTCACTTCTATCAAAACCTGTCAGATCGTGCAAACAACTTAAAGTGGTTACTATTTCAAGTTGTATTTTGTTCCCATTCTCTGTGTTCAATTTATCTAATTTCTTTATTTTCTGTGAACTTGTGGTTCAAGTCTGGCTAAAGGATAAGATCTATGCTCCAGTAACTTATTTTGTTGGATTCATTTACCTGTACAGGACTTCTCAAAGATTTCATCCTTGGTCAAGTTGTTTGTTGCTGCTTTTGATGTAAGTCATAAGTAGAAATAAGATTTTCCAATATAAAAAGTTTATTTGAAGTTTTGAAATAAATTAGCTTTTTAAACTCAACTCTATGGCAACAGGAATACACATGTTTTTTTTTCAATTTACTGCTGTAAAAAAAGAATGATCTATGACTTATAATAAATATGAATGACTGAATTAAGAAAAGGTACCCAAAAAGTCTAAGTTTTGCAAAGCAAAAAAAATAAATAAATAGAAAATAAAACAAAACAAAATTGGGACTTTTATTGAGGGGTGGGGCGATTAAATTTGATCTCTAATCAACATACCATTAGAATTAGGCTATTTTCCCGTTAATTGCCCCAAGGACTTGTAACTGGCAGACTGGAACTGTTTGGTTTGTAGAAGCATCATTTGTCTACAGGCTACATAATCAAATTTAATGTTATGTTTTGATTAACACATTGCATAAATGGATTTTGAATTATAGGTAATTCTGCTTAAGATTTTATATTTGTGAAGCAATCAAGTTTCATTTCAACATTTTGAATAGTTTTTCTTGTTTGTTTTTTAATTTCAGATCAGATTTCAAGAGAGATGTCCATTTTTACCCAGGTGTTTTTCACATTTACAATGGATATCTTTCTAGGGACTTACTTCTCAGAACTCAATTATGAGCTGAAATTAGAGAAGACTGCACCAGTATGAGCTCATTACTACTCTCATTACAAGTTCATTTCACAACGCTATTTGACATTCAACTATCAAGCAAAACATATTGGCATGCCAAAGCTGATTGCCTGGCCATTGTTTTACATTACATCTTGGTCATGTTTTATCTGGCGACACATCTGGGTTGTATTAGAGGACTGCATCTGGTATATTAACCTACGACCAAGGCATGTTGAATATTGCCGGGTACCCGGTCACAATCACCTTCAGCCTGTTACACGTCATCCATCACTTCGCCAAAGAGTTTTCAGACTATAGTTATGCATCTTTTCTTAGCATTTATGCTTGTACTTCTGAACAATGTTCTTAAAAACGTAGAACCACTTAAGTTTAAGACTTGAATATTCAACATATAATTTTGTGTTTACTATTATAGTTGAAATGAATTTATTAAATGATACTTACTGTTTATGAGTGTAAATGGTTAGATTTTGCTTTTGATTTGATTTTTGTATTTATTCTGCAGGCTTTCATCCTGTTGTAATTAAGGCTATTTGAACTCTCTTTTGAAGTAGAGATTTTCTTTAATATGGTGAAAACTCCGTTCAGAGAAACAAAAGGCTGGCATAAAACAAACCATCATCCAGTTTCTTGTTTTCAATAATTGTTTGGTTGTGAACTGAATATGTTGGCTTAGGTCTTTGTTTAAAAAGTACTATGTGCTTGTTTATTGATTCTAATCCAAGGATTTTTTTTTCCAGAAACTAGTTTATTTGTTAAACATTTAAACTTCTATTAAAAAAAACTATAATTTTTAATTGTAGTTTCAGTAGTAAATGTATATTACTTTGCTAATCTGTTGTACAGGTCTGAGGGACTCTAGTTCAGTTGTATATATTCCTACTTAATGAATGTCATGCTGGTACTTGAAATCTATTTTAGAAACTCTTTTTTTTTCTTGGTTCTTATAGTTATGTTTCTGCTTGTCCTCTGTCTGTGCGGTAGTCCACTGTATGTGTATAAGTGTTTTATTTACTCTTTTTTTATAGCTGAATTTGGCATTCATAGAATAGGTGGATTTGGTTTGCATCAATGAATTTTGGTGTGGGGTGATAACTCTTGGTCTATGAGTGTTTAGTTCAGTTGTCTACCTTGCTTCCATAGCTTATTGTATCTTAGCTTTTAGTTTCAATAATTTCATTTTAGTTAGCTGCCTTTTTGTTATCTATTTCTAATTTATTGTCAATTATTTAGGTTTAGTTTTATTTTTTTTTAAAACTGAATTAGTCATTCACAGGATAGATGGATTTATACCAGATCAAAGTATTTTGCCTGGTATTTTATCTGATAAGGGGATTTAAGTTGGGTGAATCACCAGGCAGGATTGTAAAATGTTTTACATAATTCGGATGCTCCTTCAGAGTTGACGATAGTTTACTTCCTAGTCCAAACCTCCCGCAGGACGACGGGGGATGGGAGCGGGCAGGGTTTGAACCCTCGACCGTCGATAAATCCGAACGACAGTCCAGCGCGCAAACCGCACGACCAGACAGCCATCCAATTTTATTGGATTTTTTTGGTATGGTATGATAACTTTTAGTCTGTGTGTCTCTAGATCTAGTATTTACCCCGCGTCCTATATTTTGTACTTGTTGTTTTCAGTAGTAAATGTATGTTACTTTGCTAATCTGTTGTAAGGTATTACCCAATATTCTGAGGGACTCTAGTTCGGTTATATATATATTTCTACTTAATGAATCTCATGCTGGTACTTCAATTCTGTATTAGAACCTTTTTTGTCCTCTGTACTTTGTGTTTATTTTTTTAAACTTTTTTTTTATTACTGAATTTGGCATTCATAGAATAGGTGGATTTGCTTTGCATCAATAGATTTTGCCTGATATTTTATTTAATATGGGGATTTATTTTAGATAAATTGTCAGGCAGGATTTCCTTGGTGTGGGGTGATAACTCTTGGTCTATGAGTGTTTGGTTAAGTTGTCTACCTTGCTTCCTTAGCTTATTTTGACTTCGCTTTTTGTTTCAATTATTTAGGTTTAGTTTCTTTTCTTTTTTTAAACTGAATTAGTCATTCACAGGATAGATGGATTTGTATCAGATCAAAGAATTTTGCCTGTTTTTTTTTATCTGATAAGGGGATTTAAGTTGGATAAATTTCTAGGCAGGATTTTTTGGTATGGTATGATAATTTTTAGTCTGTGAGTATTTAGTTCAATTGTCTACCTTACTTCCTTTAGCTGTTTCTACACTGGCTCTAAAATTATATAAAATGTTTTAAGTAGTGGTGGCTATTAGCTTGTTTGTCATTCGCAACACTTTCTTAAGGTTGTTGTTGTTCATTAGACATTCTTTAAGTCTAATTGGTTGTTTTTTTTTTCCTAGACATTTTGTATGATTAATTGGTTGTTTATTTTTGTTTGTAATTATTTTATGCTGTAATACTTTTGCTAACTAGACTTAGTCATTTCATGAGTTTTATAATAATTTTTTAAAAATGATTATTCTCTTTTTATCTGATGACATCAATCATAATTGCTGCTTTTGGTTTTATTTCTTACATAGTTTCTGTTAATTGAAAATGAACCTTTTTTGTTTCTAGTTTTAGTTTCAGTTCATTTGATATGTGATATGGTATTGTTTGATTGCTAGTTTCAGTACATTGAAGATGGTATTGTTTGATTGCTAGTTTCAGTACATTGGAGATGGTATTGTTTGATTGCTAGTTTCAGTACATTGGAGATGGTATTGTTTGATTGCTAGTTTCAGTACATTAGAGATAGTTTTGTTTAACTGCCAAGTGTAGCTCACAGGTTATGGTCTTGTTTGATTGCTTGTTCAGTTCTTGCTTCATATCATTGGGTATAAATTGATACAACCTAATTGGATTAATTAAATATGCACTAATTTCCATTCAAGTCACACATCATTTTATTTTTGCTTGTGATGCTCACTTGTTAGTTTTTCACCTCTACAAGATTTTGATTACACTCTAACCAAAGTCATACTATTACACAGCCTGTTGTAGGAGGACATGTTTTGCTTGATGAACATTTTGTTTAGTATAAAATTATTTTTGTATTCATGTCATAGTAGCATTACATTATCAGTTGTTAAACATTGAGAGTATTTCACACAAGTATTTATGATGTTCATTCTTTGATCCAGTGCTTACAATCTGCTGCCTGTGTGTTAGTGTTCATTAACATATGATTGTTGACATCACATTTTTACTACTTTAAATATATATATATATATATATATTTATATGTAAATTTGCTTATTTTAATGTGTGTCTTAATAGAGCTAAGATTTGAATCCTATGGATTGCTCATTCTTTCCTATTTATTTTTAGAACTTAAGTGGATCTAAATTATTTTACTTGTCATTTTTATTTATGTGTATATTTAAATAATGAATGACTACTAATGAAATATTTAAGTAAAATGAACTATTGATAAATAGTTCACAAGTGTTTACACTAATGGAACTTGGACTACAGATATTATCTACAGAACATGTGTGCATTCAGATTCATAATAATGACTTTTGTATTAATATGTATTTATATAGTGTTTCTGTATTTTCAAAAATCAGTTTGCCAGTTCTAGTATACAAGATTAAATGCTTGGTTATACAAGTGTACGTTTGTTTATAATACTGGTGAATATGTCGGCCTTAACTACCAGTACATAAATGTGTATTATTTCATTTGGAATCTCTAAAGTTTGTACAAGTTGCCTATGTGTAGAGAGTTCTGAGAAAAGAAAAGTACTATTTATTATTTGTAAAGTAATTTGTACCCAAGTCTGCACTGTCTATTTATTAACTGGTATTTTTTTTAGAAAAAGAGAGAAAATGTGTAATTTATTTGTTATTGGGTTTTTATTTTTAGAAAGAATAAATGTTATTTAATTTGTTTTTATTTAATACATTTTTTTTCAAGTGCTAATTTGTTTGTTGTCTTTGACCAGGCTGTGACAAAAATCTTGAAATACCAAACATACCTTTGAAGACCATTTTGTTAAAAATCTAAAACGTTACTTCTACTGATGTAGTTGTTATTCAGTTTACTTATGTCTGGATCTATGCCAACGCCTGTAGATCTCTAACTCACATTATCATTTTACTTGTATCTAGATTTAGTACAGGTCTGTAGATCTCTAACTTATATAATGATAATCTACTCTTCCATAAAAAAATTAAATGACACATTTTAGTTCTGCACAATTTTTAATAGACAATGAATTGTAATATAATAATCCTTGAGCTATAAAAATATTTCAAATTACACAATTCCAATAATAGAATATGCGTCCTCCGTTTGTGACCCCTCAACTCAAGAAAACATTAAGAAACTGGAACAGATACAAAATAGAGCAGTGAGATTCATAACAAATGAATATTCACATTTGACTAGAGTAACACCTATAGTAAAATCACTAAATTTAGAAAGCCTTCAGGACAAAAGACTCAAAAAGTAAAGTAGCAATTATACATAAAACACTGAACCATAATCTTCAAATACAAAAACAAAATTTAATAAAATACTCTGAAAGACACAAAGATAAAGGCACATTCCTCGTCCCATATGCTAGGCCAAATTTGTACAAATACTCCTTCCTCCCTAGTGCTATTAGAGCATGGAATGTGTTGCCTGAGTTAGCCAGAATTTAAGTCATTGGTTAAAATGCATGACGCGTAGGACGTAATCATCTTCTTTTTTGAAGTAACGTCTGTATTATATAAGAAGAAGAAGATTCCTTTTCTGCTGTATCTCTAAGTCTAAAGAAAACGCCCATACATTGATGAAATAAGAATCGATGCTCTCTCTCTCTCTCAATTTACTTCCATCCTCTATGACAGTGTCCCCAAACTTTTCTTTTGACGGAACACTTCTTGGATTTGAGAATTTAGCAGAACACTGCATATTTATTGAGGTAGGATTTTGTCTTTTGTAAAATAAAAAAACAATGTAAACCATATTGCAATTAAATATAACATTATTTTCAAAGACTGAACTATACTCAAATACAGACTGAAATATATTATTGTTAGGTTAAATGACTTTGATGTTATTGTGTACTTGAAGAGCTAACGTCTTGATATCAAGCAGAATACTGGTAAGTTAATTCTATCTGCGTGGTGAGGCCTTAAGCCAGTTTTTATACTTTTTTTTGGTGACATCCTGCTTCAAACAAATCTAATCTCTAGGTCGAGGATGTAGGAAATCTAATAATAGACCAGTACTTGAAATAGCATACAATGATAAATTTACAAATTTAGTTTCTGCATCTAGGTCTACATGATACTTCTAGATCTACTTTGGCATTATATTAATTGATTAATGTTCAGCATGTAGCCATTGTAGGCTAACTATCTACTTAATAGTAGTCTAGATCTATATCTAGTTCTCTATTACTATCAAGATTTATATGAATACAAAATTAGATTTTAATTCTGAATGATATCCCTTTGGGTGTGTGTGTGTGGGGGGGGGGGGGGGAGTGAGGTTAAAACCACCATTTCCAATACAAAGAAAAAAAGCTAGTCACTAAATTTCATGAGAGTAGCTAAAAGGTGTTTCATAGTAAACCTTCCCCCCCCCCCTCTTCCAATAATAAACTAAAACAAAAATATAGTAACTAATTTCTACCATCATTAATAAAGTGCTGTGAATGGCAGATTTGACCTTTGACTAACATTTTTTTTAAATAAAAGAGTAGCAGTATAATGCACTTTAAGTAGGCCTACCTCTAAATATGCATTTTTTTAGTTTCAAATACTTGAAATAATGCTTGGCATCAGGGCTGTGCCCCGGACCTCACTGGGAGAGATCGCAGCGCTCCCCCCAGACCCCCTATCTGGCAAGGGCGAGGTTACCACTGTTTTTCCATTAACTCAAGGAATAACTTTTCTAGGGTCGAAAAAACGTCCAAAAGAATGAAGGGTTAGAATGTAAAGTAATGAGGATTACGTATAAACAAACACACGCACACACACACACATATGTATATATATGTATATATATATATATATATATATATATATATATATATATATATATATATATATATATATACATATATATATATATGGGGGGGGGGGGGAATAAAAGTCCCCCCCAACCATCCCCGAAAAAATTCATGGCTACACTTTTACCCCCAAATGATGCCACATTCCTAGCTAAGCCACTGATTACAACTTTTATCGTGCTCAAACAATAATTAACAATTTAATCAGATTATTATCCCTTTGATACGCTGTAAGAAGTTTATATACATATCAAAATATTATGGTTCCAACTGTTAGCTAAACTAAAATGCCATTTACACCGGATTCACCAAATACAAATGTAGCTAGCTATTTATAACTATGAACAATAAATAAAAATCAGTAGGGCCTATATTAGACCATCATAGACAACTAAAGACTACTAGTTAGGACTATTATATGCTTGGATTGATATTAGGCTGATATAAATGTCTGATACTTTATAAATGGCTTGGCTTGTAGCTTGAACATTCGTTTTCCCTTTTCAAATGATTCTGCTTATTGACTATTTTATTTAAAAAAAAAATACAACGTATAGCCCAAAATAAAAAATGATTAATTTGTCTAAAAATAACAGGAAGGGAGGCTATTCTGTAAATGTGGAAACTGCTTATTTACGAGAAACAAAATTATAACTAGAAATAATAGACGAGAGGAAAAAAAAAAGGACCTCACATTAAAAACGTTTATCGAGATAAATTGAAAATAAAATTATTTGCTTTAGTTTCCGTGTATTATTATTATTTTAATTTTGCAGAAAATGAGGGGGGGGGGGGGGCAATTGGTTGGGGAAAGATACTGGAGATTCGAAGTTGATAATTTTTTAATTTTGTTATTTCCACATATTTCTTAGCCACATGTTCCAGCTGCGAGAGAATGCTTTCCCCCAAGTTAAAATTGATCAAATTATTATGAAGCGCCACCTAGTGGAATTTCCATCAATACTTAACGAGAGGAAACCGAAATCAGAATTATTAATACGATTATTAATCATTGTTTTGCAGATGGAAGGGAATCTGTGTGTTTAGTTCTAGAACACTAAAACTTCGACAAAAAACATTGGATAGAAGTTCTGGTGGAACACTTTGACAGAATCGCGACTCTTAATATCAGTGTTTCTCAAACTGTAAATTCAGGGGTCTAATTTAAATCATAATATTATTTATTATAATACAATATTATCTTATTTATTAAGTTAATGGCATCACACATTTGTAAGAAGTCCTTGAGACTTAAAAAGCTAAGAACTGCTGTTTAAACTTTTGTATGCTTACCAAAACCTTGACGAATCCACGAGGGATATGTTTTTCTGTGAGAGTGAAGAGTTGAAGTCGTTAGGCCAAATTCTTATTTTTTATCTTTTCGTTACGTGGCTCTGAAGTCCATGGCGCGTGGTCTGTGAGACATGCCCGTTGGAAACTCAACTATTCATTTAAACATAGCCAACGTCTAATGTTGTACTCAATATCATCTTTTGATAAGCAGCTTTGTCAGCATTAGATACAGGGCCGGACTGGGAGTCAAAACCGGCCCGGGCATTTCTATACAATCAGCCCACAAATTGTATGCCACAATGCAAATGATGAGAGTCCAATCATACCTGACCTCAAAATCATAGTGTAAATTTTAATAATGTATCGAAAGTAGTTAGTATATGAATAATTTATTAGATGATTTTGAAACTATCAGATAAGCGCTATTACTAAACGAATAAAGTATAACACTTGTAATGGGGAATCTCTTATTATTCTTGCAACCATATACATTAGCATTCACATTCAAAACAGCTGAAGATCCCCCATTAACGAACATATTGTTTAGGATTCACTTTCACTCTTCGCCATTGGCTCAGACATTTGAACTTCAATTTAAAAATACAACTCTTCATCCTCCATTATTTTAACTGTCCATCTCACAAGGTCATGGGGCGCGGTGGCTGAGTGGTTAAGTGCTTCCGAACCTGGGTCCTGGGTTCGAATCTCGGTGAAGACTAGGATTTTGAATTTCGGGATTTTTAAAGCTCCCCCGGGTCCACCCAACTTTAACGGGTACCTGACTTTAATTGAGTAAAGGCTGTTGGTCATTATGCTGGTCACATGACACCCTGCTAGTTAACCATTGGCAAAGAAACAGATGATCTTAACATCTGATCTATAGATCGCAAGAGAACTTTACTCTCAAATACTGCTTTCTCAATAACTTGGAAACCTAGTTTGATTGCATCTTAAAGCTGGCTACACACACACACACAACAGAACATATCCACTTGTTTTTAATATCCTTATTGTCACGATCATCAATGGTACTGGATGTCACGTTGAAGATTACCTTGACCTTGATCTATATTGAACAATCAATGATCGTGATTGCCGAGGATTTAGAAATCGTCAGTTGATAGAATGATCATTTAGAAGTTGCCAGTTGATAAGAGGATCATCTAGAAGTTGCTAGTTGATAAGAGGATCATCTAGAAGTTATCAGTTGATAAGAGGATCATCTAGAAGTTACTAGTCAATAAGACGATCTAAGTATGTTATTATTAAATTCAACGAAGAAACTTCTCTTCGACAAATACAAATACTTTAATTCAGAACTTGGAAAAGCTATTCACAAATAATTACAATGATATACTGTGATAGAATAAAACACAAATTAAATTTCTACTAGTTTAAATGATCTACACAATAATATGATCATGTATCTTTCTTTGAGTTCCAACACGAGACTCTAGTACATCTTCTCTCTAACACGTTCCGCTCGACACTGGCGGTAATATCTCCAAGCTTCTAGATCTTTGGGCAATACCACATCGTTACCCGTCGCCAACCAATAAAATACAACTTAACATACAATAGTTAACCTTTCTGACCAATTACAATTATTCTAATAAAAGGTTTCTGTCTACTTCGATATCATCGAGGTAGCTGAAATTCTGACGACAACCTTGGGCTAAATATAGACAAAGCGTACGTGACACTTACGTTCAGTAAAACAAATGCTGTCAAGATAAGCTCATGCTCTAGCAAAGCCTCTTTGTATTCTCCTTTCAGATCTTGTGGTGTATATAACAGATGATGTAAAGGTCATCTGTTTCTGTGGCCTACGGTTTACGAGGGTGTAACAACGACCAACCGCTTTCCCCAATTTATGTCAGGTACCCATTAGAGCTGGGTGGACTCAGAGGCGTCCAAAGATCCCGAAATTTAAAAAAAAAGTTCTTAGGTGATCGGTTAACGTTACTCTACTTATTCCAGAAGAGTTAGAAGAGTCTTATCAAACAAATCATCCTGATTGCTTTTATGTGAAATATAACGCCAAATGATTAAAAAATTTTATTAATTTAAACGATCAAAACAAGACTATGGCTTGAATATTCCTGGTCCATTTGTGAATTTGATGGGAAGCCGCCTCTGAGTTTATATGATAACATAAACTCTCTTTGTAATATTGTTTTGCACTGCATTCCAGCAATAGCTTTTAATACTTATTTTATGCTTTTTTCCTTTTTTTAGATTCTTTTGAATTTCGATTCCAATCAACACGTTTCAATACATTTCAAAATAATAATTGTGATTCGTGAAGGACTTTGTAGCGGGCTAACCCAATCAAACAAAAAAAAAATCGTTTGTGACTGGACATGTCCTCTATAGGACTTGGAACGTGGTTGTTGATCCCTTTATACATTCACACTAACGTCGATCGCTGGCTGCCTGGTCGTGCGGTTTGCACGCTGGACTGTCGTTCAGATTTATCGATGGTGCGTGGGTTCAAACCCTGCCCGCTCCCATCCCCCGTCGTCCTGCGGGAGGTTTGGACTAGGAAGTAATTATCTTCATCTCTGAAGGAACATCTGAAACATGTAAAACATTTTACAACATCCGAAACATGTAAAACATTTTACAACATCCGAAACATGTAAAACATTTTACAAAACATTTTACAAACATCAGAAATAAAGGCCTGAATTTTCTTGTTTGTCGTTTAGTGACGTCTACTAGAAGCACTATATAGACGGATGAAGGATATCTACGACCATGCTTTAGATTAGTAGTAGACTTGAAAAGTGTCAACAGTAGTCTTATTTAATCATGACGCTGAAAGTGTTGCCTTTTAAGAGAATAATATAAATCTCAAAGCAATTTACTGGCATTCATGCGGCTCTTTTGGTGGCCCTACCGGTCCACTTGGGAACCGGCCCACTGAGCATTTGCCCGAATGCTCATATACCCAGTCCGCCCCTGATTAGATGTGAGAAAATGTCTAGGTCGCAACTGGGTCTGCGTGGTCTTGTGAGATACTGCATACTTCATTAATCTTCGGACTCGAAGTCGATGTCGTAATACCAATAGCATTCTTGTTCTTGGTTAATATCAGGAACAGAGACATAGTAGCTCAAGACAGTGTCATTATTTTTATAATGGCATCTAAACCTTGGTCATACATTATGATTACATAGTCTTCATACAAGTAAAGGGAGATCAATTAGTAAAACAAAATGTCGGGCTAGCTATGCTTTGTTTTTGAAAGTCATTTACAATCAGTTAGAAACCTTCCTCATTGTTATTATTTGATAAAATAGTTTATACAAATATTAATAATTTAACTGTAAATTGATTGTTTGATATATCACTTGAATATAGTATTATATCATTTATATCACAAATATATATATATATATTTATTTATAGTAGTATAGCCTACACACTTAAGGGATATCTCTTTTCCTAGAAATTTCCTATCATAAGCTCAAGAGACTATTCTTGACACTGTTGCATTTTAGTTTTATTAGTCGTAATCCACAATTAATGTAATCACGTACATCTAATTTTATTTAATAGAATCAAAGTTTATAAATAATGAATCAGCTTTAGCTAATGCGAGTTATAAATCAGTTTATTCCTACTAACTTGTCAGTTGTTTCCCTTTCCTTGTACTTTTTTTTTTGTAATAACAGTTGTTTTTTTAATCTCTGAAATTTTAATAATCTCAAAATATCTGTATTTGAACCAGTTTATCATTAATGATTCTCTGGGTGTAGATGTTTCTAAGATTTTCTCTGAATGTAAATATTTGTAAATGTTTATCATTAATGATTATGATGTTGTAGATGTTTCGAAAGTTTTCGCTGAATGTAGATTCTTGTCAGCTATTTTTGATTCATGATTCTCTGATGTTTATGAGCTGTTCGTTGTTTTTGAATTGGATTCAGACCAAAAGAGATACCAGAAAATATTTTTTTTACCCAAGATAACAGATGATGATCTTAGTTCTCGTCCTATTGGGTACAATGACATGTGATAACTCTTTTTATTAGTGTGTTAGTTGACTCTTCAAATGTATGTGTGACCCTATAGGTCTACTAGTGTTGTGTACTATGTCCAGTCACCACTAGCTCGAGAGAGTGGCTCCAGGTCTGAGTGTATTTTTGTCTGTCTTCTTTTTCTCTTCGTTTTTCAATTTAAACAAATGCGGTATGCGCGCTGGACTATCGTTCGGTCGTCTCAATGGTCCTGGGTTCATACCCTGCCCGCTGCCATCCCCCGTCGTCCTGCGGAAGGTTTGGACTAGGAAGTAGATTGTCTTCAACTCTGAAGGAACATCCGAAACTTGTCAAACATTTTTTTTTTATACACAGATCATCTATCTAAGAATATACTGACATATGCAACATATTATCAATCTAGAAAAATACACTGACATATGTAATTGATTATCTATCTAATCTAAACAATGCACTGACATATAGAATAGTTTTATTAATTTAGGATCACCTAAATACATTGTTAAGAGATACGGTTTGAACATATTGTAAGACATGACTTTCTGTCAAAAGTCATCCTTCAAGGTACAGTTTAGAGAACATGAAGAACGAGTCTTCCAAAGAAAAGCAGGCTGCACAATGTAAAAGAATGAATCAACCTTTCTCTTGAAGAACAGCTGCTGACTGGAAGAATGGATTAGGTTACGCGAACCATCAAAGCACACTAAAGATGAATATCAGGGTTAATGGACAGATTAGATCTAATCTGACATATTATATATGTATATTTATATATATATATATATATATATATATATATATATATATATATATTGTTGTAACTCTAAGGTAGGCACTCAACGAAAGGCAGGTTGGCAACAGTAAACGATGTATTTATTTATTATAAGCATCAACAAATAAAAAATAATAGTTACTAGCTAGACTTGGACTTCTGCTATAAAGTCACAGGGAGTAATATGTCTTAAGTTCCAAGAGTCCTACTTCATACCAGAACACAGAGCAGACCACAGACACACTTCCCAGTGTCGCTCTTAGTTTCCCAAACAGTTTCCTAGTATCACACAGGACAGCACTCAGCACCAGACTGTTCAGACTCCCATGACTTTTAGCCGGCTCACAACAGTCTTTCTTCCTGTCTAAACATGTCTTCCACTACTTGTGTTGAATGGCGCTTTGATGCGCACCATCAGTGTGGCTCGGGAGCGGAGTTACAATATATATATATAATATACTGACAATCTAACATACAGGCCTACAGCAGATTATCTATTTCAACAATGCACTGGCTAGCTTTTTTTTCGTATTTGCAACTTCTCAAGTAGTTTTTAAAGTGCAACAAAGTTCAAAAATATCAAATAATTGAGAACGGAATTTTTCAATTACTTTCTTTGTATTTTTAGATACAAATGGTCATGGAGTTTCTGAAAGGCTTAGAACAAGCTATGAAACTTGGACTCTCTAAAGAATCTTTTATTGAAGTTTGGCATCAAGAATCCAAAATAAAACAAATGGAGATAGAAAATATGTTATTAGATAAAAGACTTCAAAGTCAAACATTTGAAAAGGTAATGGATGCGTGATTTAGAAACTATGTTCTTACACAAGGTGTCACACTGGGAGATAGTTGAAACAAGTCAAGTAAAGGTACCCTTATGAGACCTTGCGATCTATGGAGGCAAATGGTGTAAAGCTCATCTGTTTCTATGGTCGACAGTTATGTGTAGAGGACAGTAAAGGTGTCGTGTGATCTTGACTTACTTAACGTATACTAGGTGCCCATTAGAGATACTCAAACTCAGGGGCCGCTTAAAAATCCCGAAAAAGAAACACCCAGTCTTTACATCAAAAAAAAAAAAATGAAAGGCATTTTATAATCAGTTGCATTAAAAAAAAAAAGCACTTTTTCATTCTGACACAACTTTCTACTACTAATGGAAAATAAACATCTCATTTAGGGAAAAATCAGCAAATCAAATATCTATATTGTCTGTATTGTGGAGACAAGCCTCTCTCCTAAAAGCAAGCCAGATGCACAAAAGGTTTAGGATGTGACTCACCTGCCTAACTCAATATACTTGATAACATCAGACACTTCGTTGGGGGGGGGGGGGTGCTGACTATGTGAGTTACGTCTTATTCGTCAGAGCCAGACAATAGCAGCAGCGTTAAAGTACGTCAGCATGGATCGAACCGAAGCTCGTTGGGAATTCGAAAGTCCTGCAAAGTATGCTGAAACAAAAGTTGGTTTATTAATTACTGGTAGTTAATGTTTTTTTTTATACCAACAAGGAAAATTAATTCTTCAAGTGTTTGATACAAATCAAAATAAAACAAAGACTTGATAGATTAATATTTTTTTTGCTTCTAATGTTTAACACTATTCTCTTACAAATATTTTCAGACTTCTGAACGAACATTGTCCCAGCGTTTGGAGCGACAGACCCAAGAGAAACAGGAGCAGACGTCATTGGAAATACGACAAATTCAAAATGAACTAACGCAAATCAATGATACATTGAAAAACTACAGCAGCTTGATCAGCTCAAAGATTAATAGAGATATTCTAAAACGGCATTTCAGATGGGATGCGATTCAACGACACGAGGGTAAAACAGTTACAGACATCTTTTCAATTTACGGATTCAAAAGAAAAGAAATTACAGAATCCAATGCAATCAATAGACACAAAAGAAATAAAATTAAACCATTCAATACCATTAAAAGATACAGAAGAAATAGAATTAAACCATTCAATACCATTAAAAGATACAGAAGAAATAGAATTAAACCATTCAATACCATTAAAAGATACAGAAGAAATAGAATTAAACCATTCAATACCATTAAAAGATACAGAAGAAATAGAATTAAACCATTCAATACCATTAAAAGATACAGAAGAAATAGAATTAAGCCATTCAATACCATTAAAAGATACAGAAGAAATAGAATTAAACAATTCAATACCATTAAAAGATACAGAAGAAATAGAATTAAGCCATTCAATACCATTAAAAGATACAGAAGAAATAGAATTAAACAATTCTAATGCTATTAGTGAACAGAAAAGAAAATGAATTACCAAACATGATGCTAGAATCGCAAGCCAATGACTTGACCATAATGCCTAGTTTGACCATCTTATGACCTGACCTGTCAGAAAAACAGCAAGTCGTTAATGACGTGAAACAAGAAATTCAAACCAAACCATGTCATCAATCAAATTCCATCACAGGCAGACGTATGTAGTTTGGTAGAGTTAAACAACTCTGTTTCGCCACAGGGGTGTCTCAAAAACTCGTCTCTCTTTCCTACGCCAACAAATCCACCGTCTGTCCCAAAGAAGCGAAACGAAACGAGTGGACTAGGAATTGCTCAATCAAAGACCTGACACAAATCGTTTCGTCATTACAACACTTAATACAAAAAACAACCGATGCATCCATAAGCCAGTTTAGTGACATTGGTAGGCATGAAATAACGTCAGGTCATAAAGAACTCAGAGCACTTGAAACAATACACCAGCTGGAACTTGAAGAACCTTCCGTCCACAATTGTTTCACCATAGAATCCTCGCAAACTTTTGCCAAGAACCACACCATCTTTTGCACTAACTATTACAGCACTGAGCCTGTCTCTTGTAAAGTTTGCATATGCCTTCATTTTGATAAGATGAACCGTTTAAATGTACAGGCATGTGTTTCACCAGATTCTGTAAACACTAAATGGCCAGTTTTCTTGGTCGGAGAAGGTGAAATCTATAATCCGGCGAAATTTTCTCATCTTTGGACTTTTGATTCGTGTCGCTGTCCTAAACCAGACACTGGTCAGCCAGTTAGAGTTGACGCCGAGGTCTGCCTAATGACTAGTTGGGCAAATTATAAGAAAGTTACCTACGTGAATATAGCACAAAGACAGTTTGTGAGGGACAATTATATGAGAATAAAATACCGACTGAATGTATACTACAAGGAATGTTGAGAATGTCGGCGAGTGCTACTGATTAGCCGTAGTTTTAATGGAATCTTCGAAGATGGAAGTGACAGTGTTAATACGAAACAGTGCCACTGCAAGGCGGCGATCATTTTTTTCTTATCTTATCTTATAAAATACGGACGTTACTTCTAAAAAGATGATTACTTCCAAAGTGTCATGCATTTAATCTTACATGTTAACCAATGACTTAAATTCTGATAAGTCATTGGTTTCCCTGTCTAGCTCAGGCAACCCATTTCATGATCTAATAGCATTAGGGAAGAAGAAGCTTTAGAAATATTTATAGCTAGAATATAGAACAGTGGTCTTCAACCTTTTTTGGCCTACCGCCCCCCTTTCGTATTTTTCCTTTAAAAAATCCTCCAGCGCCCCCCCCCCCCCCCTGTATCAAAAACACGTATAAAGAAGCGTAAAAAGCAAATTTGAACAAAATATCCTTTAGTGATTCATTTTTACGCTATCAATAACACTTCCGCATGGAAGACGGCGCATGTCAAAGGCGATTTTCATTGGCGAGCTTAGAGGAGGACGACGTTACAGAGGTGTCCCTCGTATGAACAGAAAATTCGGGAAAATATGCATGTCGCAACTGGGTTTGCGTAGTTATGTGAAACACTGCACTGAGCCTTAAACTTCGGAATCGAAGACATTGCCATTATTATCATTATACAAAAATTATGTCAAATAATTTGCAGTGATTACATAAAAAAAATTAAATCTCATTCTCATGACGTTCTTTCAAATCCTAAGAATAGTTCCTTTTGAAATTACTGAATGTTAAAGGCCTACTGGTTTTTTTTTTAGGTTTAATTGTAAATTTATTTTTATTTTTAATATAAACATTATTATTGCTGAAGTATTGCTGAATTCAGTACAAAATGAAATTAAGCCAATGGAAACCTTGTGTCTCCAGCAGTCTGACAATGTTAGAAATGTCAGGCTCTAAATGAGCCAAAGCAAGGCTACATCTGGATGAACCACGTATGTTGATGGAAAAGCTAACAAATAATTCCATTTTCGACCAGTTTTGAAATTGTACTGAAACATTGAAGTGCATCCATAGCTCTGGTGTGCTCCTAGGTTAACATTCTTTGTACTGAAGACATAATTTTGTAAATCAATTTGTTCATCAGTAACAGATGTTTAATAACTATTATTTATATTTCATTTGTTTTATTTATTTACATCGTAGAAGCGAATCGTCATTTCTTCATCGAGCATTGTAAGGTGAATTACATAGGATATTATTGTCCCTAAGTAGTAATTCATTTGTCAACAAACAAGTTATGTGAGATTGTAAAACTCTTTAAAATTGATTTATCTTGATAAAAGAGAAAATGATATAATCAATGAAAGTCCATTTCTTTCCTTCCAGTCGGAGCTTGGTTTCATTAATTTGTGTTAGATGCCTACCAAGTAAAACATTTTTTTTAGCCTGCTTAAGTCATCGCCAACCGTTGAATCTTCCTGTTTCTAAAAAAAATGCATTTAAGAGCTTAGTAAAACTCCCTTTCGAAATCCAGCGAACCTCAGTTTTCAATAAGAGTTTAACATGTTGCTTATCATTTGTTCACAAAATTGTAGGAAGATTAGCTTATTTTCCGCATTGGCTTGTATTTATTTACAATCTTTATAATTAGATTCAAATAGAAATGAAATTGCGGGCTAAAATTTTAAAAGATGTTGCCTGTATATCATAAATCACAAGGTGAATAGTGGATAGATCTGTTCTTTATTCTATATTACTTATGAAGCCAGTTAAGCATCCAATCACTGATGGTTCTTTATATGTCGTCATAAGCTACATAACTAGACAATTTTGAAATATATTTCATCACTAACAAAAAAAAAGTCTTTTTGTGTCACAGATAATTTTTGACCATTTTCAATTTTAGTTTTTATCAATTTACTATCATAAGACTAAAAGGCCACTAAAACATATCCTGCTTTGCGGTTTTTGTTTTGCTGTTTTTTTAAATATATTTTTTTAATAGTACATTTTTTCATAATGGTTCATGAATATTCTTAAATTAATTTTGGATATTGCTATATGTTCATGAAGTCGACTTGGTTTCATAACCACATCTGAAAATGCGTTCATTCAAAGTAGAACATTGGACTACTTTTTATCTAGTGACAGCTCACTAAAACTCAGGAATATACTCATTTACATACCAGCGAATTTTTGTAACAACACTTTGTCAATGTTTTTTGTTTAAAAAAATGTTAAATTATTCTATTTGAATCTTAACTTTAATGTTGTTGTTTTTTTTTAAATTAACATTTACATATCTATACATTAACATATGTAGATAGAATAAATTATAATCTAAAACGCGTATTACCTAGTTTGTTTATCAAATCATACATGTTTACGCGCGCAAGATCTAAGGATAATAGAAACCTTCCGATTACAGCAAAGGAGTAAGAATTTAAAAATAGAAAATGGGATTCTGTTCTTTATTAGAAACAAGCTCACATTGTTGACCACTGATACAGAACGAGGAATCTGCCTTTATCCTTGTGTCTTTCTGAGACTTTTGTTAGGCTATTTGTTTAAAGATTATGATTCTTTTCACTTTGCAGAGCTCAGTAAGCTCAACCTTCATTATTTTTTATAAAAAAGTTCATCCAATTTAATCATCAACCTATTAGACTCCTAGGCTTGTGTGAAGAACTTGTTTATAATGCTAAACCACTATCTTCACACACATGTTTGCTACAATAGACACAATCCCCACATAACCTCCTGTCCTCCACAATTGAAAATAAATTGCTATGTAAATATTTCATGGGACATTGGCCTTGCTAGCGTATCTGAATAGTCTCCCTTCGCAAATAAAACTAGACCGGAAGAACGAGAGCAGGTTCAGGGAGAATGAGTCGCGAGCGAACTACTCTGCCTCATCGTGGCGTTCGTGTGGAAACGGCCATTAGAGGAAGTGGCTAGGCTAAACGGCTTGCAAAACAAAACCCCCGTGGGGATGCCCACGGGTAGACGAGAGCCCACCTATTGCACGGCGCGGAGTTGTCCCCACAAACCTTTCACAAATCCATGCGCCGTTCAGAGTTTTGTAACTAGACATCTTAGACTTCAAACTATTTGTATTGCTGTAATGGTCGTTTTTGGTGCTCCCCTTTTTTTGTCTCCATTTGACAGCATTCCTTTCCAAGGATCGTCCAGCACTGTCTCTAAGCATATTCTTTAGTTACAACACACAACATCCATGCTGGGATAATTGCAGGGGCGACAGGGTGTCAAAACCGGCTCGGGCACTTCTCTACAATCCGGCCCACAAATTGTATGCCACATGATGGACCTGTCCTCAACAGTATTGTATAAAGTTTCATTATGTATCGAAAGTAGTTAGTATATGGATATTCTATTCGATGATTTTTAAACTATCTAATAAGCCCTATTACTAAATGAATAATGTATAACGCTTGAAATGGGGAATCTCTTATTGTGAAAAACTCTTACTACCTTATACATTAGTATTTACATTCAAGGCATCCATCGACAAACATATTGTTTATGATTTACTTTCACTCCTCGCCATTTTCTAAGGCATATGAACTTCAATTTATAAATTCAAATCTTCACCCTCCTTTATTTAACTTCCGAGCCTGGTGTCCTGGGTTCGAATCTCGGTGAAGACTAGGATTTTGAATTTTGGGATTTTAAGGAGCTCCCTTGGGTCCACCCAACTTTAAAGGGTACCTCACTTTAGTTGAGAAAATAAAGGCTGATGGTCGTTGTACTGGCCACACGACACCCTGCTTTTAACCATTGGCAAAAAAACAGATGACCTCAACATCATCTGCCCTACTCACATATACTGCTTTCTCAATAACTTGGAAACCTAGTTTGATTGCATCTTAAAGCTGGCTACACACACACACAACAGAACATATCCACGTGTTTTTAATATCCTTACGTTCAGTAAACAAATAAGATAATCTCATGTTTAGTATTTCGACTTGAGGCAATAACTTTGTCGTCTTGGTATTAGTGTTACTTATGGCGTTGATCCTGTTCATTTGTAACTGCTGCCAATATAACGTTGATAAATATCGAGTGCTTGAGAGAGTGACTCAGTGGGGACTGCAGTGGTATGCACACAGGTTTTCAGCAATAGTTATTAGTATTTATTTTCTGCTTTTTCTTCTTTTTTAGATTCTTTTGCATTTTGATTTCAATCAACGCATTTCTACACCGTTCACGATACTAATTGTGATCTGTGAAGGAGTTCGTAGCGAAGCCACATCTCAAGATCATGTGACAACTCCATCAAACAAACAAAAAGAATTCGTATGTGACTGGACATGTCCTCTGTAGGACTTGGAACGTTGTTGCTGATCCCTTTATACATTCACACTAACGTCGATCTCTAAGAGAAATAAATGCATTAAGCGTATAGTTTAGTGACGTCTACTAGATGGCGGTCTGGTCGTGCGGTTTGCGCGCTGGACCGTCGTTTGGATTTATCGATGGTCGAGGGTTCAAACCCTGCCCGCTCCCATACTCCGTCGTCCTACGGGAGGTTTGGACTAGGAAGTAAACTTCAACTCTGAAGAAACATCCGAAACCTGTCAAAAAACAGAAGCACTAGATACGGATGAAGTATGTAAACGACAATGTAAACGACAATGCTTTAGATTAGTATTTGTGTAAAAGATATTTTTTTTAATCATGACACTCAAAGCCTTTTGGGTGGCCCTACCGCCTAACGGGGTACCGGCCCACCGGGCATTTGCCCGAATGCCCATATTGCCAGTCTGCCCCTTGATAATTGCCACAGATTTAGATCCACAATAATGTTTCATGAAATCGATGAGCTCGAATGAGGCAGTCATAGAACAATGCTTGCTAAATAGTCACAAGATTCAACTTGAGTGCCGTGATGGTATTGTACTTTTGAGATGAAAAATTTTTCAGCTCAATATTTTCTATCTCATTAAATTCTCTACTGATTTCAAGTTTTAAAACAAAGAGACCAACGTCAGCAATACAATTACACATGATTTTTGTGTCAGTGTTATCATCTACATATCAGTGTTATCATCTGAATGTCAATGTCATCATCTGTATTTTAGTGTCATCATCTACATGTCCGTGTCATCATTTGCGTGTCAGTGTCATCATCTGCATGTCAGTGTTATCATCTACATGTCAGTGTCATCATCTACATGTCAGTGTCATCATCTGCATGTCAGTGTCATCATCTGCATGTCAGTGTCATCATCTGCATGTCAGTGTCATCATCTATATGTCAGTGTTATCCTCTGCATGCAAGTGTTCCTATTGCTCAATTAACCTGTCCACGTAGACATGTATATATTATAAACAAATGATCCCGAGATATAATTCTAATAAAACCCTGTCAGACCTAATGTCAGTAAAGACTACACCTTTATTACCTGCCAGACAGAAACATAATGAACTGTTAGAAATATAATGAGCTGATAGATGAAAACGTTATTATCCGACATATAAAAAGATAATGACATGATTGATAAAAACATGATGAGCTGATATAGACATAAAAACCTGATTGATAAAAAAATAATGACCTGATTAATAAAAACATACCGGGTAATGAAAAGCTAGAAACTTATTGACCTAATAGACAAAGAAATAATAACCTGTTAGAAACATAATGATCTGTTAGAAACATAATGATCTGTTAGAGGCATAATGACCTGTTAAAACATCATGACCTGTGAGAAATATAATGACCTGTGAGAAATATAATGACCTGTGAGAAACATAATGATCTGTTAGAAACATAATGATCTGAAAGACAGAAACGTTTTGAGCCAAGTGTCTTGGAATCTGTTCTGATTTATTGGCTCATAATACAAACGCGTGGAGCTGGTTACAAGACACATGTAGAACTGGTTACAAGACACGTGTAGAGCTGTTTACAACACATATGTAGAGCTGGTTACAAGACACATGTATAGCTGGTTACAAAACACATGTATAGCTGTTTACAACACATATGTAGAGCTGGTTACAAGACACATGTAGAGTTGTTTATAACACATATGTAGAGCTGGTTACAAGACACGTGTTGAGCTGGTTAAAAGACATGTGTTCTGGATACTTGGACTTGTCATACATGAGACTGATTTTAAATAGGAAGCCGATCAATACCAATGTGCCCATTCACTATAGACTACACAGTGGACCAGACGAAGGGCGGATTTGGAACTTTGATGTGGCCTTATGGAGTTAGAGAAATGAGAGTAAAAGAAAGACTGTGTGAGAGAGAAAAAGAGAGAGAGAGAAAGACAGAGAGAGAGAGAGAGAGAGAGAGAGATAGGCATCTAAGGAGTAAATGGAGAAATGCGAAAAGTTCATAAGAACTTCATTAAAACTGTAGAGTTCAAGAAGTGACATGAACTCATTTATTTTCCTCCGTTGGTATTTCAAGCAGTGAAAGCGATTTTCCCATAAACATGCAAATGATCATTGAACAATCTCGTAAATATTCGCAAGATTTCACTGATGCTAAATCTGGATAAGTTAATTTTGGAAATCTGAGCCGAATACCATTTAATAGAATTGATATTGCTGACTAACTGAAATTATTAGGGAGTCATAGCGTGAGGGAGTATGACAAGGCAGTAAATGTCTCATTTAAATGTGTCTTAGATTTGGTGAGTACGTGTGTGTGGATGCATTTTAAAAAAATGATTTAATTGTAGGTTTATGGGTTAAAAAGAGAAAACCACGTGACGAGATTGTTATGGTAGATTGCAGCAATGAGTTGCATTAAATAGGATTTTAACGTTTTGTTCTATAGTGTAGATTCTATATAGGTATGTACTATCATGGAGATTAGGTTCATTTTATAATTAAAAGCTCACAACATTGGAGTTCTATTTACAGATAGGCCTATCTTTAATTCAAGATCACATTTGCCAGTATTAGAGAGACTAGGATGTGTTCTGTTGTTCCAAGCTCTAAAATAAACCGCGTAATATTTTGTTATAATAATTATTATTTTATTTTTTAAATTTCTTTAGTATTGATATACCGGTAGCATGCTCAGGGACACAGGCAATCTCTTTTGTGAAAGTAGGGGGTGGAGGACAAACAGAAAGGTGGGTGCAGGTTTCTGTGGAAGTGGTGGGGGGGGGGGGGAGGACAAACAGGTGGGATCAGGTTTCTGTGGAAGTGGGGGGGGGGGGGAGGACAAACAGGTGGGTTCAGGTTTCTGTGGAAGTGGGGGGGGGGGGGAAGGACAAACAGGTGAGTTCAGGTTTCTGTGGAAGTGGGTGGAGGACAAACAGAAAGGTGGGTGCAGGTTTATGTGGAAGTGAGGGGTGGAGGACAAACAGAAATGTGGGTGCAGGTTTCTGTGGAAGTGGGGGGGAGGACAAACAGAAAGGTGGGTGCAGGTTTCTGTGGAAGTGGGGGGGAGGACAAACAGAAAGGTGGGTGCAGGTTTCTGTGGAAGTGGGGGGGAGGACAAACAGAAAGGTGGGTGCAGGTTTCTGTGGAAGTGGGGGGGAGGACAAACAGAAAGGTGGGTGCAGGTTTCTGTGGAAGTGAGGGGGGGAAGGACAAACAGGTGAGTTCAGGTTTCTGTGGGAGTGTGGGGAAGGACAAACAGAAAGGTGGGCGCAGGTTTATGTGGGAGTGTGGGGAGGAGGACAAACAGGTGGGTGCAGGTTTATGTGGAAAAGTTTCTCTGCTGAAATACAAAAAAAATAACAATAATAATAAGCTAGAGTAAGGATTCAAACGTAAGCCACTTGATTGGATGTCTAGCATTTTTTGGTCCCCTCCGCTTGACCACAATCAAACTTAAATTTCAAATTGAAATCTTCAGATGTACGACTTGAGATGGATTTAGTCTATAGTTAAACCCAGGACATAATTCTACATATTTTGGTGCTAAGTACAATTCAGTTATGTTGATGTTAGAAAGTTGAAAATTTGTTGATGTTTTAATGTTGTTTATTTTATAAAGTTAAAATTTGTTGAGGTTGTAGAGTTGAATTGTTGTCGAAGTTATAAAGTTGTTTGTGTTATAGAGTTCAAATCTTGTTAATATTTTAGAGTGAAAGTTTGAAGGATGTTGAAATCATTGCTATAAAGTTGAAATCTTGTTGATGTTGATATAAGGCTGAAAAAGATGGTGATATTTAAATAGTGTTGTTAAAGTTATCTTGTTGTTAAAGTTATCTTGCTGTTAAAGTTATCTTGTTGTTAAAGTTATCTTGCTGTAAAAGCTATCTTGCTGTTAAAGTTATCTTGCTGTTAAAGTTATCTTGTTAAAGTTATCTTGCTGTTAAAGTTATCTTGCTGTTAAAGTTATCTTGCTGTTAAAGTTATCTTGCTGTTAAAGTTATCTTGCTGTTAAAGTTATCTTGCTGTTAAAGTTATCTTGCTGTTAAAGTTATCTTGTTGTTAAAGTTATCTTGCTGTTAAAGTTATCTTGCTGTTAAAGTTATCTTGCTGTTAAAGTTATCTTGCTGTTAAAGTTATCTTGTTGTTAAAGTTATCTTGCTGTTAAAGTTATCTTGCTGTTAAAGTTATCTTGCTGTTAAAGTTATCTTGTTGTTAAAGTTATCTTGCTGTTAAAGTTATCTTGCTGTTAAAGTTATCTTGCTGTTAAAGTTATCTTGCTGTTAAAGTTATCTTGTTGTTAAAGTTATCTTGCTGTTAAAGTTATCTTGATGTTAAAGTTATCTTGTTGTTAAAGTTATCTTGCTGTTAAAGTTATCTTGTTGTTAAAGTTATCTTGCTGTTAAAGTTATCTTGTTGTTAAAGTTATCTTGTTGTTAAAGTTATCTTGCTGTTAAAGATATTTTGTTGTTAAAGATAGCTTGTTGAAGTTGAACAATGTTGATATCTAGTGGATGTCTTGTTTATAGAAATATAGTGTTGATAAACTATTGATGTAGAGAATAGTGTTGGCGTATTTAGTGTGGCTCGGTTTGTGTCAGTGGGACAGGCAGGTGGATTTTTTATTTTGGTTGTGTCACATTTTGTATCTGCACATTTTTTTTGCACGAAACAGTCAAACCAATGAAACTAGATTTATAGTCGCTCTGACTGGCTCCTGACCATCTGGTTAATTAGCGGCACGAGAGACTCTGCCAGTGTACTGAGATCACGTTTTATAGCCGTTAACACCATCAGTGTTAGGTGTCATTACCTCAGTCAATAGAACTATCAGCTGCTCAGCTGTAATGGGCCAATGAGTTTAGAGGCAGCAATATGTTCTGAAAGATGTAGGAATGAAAAAGTATGTCTGGCGGTAGAGCTCTTTAATCTATTTATTCCCGTTCCTATTGCCCTACATTATGCAGGTTGAATTTAGTGACAGGAAATGGGAATATGGTATCTTACAAAGTTAAAGCTAACATTGGAAGTAGAACTAAACATTTATATTTAAAAAAAAACATTTTTTAAAATTCTCTTTATAGATCTACACTTTGATCTTTTTTTTAATGTAATTTTTTCTCTATTCTTGAATCTTTTTTTCTTTTCATTTCTTTACTCATACCATCTTTTTATTTTCTGGAACCTTCAAATCTGTTCACAGTCTCCGTTCTTAGTTGAGTTGTACGTTTGATTTTCCTAACGTCTTTCCATCTTTGTATTTCTGTTGTTATCGTTTGCTTCTCTTTGTTTTGTTTTTTTTACTCACTTTCTTTGTTCTCTCACTTTCTCTCCAACTTTCCCCCCTTCAAATTGTGCACTCCCTCCGTCTCTTTATTTATCTACATTTCGGTTAAGCCCTCCCTTGATTTCTATTATTTCCATTTCTCTTTTTTTAAATTTTACTTTCTCTCTCTCTCTCAAGTTTTTTCCCTTTGCGTTGTTTCCCCTTTCTCCATCTCCTATTTTGATGTCGCGACTTTCCAGACAGATTTTTGTTTCTTTTCATTACCTTTTTTTTTCTCTCACCTTTTTGTTTTGAAAGTTCTCTGCATTTGTTTTCTTCTTTCTTTATCCTTACTTTCTCCCAGTTTCCTATCCAGGGGCGGACTGACTATATGGGCATTCAGGCTAATGCCCGGTGGGCCGGTACTCATTTGAACCGTAGGGCCAATGAAAGGGCCGTATGAATGCCAGTAAATTGTTTCAAGATTTATATTATCCTCTTTAAACTTTCAGCGTCATGATTAAATAAGACTACTGTTGACACTTTTCAAGTCTACTACTAATCTAAAGCATGGTCGTAGATATCCTTCATCCGTCTATATAGTGCTTCTAGTAGACGTCACTAAACGACAAACAAGAAAATTCAGGCCTTTATTTCTGATAGAGATCGACGTTAGTGTGAATGTATAAAGGGATCAACAACCACGTTCCAAGTCCTATAGAGGACATGTCCAGTCACATACGAATTTTTTTTCGTTTGATTGGGTTAGCCCGCTACGAAGTCCTTCACGAATCACAATTATTATTTTGAAATGTATTGAAAGGTGTTGATTGGAATCAAAATGCAAAAGATTCTAAAAAAAGAAGGAAAAAAGCATAAAATAAGTAATAATAACTATTGCTGGAATGCTGTGCAAAACAATATTACAAAGAGAGTTTATGTTATCACACAAACTCAGAGGCTGGCCCCATCAAATTCACCAATGGACCAGGAATATTCAAGCTATAGTCTTGTTTTGATCGTTTAAAGTAATAAAATTTAAAAAATCAGCTCTAATGGGTACTTGACATTAGTTGGGGAAAAACGGTTGATCGTTGTGCTGACCACATTACACTTTCGTAAACCGTAAGCCACAGAAACAGATGACCTTTACATCATCTGTCCTATAGACCACTAGATCTGAAAGGGGAACTTTACTTACTTTACTACTGGGTAATTGTGTACTATGCTTTTCGCATCAAATTCACTTCTTATGTGATTTACTGTTTACATAATAAATAAATCTGCACCCCCTAAGCAGTAAGAAGGTAAGCTATATCTTAATAGTTTATATATTTGAATTTTGTTCAAATTATTTAGTACATTTAAATCTAAATCTACGTCTGGCCTCTGTTTAGTCTAATTTAGATTGGTGTCATTCACCAACCTTATGATGACAGCATTTACGAATGAACAGGCTTAACGCTATAAGAAACACTAATGTCAAGACGACAAAGCTATTAACATTAGTTGAAATACAAAGAAGCTTTGCTAGAACATGAGATTACCTTGACAGCATTTGTTTTACTGAACGTAAGGATATTATAAAAACAAGTGGGTAGGTTCTGTTGTGTATGTGTGTAGCCAGCTTTAAGATGCAATCAAACTAAGTTTCCAAATTATTGAGAAAGCAGTATATGAGAGTAAATTTCTCTTTCAGACCTTGCGATCTATAGGACAGATGATATTAAGGTCATCTGTATTTTTGCCAATGGTTAACGAGCAGGGTGTCATGTGGCCAACACAATGACCAACAGCCTTAACTTTGTCAACTAAAGTCAGGTACCCGTTAATGTAGGGTGGACCCAGGGGAACCCTAAAAATCCCAAAATGCAAAATCCTTGTCTTCACCGAGATGCGAACCTAGGACCCCAGGTTCGGAAGGCACCGCGCCCCCGTGACCTTGTGAGATGGACAGTTAAAATAATGAAGGATGAAGAGTTGTATTTGTAAATTAAAGTTCAAATGTCTGAGAAAATGGCGAGGAGTGAAAGTGAATCTTAAACAGTTTTGTTCTTTCATGGGGGATCTTCAGATGTCTTGAATGTAAAGGCTAATGTATATGGTAGCAATAACTTTTCACATTAAGAGATTCCCCATTCCAAGTGTCATACTATATTCATTTAGTAAGAGCGCTTATCAGATAGTTTCAAAATCATCTAAGAAATTATTCATTCACTAACTACTTTCGATACATTATTAAAATTTACACAATGTTTTTGGTGACAGGTATGATTGGACACCCAAAATGTGGCATACAATTTGTGGGCCGGATTGTATAGAAATTCCCTGGCCGGTTTTGACACCCAGTCCGCCCCTGACATTGTCCATCTTTTTGTTTAACAAAGCTTCTACCAATTCTGTCTGTCTGGTACAATTTCACATAATTTCTTCCACACCCATTTTCCACTCACGTTGAAACTTTATACACTTATTTGTTGTACCCATAGACATAAATAAATATAGACTGGCCAAAAAAAGAGTTTTATGAAACGAAAATTTGTGACTTGCAATTTTGTGTACTTTATTATACAGCAGTGTAGTTTTGTTTAATCTCTAAGACTGAAGATCATGCAACTTTTCAGAATTTGGAAATCGACAACAATAGATATACATGTTTTCAAATTACATGAAGTTATTTCCTTTTTCCAGTCTATATTTATTTATGTCTATGGTTGTACCTAACAAAACATGAATCAATACAAAAATTAACCAAAGAATTAATTGATTATTGGTAATTAATTATTTTCTTTGGTATTGAAAAACATAAATAAATACTCTACGTTTTGAAAGATGTGGGATAAAGTTGAAATATAGCATAATTATTCATGGTCTTATCTTATCTTACAGACGTTACTTAAAAAGGAAGATGATTACGTCCAACGCGTTATGCATTTAGTCATGCATATAAACCAATGACTTAAATTCTGCCAAGTCACTGGTTTTTCTGGCTAGCTCAGGCAACCCATTCCATGCTCTAATACCACTAGGGAAGAAGGAGTATTTGTACAAATTTGTCCTAGCATATGGGACGAGGAATGTGCCTTTATTTGTGTGTCTTTCAGAGTATTTTATTAAATTTTGTTTTTTGTATTTGAAGATTATGGTTCAGTGTTTTGTGTATAATTGCTACTTTACTTTTGAGTCTTCTGTCCTGAAGGCTTTCTAAATTTAGTGATTTTACTAATGGTGTTACTCTAGTCAAATGTGAATATTCATTTGTTATGAATCTCACTGCTCTATTTTGTGTCTGTTCCAGTTTCTTAATGTTTTCTTGAGTTGAAGGGTCCCACACGGTGGATGCATATTCTATTATTGGCCTAATCAAGGTTAAATAACATTTTAAGTTTATGTTCTTATTTGATTTATAGAAATCTCTTTTAATAAACCCTAATGCTTTGTTGGATTTTTTTATAGTTTCATCAATATGTGGATTCCATGACAGTTTTTCATTTATTATAACACCTAGGTATTTTGCGTTTTTAGTCTGTGTTACTGGTTTGCCATGAATAAGATAAGTGGAATTAATTTGTTTTAGTTTATTTGTTACTCTTAACAACTGACATTTTTCTGTGTGGAAAGACATGCTCCAATTTGATTCCTATTTCTGTAATTCATCTAATTCTCTTTGTAAAATATTTGTGTCTTGTGTTGATTTTATTGTTCTATATATTATGCAATCGTCTGCAAATAATCTGACTTTTGTTCCTGAACTAATGCAATTTGGTAAATCATTTATGTAAATTAAAAATAGTAGTGGACCCAAGACTGTTCCTTGAGGTACACCTGAGTTTACTGTTATCGGTGTTGATTTAGAGCCACTTATTATTACAGTTTATCTTCGATGACAAACCAATTAGTTATTAAATTCGTTGTATCAATTAAGTATATTTTATATATCAAAGGAAGCTTATTCCCACAGTACTGAGATATGTGGCAGTGATTTTGTGGTTCTTCCCGTTAGATAAGCTTTGTTTTTTAAATATGTTTAATTTTTCCTTATATTTTTCTGCTTTCATCATAATTGTGTAACAAATAAAAAAATTTTTTTTACTCTCTCTTTCGCTCTGTCTCCCTCTCTTTCTCTCTCTCTCTTTATATATATATAATATATATATAATCTTTATTGTCCATATGGAAATTTGCCTTACAATTTGTGCATTATACCAAACAAAAAACATTATAACTCAAGAATTTACATGTGACTAAGTTTATATCAGATTGTTCTCATTTAATGATTTGATTGCCAGGGGGACAAAAGCGTGTTTGCGTCTGTTTGTCTTTGCTATCAGGTCTCTTAAATGTATAGAATTTTATATCACATCACAAACTACATCTATTAATACGTTGTCTATATTTTAAAATAGATTTAAAGTAGGGGCTATACCTATTTTTCGATTTTATTTTTTTTCGAAATATTTTTTCCCCAAATTTCTACATTTCAAATTCTTCTTATTTTACATCCTTTTTTTTTTCTTTGCGTTGTCTTTGCCATTTTTCTTTCTCTCTCAGATTCAATCAGATATGTTTTAGAAACTTGAAGAACGACCTGTGTGACTTAGCAAGACATGCTTTCTTTTCTTGGCGCGTAGCGGCGGATGCTCACCGCCCACACAGGCACACACACTGGCGAACTTCTCCACCCTCTCCAACCTCGCAGATCTGTTCACTCCCTGCCTCCAATATCTCCTGACAGACTTATTAGGTCCCAGCAGTTCGCGGGAAGAAGCAGAGACGTCAAGGTTTTCAAAACTTTCTTAGTGCTTCTACATCCACAACTTTAGTCTTAACATTTATATTAGTAAATTTATTACAAACTTTTAGGGCCTTTTAGGTCAAAGAATAAGATTGATAGGTATTCAGTCCAAGAAACCTTGATCTGTACAAATTTTGAAAAATAGTCTCCCTTTGAACACTGGAAAACAAGGTAAGACTAGCATTTCTGAATGTTATAACAATGTTACATTTTACATTCACATGTTACATTTTACATTCACATGTTACATTTTACTAAAGCATCTTTTTTTCCCTTGCTCGCAAAAAGAGAATTTCAACGTTTGGTTCTGGATTGATTCGTTATTGGTGCTATTTATAGCTCATACATTTACTTTTTAGCTTGTGGTGGTTGAGTGGTAAGGCGTTTTGCTTCCGTACAAAGGGACTCCGGTTCGAATCGTAGTGAAGAATGGGATTTTTAATTTCGGGATCTTTAGAGCGCCGAGTCCACCGAGCTCTAATGGCGTTAGCTAGGAAAAGTAACGTTGTGCTGGCCACATGAAACAGATGAACTTTACATGACCTCCCCTATAGATAGTAAGGGGTACCTAAATTACTTCCCCTATACATAGTAAGGGGTACCTAAATTACTTCCCCTATAGATAGTAAGGGGTACCTAAATTACTTCCCCTATACATAGTAAGGGGTACCTAAATTACTTCCCCTATACATAGTAAGGGGTACCTAAATTACTTCCCCTATACATAGTAAGGGGTACCTAAATTACTTCCCCTATAGATAGTAAGGGGTACCTAAATTACTTCCCCTATACATAGTAAGGGGTACCTAAATTACTTCCCCTATACATAGTAAGGGGTACCTAAATTACTTCCCCTATAGATAGTAAGGGGTACCTAAATTACTTCCCCTATACATAGTAAGGGGTACCTAAATTACTTCCCCTATACATAGTAAGGGGTACCTAAATTACTTCCCCTATAGATAGTAAGGGGTACCTAAATTACTTCCCCTATACATAGTAAGGGGTACCTAAATTACTTCCCCTATACATAGTAAGGGGTACCTAAATTACTTCACCCTATACATAGTAAGGGGTACCTAAATTACTTCCCCTATACATAGTAAGGGGTACCTAAATTACTTCCCCTATACATAGTAAGGGGTACCTAAATTACTTCCCCTATACATAGTAAGGGGTACCTAAATTACTTCCCCTATAGATAGTAAGGGGTACCTAAATTACTTCCCCTATACATAGTAAGGGGTACCTAAATTACTTCCCCTATAGATAGTAAGGGGTACCTAAATTACTTCCCCTATACATAGTAAGGGGTACCTAAATTACTTCCCCTATACATAGTAAGGGGTACCTAAATTACTTCCCCTATAGATAGTAAGGGGTACCTAAATTACTTCCCCTATAGATAGTAAGGGGTACCTAAATTACTTCCCCTATACATAGTAAGGGGTACCTAAATTACTTCCCCTATACATAGTAAGGGGTACCTAAATTACTTCCCCTATACATAGTAAGGGGTACCTAAATTACTTCCCCTATACATAGTAAGGGGTACCTAAATTACTTCCCCTATAGATAGTAAGGGGTACCTAAATTACTTCCCCTATACATAGTAAGGGGTACCTAAATTACTTCCCCTATACATAGTAAGGGGTACCTAAATTACTTCCCCTATACATAGTAAGGGGTACCTAAATTACTTCCCCTATACATAGTAAGGGGTACCTAAATTACTTCCCCTATACATAGTAAGGGGTACCTAAATTACTTCCCCTATACATAGTAAGGGGTACCTACATGACTATTCCAGCGTTAAGAAACTTCTTTTTTTACTTTGTGTTGCAAGGGAAGTCATTTTATATTTGGTTCTAAAATAACAAATAAACTCTTTTGATCGCGTGGTATTCAAAGCCATTCATTCTATGTGGTACTAAATATTGGAAGAATGAATAGTAAGTATACTTATTATTTCCATATTTATACTGACTAAATTATATTTACATTATTTTTGTATAATGGTAGGAATGAGAATGAAATATACATTGTCATTGAGTCTACGTCAGCTTTGAGTGTTACTTTCCTAATGTTGGATGTGCCACTGAGTGTCTTGAACCATTAAGATATCTATCACAGGACTACATTAAATATCTAGACAGACACACAATACAAAGGGTTCAACCAAAGCTTCTGTCTGTGTCAAAGTGGATGCTTATAGGTTATGTCAAGTCGCTCTTAAAACATGCTGCTACCAGCTCTTTGGAAAATTTGGACAGTTTGAAATAAAATAACCCAGACATTATTGTTTCTAACATTCATGACTTCAGCTTATAAGTCAAGTCAAAAAAAAAAGTAAAGTTCCCCTTCAAGACCTTGCAAATTATTGTAATTTTTTAATCAAGCTATGGTGGTGAACTTTGCCAAAAGCTCATTATTATAAAAGCCTTTAAAAAATCATCATATTGTGTTTCACATGATCTATATTTCCTAAAGCCATGTTGGTATGTAGTAACGACATTATGTTTGTCTAAGTTGTTTATAACATTATTGCATATTAAGTTTTCTAGGATTTTGCACGTAATGTTGGTTAATGATACTGGTCTGTAGTTTCCTGGGTCAGATTTTTCTCTTTTTTTTAAAATAGGGGTGTGATATTAGCTTCTTTCCAGTCCCTTGGTAATCTGCCCTAGTAAAGAGATGCCAGAAAATGGATTTTGAACACTGGGGCTAGTTCAATGCTTAGTTTTTTGAGTTATCTAGCCGGAATACCATCAGGTCCCGATGCTTCTTTATTCGGTTGAATGTTTGTAAATAGTTTTTGGATCTCCTACTCAGTGGCTTAGCAAGGTGTAACCATAGACATAAAAAAATATAGACTGGCCGAAGGAAGTAACTTCATGTAGCTTGAAAACATGTATATCTATTGTATTCGGATTTCCGAATTATGAAAAATTGCATGATCTTCATTCTTAGAGATTAAACAAAAGTACACTACCTCCTTATTTACAATATATATAGGTTTGTGGCTGAAATAGATATGAATACTTAACTTTTATACTGCTCATAAATGCTGTATAATAAAGTACACAAAATTGCAAGTCACAAATTTTCGTTTCATAAAACTCTTTAATCGGCCAGTCTATATTTATTTATGTCTATGGGTGTAACATATTGGCATTATATGTACATTTGCACACTAGCGCGTCAGTGCAACATCGCTTGTGTTTACGTAATAAATGGAGTTCCTTATATGTCTTCCCTCTTAAACACTAGTTTGTTATTTGTGTAACACAAATATTCTATATGGTGTCAGAGTAAAACTTATAAAGCTGTCCAGACAAAGGTTTTTATTAATCTAATAATGGCTTCTTTTTATTTTGAGCAAACCAATCTTGAATTGGAATGCTAAAGATCTGTATCTAGAGTTTTTAAGGTTTCAACTAGAGATGGGAATCGAACCCAACTTTTAAAGTTCGGGTTCGGTTCGGTCAGATTTAAGTTCGAGTTCGGTTCGGTTCGATAACAGTATAGTTCGGGTTCTGTTCGGTCAGCTCTAAAGTTCGGGTTCGGCTCGATTCGATGTTATGAAATTATGTAATAGCAAAATTAAGTTATAAGGTTTAATGCAATTTATTAGTTAAAACACTTTTATTTGAATTTTTACATAAAACAAATACTTTGCAACATATAATAGGCCTATGGGCAATATTTTTTCCAAAATAATGTTGCCTACATACATTTTAAGCGTTGTAAAAATTTCTTAATGGAAATAGAAATGAAGATGCGGCAGGTTTTCGCTCAAGTCGGCAAGTGGTTTAATTCAGGGCGTGACTCGGCGCTAAGCGATTGTAAGCAGGTCAGGAGGCTCTGAGTGAGACCTTTTCTCTGCTCAACATTAAATTTTAAACAGTAGTACTGGGTGGGTTTCATCTGTGACACCTCAGTCTACGACCAAGGGGCTAGAGTTCCCTAAGTAACCAGACATACTAACCTAAACTAAATGAAAGCAATAACAAACTATAATTGAAATTAAATAAGACAAAATGAAACTTTATTTACATAAAATAAATCAATAATAAAAAAATATAATATATACACTAACCACTACAACTAAACCCAGCAACTAACTAAAAACCCTCTAAATCTACGCCACTACAAACACTAACAAACTAACCAAACCAACTAACTAAAACTGATAAAACCAACCATCTAACTAAATCACTACAACTATTACACTAGACCTAGATCTACACAAACACACTACAATAAACTAGTCTAGATCTACAATTTTCTACTACTACAACCAACCCATAACTAAAACTAAAACAAGAACACCTTAGTTAGTACCTTACTATTAGTATTCACTAAGAACAGAAACAGTCTATAACTAGGCCTAAGCAACTAAGGCAACACTATAGAAACAAAATAAATCTAGATCTACAGCAGAGTAATAGCAGTTATAGCACAGCAGAGTAATAGCAGCATGTATTTCAGCAGCTATATTCAGCAGTAATAATAGCCTGCAATACATAACTGCAAAACTATAAATACAAAATCATATATTCTATTAGATTTAGAACATGAACATATTCATATCAGGCTAAGCTGGGCGCCGCCATTTTTAATACAGCATGTCAACTCTTTTGAAAAATATTCCAAAAAACTAAATTAAGATTATATATCATATTTACACATAGTGTAACATAGATCCAGTTAAAGAAAATATAAAATAGTTATAAACTTACAGGCCGTCCCAGGTACAGAAATATAAAATAATTACACGACAGACCACAAAGATCTTCAGCTGTCACAAAGACATACTATACTGACCACTGGTAAAATGTACACATAACTGTTTTAAGACAGCATGTACATTACTTTTTATACTATCCGCATTAACCCATATAAAAATATGCGGAAGTACAATTATAAAATCTGACACTAACCTACACTAATAAAATATATAAAAATAGTTCTAACCTATACAACAAAAATACATTAAAAAATAGCTAAAATTGCATATAAAAATAGCTCTGTGAGAGCAAGCTCACACGAATTTTTTTAAAAGGCTAATATCGATGGGATTTCTTTCAGAACGCACTATTCATCATAATAAAAAAAAAGTCGAGGGCCATATTAAATCTAATAATAAAGAGGCAGACCTGGCCAATAGAATTATTCAAGGGACATTCTAGGTAGGCCTACATATTGCGCACATACTTCTATAATGGGCGTGATCTTTTTAAACAAATATTCTTCGTGTAAAGACGTCTCTATCGAGGATTTTTTTTTCACACATAAGTCGTCGCTATAATAAATTGCAATATACGGAAGAAATTCGACTATTCTGAGACAAAAAAATACAGAAGAATCACACAAAACGTTTTGACCCATATTGTGCATACGCGCCTAGCAGAAAGAAGTCTTCAGTTGACAAGGTCTTATTAAAAGATAAAATGACATCTCCTACTTAATATATTTTAATTTTTAAACATGTAATTATACTAATATTCAGATAAGTTACACTGAAAATAAAACTTTTTTTTTTCTATTCCCCCTCTCCTTGTTAGTTGGTCGTTGGTTTGTCACTTACAAATGGCTAGTACAATTGAACCAATATAGGCGTTTTATATTTTTACCGGAAAGGATAGTATAGAGGGACTTCTTATGGTCCGCTAGTTACGCTGGGAAGGGCGCGTATCCCGTATGGGAGACGAACGTATGCCTAAGGCAGTCTTTTTTTTTTTTTTTGGTGAGCTAAAAGGTGGTCGACGTAACAGAGGCGCCCCACGGAAACGCTTCAAATACCAGCTTAGGCGTCAACTTTGCTTAGCTGACATAGAAGAGAGCACTTGGTTGCATGCGGACTTAGAACGAGCCAGTTGGAGTTCACTCCCGAAGGCCGCGGGATACACATTTGAGACCAAAAGAAAATCCGCTGTTGAGGACAAACGCAGACGCGAAAAGAAAAACTAAATCGACCACCTGTGGACAGTGGTTATGCTTGGTATGCTTGCCCTGGATGTGGCAAAATATGTAGGTCTTAACTGGGCCTGCGCAGCCATGGGAAAAACTGGATTCTTCACTAATCTTTGGACTCGGAGACAAGCCTTATAATAATATATAAACTTAATAAACTTTAAAATAAAGTTCTTATGTGAACAACTCGATATAGCCTAACTGTTATTACAATATTCACATATTTAACTTGTGATAGAGATGTAATATTAATGAAATATACTGATATTTAAATGAAATCTAGGTCACCACAAAACAACGTCTTTACTCTTTCATGTCTCAAGATTGTCTGCCGTTTCACATTTGCATTACGCTAATTTCATCATCCTCAATGCATAAACACCAATCAATCGCTTAACCTCTTCTTACCGCCACCACACACACACACACACATACTCTATGACATCACCTTTTTGTCAGGAAGTTGCGTCTCCCCATCCCCCAATTCAAGGTACTCGCCATCCCCACCCACGGGGGTTGACCCAAAGTTTGAGAAACGCTGCATTAAAAATACTGATGCGAAACAGAAATAATAGAAAAAAAATTCAGGGGCGTAGATAGGATTTTTTATCATTTGGGGGCCCGGGAGGGGCTGGACCTCTTTGGGGGCCCCTATATTTTGCTTAATATTGAATTATTATTGTAAAAAAACACTCATTTGGAGTTCCCTCAGTTGGGGGCCCGGGAGATTTTACATTTCTCACCCTCCTTCCACACCCTTGCTACGCCACTGATAATATTCCAATATGGAATACTCCACAATTTTGTAAAAATAAATCACTTAATAGAAGATAATTAAAATTTATTTTAAACTAGAACACAAATGAACTTACTTAAATCTACACTCTCTAATCGGCAAAATCTAGATCTAGATCTAATTAGAGGGCGCCTATTCGACACAAAACCAATATTGCAAACAGCCCGCGAAAATTCAAGGCCAGGAGAGAGTCGGCACGTACGGAAAAACCCACGGGAATCCCAGCGCGCCGCTTTTTTTTTTCTTTTTAAAGTTTTCAAAATACCCCCCCCCCCCCTTCCCAAGTTTTCAAAGTATAATGGAATCATTACAATTTAAATAAAATATTTAAGTAATTTATTTATTTTTTTAAACCCAAAATATAAAAAAGGGATGTACAAATTGCAAAATTAGTTCGGTTAAGAAAAGGAGAGTTCGTTCGGTTCGGTTCGGTTCGTACCAAGCAGTTTCAAAGTTTGGGTTCGGTTCGGCTCGGTCATAAGTGAGGTTCGAGTTCGATTCGTTCGGTTCGGGTTCGGTTCGTTTCCCATCTCTAGTTTCAACAGCAGGTGAGCTTTTGTTTCAAAGGACCGTTAACTAGTGTCGATAGTAAACAAAAAGCCGGATGGCTGGGAATGAGGATAGGTCAACAAGCCCGTGAAGTTTACAAAACTCTAAATATTACTGATATTGAACAGGGAGATCCGCAATTGCTATTAAAGAAAATAGAAGACTACATAAGGCCAAGACAAAATAAAAGAGTGTCTAAATTTAGAGCACATCAGAGAAAGCAGGAAAAAGGAGAAAGTTTTGATAACTTTGTGAAAGACCTAAAGCTTCTCATTATGGACTGTGAGTATGACAATCCAAACGATATACTTATTGATTTGATCAATAGTGGAGTCATACACGAACAGGTACAATTAAGACCACTTGATCAGGGACAGAAGTTGATCCTTAACAAGGCTGAAGAAATTGGACAACAATATGAGATATTGCAAAGCCAAGTGAAAATGTTTAGGGGCCAAGAAGCTCAAGAAACAGTCACACAATGTACTCAAGCAGAAGTCTAAAGACAACTCAGATAAATTATGTAGTTAATGCGGCAAGAACCACGAAAAGGGAAAATGTCCAGCAATAGGGACCACATGCAATTTCTGCAAGAAGAAAAACCACTGGTTTCAAATGTGCAGAAAAAGACACAAAGTCAATCTGATAGAAGATGACAGCCACAGGGATGAAAATATTGTACCTATTAGCACTGCAAGTAGCCAGTATAAAAAGGGTAATATTGAGAACATCAATGTTGTTGAAGACAAGTGGACTGTAAAACTAGTAGTACATGGCAAGACATTAATTTTTTCGAATTGACACTGGTGCAAGGTGTAACATTCTTGTCAAGTCAGAGTTTGAAAATCTCAAAGCAAAGTCGCTCAAGTCTTACTCTAATCATGTTATTAAGACTTTAGGAGCAGTGATGCTACCTTTGAAAAATAATATCCAAGAGGTGAATACAAGGTTTGAGGTAGTAGACATTAGCCAAGAGAACATTTTGAGTGGTGACACAACAGAATGTTTAGGACTACTACAACAGATAGACAGCATAGAATCCAAGGCACAAGACGAGTTACAAAGAGAATTTCCTGACATGCTGAAAACAACTGGAACACTGCCAGGAGAATACAAGATTCAGTGACAGGACAATGCTAAAGGAGTTATCCATCCACCACGTCGCTTGGCAGCATCGCTACGCAATAAAGTTGAAGAAAAACTTTGCAAGCAGATGGATTAATTACTCCAGTACATGAACATACTGAATGGGTTAGCTCCATGGTTGTTTCGTTCAGGAATGACAAAGTGAGAATATGTATTGATCCTAAAGATGTCAATAAAGCAATCAGACGGGAACATCACCCGATGAAAACTATTGAAGATGTGATCACTAATATTCCAGATTCGAAGATATTCTCAGTTCTCGATGCCAGGTCAGGGTTTATGCAAATAAAGCTTGAAAGAGAATCTTCATTTCTCACAACTTTCAACACACCTCTGGGAAGATATAGATGGTTACGATTACCTTTTTGAATCAAATCAGCGCCAGAAATTTACCAAAGAATTATGGATGAAATGCTTCAAGGTATTGAAGGAGCATATGTCATCACAGACGACATTCTAGTAGCTGGTAGAGATGTTGAGCATCATGATCACATTTTGAAACAAGTCATGCAAAGAGCAACGGAGTACTATCTAAAGCTGAACTATGACAAGTGCAAAGATTAGGCAAAACAGAGTACCTTATATGAGCCATATCTTGTCAGAGAAAGGTTTAGAACCAGATCCAGCAAAGATAAAGGCAATTATTGACATGCCAGCTCCTCAAGATAAAGAGGGAATCAGAAGATTTCTAGGTTTAAGTCAGTGCCTAGCAAAATTTATTCCTAATCTAAGTCAAGCAGATGCTCCAATACGAAAGCTTCTAAAAGATGATGTAGAATTTCAATGGAATCATGAACAAAACAAGAGTTTGAAGAATTGAAACATCTTTGTACAAACCCTCCAGTTTTAGCATATTATGGTGTCAACAAGAACGTAGAGATAGAATGTTTATGCAAGTAAAGATGGACTGGGAGCAGTATTACTCCAGGAAGGTCGTATAAATGCATATGCACCAAGAGCTCTCACGGATGCAGAAACAAGATATGCTCAAATTGAGCTTTCAATTGTGTATAGTACAAGCAAATTTCACTGCTACATATTTGGTAAAGAAGTAACAGTTTATAATGATCACAAACCTCTGGAGCAAATCTTCAAGAAATCTCTATTGTCAGCACCAATGAGAATACAGAAGATGCTAAGACTACAGTGGTATGATCTGAAAGTCTGTTACAGAAAAGACAAGGAAATGTTTATCTCCGATACACTTTCTCGTGCACATCTACCAAATACTGATACACAGACATGTGAATTTACAGATGATTCAGTGCATATGATCTATGTAAGTGATGCAAAATACAGTGAAATTCAAGACTGTACAAGCAAGGAAACTAGTTCTATAAACATTGGTTAAAACTAGTTCTATAAACATTGATTAAAACTAGTTCTATAAACATTGATTAAAACTAGTTCTATGTCCATTATTTAAGTAACAAAGTCAGAAACCAGTGCATCTATTTCCAAAACCTACACAATTTTTCGTCTAATAGAAAGAACAGCAAGTGAAGCCAACCTGCTTTTTGTCATATGAAAAAGATTTATAAGGCAGATGATTTTGTCATCTGTTTCTTGGCCAACATCTGTTTCTTGTGTCCAGCACAACGACCTACTGCCTTTACTTTCCCAACCACTCAGCCACCTCGCCCTCTCCCCCCCCCCCCTCATAGAACTTCTTCAATCATTTTTTGATCATTCACAACCTCGACAAAAAAAACCCCCTCTGCTGATAATATATAAAAACTGACTCGGATTGCCTCTACTTGAGTACTTGTATTTTAACTATAACTGCCTTAATATTGCACAACGGGGTCTAGTATCTCGTTTTGAATCTGTGGGACTTTGATGTCCACTCAAATTTTAATATTCTTATCAATTTTAAATAAAGCCTGGTCTGAGTTCTGGTGTAAACATAAAAGTGCTAACTTTCTTTAAGAACTATGTGTTTGTGTGTGTTGAATGGTCAAGTTTCAACCAAATAGGCCAACTAAGTATTGCTCAGTGAAGACACTATTCATCATTTTATTTGTTAATCTGTCTTCTAGTTCCTTGTTTTAAACCTCATTCACAAATCAGATTCGCCATTCATTGAAGCAGACAAAGGAAAATAAACATGTTTTATGATACCTTATGAAACAAAATTTGATGATTCCTTTTCTTGCTTAGTATTTATTTGATAGGTCTAGATTTAGAATGGAAGTAGTTATAAGAACAAAATAATTTTTTTTTTACTTTTTCAGTGCAGAAAAAAATTAGGAAACTGAGTGAGTTTTGAGAAAGTTGTATAATTAGCAGCTGTCTCGAAATTTTACTTCTTGGCAATCAAGCCTATATCTATATAGACGTACTTCTTATTGGCGCCCTCTACTTTTTTTTCTTCTGTTCAACACATCGATAGTTTCACAACTTCCCCTTTTACATTCCTGTATAACATGGTTTTATTAACACCAGAAGGAAAAAAAAAAACAAAGAATGGGATGACTTGACAATTGTCACCAACAACTTTGATTAGTGCTATAGCCATCATGACAATAAACCTGATAAAGTCCCATACTTCCACACCGCTAGTACATACTCTGGTACTGGTACACAGACTCTAGTACTGGTACACAGACTTTAGTACTTGTTCACACACTTTAGTACTGGTTCACAGACTCTAGTACTGGTACACAGACTCTAGTACTGGTACACAGACTCTAGTACTGGTACACAGACTCTAGTACTGGTTCACAGACTCTAGTACTGGTTCACAGACTCTAGTACTGGTACACGGACTCTAGTACTGGAACACAGACTCTGGTACTGGTACACAGACTCTGGTACTGGTTCACAGACTCTAGTACTGGTTCACAGACTCTAGTACTGGTACACAGACTCTAGTACTGGTACACAGACTCTAGTACTGGTTCACAGACTCTAGTACTGGTACACAGACTCTGGTACTGGTACACAGACTCTGGTACTGGTACACAGACTCTAGTACTGGTTCACAGACTCTAGTACTGGTACACAGGCTCTAGTACTGGTACACAGACTCTAGTACTGGTTCACAGACTCTAGTACTGGTACACAGACTCTAGTACTGGTTCACAGACTCTAGTACTGGTACACAGACTCTAGTACTGGTTCACAGACTCTAGTACTGGTACACAGACTCTGGTACTGGTACACAGACTCTAGTACTGGTTCACAGACTCTAGTACTGGTACACAGACTCTAGTACTGGTTCACAGACTCTAGTACTGGTACACAGACTCTGGTACTGGTACACAGGCTCTAGTACTGGTTCACAGACTCTAATACTGGTACACAGACTCTAGTACTGGTACACAGACTCTAGTACTGGTACACAGACTCTAGTACTGGTACACAGACTCTAGTACTGGAACACAGACTCTGGTACTGGTACACAGACTCTGGTACTGGTTCACAGACTCTAGTACTGGTACACAGACTCTAGTACTGGTTCACAGACTCTAGTACTGGTACACAGACTCTAGTACTGGTTCACAGGCTCTAGTACTGGTACACAGACTCTAGTACTGGTACACAGACTCTAGTACTGGTACACAGACTCTAGTACTGGTTCACAGACTCTAGTACTGGTTCACAGACTCTAGTACTGGTACACAGACTCTAGTATTGTTTAATGAACGCCTTGAAGCAACTAGAAAGTTTGGTATCACGTTAGGGACATGTCGATGGAGCTTGTGAGATTCTATTGTTTAAAAAACTTTTACAAAAGTGCAATTAATATTTTCCAAGGGCTCTCGTGGGTCCCAACTTGTCACAAATGATGGGCCCAAGCGCAATGAACCCCTTTGGCCATGGTTGGTACTTGGTACGCCACAGGCTATGGGCCCATAATGGTCGTGGGCTGGGGTTCATTGAACCTCTTCGCGCCATGGATGCTACGCCACTGCTCCTATTCTTGTACTATTTCTTATGCTGTCTACTTGGTTCAAATTAAGTAATGTGTCTTTGTCTCCTGAGGCTGAACATGAAATCATTGAAGTAAAACATTTCAAACATTTTGAACACATCAATTAAACGAGTTCAATTCTAAATTGTGTCGAAGACTTTTTTTTTGTGCTGCAAGACAAGTCTGTCACAAGCTCGACTGAAAACGTTCATTAGACATTTGAATAAAATCTTTACCACGCCATTCTAATCCTCTTTTTTCACACCTGAACTGTTGAAATGCTACCTTCCACCAATGTTCTATTGACGCATGCTTGAACAATACAGGCCCGCTACCTGATGTCTTGTTAGTTATTGGGACGACTTTTCAACAATTTTACCCTTTACCTTTACCTATATCTTAGTCTGTTGAACCTTGTCGACCGTCTTTCTCCGTTCCTCTGTCTTTTGCCTTAGATAGAACCCCTTTCAATGGCAGGCCCGTCCATTTTTTAATGTTGTCTTCCAATCGCGTTCTCTGTCTGCCTCTTCTTCTTTTTCCTGGTACTTTTCCCTGAAGGAAGATATTTGCGAGCCCCTAAGACCTTGTAATGTATCCATAGATTTTTAGCTTGCTGCGGAAGTCTTGCCTATGCGCATCACTAAGTCAAGTAAGTTAATTTTTCTTCTGTCCCTGCTAGGTCATCTATGTCATCAGCGAAGCGCAATCTAGTAATTCTTCTTCCTCCAATGCTTACACTACCTCCATAGCCCTCGAGAGCATCTTCAATTGTCTTACTCCAACTGTGGTTTTAAACCAGTTCACAATAGGCAGCCTTGTCTTACTCCAACTGTGGTTTTAAACCAGTTCACAATAGGCAGCCGTGTCTTACTCCAACTGTGGTTTTAAACCAGTTCACAATAGGCAGCCTTGTCTTACTCCAACTGTGGTTTTAAACCAGTTCACAATAGGCAGCCGTGTCTTACTCCAACTGTGGTTTTAAACCAGTTCACAATATTATTGTTGAAGTACACCACACTTTTATTACGATTTGATTGATCTTGTACTTTTCCATTGTGCCCCAAAGTGCCCCGTGCCATACTCGGTCGAAAGCTTTCTTGAAATCAATAATGACATGGAAAAGATTCTCTTGGTGTTGGAGGTTTTTTCACAGAGTATTCTGAGGTTTAGGATTTATTCAGTTGTGCTTGCGACCTTGTCTAATTTTGTCTGCTATCGGTTTCAGCCGATGTAATATAATTTCCAACATGACTTTGCTGGTATGGCTTATGATTTTTTGTTGAGGCTGATAATGCCGTAGTTTTGACAGAGTTGTAAATTGCCTTTCTTTGGAAGAGTGATGATGAGTGATAAGGTTCAGGGTTTGAGCCATTCTCCTGATTGCCAAATCTTGTTGCTAATCATAAAAAGTGCGTTTATCATGGTTTCACCTCCCGCCTGTAGAAGTTCACTAGGAATGTTGTCAACTCCGGCCGGTTTTCCCCTTTTCGGGGCTTTCACTGCTCATGCTACTACCGAGCCAAGAATTGGATAATCGTCTGTGTTGGATATTGTCGAGACATTGAGTATCTCTGGATCTCCTGAGATTTCACAGCTCTATAACTCTGATCAGTATTTCGTCCATCTTCTGAACATCTTTGTCCTCGGTTCAGCATCTATTGTTTTTGTCTTGTATAGTTCTTCCATTCTTTGAGGTAGTGAGCTCCTTTACTAGTTGGTACGCTTTGGTACTGTCATTCCTGTAAGTCCCAGTTCAATTGCTTGACACTTATTCTCTATCTACTTGTTTCTTTCATTCCCTTTCTAATCCGTTTGTTGACGTTTTTGTATTCGTGGACATATTTTGGGTCGGACAACTTTTTCCCCTTAAGTTCCCGTCGCTTGTCACAGAGCTGAAGTATATCCTCTGATGCCCAGGTTTTGTTTGGGCGGTTGTGTCCCTTGAATGTTTGTATCGACCCATAATAACCCTTTCACAATTTCAATTTTTTAAACCGGCCTGTTGTTTTTGGTTACTAGGAGAGATAGTGCCATGTAGAAGTTAGGAGAGATAGTGCCATGTAGAAGATAGGAGAGATAGTGCCATGTAGAAGCTAGGAGAGATAGTGCCATGTAGAAGTTAGGAGAGATAGTGCCATGTAGAAGTTAGGAGAGATAGTGCCATGTAGAAGTTAGGAGAGATAGTGCCATGTAGAAGTTAGGAGAGATAGTGCCATGTAGAAGTTAGGGGAGATAGTGCCATGTAGAAGCTAGGAGAGATAGTGCCATGTAGAAGCTAGGAGAGATAGTGCCATGTAGAAGCTAGGAGAGATAGTGCCATGTAGAAGCTAGGAGAGATAGTGCCATGTAGAAGCTAGGAGAGATAGTGCCATGTAGAAGTTAGGAGAGATAGTGCCATGTAGAAGCTAGGAGAGATAGTGCCATGTAGAAGCTAGGAGAGATAGTGCCATGTAGAAGCTAGGAGAGACAGTGCCATGTAGAAGCTAGGAGAGATAGTGCCATGTAGAAGCTAGGAGAGATAGTGCCATGTAGAAGCTAGGTGAGATAGTGCCATGTAGAAGTTAGGAGAGATAGTGCCATGTAGAAGCTAGGAGAGATAGTGCCATGTAGAAGCTAGGAGAGATAGTGCCATGTAGAAGCTAGGAGAGATAGTGCCATGTAGAAGCTAGGAGAGATAGTGCCATGTAGAAGCTAGGAGAGATAGTGCCATGTAGAAGCTAGGAGAGATAGTGCCATGTAGAAGCTAGGAGAGATAGTGCCATGTAGAAGCTAGGAGAGATAGTGCCATGTAGAAGTTAGGAGAATGCATTTCCGAATCCAAGAACGGTACGCTCTGGAAGCTTACTGCGCTCCCCTGGCTAAAAAGCGCGAGTTGTTTTTTTTTCTTTTCATCCGGGATGAGAGTGACTTGTAAAAAGCCAAGATGCATTACGGGTTCAAACTGAGTTTTCTGTTCCACATTGTCTTTACCACCAGCTCATGACAAGAGAATGTAAAAACATTTTGGGGGAAAATCTGAAAAGAAGAGCATTTAAGTTCGTCAATTACTTGCATCTGTTGAACCAATAGAATCTCAACATAAAAGTAGATATTACGAAATGATGGATACAACTGAAGTAACAAACAGAGCCAGCATGTGTATTGAAATAATGTGCACGTTCTAAGTGCCGAACATAAGGTTGAATCAGTTGTCCTGTCGGTGATTAGCACACAGCTGTAACAGGACTGTGATAACAGGTGAGTCAACATTATCAGGGACATACAGTTGTCTCTTAAGTTTCCAAGCCAGGAGAACATAATTTCTTTTGAAGCGTATATCAGCTAATAGCTGCAAGCTGTGGTTTAGACGAAGCCAAACTTACTTCTTCCGGTGTATGCCTAGTACATCACATCAATGTTTTCAAGTACTTCCTCTCTGACGCAACAAGTTTGTTGTATGGATTGCACTCCTATGTTAAGAGGTTCATTTAATGGTTAGGTCAACACAATTTTGTGTTTCAACAAAAAAAAAAGGCAGTTCAAACATGAGAAGAAAGAAAATATGACATATTTTTTTTACAAAGAATGATGAAATGTGACATATTTTTACAAAGAATGATGAAATGTGACATATTTGTACTAAGAAAGATGAAACGTGTGTTGTGTAATAAAATTAGATGCACGCGACACTTTCTTTAACCGTAATTCCTTGCACTCATTTCTGGCACTAGAATCTGTCCTTAAATTCGGACACTTTGTTTTGTTTTGTTTCAATATTTTGTCACTATATTCTTTTGCAATATTCAGTCACTGTCATGACACTACTCTGATACTGTATTCTGTTAATATATTCTGCCCATTATATTTTGTAACTTTTATTCTGTCACTATATTTGGTCAATATGTTCTAAGACTCTAATCTGTTCTGTCGTTTTCTTCTGTCACCTTGTTCTGTCAATATCTCACTCGAGTCTCTGTATCATATTCTGCTACTAGGTTCTGTCATTGTATTTAGTCACTAGGTTCTGTCATTGTATTCTGTCACTAGGTTCTGTCATTGTATTCAGTTACTAGGTTCTGTCATTGTATTCAGTTACTAGGTTCTGTCATTGTATTCTGTTACTAGGTTCTGTCATTGTATTCTGTTACTAGGTTCTGTCATTGTATTCAGTTACTAGGTTCTATCATTGTATTCAGTTACTAGGTTCTGTCATTGTATTCTGTTACTAGGTTCTGTCATTGTATTCTGTTACTAGTTTCTGTCATTGTATTCAGTTACTAGGTTCTGTCATTGTATTCAGTTACTAGGTATTGTCATTGTATTCTGCTTCTAGGTTCTGTCATTGTATTCAGTTACTAGGTTCTGTCATTGTATTCTGTTACTAGGTTCTGTCATTGTATTCCGTCACTAGGTTCTGTCATTGTATTCCGTCACTAGGTTCTGTCATTGTATTCCGTCACTAGGTTCTGTCATTGTATTCTGTCAATAGGTTCTGTTTTTTTAATTTTGAATATTAAAAAATGAGCGCAGAACTTCACACGAGACAAACCGTTATCTGCATCAGATCTTTTTAAATTCTCTTTTCGCTGTCTGCGCCTTTCTTTGAAAAGTTCTTTTCGGCTGAAGCTGTCTGTCTTCTATGCCAGTGCGGTCTTCCCCATACGAGATATATGCCCTAATCAGCGCAGCCGTCGAAAAGGAAGTAGTAGGTTACCTCTGTTTACACCAGCCTCCAGCACAAGATGATTATTCTTAAGGTATTCTTTCCAGCGTATCTCTTTTATGGAGTGCAGGCACCTTGGAAAGAAACGTAAAGGGAGCCTAATAATAAAGCTCCCAGAAGTGTGTTGAGAACCATGTAAGCCTTTCTATTATGGAGGCATTCAAAAGACCTGTCGACAGCCAGAAGGTTGTCTATTTCTCTAAAAGGTGATGGGTAAGCTTCTAATGCCCAGGCGTTCATCTCATTTTTACGAGATGACCCATAGTCGCCATTGTTGCGTGGATGGACACTGCCAAGGTACACAATTGGTCGAGCACACTCACATTGCTTTGTAAAGACAAGTAAGTTCCGATGGAAGACTTCTGTGACCTCCGTTTTCCTGATTTTGACAGTCAGGCTACAGCCTCATCAGATTTGTTGACAGTCAGGCTACAGCCTCATCAGATTTGTTGACAGTCAGGCTACAGCCTCATCAGATTTGTTGACAGTCAGGCTACAGCCTCATCAGATTTGTTGACAGTCAGGCTACAGCCTCATCAGATTTGTTGACAGCAAGTGAAGCTCTAGCTCTTTTTTTTTTTTTTACTCTGCCATTATTTGCTCTAATTATACCCTCCCAGTACGTTCTGTTCTACCACTATAATAGCAACACCGAAATAATCAGTCGAGTTTTGTTTTAACATAGGCTAACCAAACAACCGCCTAGGTCCAACGACTGATCTTTTTTTCTTTCTGCAAGTAGTCTACAAACTTTAAAGTTCATACATTTGAGAATTTTCTGGTGGTGGTTGAATTACAAACAGGACTTATAACTTGATCAAAGACTTTACAAACAGGACTTATAACTTGATCAAAGACTTTACAAACAGGACTTCTAGCTTGATCAAACACTTTACAAACAGGACTTATAACTTGATCAAAGACTTTACAAACAGGACTTATAACTTGATCAAAGACTTTACAAACATGAAATTGTGTAATTGTTGATTGGCAAAGAGCTTGAGTCTCAGACCTACATGCTGACGTGCTAGCCAACGAGCAATTCAAGTACATATTGCTAGTTTAAAATGTTTAGCGAACGATCTGATGCTCAACACCAAATCTCCACTAAACTTAGTATATTTCTATATAGAACAAAACCAACTAATTGATTAACTAATTGATTAATTCTTTTATTGGTTCATGTCTTGACATCGACAATGTGCAAAGTTTTAACTTGATTCGAGAATGTGAAGCCCAAGAAATAAAGTGCAAAAGATTCCACCCAGACAGACAGACAGGCGAGAGAGTTAATATAAACTTTGTAACTACATACATCTGAAGAAAGACTAAATTATTCTATACAACTTTTTTGTGTTTTGAACTGAAGAGTGCGAGACACTACATACATTGTTCTCTAAAGTAGTCTAATCCAACATGCCTCTACCTGATGATCTATAGTCATTGATCTATTGATAAATCGCTCACTATGAAGGTCATGAGGTTTTGACTAGACCCAGTGCAGAGTAAATAGATTTAAAAATAAATCCACGTTTATGATTATCGCATAAATCGCTCGAATGTACGCTCGTACAAATCTCGTTAAATGTTTTGCACGTGAAGGCTGTCAGTGTGTTGGCACAGAACTTGAGTGTAGTTCAAATTATGATCGCAACACTTTCACAATTTATCTGCAAATAGATCCAGCTTGCAAGCCTAGAGTTCTAATGGTCGAATAATGACGTTTAGAAGAGGGTCTCAATTCGTTTTTTTCATTGGTCTGGGTGAATTAGACTAAGCCACGTCATAATTAGATCCAAGTCTTGTGTCAAATTAAAATGAAACGTTGACCTAAAGAAAGACTTGACTTGTAAAGAAAAGATTAAAACTCTGGGACACGGTGACCTCAAGGGGGGAGGAGGTCACTGCTGCATTTTCTTTTGAGAACTACTGGCACTTGCTGATCTATTGAGTGGAGTTGTAGTTACTTAGCTTAGGCAAGTAAAACCACAAGACTCTTCCACAAAAACACTATGGATGAAACATCTGACTATAATCCATGATAATAATAAAAATTTATTTTAATTTTTAAGCGCTGTTAACAAACATTATTTAGGCTCAAGGCACTATGATAAAATAAAAAACATAAACACTAGAGTTATAATGACAAACAAATCTAAAATAGTTTACTATTTTAAAACACCAATCGTAACATAAAAACACAAAAAAACAACACAACAACAAGCATTTGGAGTATTAGTCGGTAGAGCTAAGAATGGTCTTATTGCATGTAAATTTATAGTTAGTCTTGAGTCCCTAACATTCAAAGCAAGTTAAACCCGGAATGTACCGTATTTATGTGCATATAAAATCTCGGGTGAAACAAGTTTTTTGAATAAACAAATAAAAGATATACAAAGGTGCGAATTTTACCCAATGTCTTTTACTCATCAACATAGCATGACGGCAATGATGGACATAGCGGTGGGTCTTTGTACTTCCTAGAGTTCGCTGTGTGCTTGTGAAATGTCCATGGTAAAGCTTTATGAGCATCTTATTATAAACCTCAAGAAAACAAATAGGACCTAAGATAGTACTTTATGCACTGGAAGTTTGACGGCAACTCACTCTTTGTACATGCGGGGTATATAAGGGTGGGGGTTGTACGGATTTTTTTTATTACTCATTTTGTAATTTGTATATATGCGTATGCTAGTTGTACACATGTGCGGGGTATATGCTCGAAAATATTCTGTACTAATATACCGGGGATTCTTCTCTCCCCCCGCCATGTATAAATATATATAATTCATTTTTATTACATTCCGACCGTTCATTCTTTCGGAAGGCGTTTATTGTACCTTTGAGTATGTTATTCCTTGATTTAAACCCGATCTCTATAACTGACTCCTAAAATCTGTCTTAGCCATCTTTTGGCTACGATCATGGAATTGGTTGACTGGTTTGCTTTAGATTTTATTTCGAAAAGGGAAGTTTTAACGTCAAAACCATCTGTTGGGGGGGGGGGGGGGGTTAAACTAAAAAATCTCTGAAGGTTTTTTTTTTAAACAAAATTCATTAGCTTAGAATTTAGTGAATAGTTTGCTTTAGGGGAAGGTTAAACATAAAGCTCTCTGAAGGGAAGAGGGGGGTAAAACACAAACCCCCCTTGGCTACGCTCATAGAATTTTGTGACCGTAATTTGCTTTAATTTTGTGACCGTAATTTGTTTTAATTTTGTGACCGTAATTTGCTTTAATTTTTTATAGAAGAGGTGGTTTTTAGCTTCAAACCCCACCGGAGAGGGTTTTTAAAATTAAAACCATTCTTAGCTACTCTCAAGAATCTGGTAACAGTTGTAGTTTTAGTCTTATATTGAAGAGAGAGTTTTATCGTAAAAAAAAAACTTTGAGTTTTTTCTTATTTATCTGAAATTTATTAACGGAGCCCAGCTACTGGTAGAAATATGTAACCCCTCTTGGCTACGCTCATGGAATTCGGTGACTGTCGTTTGCATTATTTTTTGATTTATAGAAGATGAGGGCGTCCGATGTTTTTACATAACACTCTCATCTAAAATAAACAAAATTGAAGCAAAAAATGAGTCACAAAAATCACCTGTGATTCTACATTCGCAGATATAAATAACGAATTTATGTAAAAATGCTTTTGAAACACAAATTTGAAGGTTAATTTTATTAAATAATGAAATCAATAGACTATATTTTGTATTTCGTGTGACAAAGTAAAAAACTATCTGCGCAAAGTGTAGTTCTTAAAATAAGATCTAGATCATAGGTCCTTTCGATCTTTTCTCATGTAAACGTGGCCTAGATCGATGAAGTTACAATGCTTTCATAGAGTTGGTCAACTTTGTTTTTTTTTAGGGTCTTAAATTTGTTTTAGGGCTACAATACATACACTACGGTCTTAGTTAGTACCCAAGGAACATTTCTGCCAAGTTAAGATCGGTCAAACGGTTTTGATTTCTATACGGGGACATACATACATACGCCTTACTTTCTACTTTATATATTTGTATACTTATAAATTAAGCATATTTTTACAGTTTTTCTTTTCGGGTCGGATGTACTGTACTGTCTTCAAACCCTTCCAGCTGCTTTACAGAAAGAGAAGTAGCCTAGAGGAAGCGTGGATTACTTCAGGCTGAATATGCTACAAGTTAAAAATGAACAGCGACTTGTGCGATTTTTTTTTTTAGTTTGCAAACATTAATGCTGTCAAATTCGTTCTTTAGCTTCTAACTTGCAGTGTTTGCAACGGTTAGGGTTAGGGTTAGGGTTAGGGTTAGGGTAGCATGGTCTTGTCACTTGCTTACAGTTAACGAACGAACAACGAATAATGCTAAGTAATCGACTCACGGCGTGATGAACATAATGTGTTGTTTTTTTCATATGATGCTTTGTACAAAAATATAGAATGGTGATTTGATCTTCGAGCAATTCTATGTAATAACCAAACTTTAACAAACATATTTTAGCCCAGGGCAATTGGTATTTTGTATAGTTATGAAACCGTGCGAAGATCTTCATTTATTTTCTTTGATAGACAATTTCATTGGACAAAACCAAATTATTCGGTAGCAAGCAGAGTTTCACAAAGCATATACTCCCTCCGTCTGTCTGTCTGTCTGTCTGGGTTCTTTTACTCATTATTTCTCCTACTTCCTATTCTTGGATCAAGTTGAGATTTTGCACGATTACACAACATATTAATCCATCAAAAAATTAACTAATTAGTTCATCAATTATTGGTACATGGAATTCATTTTGTTTGATATAGAAAAGGGCAACATCAAGAAATAGGACACAGCGATTCAACCATACTCTCCGTTCACTCAATATAAACTTTGTTTTTAAAATAGGCATTTTTATAATGTTGTTTCTGACACTATTAACATATGTTGTTGTTGTTTAATGTAGGTAATTGAAGAGAACTATGTCTAAACATTTCTATGTGCGTGTATTTGGGAGTGGGGGGGGGGGGAGGGTTTAATCTAAATCGAACTAACTCTCTCCAGTTTCCGGTCTTCTGCTCCCCAATGTAGTTAGTTAGGAACGTGTTTTGCATGTTCCAGTTTGAGAAAACACACGATTGGCTACGTCTGTCAATCAAACACAAGGTCAGAGTTCAATGTTTCTTTTGTTCAGAACATGGAGACCCTTAGCAGACTTGAAATTATTTGGGGGGGGGGGGGGGGGGTACAGAACCAACAACGAAAAAAAAAACCCCAAAAAAAACAAAAAACAAGAAGACTAATTTCCGCTTGACTCATTAGGGCGCCACACGAGGAACATCCCCCCAGTTACCGTCACGAGGAACACCCCAGTTAGCGGCCATCTCTCTCAGTTATCTGAAATTCAAGTTCTCGACATCTCCCCGTCTCGCTAACTGCATACACACACATCTGACGCCATGACCTATAATTCCAGACGACTCTTGCCCCAATACGGGGCCCCGTGGGGTAATTCTGAAGTCAGTTGACATCATCAGACAGGCGTCATCAGAGAACTTGGAAGTGGGTGTTTCAAAAGTGTGGAGTCAACTTGTAGCGCCCGAAGCTCTCTTATAGAAAAGCAAAAACATTTTTTTCTAAAAGAAACCACTTCAAAATTCTACAAACGCTATTAGATGTTGGTCGATGGTTTACAATCTCATCAAAAGGCTATCTTTCACGCCTCGTGATTTCAAGTGATTCCGAGGGTCCAATTTTGAGGGGGACAACAAAATGGTGATGTAAAAAGAAGTTTTTTTTTATTGTAAGTCAACTTTGTCGATCAAATAAAACCCAGACAAACCTAGATACCTTTAGATTTTATACTTAGCGCTGAATATGTCTAGCGTTATTTACAAATGCATTGAAATAGTAAGCTGTCTAATGAAAAGCTTTTTTTTTCTTTATTTGTGATGATCACTCTCTACCTAATAAATAATGAATTGATCCAGTGATGTAGCTTTTTACGCTACCAGTAGTGACTTACAGTCTTCTTCTTCGTTCTCATGTCGGAGAGTTCAGATCAGTTATCCTATGAACCGCGCAGTTGTTTCCAGATCATGCATCTCTCCGTATAGCTTTTGCTTGTTCGGCCACTAGATGTAGTATGCAGCTTTGAAGGACATGGTCTACATTCTCTGGTGATGCTCTACAAGGTTTCGCTCGTCCCGACTTAAAGCTTCTGGAGCATTTGTTGTCTCACTACAGTAATATCACTTACTTATGAAACAACTTTCCTTTAATCATATTTATTGAAGGACTTTTTTTTATTGATATGTCCTAGAATAAATATATTTGAGTGTGTGTATGCTTGAGAAAATGTTTTTAAATGTGTTAATGTTTCTATGCGTGTGTTTAGCAATGCTGCTTGTTTACTTGAATGTTTCTGTGCACGCTGGCGGTGCTACTCACAGACTCGCCCCTAGAAAATTGTGCACACGATAACAAAAAAGAAAAGCAAGCAATCCCGTCCGAACAAGAACCAGACACCAGTGGTTAGCGAACACAGCAGACGGTGGGGACAGAGTTCGTCTTCACCTTGTGCTATTAATTCTTCATATTACACGCCATGACGTCATGTTTGTCTTTTTTTCATCCCTAGTTGAATTAGCAAATTTCCCTTGAATGTAGAAATTGGTGGATATTTTTTTTAATTTTCTTGGTTGTGGGCCTCCGAATAAATCGTTATCTGATAAGCGCTGTAAGACATTTTGAAACGTTGTGTTCTGATGGGAAGTGTTGTAGAATCTATTGTGGGTTGTAAACTGTGACTGGTGTTTCTTTGAGGGTGTCAATCAAAACCCTGATATATCATGCTTAACTTAAACAAAAAATTAATTAAAAATAATTCACATTCCTCTAATTAAATTAGTGTATGGTAAATCATTATTAATACATTAACACAAGTTGACCAATTAAATTATCAATCAAATAATTCACATTCCTCTAATTAAATTAGTGTATGGTAAATCATTATTAATACATTAACACAAGTTGACCAATTAAATTATCAATCAAATAATTCACATTCCTCTAATTAAATTAGTGTATGGTAAATCATTATTAATACATTAACACAAGTTGACCAATTAAATTATCAATCAAATAATTCACATTCCTCTAATTAAATTAGTGTATGGTAAATCATTATTAATACATTAACACAAGTTGACCAATTAAATTATCAATCCACTTTGATTTAGATTTACAAGTAGAATTTCTTAGACACTTCAACAAAGGACAGCAGAATTGCCAGGCAGACTTTTCAAGAAAATAAACTGTACTTATCTTGACAGAAACTTCAATAAAGTAAACTATAATTATCCTAATCGAAACTTCAATCAAATAAATTAGACTTACCCTGACAGAAACTTCAATAAAATAACCTAGACTTAAACATATAATGTAAGTACTTATAAAAATAGATGGTTTTATTGACTATTGTTAGTTAAAAATTTTTAGCAAACGACCTATTTCTCTATACAAGGCTTATCTCCCTTAAAATTAGTACATTTTCTATTTAAAATAAAATTAATTAATTACGACTAATTGGTTAATTTGTTTTTCTATTGATTATTCTGTTGTCATCGACAATGAACAACTTGCAAAGTTTCCACTTGATCTGAGAAAGTGATGCGGGAGAAATAAGGGTCAAGAGATTCTAACAGAGACAGAAAGTTCCTCCTTTCAGACCTTTCGATCGATAGGGCAGATGATGTAAAAGTCATAATGTTTCTGTGGAACACGGTTAACGAGGGTGTCATTTGGCCAGCACATCCACCAACCACATTTACTTTTCTGCAACTAATGTCAGTTACCCTTTAGAGCTGGGTGGATTCAGAGGCGCCCAAAGATCCCGAAATTTAAAATGCCAGTCTTTACTGGGATTCAAACCCGGGACCCCAGCTTTGGAAGCCAAGCGCTTTACAGCTCGAACACCGAATATAAGCTTTGTAAAAATTGCAACAAGATTGAAACGTACTTTGGACAGATTTAAACTGAAGTTTTCATTAAGTGCGAGACATACAAGACCAAAAGAAAAGATCGCATAAGTCAAATGTATATATTTTCGTTTTAGATGACTTAGACAGACTATTAGATTTGTCTGTCATGGCGTTGAATGAAAGTAGAGTTCATCCAATAACGTTAGCCAATAGACTAGCTCTGAGTTCATAACTAAACAACAGAAGAACGCATGGCTGAGATGAACTAAAACAAGGGAGCTAAACTTTGTGTCCATCCTATTAGATCTACATTCTAAATCACGGCCTATACGTTTTTTTTTTAGCAATATTAGACTATTTATTGGGACTATATGTGAATGTGTTTCTTTTAAAAGGAAGAATGTGGTGTTTTAGATGGCATTGTCGTTCCACCCGTAACTCACATATTTCCCCATGTTTAGTGCAGGCGAAGGAAAGGATCACAATCTCGAAAAAGAAGGGTGGTTGGTATTGCAGTCTTAGGAATAGAAAACTCCAATAGGTTAAAGGACAAGTTAATGCTTAACACTATTAAAATAAAACAAATTAACAAGAATTGATTGACATTGTTAAAAATCTTCAATTCGTTTTCATTAATATAATTATACATAAAAAGCTATAAAAGAACATTTTTTGTCTATTTAAATCACTGGAAAGTAAATAGGCAGTGAATAATACACTATGCAGAAGAAGCAGACGCAGGTCTTATATTTATATTAATAACTTACTCTTTTTTTCTTCAACACATAGAAAGAGCAAATGCAATTTGTAAAATGTGCGTCGATATTTTTTAGTTTTTTAGCAGCCCCCTAAAGGGAAAAAGACGCTATTAGTTTTGTGTGGTCGGTCTTTCCGTCCGTCCCGTTTAGATCTCGTAAACTAAAAAAGATATAGAAAATCCGACATCATGATATTTTAGACCATTCAAAGTTCTGATGCAATGGGTACTTTTTTCTTTTCTGAAAGCCAAAAATTTAATATTTAAAAATCACCTATGCAAGCAGTTTTTTTTCATAACAATACACCATTTTCACAACTATTCACTATTAATAGTAAAAACACGGGACGCTATTTAGTAAGGGAAGTGACTATTTACTATATTTTTAACATATTTATGCAAACGGTTTTAGATTTTTGACAATTTTTTTTTGACAATTGTATTGTTAATTTAAGTAAGTTCTGTCATATTAACTACATTTACATAAATGTTTACTTTTTTTTAAAGAGAAAAAATCTATTGAATATGCATATAAGTGAAACATAATTTTAAACAACAATTAATAGGTAGATTTTCATATTATCGCATGAGCTGTAGCGCCCAAAAGCAACGGAGTACTCGAACCAAAGGAAGGGGAGAATTTTTATTTTTTTTAACAGAAATATTTTTTCCTAGAGGCTTTGAATAAGAGATTGACCCTTTACAAAACAATTAGATAATCATTATATGACATCAGTTAGGCCAGGTTCACATCTTATTTAACCTTCACTTTCACCTATCCCTTGGTCTGCTGGACCGCTGGGGCACCACACAAGATCTGTCAACCTTCTTTCTCCATTCTTTTTTTTGTCTTTGACAGAATTTCATTCTGTTATTCTTCTGAAAATATTGAAACCTGCCTTTTTTACCTGCCTGTGTGGACCACTTCAGGGGCTGATTTCGATTGGTTTGTGTTTCCACACAAAATGTCTTTGTAACCTTGTTTTCGTTTGTATTTTTTTAAAATTTAGTTTGTAATATTGAAGTTCAATTGAGCGTCTTTGACAGTGTTGATTGTAACTAGTTCAAAATGGCATTAAGAAAGTGACTAGATTTAATACTTTATAAACGTATTGAGACAAAATAGAGTCAGTGAAGTTAGCCTAATTGTTCAATTACTTTAAATCTTTCCAGTAGACTGGGGAATTTTAGTTGTTTCTTTACACTCAAATTCGCTTTAATAATAATAATAATAATAATAATAGTCTTTAATAATCTTTAAAAATAAAAATAATAATCTTTATTGTCCGTAAGGAAATTTGTCTTACAATTTGTGCATTACACCAAACAAAACACTATAACTATAAAAAATATATTTTGAAATTTCCTAAAACTAAAACTTTGATTATTGATAGATTCATAATTTTCTCTATTCATCGAAGTAAATTCATAACTTTCTCTGGACATTGGAGCAGATTCATAACTTTCTCTGGACATTGGAGCAGATTCATAACTTTCTCTGGACATTGGAGCAGATTCATAACTTTCTCTGGACATTGGAGCAGATTCATAACTTTCTCTGTTCATCAAAGTAGATTTATAACTCTCTCTGTCCATTGGGGTAGATTCATAACTTTCTCTGTTCATTTAGGTGGAATCATAACTTTCTCTGCAAATCGAGGTTGATCCATTCATTAAGTTTGTTTTTTCTTACTCTCGATAATCAACGACTTTTTCTTTAGTTATCCTTCAATTATTGTAATCGGTTACCAATACCGAGATTGTCTTCAATATATCATCGTGGAGATCGATACTATTTATCCTTCACTTTTGCGAATTACCAGGTTTTGTTGAGACTTCGATTTCAGTGTCCCAACACTGACCAGTATCTAACAGTGAAACTAATTAAATTTTCTCCCAAGTTAAAACCCAGTATTTTGACTACTCTTAGGTCTCCGTACTTGGGCCTATTTTGTTGTTGTTCTATGTAAAAATAAAGCCATTTAAAAAGTCAATTGGTTCTATGCTGTCCACAATAGTTCGGTCTTTGATTCACGTCATGTATGTGGCAGAGTACAGAGTTTGAGATCTACCTTCTACATCTACCTAGAAACTTAGACAGCAATGGTTTAATGAAAGAAGCAGAGGTTCCCAAACTTTTTGACTTAGGGACCCTTTATATAGTCAAAACTTGCCCACAGACCCCTAAGTAAATAAACTATATAACCGCAAAGTATATAGTACATAGGCTACCGAGGTAAAAACAACAACATTGTATGGAAGGTGGCGCGCGTTTCTTGAGACTTGGATGAGGTGGATGATATTTGATGAGTGTCATTACAATGTTTGTCATTAGCAACAGTGAATCTCAACGAGCACACACACACACATTTCGAGTCGACCTCTTTGATTGGTGATGAGGTTCAATGAATCCTTTTTTTTTAGCAAATAAAATAAGAAGACGCCAAAGCAGTCAACAACTTCTGTACCCATAATGCTGGATATAAAAGTATAACAACATGTTCTGTAACCACAATGTTGGATATAAAAGTATAACAACATGTTCTGTAACCATAATGCTGGATATAAAAGTATAACAACATGTTCTGTAACCATAATGCCGGATATAAAAGTATAACAACATGTTCTGTAACCATAATGCTGGATATAAAAGTATAACAACATGTTCTGTAACCATAATGCTGGATATAAAAGTATAACAACATGTTCTGTAACCATAATGCTGGATATAAAAGTATACCAACATGTTCTGTAACCATAATGCTGGATATAAAAGTATAACAACAAGTTCTGTAACCATGGTGCTGGATATAAAAGTAGAACAACTTCTGTTACTATAATGCTGGATAGAAAAGTAGAATCTGTTTTTGAAACCAGAATATTTGGTATTCTTTTTCTAGATAGTTAAGTTCATAAGGCTATTTCAATGAGCTGCTCTCGTAGTAGTATGGATTCATCTGTGATTGGGATCTGAGTTCTAGGGTTCGATACCCAGTTGGGAATATTCAAGAGAAGAATGTCTTTAAAACTACTTAATAGACATATTAAACAATAGCGCGTGGCGAGTTGATTATTATTCAAATTATCCAATCGGATAAACTGGCGTTTAGCGAAGAAGTTATTTTATTTGTATACAATTTTCTTCTTTCTGCGGACCCCCTAATGACGTCTCAAGACCCCTTAAGGTCCGGGGATAACAGTTTAAGAACCGCTGATCTAGTATATAACAAGTGACATCTAGTATGCACCAGTACACAACCAGTATGCATCTAAATCTAGTAACGTACTACAACTAGTACACAATCACAGTCAAACAGTCTTAGTATTCAAAGGGTAAAGACTTTTGTGGAGGACAATACAGCAATAGGTACATCTTACATATTCCGTGATGGGGGGGGGGGGGAACTCGGCATTACTGGGAAGTAGGAACACTGGTGTTGGGGAAGTGTATTGTGTATCTGATCACACCCCGCCATTGTGGCGTATTAAAGGAAATGGAAGTATTGGAACTGAGAGGCTCGGTTGGAAAGACTGTTGAAATGGCCTGCTATAGAAAGAATATCTTGCGTGTAGGAGTCTTACACACTGTTTGACCATGTTCTTACAAAAGAGACACCATTTAATTGTAAACCCTTGGAAATAGACAATCCAACCTTGTTTTTTTTTTTAGCATGCACAAGAAAGGAAGAACTTAGTCAATTAGCAATTCATATTTGTTTCTTGATAACATTTGTAAAGATTTATTGTTACAGGGGCTGCAACTGTACAGAGAATTACATCTAAACATAGATCTAGAGGGAGAAAACCTAGAACTTCATTTAAAAAAAATAAAAAATAAAAAAAATAAAGAAAGGACGCTTGGGTCATGAGGCCTTCCACAGCTAGCAAGAAGACAAACAATACAATAGAAATAAAGCTAGTTTATAGTTTGAATTATCTTTTCAGTGTTGTTGGCTATCGAGGCAGAAAAAAAGAAATGACGAAACTCCGGAAAAAAAACCCACAGGAACTCGGTACAAAATCACAGGAACTCAGTAAAAAAACACATCAACTCAGTAAAATATCACAAGAACTGGGTAAAAAACAACACAGGAACTCGGTAAAAAATCACATGAACTCGGTAAAATATCACAAGAACTCGGTAAAAAAAATTACAGGAACTCGGTAAAAAATCACAGGAACTCGGTAAAAAATTATTGGAACTCGGTACAAAATCACAGGAACTCGGTACAAAAACACAGGAACTCGGTAAAAAATCACAGGAACTCGGTAAAAAATCATTGGAACTCGGTAAAAAATCACAGAAACTCGGTACAAAATCACAGGAACTCGGTACAAAAACACAGGAACTCGGTAAAAAAACACATGAACTCGGTAAAATATCACAAGAACTCGGTTAAAGTGGTAAACAAAAGTGATCTTAAAATTGTCCATTTTTAATTGACAATCAACAACATCATGGTGGTATTTTATCTAAGTGATCTTATCTAAGTGATTTTATCTGAATGATTTTATATGATTTATTTTATCTGAGTGGTTATATCTGAGTGATTTTATCTAAGCAATTTTATCTGAGTGATTTTATCTCAATTTTTATGTTAAGTATGAGTTAAATGAAAATTCACAACTAACGCTTTGATTTTTCACTACCAAAATTTTGGGGGGCTAAATGTGTAATGAATAGCTCTGTCAGCGCCACCTACAGAAGTATTGAAACCGTCAACATAGATGGTCATGATAAAATTCTCTCTAATCCACAATATAATTATCTATAAGCCTATTCTCCGCTATATGGCCTGCGACAAATGCCATTTTGTATCTTCACTAGATAGACCTAGATATAATAAGCTTTGTATAAACCGAGTAAAAAGAAATGAAAACCAATAGATACGTTTTATAGAACGGTCATTAGATAACTGTGTGAACATTTGTCTTTGGATCAGCTTGGACCGAATGAGAACTTTGAGAACTAAAGAATGATCTTCCTCCAGTTAGCACATTTGACACGCCTGAGTCTGTCATCAAGGTCAGTCTGACACGGATGCACCAGATACTTATGAATATACAACGATAAAACCACCATCAAGATTTAGGTTACCTGTTTGCTTTGACGCCCACCTAAGTGCATGACTTCAAATCAGTCCTTGTAAAACCGGCCTTTTTTTTTTTTGCAATTAAAACTCTACCGAGAGAGGCTCGATTGTTCTTGAGAAACTGGCTCATCCCCCAAATAGCCTTTACATGTATTGTCTGTAGTGTTGTTTATTTATTTAACCAGTGTCAAAACTTGATGAATGGTCAGAACGGCTCTAGGGATATAAGAAGGTCTCTGGACAAACTTAAAACAATTGGAACAGAGGAGGGGAAGGGGGGTGGCTAGACAGATTTATGAGGCCCACAACTTGGCCGTGTTCAAGTTGAGCTTCTAAGTTGGAAATTACTTGACCCCTCCCACCACTTCCCATACAGACACCTTGTGCTCAGTATTTTGGACACAAAGCTTTGGCAAACGGGGGCATAAGATGGACTACATAATCTTAATTGGAAGGGAATAAAGATGTTGGAATTTAGCTACGTAACCTCGTGAACACGTAGATAAAGTGGAACATGGCGGCTAAATAGACGAAAGTACAGTGTCAATTAAAGATGTATTAGTTTACTGACAGATCAGAAAAATGGAGAATTAGGGATCAGAGTTTTAGAGACTGGGACAAGAGTGTTAGAGACCGGGACCAGAGTGTTAGAGACTGGGATCAGAGTGTTAGAGACCCGGATCAGAGTGTTAGAAACTGGGCTCAGAGTGTAAGAGAGTGGAATCAGAGTGTCTGGACTGAGATCAGAGTGTTTGGACTGAGATCAGAGTGTTAGAGACTGGGATCAGAGTGTTAGAGACAGAGATCAGAGTGTTAGGGACTGGGATCAGAGTGTTTGGGACTAAGATCAGAGTGTTATGGACTGGGAACAGAATGTTAGAGACGGGGATCAGAGTGTTAGAGACAGAGATCAGAGTGTTAGGAACTGGGATCAGAGTGTTTGGGACTAAGATCAGAGTGTTAGGGACTGGAAACAGAATGCTAGAGACTGGGATCAGAGTGTTAGAGACTGGGATCAGAGTGTTAGAGACAGAGATCAGAGTGTTAGGGACTGGGATCAGAGTGTTTGGGACTAAGATCAGAGTGTGAGGGACTGGAAACAAAATGCTAGAGACTGGGATCAGAGTGTTAGAGACTGGGATCAGAGTGTTAGAGACTGGAATCAGAGTGTTAGAGACTGGGATCAGAATGTTTGGACTGGGATCAGAGTGTTAGAGACTGGGATAATAATGTTCAGACTGAGATCAGAGTGTTTGGACTGAGATCAGAGTGTTAGAGAATGGGATCAGAATGTTTGGACAGGGATCAGAGTGTTAGAGACTGGGATCAGAGTGTTTGGACTGGGATCAGAGTGTTTGGACTGAGATCAGAGTATTAGGGACTGAGATCAGAGTGTTTGGGACTGAGATCTGTGTGTTAGAGACTGAGATCATAGTATTAGGGACTGATATCAGAGTGTTTGGGACAGAGATCAGAATGTTTGGACTGAGATCAAAATGTTTGGACTGAGATCAGAGTGTTTGGACTGAGATCAGAGTTTTTGGACTGGGATCAGAGTGTTTGGGACTAAGATCAGAGTGTTAGGGACTGGAAACAGAATGCTAGAGACTGGGATCAGAGTGTTAGAGACTGGGATCAGAGTGTTAGAGACAGAGATCAGAGTGTTAGGGACTGGGATCAGAGAGTTTGGGACTAAGATCAGAGTGTTAGGGACTGGAAACAGAATGCTAGAGAATGGGATCAGAGTGTTAGAGACTGGGATCAGAGTGTTAGAGACTGGGATCAGAGTGTTAGAGACTGGGATCAGAATGTTTGGACAGAGATCAGAGTGTTAGGGACTGGGATCAGAGTGTTTGGGACTAAGATCAGAGTGTTAGGGACTGGAAACAGAATGCTAGAGACTGGGATCAGAGTGTTAGAGACTGGGATCAGAGTGTTAGAGACAGAGATCAGAGTGTTAGGGACTGGGATCAGAGTGTTTGGGACTAAGATCAGAGTGTTAGGGACTGGAAACAGAATGCTAGAGACTGGGATCAGAGTGTTAGAGACTGGGATCAGAGTGTTTGAGACTGGAATCAGAATGTTTGGACTGGGATCAGAGTGTTAGAGACTGGGATAATAATGTTCAGACTGAGATCAGAGTGTTTGGACTGAGATCAGAGTGTTAGAGAATGGGATCAGAATGTTTGGACAGGGATCAGAGTGTTAGAGACTGGGATCAGAGTGTTTGGACTGGGATCAGAGTGTTTGGACTGAGATCAGAGTATTAGGGACTGAGATCAGAGTGTTTGGGACTGAGATCTGTGTGTTAGAGACTGAGATCATAGTATTAGGGACTGATATCAGAGTGTTTGGGACAGAGATCAGAATGTTTGGACTGAGATCAAAATGTTTGGACTGAGATCAGAGTGTTTGGACTGAGATCAGAGTTTTTGGACTGGGATCAGAGTGTTTGGGACTAAGATCAGAGTGTTAGGGACTGGAAACAGAATGCTAGAGACTGGGATCAGAGTGTTAGAGACTGGGATCAGAGTGTTAGAGACAGAGATCAGAGTGTTAGGGACTGGGATCAGAGAGTTTGGGACTAAGATCAGAGTGTTAGGGACTGGAAACAGAATGCTAGAGAATGGGATCAGAGTGTTAGAGACTGGGATCAGAGTGTTAGAGACTGGGATCAGAGTGTTAGAGACTGGGATCAGAATGTTTGGACAGAGATCAGAGTGTTAGGGACTGGGATCAGAGTGTTTGGGACTAAGATCAGAGTGTTAGGGACTGGAAACAGAATGCTAGAGACTGGGATCAGAGTGTTAGAGACTGGGATCAGAGTGTTAGAGACAGAGATCAGAGTGTTAGGGACTGGGATCAGAGTGTTTGGGACTAAGATCAGAGTGTTAGGGACTGGAAACAGAATGCTAGAGACTGGGATCAGAGTGTTAGAGACTGGGATCAGAGTGTTTGAGACTGGAATCAGAATGTTTGGACTGGGATCAGAGTGTTAGAGACTGGGATAATAATGTTCAGACTGAGATCAGAGTGTTTGGACTGAGATCAGAGTGTTAGAGAATGGGATCAAAATGTTTGGACAGGGATCAGAGTGTTAGAGACTGGGATCAGAGTGTTAGAGACTGGGATCAGAGTGTTTGGACTGAGATCAGAGTATTAGGGACTGAGATCAGAGTGTTTGGGACTGAGATCTGTGTGTTAGAGACTGAGATCATAGTATTAGGGACTGATATCAGAGTGTTTGGGACAGAGATCAGAATGTTAGAGACTGAGATCTTGAGTTTGGACTGAGATAAGAGTGTTTGGACTTAGATCAGAGTTTTTGGACTGTGATCAAAATTTTAGGGACTTGGATCAGAGTATTAGGGACTGAGATCAAAGAGTTTGGACAGAGATCAGAGTGTTTGCGACTAGGATCAGAGTGTCAGGGACTGGGATCAGAGTATTAGGAACTGAGATCAGAGTGTTTGGGACTGAGATCAGAGTGTTAGAGACTGGGATCAGAATGTTAGGACTGGGTTCAGAGTATTAGAGACTGGGATCAGAGTGTTAGAGAATGAGATTAAAATGTTTGGACTGAGATCAGAGTGTTTGGGACTGGGACCAGATTTTGGACTGGGATCAGAGTATTTGGACTGAGATCAGAGTGTTTGGACTGAGATCAGAGTATTAGGGACTAAGAACAGAGTGTTTGGGACTGAGATCTGTGTGTTTGAGATTGAGATCATAGTATTAGGGACTAAGAGTGTTTGGGACAGAGATCAGAATGTTTGGGACTTAGATCAGTGTTAGAGACTGAGATCATGTGTTTGGTACATAGATCAGAGACAGAGACTGAGATCAGAGTGTTTGGACTGAGATATGAGTGTTTGGACTGAGATCAGAATGTTTGGACTGAGATCAGAGTTTTTGGACTTTGATCAAAATATTAGAGACTGGGATCAGAGTGTTTGGACTGGGATCAGAGTGTTTAGGATTGGGATCAGAGTGTCAGGGACTGGGATCAGAGTGTTAGTGACTAAGATCCGAGTGTTTGGACTGGGATTAGAGTATTAGGGACTTGGATCAGAGTATTAGGGACTGAGATCAAAGTGTTTGGATAGGCATAAGAGTGTTTGCGACTGGGATCAGAGTGTCAGGGACTGGGATCAGAGTATTAGGGACAGAGATCAGAGTGTTTGGGACTGGGATCAGAGTGTTAGAGACTGGGATCAGAATGTTAGAGACTGAGATCAGAGTGTTAGAGACTGGGATCAGAGTGTTAGAGACTGGGATCAGAGTGTTAGAGACTGGGATCAGCATGTTAGGACTGGGATCAGAGTGTTAGAGACTGGGATCCGAGTGTTAGGGACTGGGAACAAAATGTTAGAGACTGAGATCAGAGTGTTAGCGACTGGGATCAGAGTGTTAGAGACTGGGATCAGAATGTTTGGACTGGGATTAGAATGTTAGAGCCTGGAATCATAATGTTTAGACTGGGATCAGAGTGTTAGAGACTGAGATCAGAGTGTTTGGACTGGGATCTGAGTGTTAGAGACTGAGACAATAGTTTTTGGACTGGGATCAGAGTGTTTAAGACTTGGATCCGAATGTTAGAGACTGAGGTTAGAAAGTTAGCGACTGGGATCAGAATGTTAGAGTCTGGGATCAGAGTGTTAGAGAATGGGATCAGAATGTTTGGACTGGGAACAAAGTGTTAGAGACTGGGATCAGAGTGTTAGAGACTGGGATCAGAATGTTAGGACTGGGTTCAGAGTATTAGAGACTGGGATCAGAGTGTTAGAGACTGGGATCAGAGTGTTAGAGACAGAGATCAGAGTGTTAGGGACTGGGATCAGAGTGTTTGGGACTGGGATCAAAGTGTTTGGGACTACGATCAGAGTGTTAGGGACTGGGAACAGAATGTAAGTGACTGCGATCAGAGTGTTAGAGACTGGGATCATAATGTTTAGACTGAGATCAGAGTGTCTAGGACTGGGACCAGATTTTGGACTGGGATCAGAGTATTTGGACTGAGATCAGAGTGTTTGGACTGAGATCATAGTATTAGAGACTAAGAACAGAGTGTTTGGGACTGAGATCTGTGTGTTTGAGATTGAGATCATAGTATTAGGGACTAAGAGTGTTTGGGACAGAGATCAGAATGTTTGGGACTTAGATCAGTGTGTTAGAGACTAAGATAATGCGTTTGGTACTTAGATCAGAGACTGAGACTGAGAGTGTTTGGACTGAGATCAGAGTGTTTGGAATGAGATCAGAATGTTTGGACTGAGATCAGAGTTTTTTGACTTTGATCAAAATATTAGAGACTGGGATCAGAGTGTTTGGACTGGGATCAGAGTGTTAGAGACTGACATCAGAGTGTTAGCGACTGGGATCAGAGTGTTAGAGACTGGGATCAGAATGTTTGGACAGGGATTAGAATGTTAGAGACTGGAATCATAATGTTAGAGACAGAGATCAGAGTGTTTGGACTATGATCAGAGTGTTTGGGACTGGGATCAGAGTGTTAGAGTCTGAGATTAAAATGTTTGGACTGAGATCAGAGTGTTTGGGACTGGGACCAGATTTTGGACTGGGATCAGAGTGTTAGAGACTGAGATCAGAGTGTTTGGACTAAGATCAGAGTGTTCAAGACTGAGATCAGTGTTAGAGACTGGGATCTATGTGTTAGAGACTGAGATAATAGTGTTAAGACTGGGATCAGAGTGTTAGAGACTGAGATTAGAATGTTTGGACTGAGATCAGAGTGTTTAGACTGAGATCAGTGTGTTTGGACTTAGATCAGAGTATTAGGGACTGAGATCAGAGTGTTTGGACTGAGATCAGAGTTTTTGGACTGTGATCAGAATATTAGAGACTGGGATCAGAGTGTTTGGACTGGGATCAGAGTGTTTGGGACTTAGATCAGAGTGTCAGGGACTGAGATCAGTGTGTTTAAGACTTGGATCAGAATGTTTAGACTGAGATCAGAATGTTAGGACTGGGATCAGAGTGTTAGCGACTGATATCAGAGTGTTTGGACTGGCATCAGAGTGTTAGGGACTGGGATCAGAGTATTAGGGACTGAGATCAGAATGTTTGGGACTGAGATCAGAGTGTTAGAGACTGAGATCAGAATGTTTGGGACTGAAATCAGAGTGTTAGAGACTGAGATTAGAATGTTTGGACTGAGATCAGAGTGTTTGGGCTTAGATAAGAGTGTTTGGACTGGGATCAGAGTGTTGGGACTGGGATCAGAATGTTTGGGCTAAGATCAAATTTTTATGGCTGAGATCAGAGTTTTTGGGCTGAGATCAGAGTGTTCGAGACTGAGATCAGAGTGCAAGAGACTGATATCAGAGTGTTAAAGACTGGGATCGGAATGTTTGGACAGGGATCAGAGTGTTTGGGCTGGGATCAGCGTGCTAGAGACTAAGATCAGAGTGTTTGCCCTGAGATCAGAATGTTTAGACTAAGATAGAACTTTTAGGACTGGGATCAGAGTGTTAGAGACTGAAATCAGTTTTTTAGACTGGGATGAGATTTTAGGGACTGGGATCAGAGTGTTAGGGACTGGGATCAGAGTGTTAGGGACTGGGATCAGAGTGTTAGGGACTAGGATCAGAGTATTAGGGACTGAAATCAATGTGTTTGGACTGGGATCAGAGTGTTTGAGACTGGGATCAGAGTGTTTAAGACTGGGATGAGAATGTTGGGGACTGGGATCATAGTGTTAAGGACTGGGATCAGAGTGTCAGGGACTGGGATCAAAGTGTTAGACACTTAGATCAGAGTGTTTGGGCTGGGATTAGAGTATTAGGGACTGAGATCATTGTGTTTGGACTGGGATCAGAGTGTTTGGACTGGAATCAGAGTGTTAGAGACTGAGATGAGAGTGTTTGAGACTGGGATCAGGGTGTTTGAGACTGGGATGAGAATGTTTGGGACAGGGATCAGAGTGTTAGGGACTGGGATCAGATATTTAGGGACTGGTATCTGAGTGCTACAGACTGGGATCAGAGTGTTTGGACTGGGATCAGAGTGTTTGAGACTGGGATCAGTGTGTTTGAGAATGGGATGAGAATGTTTGGGACAGGGATCAGAGTGTTAGGGACTGGGATCAGATTTTTAGGGACATGTATCTGAGTGTTACAGACTTGGATCAGAGTGTTTGAGACTGGGATCAGGGTGTTTGAGACTGGGATCAGAGTGTTTAAGACTGGGATCGGAGTGTTAGGGACTGGGATCAGAGTGCTTTGACTGGGATCATAGTGTTAGAGACTGAGATCAGTGTGTTTGGACTGGGATCAGAGTTTTAGGGACTTAGATCAGAGTGTTTGAGACTGGGATCAGAATGTTGGCGACTGGGATCAGAATGTTGGGGACTCGGATAAGAGTATAAGGGACTTGGATCAGAGTGTTGGGGACTGGGATCAGAATAATGTGGACTGGGCTCAAAGTGTTTGAGACTGGGATCAGAGTGATAGGGACTGGGATCAGAGTGTTAGGGACTAGGATAAGTGTGTTATAGAGACCGAGATCAGAGTTTTTGTGACTGGGACCAGAGTGTTTGAGACGGGAATCAGAGTGTTTGAGACTGGGATCAGAATGTTGGGGACTGGGATCAGAATGTTGGGGACTGGGATCAGAGTATTAGGGACTTGGATCAGAGTATTGGGGACTGGGATAAGAGTGTTATAGAGACTGAGATCAGAGTGTTTGTGACTGGGACCAGAGTGTTTGAGACGGGAATCAGAGTGTTGGGGACTGGGATCACAATGTTGAGGACTGGGATCAGAGTTTTTGAGACTATGATCAGAATGTTGGGGACTGAGATCAGAATAATAGAAACTGGGATCAGAGTGTTTAAAACTGAGATAAAAGTGTTAGAGAGTGAGATCAGAGTGTTAGAAACTGAGATAAGAGTGTAAGAGACTGAGATAAGAGTGTTAGAGACTGGAATCAGAGTGTTTAAGACTGGGATCAGAGTGTTTGGACTGGGATCAGAATGTTCGGGACTGGTATCAGAGTGTTAGAGAAAAAGATCAGAGTGTTTGAGACTGGGATCAAAATGTTTGAGACTGAGAACAGAGTGTTTGAGACTGGGATTAGAATGTTGGGGACTGGGATCAGAATGTTGGGGACTGGGATCTGAGTGTAAGGGACTTGGATCAGAGTGTTGGGGACTGGGATCAGAATAATGTGGACTGGGCTCAAAGTGTTTGAGACTGGGATCAGAGTGATAGGGACTGGGATCAGCGTGTTAGGGGCTAGGATATGTGGGTTAGGGTCTTGGATCAGAATGTTGGGAACTGGGATCAGAATGTTAGGGACTGGCATCAAAGTGTTAGAGACTGAGATCAGATTGTTTAAGACTGAGATAAGAGTGTTAGAGACTGAGATCAGAGTGTTAGAGACTGAGATGAGAGTGTAATAGACTGAGATCAGAGTGTTAGAGACTGGAATCAGAGTGTTTAAGACTGGGCTCAAAGTGTTTGAAAATTAGATCAGAGTGTTAGGGACTGGGATCAGATTGTTTCGAACTGGGATCAGAGTGTTTGGGACAAAGATCAGAGTGTTAGAGACTGGGATCAGAGTGTTAGGGACGGGATCAGAGTGTTTTAGACTTGGATCTGAGTGTTTGAGACTGGGATCAGAGTGTTAGGGACTGAGATCAGAGTGTTAGAGACTGGGATCAGAATGTTGGGGACTAAGATCAGAATGTTAGAGACTGGGATCAGAGTGTTTGAGACTGAGATCAGAGTGTTAGAGACTGAGATCACAGTGTTAAAGACTTAGTACAGAGTGTTTAAGTCTGAGATAAGAGTGTTAGAGACTGAGATCACAGTGTTAAAGACTTAGTACAGAGTGTTAGAGACTGAGATCAGAGTGTTGTGACTGAGATCAGAGTGTTTGAGACTGGGATCAGAGTGTTAGAGACTGAGATCAGAGTGTTTGGACTGTGATCAGAGTGCTAGAGACTGAGATCAGAGTGTTTGGACTAAGATCAGAGTGTTTGGACTGGGATCAAAGAGTTTGGACTGAAATCATTTTTTTGCGACTGTGATCAGAGTGTTTGGGACTGGGATAAGAGTGTTTTAGAGACTGAGATCAGAGTGTTTGTGACTGGGACCAGAGTGTTTGAGACGGGAATCAGAGTGTTTGAGACTGGGATCAGAATGTTGGGGACTGGGATCAGAATGTTGGGGACTGGGATCAGAGTATAAGGGACTTGGATCAGAGTGTTGGGGACTGGGATCAGAATAATGTGGACTGGGCTCAAAGTGTTTGAGACTGGGATCAGAGTGATAGGGACTGGGATCAGAGTGTTAGGGACTAGGATAAGTGTGTTATAGAGACTGAGATCAGAGTGTTTGTGACTTGGACCAGAGTGTTTGAGACTGGGATCAGAATGTTGGGGACTAAGATCAGAATGTTGGGGACTGGGATCAGAGTATTAGGGACTTGGATCAGAGTGTTGGGGACTGGGATAAGAGTGTTATAGAGACTGAGATCAGAGTGTTTGTGACTGGGAACAGAGTGTTTGAGACGGGAATCAGAGTGTTTGAGACTGGGATCAGAGTGTTTGAGACTGGGATCAGAATGTTGGGGACTGGGATCAGAGTGATAGGGACTGGGATCAGAGTGTTAGGGACTTGGATCAGAGTGTTGGGGACTGGGATCAGAATAAAGTGGACTGGGCTCAAAGTGTTTGAGACTGGGATCAGAATGATCGGGACTGGGATCAGAGTGTTAGGGACTAGGATAAGTGTGTTAGGGTCTTGGATCAGAATGTTGGGGACTGGGATCAGAATGTTAGGGACTGGGATCAAAGTGTTAGGGACTGAGATCAGATTGTTTAAGACTGTGATAAGAGTGTTAGAGACTGAGATCAGAGTCTAAGAGACTTAAAAAGTTTGAAAATGAGATCAGAGTGTTAGGGACTGGGATCAGAGTGTTTGGAACTGGGATCAGAGTGTTTGGGACAAAGATCAGAGTGTTAGAGACTGGGATCAGAGTGTTAGGGACTGGGATCAGAGTGTTAGGGATGGGATCAGAGTGTTTGGAAGTGGGATCAGAGTGTTAGGGACTGGGATCAGAGTGTTAGGGATGGGATTAGAGTGTTTGGAACTGGGATCAGAGTGTTTGGGACAAAGATCAGAGTGTTAGAGACTGGGATCATAGTGTTAGGGACTGGGATCAGAGTGTTAGAGACTTAGTACAGAGTGTTTGAGTCTGAGATAAGAGTGTTAGACTTAGTACAGTGTTAGAGACTGAGATCAGAGTGTTTTGACTGAGATCAGAGTGTTTGAGACTGGGATCAGAGTGTTAGAGACTGATAAAACAATCTGAAAGACACAAAAAAAAAGGCACATTCCTCGTCCCATAGGCTAGGACAAATTTGTTCAAATACTCCTTCTTCCCTAGTGCTATTAGAGCATGGAATGGGTTGCCTGAGCTAGCCAGAAAAACCAGTGTCTTAGCAGAATTTAAGTCATTGGTTAATATGCATGACTAAATGCATGACGCGTAGGACGTAATCATCTTCTTTTTTGAAGTAACGTCTGTATTATATAAGATAAGATAAGATAAGAGATCAGAGTGTTAAGAACTAAGATCAGAATGTTAGAGACTAGGATCAGAGTGTTTGGAACTTGGATCAGCGTGTTTAAGACTGAGATCAGAATGTTAGAGACTGGGATTAGAGTGTTTCGTACTGGGATCAGAGTGTTTGGGACTTGTATCAGAGTGTTTGAGACTGTGATCAAAGTGTTTGAGACTATGATAAGAGTGTAAGAGACTGAGATCAGAGTGTTTAAACTGAGATCAGAGTGTTTGGACTGGGATCAAAGTGTTAGGGACTGAGATCAGAATGTTCGGGGCTGGTATCAGAGTGTAAGAGAAAAAGATCAGAGTGTTTGAGACTGGGATCAGAGTGTTAGAGACTGAGATCAGAGTACTTGGACTGAGATCAGAGTGTTTAAGACTTGGATCAATATGTTTGAGACTGAGATCAGAGTGTTTGAGACGGTAATCAGAGTGTTTGAGACTGGGATCAGAATGTTGGGGACAGGGATGAGAGTGTAAGGGACTTGGATCAGAGTGTTGGGGACTGGTATCAGAATAATGTGGACTGGGCTCAAAGTGTTTGAGACTGGGATCAGAGTGATAGGGACTGGGATCAGCGTGTTAGGGACTAGGATAAGTGTGTTAGGGTCTTGGATCAGAATGTTGGGGACTGGGATCAGAATGTTAGGGACTGGCATCAAAGTGTTAGAGACTGAGATCAGATTGTTTAAGACTGAGATAAGAGTGTTAGAGACTGAGATCAGAGTGTTAGAGACTGAGATGAGAGTGTAAGAGACTGAGATCAGAGTGTTAGAGACTGGAATCAGAGTGTTTAAGACTGGGCTCAAAGTGTTTGAAATGAGATCAGAGTGTTAGGGACTGGGATCAGAGTGTTTGGAACTGGGATCAGAGTGTTTGGGACAAAGATCAGAGTGTTAGTGACTGGGATCAGAGTGTTTGAGACTGGGATCAGAGTGTTTGGACTGAGATCAGAGTGTTTTAGACTTGGATCTGAGTATTTGAGACAGAGATCAGAGTGTTAGAGACTGAGATCAGAGTGTTAGAGACTGGGATCAAAGTGTTAGGGACTGGGATCAGAGTGTTTGAGACTGGGATCAGAGTGTTAGGGACTGAGATCAGAGTGTTAGAGACTGGGATCAGAATGTTGGGGACTAAGATCAGAATGTTAGAGACTGGGATCAGAGTGTTTGGGACTGGGATCAGAGTGTTTGAGACTGAGATCAGAGTGTTAGAGACTGAGATCACAGTGTTAAAGACTTAGTACAGAGTGTTTGAGTCTGAGATAAGAGTGTTAGACACTGAGATCACAGTGTTAAAGACTTAGTACAGAGTGTTAGAGACTGAGATCAGAGTGTTGTGACTGAGATCAGAGTTTTTGAGACTGGGATCAAAGTGTTAGAGACTGAGATCGGAGTGTTTGAGACTGGGATCAGAGTGTTTGGACTGGGATGATAGTGTTTGGACTGTGATTAGAGTGTTAGGGACTGAGATCAGAGTGTTAGAGACTGGGATCAGAATGTTGGGGACTAAGATCAGAATGTTAGAGACTGGGATCAGAGTGTTTGGGACTGGGATCAGAGTGTTTGAGACTGAGATCAGAGTGTTAGAGACTGAGATCACAGTGTTAAAGACTTAGTACAGAGTGTTTGAGTCTGAGATAAGAGTGTTAGACACTGAGATCACAGTGTTAAAGACTTAGTACAGAGTGTTAGAGACTGAGATCAGAGTGTTGTGACTGAGATCAGAGTTTTTGAGACTGGGATCAAAGTGTTAGAGACTGAGATCGGAGTGTTTGAGACTGGGATCAAAGAGTTTGGACTGAAATCATTTTTTTGCGACTGTGATCAGAGTGTTTAGGACTGGGATAAGAGTGTTATAGACTGGGATCAGAGTGCTTGGACTGGGATCAGAGTGTTTAAAACTTGGATCAGAATTTTTGGACTGGGATAAGAATGTTTGAGACTGGGATCAGAGTGCTTGAGACTAGGTTCAGAGTGTTTGAGACTGGGATCAGAGTGTTTGAGACTGAGATCAGAGTGTTGGGTACTGGGATCAGAATGTTGGGGACTCGGGTAGGAGTGTTGCGGACTCGGATAGGAGTGTTAGGGACTGAGATCAGAGTGTTGTGAACTAAGATCAGAATGTTAGAGACTAGGATCTGAGTGTTTGGAACTTGGATCAGAATGTTAGAGACTGGGATTAGAGTGTTTCGTACTGGGATCAGAGTGTTTGGGACTTGTATCAAAGTGTTTGAGACTGGAATCAGAGTGTTAGGGACTGGGATCAGAGTGTTTGGACTGGGATCAGAGTTTGAAACTGGGATCAGAATGTAAGAGACTGAGATCAGAGTGTTAGAGACTGAGATCAGAGTGTTAGAGACTGGGATCAAAGTGTTTAACACTAGGATCAGAGTGTTTGGACTGGGATCAGAGTTTGAATTTGGGATCAGAGTGTTAGAGACTGAGATCAGAGTGTTAAAGACTTAGATCAGAGTGTTAAAGACTTAGATCAGAGTGTTAGAGACTGGGATTAGAGTGTTTAACACTGGGATCAGAGTGTTTGGACTGGGATCAGATTGTTAGGGACTGGTATCAGAGTGTTAGAGAATGAGATCAGAGTGTTTGAGACTGGGATCAGAATGTTGGGGACTGGGATCAGAATGTTGGGTACTGGAATCAGAGTTTTAGGTACTGGGATAAGAATGTTAGGTACTGGGATCAAATGTGTTATAGACTGAGATCATAGTGAACTAAGCTCAAAGTATTAGGGACTGGGATCAGAGTGTTAGGGACTGTCATCAAAGTGTTTGAGACTGGGATCAGAATGTTGGGGACTGGGATCAGAGTGTAAGAGATAGGGATCAGAGTGTTTAGACTGGGATTAGAATGTTAGGGACTGGGATTAAAGTGTTTGGATTGAGATCAGAATGTTTGGGTCTGGGTTTAGAGTATTTAGACTGTGATCAGAGTTTTTGGACTGGGATCAAAGTGTTTGGACTGGGATCATTTTTTGGGGGGACTGGGATCAGAGTGTTTGAGACTGGGATCAGATTTTTTGGGAGAATGGGATTAGATTGTTTGGACTGAGATCAGAGCTTTTGGGACTGGGATCAGAATGTTTTAGACTGGGTGGGATCAGAGTGTTAGAGACTGAGATCAAAGTGTTAGAGACTGAGATCAGAGTGTTTGAGATTGGGATCAGAATGTTGTGGACTGGGATCAGAGTGTTTGAGACTGGGATCAGAGTGTTTGAGACTGAGATCAGAGTGTTTGAGACTGAGATATGAGTGTTTGAGACTGGGACCAGAGTGTTTGAGACTGGGATCAGAATGTTAGAGACTGGGATCAGAATTTTGGGGATTAGGATCAGAAAGTTGAGGCATGGATCAGAGTGTTAGGGACTGGGATTAGAATGTTGGAGACTGGGATCAGAGTGTTCGGGATTGGGATCAGAGTGTTAGGGACTTGGATCAGAGTGTTTGAGACTAGGATCAGAGTGTTTGAGACTGGGATCAGAGTGTTTGAGACTGGGATCAGAGTGTTTGAGACTGGGATCAGAGTATTGGGGACTGGAATCAGAGTGTTAGGGTCTGGGATCAGAGTGTTAGAGACTGGGATCAGAGTGTTTGAGATTGGTACCAGGGTTTGAGACTGGGATCAGAATGTTGGGGATTGGGATCAGAGTGTTCGGGACTGGGATCAGAGTGTTAGGGACTTGGATCAGAGTGTTTGAGACTAGGATCAGAGTGTTTGAGACTGGGATCAGAGTGTTTGAGACTGGGATCAGAGTGTTTGAGACTGGGATCAGAGTGTTTGAGACTGGGATCAGAGTATTGGGGACTGGAATCAGAGTGTTAGGGTCTGGGATCAGAGTGTTAGAGACTGGGATCAGAGTGTTTGAGATTGGTACCAGGGTTTGAGATTGGGATCAGAATGTTGGGGATTGGGATCAGAGTGTTAGGGACTGGGATCAGACTGTTTGGGACTGGGATCAGAGTGTTAGAGACTAGAATCAGAATGTTGGGGACTGGGATCAGAATGTTGAGGCCTGGGATCAGAATGTTAGGGACTGGGATCAGAGTGTTAGGGACTGGGATTACAATGTTGGGAACTGGGATCAGATTGTTCGGGACTGGGATCAGAGTGTTAGGGACTGGGATCAGAGTGTTTGAGAATGGGATCAGAGAATTTGGGACTGGGATCAGAGTGTTAGGGACTGGGATCAGAGTGTTTGAAACTAGGATCAGAGTGTTTGAGACTGGGATCAGAGTATTGGGGAATGGGATCAGAGTGTTAGGGCCTGGGATCAGAGTGTTAGAGACTGGGATCAGAGTGTTGAGACTGGGGTCAGAGTATTTGGGACTTGGATCAGAGTGTTAGGGGAAAAAATGTGAGTGTTAGGACAAAGATCACAGTGCTTAGGCCGTGAACTTAGTGTTCTTTAAAAACCAATTTAGGCTAAACGTTGAATGAAACACTTCTACAAATATTTTAAAGTAGTTGATTTTATCTTGATGTGAATTGTGTTACTATTCTACGTACAAGAGATAGCTAGTTGAAATAGTCTTTTCTGCAAGACAGTTCTAAGACAGCTAGTTCAAAAAAGAACACAAAAAGGACTTTGAGTATTTCTGTCCTAGTTTCATTGTTTTAGACAGTAGCTTTAATCTCTTGTTCTCCTCCACACAGCACATTAGATCTAGTCCTGTGATTATAGCGGAAATAGCGGAAAGTGTCACGTTGAACACAATATTGCATACCGGTGGTTTTTAAAACAGATTAAGAAATGAAATAAGAACTTATTTGACAATGTTTATTAATTAAAAATATATTTTTCCAGAACTCGATTTAAAAAGAAAATTAAAATTTTCTGGACACTCTTTTTTGCATCGGAGAACTTTTGCACGTAGAGCGGGGCGGGTCACAATAGACCCCTTTGCCCCCTTCTCGCTACGCCCCTGTGTGTATTGAACGAGTTCAAGGTTTTATCGCTTTATTAAACATCTTGGCATTTTAGTTGACAGATAATAGATTACATTTTCACTGACATTTGAAGACAATGTTACAGCCATCAACAGTCATAATGATATTACGTCTTTCATAAACTTCATTGCATTCTTTAATCCTCTATCCTAGCAATGTTTAGTTTGGATCTATCAAGTTGATGATACTCCTAACAAAGTTCAGTTTTGGATTTATCAAGTTGATGATACTTTGTCCTGATGTTTTCCTGTTAATATGCACAGTAAAAAAAATATCAGTCCTATTTACGTCTTGTATTGGTGACCGGGTGGTAACGCGTTTGGCTTTCAAACTGAGTGGTCACGATTCAAATCTCGGTAAAAACTGGCATTTTGAATTTAGGGACTTTTAATCCCAACTGTATTGGATACCTGACATTAGTTGGGGAAAGTAAAGGCTGTTGTGCTAGTCACATGACACCATTTTTAACCATCGACCATAGAGACAGATGAGCTTTACATCATCTGAGTAGAGTTGGGAAACGAACCGAACCAAACTCGAACCTCACTTACGACCGAACCGAACCCGAACTGATCGGTACGAACCGAACGAACTGCCCTTACCTTGATCGAACTGAATCAAAGATTTGTCAATATTTTTTTATTATGAAAAACTACAAACTTTGTTTCAGTGAGATGATTGGACAGTTACTTTTAATGTTTGGAAAACTCTGCTGGTTCATTTTGGGTCGTCTTCATTTGATTCACCGCGAGTAGTACCGTACCATTGACTATTTGTGCTTCAATGAAATGGGAGAGTCGAAGACACGAAAAGTAGACTCTGACTGTAGAAACTACCAGGAAAAGTTGAACAGATCTTTGCCCTTTTTATGGAGCAAGAAAATAAACTAATATTTTTTATTGGCTGTTTTTAAAGAACGTAACTTTAAACAGCATTATGAAATAAAAACATATACAAATATTGCGGCATTCTTAGTTTTAGCCATCAAGAAAACAATTGCTAAGAAACGTCTAGAGATTAGAGGATTGATGAGACTATTTACCAAGAAGGGACAAGACAATGAGTCGGCGGTAAGAGCTTGCTACAGAGTTGCTCACATTTTAAGTAGTGAAATGAAGCCTTTTTTTTCGAAAGGAGGGGAATGCTTTAGATGGGGAGGGGGGGGGGGGGTTTCCATCTCAGTGATGGAAGAAATGTATTATGAAAATAAGAATGCAGTTGAAGCCGCCACTCTTTTTGCATGAAGATTAGAAATCTCAATTAAAATCTAAGAGATAGAGCTGAAGAGCTGGAAATGTTTAGGCCTACCATTAGCGCCGACATATCTGATAGAGCTCAACTCTTGTTACTTGTGCAGCAGTGCAAAAAGCAATGTTTAAATCACAGAAAAGATAAATGATATAAGGAAAATGCATTGGGACCGCCACTGGCAAAGACCTGTTCAAAGAGGTTTCAGACATCATTTAGGAGGAAGCTTCTTTCCTTTGGGAGAAATTCGTGGGAGTGACTACTGATAACGCCAGAAGTATGGTTACATGACTTAGCGTACTGTCAGCAAGAGTTATTAGAAAATATGTCAAGTCCAACGGAACCTGTGTGGCAAAAAATTGAATTAAGCTGACATACGCGCCTTCTAAACGATATTGCAACTCTTCATTTAGCAGGTGGAAAGGCGTAATCGCCTCAAAGATGAGCATCTAGATTCAGTGCTTCAACTTGGTGTCTCTTCAATGCAGTGAGATTTTCAGAAGTTCATTTTGGATAAACTTCCTACATTCCATGAATTAGTGTAAATATTATAGCCACCTGGGAGGAGTGGTAAAGCTCTAATGGGTACCTGACGTTAGTTGGGGAAAGGTGGTTGGTCGTTGTGACGACACCCTCGTTAACCGTGGACCAAAGAAATAGATAACCTTTTCATCATCTGTTCAATAGTCCCAAAAGTGTCTAAAAGAAAAACTTAAAAGAATATATATCCACAGGTTTCTGATCAAAGTGCTTAATTTTTTATGTAATGTTTTTTTTTCTGTTATGTGGCCCGCGACAAGAGTGTTGGAAATTTAAATTGCCCACCGGCCGAATAAGGTTTCACATCGCTGTTTTATCTAATTATTAATTGAATTAAACATTAAATTGCCTAATTTAATAACAACGAACCGAACCTGAACTTGAGATCTGACCGAACAGAACCGGAACTATACTCGTCATCGAACCAAAACGAACCCGAAGTTTAATCTGACCAAACCGAACCAAACCCGAACTTTAAAAGTTGGGTCCAATTCCCATCTCTACATCTGAGCAATGGATTACAAAGTCTGGAAGGGAAACTTATATGTATGTCCTGTCTTTAATTATATATCCCCAATACTTAACGCTGATATAACCAGATGTTTTAATGAATTTTGTGTATGATTTTTAGCTTATTTTTGTTTATTTTAGGTAAGATTTTAATTTTAAACCATCACTTGCCCCAGCGCAGTCGAATGGGGTTTGGTTTGAAATCCCTCCAGGGGATTTTGAGGTTCTATATAACAAAAAAATAAACAAACAAACAAAAATGAAAACTACAGTCACCAAATTCCATTAGCGTAGACAATGGGGATTTTGAGTTTAAAACCCCCTCTTCTAAATTTCTTTACTATAAAACCCGCTCTTCAATTAAAGATTAAAGCACACAACAGTCTACAGGTTCTATTAGCATAGCTAAGAGGGGTTTTGAGTTTAAAAACCCCTTTCAGAGGCTTCAAGTTAAAACCCCCTCCAAAGGGTTTGAAGCTAAAAACCAATTCTTCAATATAAAATTAAAGCAAACTACAGTCACAAAATTCTATAATTTTAGCCAAGAGTGGTTTTAACTTTAAAGCCCATTTCAGAGAGCTTTAAGTTTAAAACCCCTCCAGATGGTTTTGAGTTTAAAACCCCGTACAGAAAGATTTTAGGTTAAAAACCACCTCTTCAATATTATTCTAAAGCAAACTAGTCACCAAATTATATGAGCGTAGTTAAGGGGGTTTTGAGTTTGAAAAAAAACGCCAGAGATTTTTTTTAGTTTAAAACACCCGCAAATGGTTTTGACGTTAAAACTTCCCTTTTCAATATAAATTCTAAAGCACCTAATTACATAAGCGTAGCCAATAGGAGTTACACAATTCTACCAGTTGCTGGGCTCCATTATTAAAGTGGAGTGAATAGCATATTCGGTTATTAAACTAAAAGTTTTTAATACCAGGAAAATGAATAGTATATACCTGAGAATATGCATTTTTTGTTTTCAATACCAGCGGACCCCGCTGTCTGGCAAAGGCGGGTGTCTTAGTGTCTTTACTGTCTTAGTACCTAATTTTAGGAAGAACCAATTCTAGGGTACAATAAACATCTTCCAAAAGAATGAAGGATCGAATGTAATAAAGATTAGTTACTCACACACACACACACACACATATATATATATCATGGGCGTGTATATATATGTATATTGTTGTAACTCCGCTCCCGAGCCACATTGATGGTGCGCATCAGAGCGCCATTCAACACAAGTAGTGTAATGTTGAGACAGGAAGAAGGACTGTTATGGATCCCGCTAACGTTATGGGAGTTTGAGGCTAAGTGCTGTCCTGTGTGATACTAGGGAACTGTTTGGAAGATCTGAAGCGACACTGGGAAGTGTGTCGGTGGTCAGTTCTGCTGTTCTGGTATTAAGTACCACTCTTACAACTTAATGCTTTACTCCCTATGAGTTTATATAGCGGAAGCCTCAGGTCAAACCATTTGTTGATAGCTTATAATAAATACATCGCTGCCATAGATTTACAACAATATATATCTATATCTATCTATCTATCTATCTATCTATCTATCTATCTATCTATCTATCTATCTATCTATCTATCTATCTATCTATCTATCTCTCTCTCTCTCTCTCTCTCTCTATATATATATATATATATATATATATATATATATATATATATATATATATATATATATATATATATATACATATATACATATATATATATATGTTTGTGTGTGTGTGTATAATTAATCTTTATTATAATATTCTGATCCTTCATCCTTTGGGAAGATGTTTATTGTTTCCACAAAATTCACTGGCAATGTCGAAGCCTCTTCCCACCTGCTCCGAGGACCTCCATGAAAGTGTGGCGTGAAGTTGTACTAGGATGTCCCTGTTTGCGCTTTCCTGGTAATGACCTCCATGTCATCGCAACTCTTGGTATGCGTAATTCATTTTGTCGGAGAACATGTCCCGCAAACCTCATGCGACGCCCTGTCACAACCTTACTAAGGGGTCGACTCCCAGTTCGGCATAGGATTTCCTTGATTGAGACCCGATCTCTACAAATGTCTCCTATAATCCAACTTAGCCATCTTTGTTGAGCAACATTTAGTCTTTTTCAATTTCGGCAGATGACTATTCACTGCAGTTTATTAATGGAGCCCAGTCACTGGTAGAAACTTGTAACCTCTCTTGGCTACGCTCTTGGAATTAGGTGATTGTAGTGACACTACACAAGATGTCCATCGTCTTTCTTCATTCCTTTCTGTCCTTTGCCTTTGATAGAAGTTATTCCCTGACAGGCCTGTCCATTCTTTGATGTTGTCTTCTCATCGCTTTCTCTGTCTTCCTCTTCATTTCTTCCTGGTACTGTTCCTGAAGGAAGGTATTTGCGAGCCCTGAGGATCTTGTGAAGTGGCCATGGAGTTTCAGTTTACAGGACATAAATAAATCTCGTATCCTGTGGTATCAAGTTGTTAGTCGAACTATCAATACAACAGTATAGGCAACACCTCGACATGAGCATGTCCCTTCTTTTTGTATCGACGGATTTAAGATTGTAGTTGTTGATAGTTTGATGTTCATAGTTTCTGATAATCTTTCCAAAACAAATTAAAGCCTGTCTTTTTACCTACCTGAACGGACCACTCTGGGGGCCGATTTTGAGTTTGTGCTTCCACACAAACTGTCTTTGTAACCTTATTTACATTTGTTAATGTTTCTGCCTGTTCATTTCATCCTTCACCTTAATAACAGAGTATAAAAACTGTGTCACACGTCACAAGGAAATAAATGACACAATATCTGCTCATATTTATATCAACACTGACTGGACGAGTCTCGTTACTGGCTAAAAATACTTGAACACTAGTGATGTAATATGAAATATCCAATATAATAAATATGTCCAAGCGTTGAATATTTTTCTTTTTACAAAGTTTACATCAACTCTGTCTCTCGGATAAAAAATGTTTAAGTGTTATTTCTCCCATACCCAGTTTCGGTTCAAGCTGAAATGTTACACAGTTATTTCTTTCACCAGACAAAACAAGAATCAATTTTTAAAAATAACCAATTAGTTAACAGCGTAAAAAAGAGTTACGTACTTAACAATACAAAAATGAATAAATTATATGTATTAACATGTAACTATGTAACAACATAGCTTATCAATACTTTCTTTATTTCAATCATGGGCCACAAACCTATATATATATATATATACACACATTTGAGCACTGCTCAATATTTATTTAAGCTCATCTGTTTATAACTTCTATTGTGAAGTTCAATTTATTGTCCTTGGCATTGTTTTGTCTATCCTGAATATCTTCTCACAAACCAACACGCACTAGTACTCTCATGTTTTGTTTTGTTTTTTAAATTGTTTAGTATGTAGGGATTGTTGTGTAGAACATTATTGTAAAAATGCCTTAAAAACTATACACACAATGTGTTGTGCAATGTGTCAACAGCAAGAAACAATACAACCATTGGTTGATGATATTAAGAAGCAAATCAAGAAGTAATAAAAGACTGAACAGGGACCAGAAACGACGCCAATGGCTCCAGACATTTAGCGACATTGTCAAACACAAGGGAGAGGACATATACATGAAGCTTGCTATGCTTTGATAAAGGGGGACCACTGATTAAAGCTTAACGAAAACTTTTTTTTTTTTTGGTTCTTAGTTTGTTTAAGCACAAGATTTAATGACGTCATCGCACAACAATTATTAAATGGACAGGCATCGAATTTTCTTTTTTGCTTTATTTGATGTCTCGGTTTACCCTCCCCCCCCCTCAAAACACATGTCTTTCTGTTTCATTTCTGAAAGAAACTAAAAACATTTTAATAAGAATTTTAAATTGGAAGTTTCTAGAACTACAGTTTCTGCCCTATGAAATTCACTCGACATTGTATATCTGTTTGAAAATACAGTTTAGAATAATCCACACTTTGGCTCAGTTCTTTCTTTAGGACCAATTCTTGGTTCCTATCAGTCACTTTGTATTCAGATGAATGCTATAAATGCAGTTGTTTTTTATGTGCTCTATATTGGTTATATTTCTATTGCACTCATGGGCATAGCCAGTATTTTTTTAGGGGGGGAGGAGGTTTGGGGCTTATTTCCCCCCCCCTCCCCCGCGAAAAAAAATATTTATATGTATTTATGTGTCTACATAATCTTTATTACATTCTGACCCTTCATTCTTTCGGAAGACGTTTATTGTGCCCTAGAATAGGTTATTCCTGGAGTGAGTAGAAAAATTGTAGATTCCCAGCCATTGCCAGCAAGGGGGTCTTGGGGAGCGCTAGAAGCTCCCCCAGCGCCTGGCGGAGCCCCGCCGCCAAGCACTATTTCTGGTATTGAAAGCCAACAAAATGCATATTCTGAGGTATCTACAGTGCATTTTCCTGCTATTAAAAAGTTTTATTTAAAAAAACCTAATGTGCTATTCTTAGTGACTTAGACCCTCCCGCGCCGTTCCGCGCATTTGCCGTCAAGCTGTTTCCATCAAAATCTGTCAATGGTAATGTCTGAAGCCTCTTCCCACCTGCTCTGAGGACCTCCATGAATATATGGCGCCAAGTTGTACTAGGATATCATCGCAACTCTTCTTATGTGTAATTCATTTTGTCGGAGAACATGCCCTGCAAACCTCATGCGAGCTCTGTCACAATCTTACTAAGGGGTCGACTCCCAGTTCGGCATAGGATTTCCTTGATTTAGACCCGATCTCTATAACTGACTCCTAAAATCTGTCTTAGCCATCATTGTTGAGCCACATTTAGTGTTTTTAAATTTCGGCAGATGACTATTTACTTCACTTTATTAATGGAGCTCCACCACTGGTAGAAATAGGTAACCTCTCTTGAATACGCTCTTGAAATTAAGTGACTGTAGTTTGCTTTGGATTTTATATCGAAAAGGGAAGTTTTATCGTCAATATCATCTGTTAGGGGTTTTAAACTAAACAATCTCAGGAGTTGTTTTTTTTTTTAAATTCAAAACTTCATCTAGCTATTGTAATAGAATTTAGTAACTTAGTAATTTAGTTTGCTTTAGAATAATATTTAAGATAGATGTTTTCCACCTCAAAACGCTCTGTAGGGGGATTTTAAACTCAAAACCATCAAAACTTTAAAAAAAAAAAAGCCATCTGTAGGAGAGGGGTTTAAATCTAAAAACCCCAATAAGATTGGCTACACTCAAATAATTTTAGTGTGTAATTTGCTTTTTTTATATTGAAGAGGTATTTTTTAGCATCAAACCCCTCTGAGGGGGGTTTAAACTAAAACCCCTTTTGGCAACGCTCATAGCATTTTGAGTGCGTAATTTGCTTTTTTTCTTACAATGAAGATGTATTTTTTAGCTTCAAACCCCGCTGCCGGGAGGTTTAAACTCAAAACCCCTTTGGTTACGCTCATAGATTTTAGAGTGAGTAATTTGCTTTTTTGATATATATTGAAGATGTATTTTTTAGCTTCAAACTCCACTAGTGGGGAGTTTTAACTCAAAACCCTTTGGCTACTCTCATAGAATTTGGAGTGTATAATTTGCTTTTTTTATATTGAAGAGGGGATTTATCGTAAATTTTGTAGGGGGATTTAAAATAAAAATCTTCCCCCCTGTGCTCTTGGAATTTGGGGATTGTCGTTTGCATTTGTTGTTTGTCTTGTTTTATAGAAGAGGGGGATTTAACTGGGTTTGAACCCCTCCCCTGGCTACGCCCATGATTGCACTATATTGCTTTTAGCGGTCCCCGGAAGGGGAATAGACGCTATTAGTTTTGTGTGGTCTGTGTCTGTCCTTCTGTCCCGTTTAGATAGCAAACTCTGTCAAAGATATAGTGAAAGTTCGATATCGGGATATTATTATACTTTCAAATTTCTTATGCAATGGCAAAAAGCGAAAACTTTTTATTGACCATACAAGCAGTTTGTTTCATAAAAATACACAATCAATTTTTAATACTATTTACTATTAATAGTATTAAGCAAGGGAGACCATCTTAGTAAGGGAGACATCCATATTGTATATTATAAAAACATTTATTAAAACGATTCTGATTTTTACTAAAACAATATTATAAAAATGTTTATATCAATAAATTAAGTGTGTTAATATTAATACTATTTAATATTAAATTAATAAGTATATTAATTGTATTAGTAAATTAGTTTTATGTTATTCCAGCTATTTATATTTAAATGAAATATTTACTTTTGTTTTTAAAAGAGAATACTACGGCGTCGCGGCCATGGGCCACAATTGCCAATCAGTGTTTCATATTATAGAAGTGGAGTACAATGTACTGCAATCATTTAGACTATTTGACTAAACCAAAGGGACAAGTTTCTCCCATGAGGCCATGAATGAGAGATTAACCCTTTACAAAACCACCAATTAGATAATCATTCAAAAAGCACAATTTAAGAATCCATTAAAGAAAAAGGGAAGTAGCTCCACCCTCAAAAACTATATCTATCAATAATGTACAAGCTATTTCCCTTACTCGATATTAAACAAAATAATTAGTTACCAGTAATTAATTTACTGATTGGGTATTTTGTTACAAATTGATTCATGTTTTTTTTTAGATACAATAAAAAATTGTTTAAGTATCAACTTGATTGGAGAATGCCTGAAGGAGAAGTAACATTAACAATTATTTCAGTGGACTAAATCCAACAAATTTAGCTGTATATTTACAGAATTAGAAGTATCACATGTTGGTATCAAATAGAATAATTAATTACCAGTGGACTAATTGGTTACTTTTTATTTTATTGATTCATGTCTTGTCTTTGAATAATTGTGAAAGTTTCAACTTGATCCAAGAATGGTTGCGGGAGAACTAACGTGTATACACTTTATACAATAGAGACAGACAGACAGACAAACAGACAGACAAAAGTGAGTTCTTATATAACGTAAATTTTTATAATAACGTAAATGAGTCCAGGTTTACATTAATCCTTATATTTATCACATTCAATTCAATATTAACCATGTAATATTAACATTAATAAAACTCCGAATGCTGTGGTATCGCGTCGTCAGCCGACCAATGTCTACAACAATCTCGATACCTACAGTCTCTTCCTTTTGTATTAGCGGACATAGGGTTGTAGTTGTTGACAGTTTGTAGGGAGATAGGGTTGTAGTTGTTGACAGTTTGTAGTTCATAGTTTCTGATATTCATGCTGAAAATATGGAAACCTGCCCCCCTTTTAACTGGCTCACTTTGATGAACGAACTATGTTTGTAATCATGTTTCTATTTGCAAATTTATGGTTTTATAGTCTTTGCAACGTACTAGTTATATTTATCTTTAGCAATATAATGGTTTTAGTTTCTATGTCGAATGTTCCACTTTCTCTCTGTTAATGTTGAAATCATCTTTCTTCTCTTTCTCCACTATACACACTGATTATAATGCAACCTTTGCTTTATCATCAGCTGTAAGAAGTTTGTGATGAGATCTGTGACGAAAAAAAGAAAAATGGTTTCTAGACTAGATTCTGTTTCCACCACAACTTTATATTGCGTTTCCTCGTTCCACTCTATTCCTCTCTCTTAATTTTCTTCCTCTTTATGATCCATACCCGCAATCTCTTTTCTAACTTCCCCCTCTTTCTCCTCTCCTCTCTTCCCCTATCTCTCTTTTTTTTCTCTCTCTCTCTGTCTCGCCTATACAGTCAGGCACATTGCGTGTTTGAGAGCTTGCTATTTAACACAGATATTCTTCTATTATTTGTTCTTATTTCTTTTTATTTTTATTCATTATTCGAGTCCTCTAAACTACCTCCTAACCATGCCATCTTTATACCTCCTCTCTACAAAGGAGAGACAGAACATGCCCCCACAAGAAGCAGAGGTAGAGAAAACCAAACTGGGTCAGCCGATAACGAAGGTATTAGCCAGATCTTTGTTTGTTCTGGACGGCCAGAGTAAAGGTTACAGCAGCCACGCCAAGTACTCCGTGGACAAGTAGCCGTTTGGTCCGAGGGGCTCCAGGCCTTCTCATTGGTCAGAACTTCTCTGGCGGTTAGCGCCACTCGAGTGCTGGGTCCAAGTGGTGGACCAGAGCCCCGTGTACGTGTGAGCCGAGGCGAAGTAATCTTTTGTCTACTTCGAGTCATGGACCTACACATGGTCAAAGGACTAAACGGAGATGTTCAATGAAGGACCAGAGATGTCCCAATCAATGACTGGAAACTAAAGATCATTAGAAGAACAAATAATGGACACTTAGGATCATTGTTCAAATACTCTATTTTGTTAATTTATTGTAGAATCATTTGCCCCAGAGTCAAATACAAGCCAAGTATTTACAAAATACTTTGCTTAAAGCATCTATCTATCTATCTTCTACCACCCCACCCATGGGCGCCCGCAGGTTTTTTTGCAGGGGTTTGCAAGTTGCCACCTATGGCGCATAGTCGTGGCTTCAACTTTTTTATTACAGAGAATATTAAAGAAAAGAAATGGTCCCCCCCCCCCATTCCTAAACGATATTAAGTCCAGTTTTAATACATCAGATATACAGATAAAAAAACAACAAAATGTGACCAAACTATTGACTGTACACTTTGATGTACTATACTACCAGGGGCGGACTGGCTATATGGGCATTCGGGCAAATGCGCGGTGGACAGGTACCAAAAGGGCCGGATGAATGCCAGTAAATTGCTTTGAGATTTATATTATTCTCTTAAAAGGCAACACTTTGAGCGTCATGATTAAATAAAACTACTGTTCACACTTTTCAAGTCTACTACTAATCTAAAGCATGGTCGTAGATATCCTTCATCCGTCTATGACTCTATAGATACGAGAAAATTAAGGCATTTATTTCTGATAGAGATCGACGTTAGTGTGTAATAAAGGGATCAGCAACAACGTTCCAAGTCCTATAGAGGACATGTCCAGTCACATACGAATTCTTTTTGTTTGTTTGATGGAGTTGGCCCGCTACGAACTCCTTCACAAATCACAATTAGTATCTTGAACAGTGTTGACCTGTGTTGATTGAAATCAATATACAAAAGAATCTAAATAAGAAGGAGCAAAAAATAAGTAATAATAACTATTGCTGGAATGCTGTGCAAAACAATATTACAAAGAGAGTTTATGTTATCACACAAACTCAGAGGCTGCCCTCATCGAATTCACCAATGGACCAGGAATATTCAAGCCATAGTCTTGTTTTGATCGTTTAAAGTAACAAAATTTTTTAAATTATTTGGCGTTATATTTCACATAAAAGCAAACAGGACGAAACGTCGTCTTTGATAAGACTCTACTAAATGGATTAAGTAGAGTAACGTTAACTGATCACCTAAGAACTTTTTTTTTTAATTTCAGGATCTTTGGGCGCCTCTGAGTCCACCCAGCTCTAATGGGTACCTGACATTAGTTGGGGAAAAGCGGTTGGTCTTTGTGCTGACCACATTTCACCCTCGTAAACCGTAGGCCACATAAACAGATGACCTTTACATTATCTGCCATATAGACCACAAAATCTGAGAGGGGAACTTTATTTACTTTACTACTGGGTAATTGTGTGCTTTTCGCATCATATTCACTTCTTAATAATTACATAAAAAATAAATCTGCACCCCCTAAGCAGTAAGAAGATAAGCTATATCTTGATAATTTATAGATGTGAATTTTGTTCAAATTGTTAAATACATTTAAATCTAGATCTACGTCTGGCCATCTATTTAGTCTAATTTAGATTGGTGTCATTCACCAACCTTATGATGACAGCATTTACGAATGAACAGGCTTAACGCTATAAGAAACACTAATGTCAAGACGACAAAGCTATTAACATTAGTTGAAATACAAAGAAGCTTTGCTAGAACATGAGATTACCTTGACAGCATTTGTTTTACTGAACGTAAGGATATTATAAAAACAAGTGGGTAGGTTCTGTTGTGTGTGTGTGTGTGTAGCCAGCTTTAAGATGCAATCAAACTAGGTTTCCAAGTTATTGAGAAAGCAGTATATGAGAGTACAGTTCGCTTTCGGACCTTGCGATCTATAGATCAGTTGTTAAGATCATTTGTTTCTTTGCCAATGGCTAACGAGCAGGGTGTCATGTGGCCATCACAATGACCAACAGCCTTTACTTTCTCAACTAAAGTCAGCTACCCGTTAAAGTTGGATTTACTCAGGGGAGCCCTAAAAATCCCGAAATTCAAAATCCTAGTCTTCAACGAGATTCGAACCCGGGACCCCAGGATCAGAAGCGCTTAACCACTCAGCCCCCGCCACCTCGTGAGATGGACAGTTAAAATAATAAAGAATGAAGAGTTGTATTTGTAAATTAAAGTTCATATGTCTGAGAAAATGGCGAGGAGTGAAAGTGAATCTTAAACAGTTTTGTTCGTTCATGGGGGATCTTCAGATGTCTTGAATGTAAAGGCTAATGTATATGGTAACAATAACTTTTCACAATAAGAGATTCCCCATTCCAAGTGTCATACTTTATTCATTTAGTAAGAGCGCTTATTAGATAGTTTCAAAATCATCTAATAAATTATTCATATACTAACTACTTTCGATACATTATTAAAATTTACATTATGATTTTGAGGTCAGGTATGATTGGACGCTCATCATGTGCATTGTGGCATACTATTTGTGGGCCGAATCGTATAGAAATGCCCGGACCGGTTTTGACTCCCAGTCCGCCCCTGTATACTACTGAATTGCGTCTCGTAGCGCAATGAACGTGTATCTGGCAGTTCTGATATTCTTCTTTACGTTGCAATTCTGGCATTGTTTTAGGATGTAGACAAAACCAATTGAACTGAGCATTTAGTAGGTGCTGGGATGTAGACAAAACCAATTGAACTGAGTATTTAGTAGGTGCTGGGATGTAGACAAAACCAATTGAACTGAGTATTTAGTAGGTGCTGGGATGTAGACAAAACCAATTGAACTGAGCATTTAGTAGGTGCTGGGATGTAGACAAAACCAATTGAACTGAGTATTTAGTAGGTGCTGGGATGTAGACAAAACCAATTGAACTGAGTATTTAGTAGGTGCTGGGATGTAGACAAAACCAATTGAACTGAGCATTTAGTAGGTGCTGGGATGTAGACAAAACCAATTGAACTGAGTATTTAGTAGGTGCTGGGATGTAGACAAAACCAATTGAACTGAGCATTTAGTAGGTGCTGGGATGTAGACAAAACCAATTGAACTGAGCATTTAGTAGGTGCTGGGATGTAGACAAAACCAATTGAACTGAGCATTTAGTAGGTGCTGGGATGTAGACAAAACCAATTGAACTGAGCATTTAGTAGGTGCTGGGAAAGTGAGACGTTAATGAAGACACGAACGATTCAAGAGACGGAATGTTTCGTATTTCTGAATCCTCTGGCTAAATGCACTAGAAGTCACACAAATAAAAACACTGCAAAGAACTTGACGACTTAACTTTCAGTTTCATATAACTTTATTGACTATTAACTCTAACAATTCGTCACTGTAACATGTAGCGTAGAAGACTGTACAATATCTGTCAGTTTACAGTTAACTATACTTCGTTGCAATTCAACTCTTCACTTCGTTGCAATTCATGTCGTCTCAACTTGCATCGAGCCGTATTCCACAGACACACTTCCCAGTGTCGCTCCAGGTCTATCAAAGCTGAACCAAGTCGTACTCAAGTCTACCGAATCAGAGCCGTACACGTCTTACATCGACTGTCTCTGCTCAAGTTCACTGTAGTTCGCATATAGACTTTAACGACAGTAGTCCACTCCAGTTAACTCTATCCTAGTTAACTTGCATCGATTCGTACACATCTCTCTTCTACTATCTCGCACAGTAGACAACAGTAACGATGACTGTACCGACAACTTCCTACGACTCACTCACGACTGACTTTCACATTAACTCTCTGGCTTATATAGAGTCCCTAATCGCTCCTCCAAAGTTGCACATTCACTGCTAGTATCATCTGAAACAACACGTAAGGAAACGTCACATACTGTCTTTGTTTATACATGTACATTCCAGTGAACACTCGCTGCAGTGTTATCTCGCAGGGGTCACACGTTAACCTCTTCCTGTCACTGGTCATTTGTAACAGTAATGTAAAGCAGTGTTCTGTAATAATCCCAAAATCCAAGCATGTGGCTTTTGCTCTATCTCAGTGTTTCTCAAACTGTGTGCCGCGGCACACTAGTATGCCGCCGAAGATTTGCAAGTGTGCCGCGGGAGTTTTCAGAATGCCACACGTGCAGCGTTACACAGGTCTGCCGACTATTAAATTTTTATTTTACGTTGCGACGACATCCCCACTTGCAACGACCAGTAATAGTAGTGGACCGCTCCATTATGACGGAAAGGGGTGTTAGCTCTTCAGGTTATGGAGTTGTCCACTATACATATATTATTATAATGACTCAAATGTAGGCCGCCTTAGCAGACGCTCAGCAGTTCTTGAATTGGTAGCGATAATAATAAGCAATGTGTTTCATGTAAATTTTGTAGGTGTATGCTAATAATAACAAATTAATACTAAGCCTTATTCATTGTTATCCATGGATAAATACGTTGGTAAGAATGAAACTGCGAAAGCGTTCAATGAAAAGCAAGGAACCAAACGAAGGTACAAAGAAGATTACATCGGATATGGTTTCATATCTTCGGGACCTGGAGATACTCCATTGCCATTCTGTCTGATCTTCAATTCAGCTCTGTTGAATGAAGCGCTTGTTCCAAGCAAATTGAAGAGACACTTGGAAACAAAACATCCAGCTGTAAAAGCACAACCGAAGGAATACTTCAAAAACATCAGGGCTCAACAAAATAAACAAGCTAAGAAACTTACGAACTACCTAAAGCTGCCAGAAAACCTGATTAATTGCAATTTATAAGGTTGCTCAGTTATTAGCAAAACGCAAGAAAGAACACACAGAGGCTGAATCAGTCATTGCACCAGCTTTAGCAATAGTTGTTGAAACTATCCTTGGACCCAATGCCGCCGAAAAAGTTAAAAAAGTTCCTTTGTCAAATAATACTATCTTGCGCAGAATTGAAGACTTATGGTAGGATTTACAAGATCAAATCTTCGAACACTTCGACGTGACTGACGATGAACTGTCTCTGTTGTGGTCCCTTCAAGTGGATGAATCCATTGACGTTAGCGCAAAGCCCAGCTGTTAGCTTTTATTCAGTTCATAAAGGATGAAAAATGTGTCAACGAATTCTTATTTTGCAAAGACTTACCAACTACTACCAAAGGCGAAGATATTTTTAAGTGGTGAACGAAAACATTTTGCTATTCAAAGTACAGTGGAGACAAACTGTGTCAGCGTTTGCACCGATGGCTGTCCTTCCATGCAGGGAAATAGAAAGGGATTCGTCACTCTTGTGCGTCAAGAAAATCCAAATGTATTAGTTGTTCACTGCATGATCCACAGAGAAGCTCTTGCCTTCAAATATTTGATGTCTTTTCTGGATCAAGTGATTGAAGTTGTAAACTTCCTCAAATCTCGACCGCTTGCATCCCGACTTTTCTCAGAGCTTTGTGAAGCAATGGATTCAGACTACTAATGTCTCCTGTATTACACCAACATTCGTTGGCTCTCCAGGGGAAAGTGTTAAAGCGTGTCGTCCAACTCAAGGCTGAGCTGATTTCATTCTTGAAGGCTGAAAAAAAAAAGACTTTGGATTTTCTATTCATGACGAGATTTGGTGGGTTAAGGTGACATTTCTCTCTGATTTATTTGACAAATTAAATTCATTGAATTGAAGTCTTCAAGGACCATCGAAACCATCATCATCGCATCCTCAAAACTGAAATCGTTTGGTTAAAATTGATTGTCTTTGTGGCAAAGTAAAATCTCGAAAGGACTGCTTTCCTACTTACAATGAATGTGCTTCAAATAAAGAAATCCCCCCCGAAATTCTGGACACTTATTTAAAACACCTGCAGTCAGCATTTAAGCATTACTTCTCAATAGTTGGAAGTAATGAGTATGGATGTTTGGAAATAATGAAGCTACAAATCTTACAACTAAAGAAGAAGAGCAGCTCATAGATTTAAAAAACGATGTAGTTCTGAAGTCAAGTTTTGCCGAGAAAGCCTGGATGTGTTTTGGATTTCAATCAACAAGTTATATCCTGCAATCAATTTAAAAGCAACCAAAATAATTATTCCATTTGCATCTTCATGGTTTTGTGAGTTTGGATTTTCAGCATTGACTGAAATCAAATCTAAGAAAAGAGAGAGACTTCTTACAATAGACGATGAAATGCGAGTTTGTTTGTCGACTTTGGAGCCTCGATTAGATCGCATTTGCTCTCAAAACAGGCACAACATTCACATTAAACATAATACTTAAAAACATGTAAAATCTTTTTTTTTTTTTTATTATAAAACAACAGTTGCTCATCGTTGTGTGCCGCGAAATTTGTGTAGTTTGTTTACTGTGCCGGCAGACAAAAAAGTTTGAGAAACACTGCAACTCTGTCTGTCGACGCAAATTCTCGGCAGCACCGACTCAATATCAATCCCTGAAGTGTTCCTCAGCATGGTCAAGTTGGCTTTTTTGATTATGTCATTAATGTAAATGCTGATGTGTTGTTGAGCTGCTACTTATGCTAAGATGGACAGACTGCAACATCACGGACACTGGTTCAAGAACAAATGAATAATTGACTACAATTAAAAGCCAAATCAGAAACATATCATGAGAAGCAGGAACTTAATACACATAGGCAGTTTGTCTGGTTTCACATAAAGACGCTATTTTAAAATACGCCAAAGAACTTCTCAAAGTTGTGACTTAAAGCGCGAATAAATTCGTATTTCTCTGTCTATCGAATGAGGTACATTTAGCAGCAACGCTCTCGCTTGACACCAACAGCATTACGGATATCTGAAACGTCATTCAGGTCATTGATAACAAGGTAAAGTCTGTGAGACGCACAATGGACGCACAATGGACTAAGGCTGCTTTTGAATATTTTTCACGAATCCTTGTCTAAACATGGTTCTGAATGCTATCCAACACGGTGCAGCCATCGTAGCCTTGGCTAGTAGTTTCTCCATGTGTACAATGCAGATAATGTATTCGCTGACAATGAAATCTTCTCAAGTGCAATTGACATCAGATCCATGAGATATCTGCAGTTTCATTACCGAAATACCAAGAAGACGCAGTTAATTCATGCTGCTGCTGCTCGTATATTTTGGTTTCTTGCTGCTGCCAGTGCTCCGTCGATACAAAATGTCACCAATCAACGTTTGGACTCAGATATTGGCAAGTGAACAACTTGCTTACATCTCTTCTCTTATAAACTGGTGGACGTGGTCATCCTGCTATTTGATCGAGCGCTAACACTGACCGCAACTCCGCAAGATGTAAATACATTGACCAAGATGGCCGCACTCTTCAATCTAGTTCAAAGAAACTTTCACATAGATCAAATCCATAGACAGTTGGCCAGAATTTTTTCTCCAAGACAAAAAACATCGACAACAAAAAGAAAACTTGTATCACATTCTAGGCTTTTACTAAATATAATAAGTTAATAATAACTATAATTATGTGCAAATGAAAACAAATAGTCACAACTAACGTGCTATAGAATATTGAATTGAGAGCCTATAGTGGGACATGAACTACAGATTAGTCTATTCTAGTTTATTACAACAATAGCTTATCCTTATTAACTTTACCCCGGTGGAAGCAGTGCATATTAAGTTGCTGAAGTTGCATATTAAGTTGCTTCCTAGCAGAAGTTAATTGATTTGAAGGTGTAAAAAAAAAATTGGCTAAAAGTTGGCTACTCAGAATGGACCTCATTCACCAATCGTAAACAAACAACATTTAGCCACGTGGTGCTCTATCTCTTCTATATAATTTACGATCTCATGTTTAATTCATGATGGTGTCACGTGACAGTTTTTTTTCCATTGTTTTATCAATAAGATCACGGGACTAAATGTTGTTTGTTTACGATTGGTGAATGAGGTCCATTCAGAGGGGTGCACGTACATGGCCAGTCATTCGTGATAAGCCTAGGCTAGTCTACTACAACTGTACTTCAGTCACCAGTGGAAGCACTTCAATTGCTGTAAATGTAAACATAGAGTTTAAGCTAGGTGGTGCAACAAATGATACATATATATATATATTAAACATAAAGGAATAACAGCACCAGGGACCAAGTTTTTTAAGAGAGAAAGTAGTGAATTAAAATCCTTCGAAAATAAGGGCATGCGCCGACCGAGGCTCGAACCTGCGACTACGGATTCGACACCACCGCCTAGCGATAACGCACCAAGCGAAACTAACCTCTAGACCATCGGAATGTCCAAAAAAACATTCTTCTGATCCAGAGTCTTTTCGCCCGTATGCAAATTACCACCCCCAGTGGTCAAAGGTCACAAGCCCCTGCTAGCCCCTCCCCCACCTCGCAGCATCCGTTCACTAACAACTTCGATAGAGCCGACATAGACAGTGAATTAAAATGCTACGAAAATAAGGGCATGCGCCGACCGAGGCTCGAACCTGTGACTCAGGATTGTTCAGTTGCTACTTCGATTTTAATTGGTCTGAAGGTGCAAAAAAATGGCTACTCAGAATCCATGGAGGTGCAAGTGCACCACCTTGCACCTACCTGAATGCGCCCATGTTCAGAGAACACTGTGCTCCATGGACTCAATGCTTCTAGTAATGCCACGTTTTTCCGTTAAAAGTTACTGTTTGGGGGCTTTTTCAGTAAATAGACCAAAGGTGGGCAACTCACTACCCATTGATCTCAGACAGACAACATGCTACACTATATTAAAGTGGAACATTGAGACCTATCTGTTCAATATAAAACTTCTTCAGATTAGTTTGTCATTTTAGCTATCATTTTTATGTTTGTTTATCACAGTGCCTTGAGCCTACATCATGTTTGTTAACAGCGCTCTATAAATTTAACTATTATTATTATTAAGAGCTTTCTTACATACTAGGCAATCGTAAACTGGTGGACGTGTTTAACCTGCTATTTTATCGAGCACTAAAACAGACCTCCACAAGACGTAATTACATTGTCAAATAGGACTGCACTCATTATTCTTGTTCAAAGAAACTTAGACATTTATCATAACGAAAGAAAGTCATTAAGAATTTCTCCTCCAAGGCACACACAAATAATAGTTATCCCTTTCTAGGCCTTCACTAAATATAATAATAACTATAATGTGCAAGTGAAAACAAATTGTCACGACTTACGTGCCACAGAATAGTTCACACTTTTATAGTACACAAAATTGCAAGCCTATATTAAAGCGTACATGGTCAGCCATCAACACCTGATTAGCTTATTCTAGTTTATTGCAATAATAGTTTATCCTATCAGCTACTTCAGTTAAAGCACAACTTCCTAAATTGCTTCTTCTAAGTAATTATTTTTTTAAAAGTTGGCAAAAATTTAGCTCCTAGAATCTAGAGAAGTGCACATACTCAGCCATCTATTCCTGATAAGCCTGAGGCTAGTCAACTCCAACATTAACTTTGCACTACTTTGGAAGTATTACTTGCTCAATGGCAACTAAGAAGTTAATTAATTTAATGATGCAAAAAAATTGTCTAGACTTTGGCTACTCAAAATCTAGGGTGGTGCAAGTGCACCCCCTTGCATCCCTCTGCGGGCGCCCATGACCCACCCCCTTTCCGAACTGGTCCAGAAAAGTAAATAGGGTTATAGTGTCTTTAGCGATTTAAAAGGAAGAAATCGCATTATATAAAAATAATTGGTGAAACTATTTCTAATCGCACAGATTTATTATTGTTGGTCTAGCTCTATTACAAAATTTAATTACATGACTGATCCAAACTATTGATACAATTGTACTTAATATAACCTTTTTTTTTTAATATTATTTTTTGTAATATTAAACAGCCAATAAAATGAGCACATGGATATAAGGTCTTGACCCGCAAATTATCAAAGTATATTACAGTTTTTGAACCATTTCATTGTCCTGATCTACCTTTTTTATTGCGCCATATGTATGTTATTTTTTTTTTTTTTTCTTATCGCTATGTACTCATTTCTGGACTTCTTATTTGACTATTTAGTGGTGTCTTCTAGCCTCCCCCTTATATCAAGACTTCTTATTTGACTATCAACAACAAATAGTGATGGGCAAAAGTTAATTAAAAAGATGCTAACTTTTAGTTTAACTAAAAAAAATTAGTTAAGGCAAAAGTTTAATTTTAAAAAGGTTTAGTTTAAATCCTAGTTTAATTAATTTTTTTAGTTACAAACTAAAAAGTTTAATTACAAATTTTACAAACTTTTTAACATACATACCAATAAATATTTAGATCTATGTAATTTGGAGAATATATATAATGCAAAAGAAAGAGGAGAATAAAACTGGAGGGTGCACAGGTCACTAGAAAGCCTTTTGACCTTTACCCTATAATGGCCGCTATTCCCGCCAAATCAAGGTATTCGAAAGGCGAGAAAAATAAACGTGTTCATTATATTTCTAACAAGTTTCGCTGCTTGATAAATCCTGATAATTCCTTGCTTCTATAGATCTACATTTTGCTGCTTTTTATTAAACACCAGTGTGTTCCTGTATAGCTGCAGGCAAAGAATTTTGCTTTACTAAAAGAAATGTCGACTCTTTTTATTTTAAAACTTTTTACTAGATAGATCTAGAGATCTAGTCTAGTGACATCTAGTCTATTAGTATTAGTCTATTACTACTATTAGATCTATAGTCATAATAGTCTATATTTAATTATTTTAGTCTCTTAGTCTAACTATTAGTAGTCTTACTCTTAGATCTAGATGTAAATTTAAAATTTTAAGTAAATAATATAGATCTATTAATTGAAATCTATATTACTTTACTTTATTAGACTAGATCTATTCGTTTAGAGATTCTACTATTCTAGAATTAGAGTCTAGATTAGATCTAGATATATTATATCTAGATTACTAATTATACTAAGATGCATAGATGATAGATCTATAATGACTTTAATTATAATACTAACTAACTAATAATAGTCGTCACTATACTAGATCTAATACTAAATCTAGACTAGATCTACATCTACTTTTATTATAATTATACTTATATCTACTAACTAGATCTAGTATTATCTACTAGAGGATATAGACATAAATACCCATATCTAGTTATAATCAGAATTATAATAATCTAAAATCTCTACATCTAGAGTTACTAAGATATCTACAAGACTATCTAGATTTTAGATCTAGTAGTAGTAGTAACTAGTATTTCTTAGATTATTTTTAAATAAAAATATTAATTATTTAATCTAGGTCTAGTGGCTAGATCTAATTCTAGATTCAGATTATATTTCTGCACATTTCGTTTGTAGAAGATATTAGATTCAGAATATTCTAGAATCTAGAGTTAGTTAGAGAGTCAACATGCAGTTTTATCATTACTTCTAAAGTAATCTAAAGGTAACTTATATTAGAACTTGGACAATTACTTCTAATTTCTTTCTATAATTGTATCATTCTAGTGATTCTATTAAGATCTACATCTATCCCATAAAGACATTTAAATCTTTTTTCATGTGCACAAATAAATGTTTATTACATTTTGCTAAAGAGATTGGTTGTGCTTTATATTTTTCATGTTTGGCTGTTTCGTCCTTAAAAAAAGGTCAAAATAGTTAGTAAAAGTTTAACTAAAGTTTCTTAGTTTAGTTCATGGGCGTAGCCAGGATTTTTTTCGGGGGGGGGGGGGGTTTGGGGGGTGGTTTTTTGTACTAGGATATCATTGCAACTCTTCTTATGCGTAATTCATTTTGTCGGAGAACATGTCCCGCAAACCTCATGCGTCGCACTTTCACAATCTTACTAAAGTGTCGACTCCCAGTTCGGCATAGGATTTCCTTGATTTAAACCCGATCTCTATAACTGACTCCTAAAATCTGTCTTAGCCATCTTTGTTGAGCCACATTTAGTGTTTTTAAATTTCAGCAGATGACTATTCACTGCAGTATATTAAGGGAACCCTGCCACTGGTAAAAATGTGTAACCTCTCTTGAATACGCTCTTTGAATTGTGACTGTAGTTTGCTTTAGATTTTATATCGAAAAGTGAGGTTTTATCGTTAAAATCATCTGTTCGGGGTTTTCCACCTTAAAATGCTCCGTAGGGGGATCTTAAACTCAAAAACATCTGGATGGGTTTTAAACTTTTAAAAAACGCAATCTGTAGAAGAGGGGTTTAAACTCAAAATCCCCGATTGGATTGGCTACGCTCAAATAATTTTAGTGTGTAATTTGCTTTTTTTTATATTGAAGAGGTATTTTACCTTGAAACCCTCTAAAGTGGGGTTTAAACTCAAAACTAAGCCAAAACCCATTTAGCTACGCTCATAACATTTTGAGTGCGTAACTAGTTTTTTTTATATTGAAGGTGGGGTTTATCGTAAATTTTGGAGGGGGTTTTAAAATCAAAATCTCCCTTAACTGTGCTCTTGGAATTAGTGGATTTTCGTTTGCATTTTTGTTGTTTTGTTTTATAAAAGAGGGGGAGTTAACTGCAGAAACCCCAAGTAAGGGGTTTAAAACTCAAAACCCCATTGGTTGTTCTGGAGCAAGTGATGGTTTAGTATTAAAATCTCACCTAAAATAAACAAAAAGAAAAAATCATTCACTAAATTCCGATACCCCCTCCCCCCAAGGGGGGGGATTTCATTTCGGGGGGGGGGGGTTGAACCCCCCCCCCCTGGCTACGTCCACTAATTTTTTTAATTTGTGATTAACTAAAAGTTTAATTACTTTTTTTTAAGTATAAACTTAGTTTTAGTTTAACTAAAAAAAAATAGTTTAGTTCCCATCACTAACAACAAACTGAAATGGAGTGAGCACTGTCAAAACATATACAAGAAAATTCACCAGCGACTTTTCTATCTCAGAAAGCTACGAAAAATTTAACATAGACAAACAATAATGAAACTATAAAGCAACTATCAGCGTCTAATTCAACTTTGCCATCACCAGCTGGTATGGTAATACTTCACTGGTACAAAGACATAGACTTAATAGAGAAATTACAAAAGCATCGTATATCACTCAAAAACAGCTACCATCTCTTGAAGAGCTCTTTCAAGAAAGATGCATTTCCAAAACACTCACGATTCTTAAAGACAACCTGCACCCATTAAATCACTGTTACATAAGATCTGAACGAAGTGGTTGTCTCCTTTCCATTAGGATTAAAACAGAAAGATTTAAAAACTTCTTTATACCACTATCGGTCAGAGTGTTACAAGATCAGCTGTCGTCATCGAGAAGTACATTGAAGACCAACTCATCAAGCGCTGGTTGTGAATGTGTATGTGTTTCGTGAGTGAATGTTGATCGAATTTTTCATTCATATTGTTTTTGTAAAGTTGTTACGCTGAGGTTGTCAGTTGTAGTCAAACTAAATTTCCATTTGATCGGATCAAAAAATTATTATCTTATCTTATTTAGTGGTGCCTTCTAGCTTCCCCCTCATTAGACTAGTTATTGGATTATCTTAGTTATTTTTAGTACACAAACACTTTTTTAAACAACTGATACGTAAAACAACAAACAAAACAAAACCAGAATTCAAGTTGAGCCAAAATGTTGAGTCTGTGCACCAGCTCTAATATTAAGTGTATGCACCATCGGAAATTTTGAGTGTAGACTATGTAATGTATCAGTAGTAATGTTGAGTGTATGCGCCAGCTGTAATTGAGTGTATGCACTACGCTGGGGAGGGCACGTATCCCGTATGGGGGACGAATGTATGCCAAAAGCATTCCTTTTTGGTGAGCTAAAAGGTGGTCGACGTAATAGTGTTGCCCCACGGAAACGCTTTAAAGACCAGCTTAGGCAAATACTTGCCTTAGAAGACATAGAAGATAGCACCTGGCTGCATGCGGCTTCTGAACGAGACAGTTGGAGGTGACTCAAAAGGCCGCGGGATACACATTTCAGACCATACGAAAATCCGATGCCGATGACAGACGCAGACTGCGAAAAGAAAATTTAAATCGACCACCGGCAGACAATGGTTATGATTGTCCTGGATGTGGCAAACTATGTAGGTCACAGCTGGGGCTGCCTATTCACGGGAATTACTGCATTCCTAGTTAATCTTCGGACTCGAAAAAAAGCCTTATATCTTTATGTATATATTTTGAGTGTATGCACTGCACTAGCTGTAATGTTGAGTGTATGTATCAGCTGTAGTTTTACTTTTATGCACAAGTTATTTTTTGACAGCATTCACCAGCCTGTATAAATATCTTGGAGCCAAATGTCAACCCTATGGCCACTAGAAAAGATTTACCCTAATGCTTAGGAATTGAACAGGAACTCATCACTCCATGTTCAGTCTCTAAGATTTGGCATCGGTTGAGTTATATAAAATCATGAATTCCCTAGAATTTCCTTATATTCTTTTTTAGTGGGGAGGCTGCCCCTTAAAGCTGACTGGGTTCTTATGATAACCTCCCAAGTGGAATGGTGGGGTGGCTACTTCGGCTAGGGGTGTCTTTTGAATCCCCAGCTCTTTGATTTCAACTGGGGTTCAGTCTAACTACCCATTGTTCATCTATTGGCTTCCACTAAACGAAGTTTCCACCAAGAGAGCCTCGTAGAGCCGGTGGGAGATAGAATCCCTGGGAAAAGATCATCACCAGAATATCATCTGCAGGTTGTCTGTTTGTTTATAAAATGTTTTACATGTTTCGGATAATCCTACAGCGTTGAAGATAATTTACTTCATTGTCCAAACTTCCCGCAGGATGGCAGCGGGCATGGTATGAACCCAGGACCATCGAGAGGTGCGAACGACCTCACGACCAGGCAGCCAGATTAAAAGCATGTTTATTATACAAAATAATCTCTGTATACTTAGAGTAAGACAAGACTGCCTACTTTCACCAACTCTTTTCAATATCTTCCTTCTAAGGATAATAGAAGATGCTCAGAGTGCTATGATGATACTTTAAGCAAAGGAGGAGGACGAATTTTTGCTTGCGCTTCGCGGATGACATTGATGGTCTAGTAAGGACTGAAGATGAGCTAGCCGGCTTAGTGATGCCTTAGGCAAGACTTCCGCAACAAATGGTATGCAAATCAATGCTGAAAAAACAACACAAATTATGACTTACAGCCAACAAAGGGGGCATCAATATTGCAGGTGAAAAGCTGGCAAGTGTAATTAGTTGTAAATACCTTGGGGATATTGTCTCAGATGAAGAAACCAAGCTTGAACTACTGGCAAGAATCGCACAATCCACAGCAGCACTTGCAAACCTCAAAACTAAATGGAAAGACAAAGGCTTTGCCTGATGCGCCCCGGTCATGGTCACATTCTTATATGCTTGCGAATCTTGGATGCTGTCTTCAGAACTAGAAAGGAGGATTTGAACAGTGGGATCGAGATGCTACAGAGGGATCCTAGACATCACTAACAAGGGCCGTATCACAATCGAAGAGATTAGAAACAGGATTAATACAGCGATTGGACCCAACGATAATTTGCTAAAGACTGTCGAAAAAAAACGCAAGCTAAACACTTATGGCCATGTCAAGGGGTCCTCATGGCTCGCAAGGACTTTCCTTCATGGAACAGTAGCAGGGCAAGAAGAGGAGGCAGACAGATAAAGCGATGGGAAGACAACATAAAAGTATGGACGGGTTTGTCATGGAAAAGCAAAGACAGGGAAGATTTGAGAAGGTCGGTTAACAAATCTAATGTGGTGCCTCAGCGGTCTAGCATACTACTAGTGGATAGGTGAAGGTGATCACGGAACAACCTGTTCAAAGTTGAAAGTTTCTACTATTATATGGCCCGCCCACCCTGTAGTCGCAACAAAACTATGCTTTTATGGGAGGCATTATGTATGTTGAATAGGTCATGCTAGTTTACATAAAGGAGAAAGTATTCACTCTCTTAAAAAATATTATTATTGGAGACGCACTTTTTAAACCTATTCCAATAATCTTCTTAGGAAAATCTCATTTCACGGTCGAGGTTATTGAAATGATTATCTTAAAAATAGATTCCTCTATTTAATTAATGAAACACCGAAGCTGGATACACTATGACTCTTCGCAAATATTGGTAGTGGATTGTCTGTGTATTAGAGAATGGCACCAATAAGTCACTGCCACGACTGTATTATCTGAAACAAGTCGTGTGTCACTAAAGGAAGAGGAACCAAGCAAAATGTGATAGGGGAAAAAAATTATTTGATAAGGAATATTGTTATACAAATAATTTATTACTTTGATATTTAACTTTTTGTTTACAAAGCTTATATGAACTCTGTCTGTCTGTCTGGCAAAAGGTTGTAGACGTTATTTCTCCCACACCCAATCAAGCTGAAACTTAGCACAATTATTTCCTTTACATGACAACACAAGAATCAATAAAAATGAAATAGCTATTGGTAATTAATTATTTTGTTTGGTATCTCGAACAAATGAAAGAAATCGTACTGATTTAGAGAAAAGGTCGCCGCTCTAAAGTAAATTTGAAACAAAAAAATACATAACTATACAATTTCTATAGTCATTTGCACCTCACTGGCAGGGTGATTCGTATTTCGGTTTTGGTAGGCTTGTGCCATGAGTTCAAATTCAGGTCGTTCCCTTTTATTTTGTAAAAGCTTTTAAAAACTGATTACGGTAGAATGCATCCAGGTGTCTCTCTTTCTTCCCTTCTCCATCCCATATGCCCAACTGGTCCAAGTGATAGGATCGTAGCGTAGTGAGAAAGCTTAAAGAATGAAATAGCGCTAAACAAAAACAATTGGTAAAAATATTTCTTATCGCACAGATTTAGTGTTGTTGATCTATGATCTAGATCTATTACAAATTTAATTATATAACTGATTCAAACTAATGGATACAATTACACTTCGTAAAATGCTTTGTTTTTTTCTTTTAAGTATTTTTTTGTTTTAAGTAGTTAGTTAGATTTATGATTCGTTGAGTATTTTAATATAGAATGATATTTTGAATAGCATACTTATGATACATTGAGCATTGTAAGATATACTGAATGATTTATTCATTCATTTATTATTAATTTATGGTATATGTTTAATGTGTTATACTCTTATGTGTGAATGTATACTATATACGTTTGTGATGTTCTCCTAGATATGTATTACTTTTTGCTGATACAAAAGTGGTATAAGTACATTTGTTTAATTATCTCACAATCTAACCGATTAGATTACGACTTGCACGTTCTGATTCGGTTCCTCAGTTTTGACATGCTAATAGACAATCCATTAATAAAATACTTTTAATTTCATGGAGCGCTCACGTACTCACACAAACAGTAGTTCTGTGGTCACTCTGTACTGTTCAGTTGCTACTATTAAACATTGCGCCATTGCAAGTATACAACAGTGCCATGGCGTGCGTCCAGTTGACGTGACCCTTCGGTAATCTCTGTCCTACTGGAGACTGCTTCGTTGGAATTGGTCACAGACTTCTGCTCAATAGATCAGGCGGAAGAATCTTTTGATTTGGCTGTGAATGAAAAATGAATTTGTTAGGTTGACTGGTCAGCATGGTAGAATTGAAGTGGAAGGGAAGAAAGTGACCAGACATAGAAACTGTTGTTATGTGATTACCATTTTTAATTGTTGATGTTTTTATGGGTTTTTTTTTTAATCAACTATTTTTTGCCCACATTTTGTAGTCCTATAACATTTATTTGAAGTAATGTTTCACTATAACATGCATCTAGTTGACTACCTGTTTCTTAGTACTATGTTCTTGTATATCAATTTAATGTCTTGTTTAGTTAGATCCGCCCGACGCGATACACAGATAAACACGGTGCATTGACACTGTTTTAAGATCTTAGAGACACAAATAAAATATATAAAAAATCCCTTTAAAAGAAACAAATCTTATTTAAAGGCAAAACTCGCACTTATAACTATATCTCTCAAAAATGTAGAAGTAAAAAATTTGTACAATTATTTAAGGGAACAAACCCTACATATCTAGCCATATCTGTAAATACTGCAGTATGAATTTCCCTTGTTGGTATCAAACAAAATAATAAATTACCAGTAATTAATTGAAAAATTGGTTAATTTTTTATGAATTTAAGTCTTGTCTATGCCAATTGATAGTTGTGCAATGTTTCAACTTGATCCGAGAATGGGTGTGGGAGAAATAACGTGTACAAACTTTCTACCTAACAGAGTTACTTGAATTAAGCTTTGTAAAAACACCAGAATTCAGTTTGAGATTAAATATTTTAAAATCTCTTGCCATTTATAAACTTTGTGTTATAAAAACAGAGCATGCATTCTTCTGTAATTATATACTTAATATAACAATGTTCTGTTACATACAAAAACGTTATTGAAGTTTAATCATATCAGGGTAATGGAACACAAGTGAGCAAAATGAATAATTCCATCGAAACGTGGAAAATAATGTTTGTGGCATTGCAACCAGATAACTTACATCAAACCATAACGCGTCTGCCTTTCTAGTTAGCTTAGTGTTTTCTTGTCTTAATTTCTAAGTAAGTTACTTTAATATTTTCTTGTCTTAATCTCTGAGCAAGTTACTTTAATATTTTCTTGTCTTAATCTCTGAGCAAGTTACTTTAATGTTTTCATGTCTTCAACATCTCCAGACAATGATTCCCTTACTGATGAAAGCCTCGCTTTTTCTATTGTGTCTGCCAGAACTCGTGGCCAAAACTACAGACATAAGGTAAGCATTCCCTTTGATTACCGAACTAGCGATACGTATGTCTCTTATGGGAGCTGCTAAGCTCAGTACTCGCATGGTCCTCTAACACAGGCTTAGCTTGAAACTCCACTTGCCTATATAAATGTAATGTGACAGAGGAAGGTTAAAAAAGTTATATGATTTATTCCATTGAATGATTGACTGAACCATGCATAATTATAATAGAAAGTGTTATTGTAATTACCAAAACAAAATTCCAATTAGTATCATTATAAGTCAAAATATTAACAACTAACTGTGACTATGTGAGCAACTAAAGAAGACTCTCACAATCTATACTACCTGTGGGAAGCCATATTTATTGGTCTTTTAGGAGATAGATAATTCTCTTCCTTCACTTTATCTGCCAGCTTATCATTTCCCGACACTTTCTGCATGGTCTCTTCCCACATTGTGCACAGAGTCAAGTAGTAAACTAGAACAATTCTGCGCAGCATAGCAACTTATGTTAGTCACTAAACTGACAAGAGGATGAGATAATTGTCTAAACTTAAAAGCTGGCAACAATATTAGACCCATTCAAATGAGAGCATGGAGTTGACCTTTCTGACAAATAGTAGACAGTAGATGTCAAAATGTCAAAAAATCCATAACTACGGCACTACACGTTGGGTGCGTGCTAGATTTTCCTATTGGGTTATACTACACTTCAAAATTGATGTTCTGGTGAATAATTTAGAACATGTTTGACACCTTAGCTTTATTGTGTACATATATAGAGGTATTTCTGACAGCTGTAATGTAAAGTGCACATATATAGAGGTATTTCTGACAGCTTTAATGTAAGGTGCATATATGTATAGTCATTTCTGACAGCTTTAATGTAAGGTGCTTATAAATATAGCCATTTCTGACAGCTTTAATGTAATGTGCACATAGAGGTATTTCTGACAGCTTTAATATAAGGTGCTTATAAATATAGCCATTTCTGACAGCTTTAATGTAAGGGACACATCTAGAGAGGCATTTCTGACAGCTTTGATGTAAGGTGCACATATATTGGGGCGTTTCTTACAACTTTGACGAAAGGTGCACAGCTTCTGTATAGGATATGACCCTGTGCAATTGGCTGAACGTGTCAAATGAAAGAGAACGTAAGCGTCACGCGCTCCAGATGTAATGTAAAGATTGGCTGAGATGCAGTCAACTGGCCAATACAAAAAAGAACAACACACTTCTACAACGGCTTTCAAAGAGACAGCTGCAGAATTCTAGAAAGACCTTAATTTCTACCGAGAACCCGCCTCCTCCAAACTAAAAAGTTACAGACAAAAAAAATGTCAAAAAAGTCAAAGTGATCCCAAAGGATACCGTAAATGACAAAATATTTACGTCACCGATGGGTCTTTCGATCAACGAGAAATATTGCAATTTTGCAAGCTGGGGGGGGGGGGGGGTTAATATTAAAACTCTCATTGCAACGATGACAGTAGCTTTCGTATTCATATTATATAAGCTCAATTTTCTGAAGTCGATACATTCTAAATAGGGTCAAATAGCCGATGTTAGCCAACTAATCGGGTGTAGAGTTTATATCAACAATGAAAGTTGTGCTTCTTTGAAATAAGCAACAGTCAAATAAACTCAAGTCCAAGAGTCAGGACTGTTCATGAAAGTCTACTAATGCAATGCAGTCAATCGCACGTACTATGCTAGTATTTAGTCAATTCAAAAGATCCGTTTCAATAATAAACATTACTTATTGAAACTTAGTGTGCGTATAATGAAAAAAAACAACTTTTTTTTATTGTTCTACAGCCCTTCCAATGAAAACTTGAGTTTACCAGCTTTATTAGGTCTACAGAGTAATCAATACCAGCTCGAGTCCAAACAAAGTGGTCAGTCTTTGGACAATATACAAGACACTCGAGACGGTGCTAGCAGGTACAAAAAGAATGTTTCCAAATCGCACTTATATAGGCACAAAATATCTTTGCATAAGTCATCATAAGACTGACACGTGACATTGAATCTATTTTATATAGGCACGGACCCTGATTCATTCGCTCACATATCAAGAACTCTCCAACTTGCGGTGGACAAGAAAAAAACTACGAAGATTTAACTTGGTTACTTACCTTGGATCTAAAACCTCGAAAATATTTTCACGATGGAAACCACGGCGGTTAAATCTACCAAAAACGATTTTTTATTCCCAACATCGACTCAATGTTGTTGTTTTTAAAGCTGACATAAAAGTTAGAATTCCTTCAGTTCTTTAAGTATTATTGAAACTCATTTTGTTGGTAACTTTCAATAGCAATTCCTTTTGAATAAAAAACATGAATTTATTATTTTTTTAACCTCCCTCCTCAACATACAGATACTATAGTTATAACAACATTTTCATTTATATTGTTTTTAGACATTTTGTACACTCAAAACACAAATTCAATTACGGCTTCATATGAAGAAAAAAAAAAGATTGCTTTTACACAATGTCTACAAAAGCTAGATGTATATTTTACCTACATTAAAGGACAAAGTATAAAATACGGATGAAACAATAAAAATAATCAAATTAGTCTAGAAATCAAAGAAACAATATTTGAAAATATTCTGTTTTCCAGCGTTTCCTCGGTTCTTGTTTTCCACTATCGAAATGTTTCAACAGTTTATAGTCAGTTTATAGATTCTTATAGATCCATTATCGAAATGTTTCAACAGTTTATAGATTCTTATAGATCCATTATCGAAATGTTTCAACAGTTTATAGTCAGTTTATAGATTCTTATAGATCCATTATCGAAATGTTTCAACAGTTTATAATAACCCTCAGACAAAATGTGTTTTTGTCATTGTTGCAATGAGCACTATCGAAATTGAGTTCAATCTGAAGATTCAATAGTTGGGATAGTGACGAAATTCATATTCACCACATCATGATATAATCCTATTGGGTGATCATTTTTTGAACTATCCCGTCCAAGGAAGAAAAAATCTCAATCCGTAGCTTGTTCTTATGTGTTTATACAAAATCTTATCCACCTTTTTCGCTTGGCTATTTTTTATTGTGGCCAATACGTCTTTCATGTTCTGCACTAACCCTCAGATCAGAGACCAGCTTTCGCTAAAGGTAATAACGGCTTCAGTTATCGATGTTTTAATGTTTTCCATTTAAGTGGGCAGTCTCGAATTGACGATCAGTGTTTTTGAAGGTAGACTTACCCGTCGTTTATTTCAATTATTTCAGGGGCCAAGAATCTAAAATAGGTGAGAAAATTAAGACTGCATAGCAACTACCGATCCACATACTTAAGAGATTTTGTCTTTACAATTCTTCTTCAACTCGTTCATGATGCCCATCGAGGGCCAGATTCTGCTTTGAGAGAAAATAAATGATATCCAAGATTTTTTTCATTATAAGATTTTTACCTTTGGGACCTTTTGATCCCTGCCGTCAACCATTTTAACAGAGAAGACAATGTCTCCATCTCAGCTAGCACTCTGAGAGCCAGCCAGACTTATCAATCAATTAACAGAGTGGCAAAATATATAGTTTTTTCAAATACAGTAGTTCATGTTTGTTCATGTATGTACAATTTCTGCAGTTTTTACTGAGAAATTGTGGCCTCAGTTTGATGCCCTTCATCACTTGATGCCCCGTGCCCCCCGCACCACCCGCACATAGCTAGCTACGCCACTTGTTTATAGTCAGTTGATTGATTCTTCTAAATAATAGTTTGGACCTTGGTCATATAATTTTGTTTTGTTTCAGCAATGGATTCTGTTATTGGAACATATTTTGTTTTTGTTTTTTTTATCAGCGGTGGCTTATATTAGAATTAGTGCTTTGTTTTAACACGTATGCATGACTGAATGTCTTAATCATATACTTATCTATATATATATCTATATAATTCTTTACTTAGCTCAAGAGTTTGGACGACAAGAAGAAGTAAGGAAAGATCACTCTCTTATTTCTGCTGATAGAGTTATCCCACAATTAACAAATGTTTCAATCTGTCTACGAGAATTGTTGAACTAAAGTAATTCTTCATTAGTTTGAGGCGCGAGAAGCTTCTTTCACCAGATTACACAATTACGGCTAATGCATAATGCCGTTTTTATTTATCGCCCGTAGTATTGGCAATTTTCCTTATTGAATGACACCCCAAAATGACAATTTTGGTCTATAAATTTCAGGAGATTCGTATGAGCTTTCTAAAGATTTTAATAATTTCCGAATATTTCCAGGACTTTTTCGTATATTTTGCAATTTCAGGAGATTTAATTTAATAATTTATACACCTAGAATTAGCGCGAGTCTTATGAAAGTGCGAATCGCACTGCGGTTGCATAAGTGCGGAGCCCACTGCGGTCACATAAGGCCGCCCCTGCAAAATAGCGGCGTATGCTACGCCGCCGGTCGACTAGTATATTATATTAGACTGGAAACCGCAAACAAATTCTTATCCGCGATTGATCGATTCACAGACCTATATATATATATATATTGATATAGATTTTTATGTACGTAAACTCTTTTTTAAGCTCTATGGGAAGTCGCCCAAATCAATCTTTTCTGTCTTAGAAAAGTAATGATCTTTAGTTTTCAAAGTTTAGAAATAATACAAAATCATTTCTCGGATATTAATGCAAATATATATGAAACAAAGCCATTTCCTGTTTGTTTCCATTGAGATAATTTTTAAAAATCCTAGATCGAAATAATTAATGTTGATTTAAATCATCTTATGTACATTTAAATAGATTTATTACCTAGCTCTTTCTAGATTATGTATCTAAAAATTGCAAAATAATAAATATGAGACAAGAGTACTTATTTTTTATGTTCAATTACTAAATCTAGATCTAAAAATTAAATTATATGTTACATAGAATCTAGGCTTTTAACTACCCTAAAAAAACAACGCTTTGATCCGACTTTTTTTTTTTTTTTAATTTTCACGACATTTGTTGTAGTGTTAAAACAGTCTCCATGTCCAGTCTAGATCGAGTAGATATAAGTCTATGATCTTGATACTTGCACACACTCTGCATTCTCTTCTTCAATTTCCCACAAAATCTAAAACTGCAGCTCTAGCAAGAATCTTTTTTTTTTTTTACCTTTACTTTACCTTTCTCTTAGTCTGTTGGACCGTTGGGGCACCATGCAAGATTCGTCGACCGTCCTTCTCCATTCTTCTCTGTCTTTTGCCTTGGTTAGAACCTCTTTCAATGGCAGGTCCGTCCATTCTTTTATGTTGTCCTCCCATCGCTTTCTCTGTCTCTTCTTCTTTTTTTCTGGTAATGTTCCCTGAAGGAATTATTATTAATTATTCCTATTAATTAATTTTACTAACAAATTAACATATTCAACATTTCATACTTTGAACAAGTCTTAGTCACTATTGAATGTCCTGGCAAAATGTGAAATAGAGATATGCCAGAAAACAACAGGCATTCCATAGTAAGCCGTAATACTCATTCTTTAGTAAGGAGTAGTTATTATGCCTTAGTTCGAATTTAGATGGAATATTGTTTTAATCTCAAAATTGGAAATTTGTTTTGGTATTTTTTTTAAAGATGTCTGACTTTTTTCTTTCTGTCAGAATAATGAGCGCCCTTTTATCTAGAACACACAGCAGACGTGAGCTAGAGAGAATGCTTCAAACAGTTTTGTCAGATATATCAAGAAGAGAAATACCCGAGTAGGTCTATCTATCTATCTATCCATCTATCTAAGTATATGTCTGTCTGTTTCTCTGTATATAAACACATAGTAATGCATAATACAATATTTTTAAAAAATGTACATAGATCATTATGTGAATATGGTAGATTCATTACACATGGTAGATTCATTACACATGGGTAGATTTATTGCATATGGTAGATTCTTAAATATGGTAGATTCATTACACATGGGTAGATTCATTACACATGGGTAGATTCATTACACATGGGTAGATTCATTACACATGGTAGATTCATTACACATGGTAGATTCATTGCATATGGTAGATTCATGACACATGGTAGATTCATTGCATATGGTCGATTCATATATATGGTAGATTCATTACATAAATTTTTGTCTCTATTGTTCTATTTCTTTGTTTCTATTTCCCCTAGGAGAAAAGCAGCAGACAAGAAATCCCACGCCTGTAGGATTAATTTAGGAAGTCACTGCTTGACAGAAGAGATGGACAGTCTCGCAGATACGTATCACTACCTTATGTCTTCTAATTCACCTGGAAGAAAGAGGAGAGCTGTGAAAGTATAGGAGAAGCAGGTACTCTCACTTTGAACTTGTAGGAGCAGGTACTCTCACTTTGAACTTGTAGGAGCAGGTACTCTCATTTTGAACTTGTAGGAGCAGGTACTCTCACTTTGAACTTGTAGGAGCAGGTACTCTCACTTCTAAAGTAAAGAAGATGTAGGTCCTCTTCCCTCTAAAATCTAGAACCTGGTCCTCTTCCCTCTAAAATCTAGAACCAGGTCCTCTTCCTTCTAAAATCTAGAACCAGGTCCTCTTCCCTCTAAAATCTAGAACCAGGTCCTCTTCCCTCTAAAATCTAAAACTAGGTCCTCTTCCCTCTAAAAACTAGAACCAGGTCCTCTTCCCTCTAAAATCTAGAACCAGGTCCTCTTCCTTCTAAAATCTAGAACCAGGTCCTCTTCCCTCTAAAATCTAGAACCAGGTCCTCTTCCCTCTAAAATCTAGAACCAGGTCCTCTTCCCTCTAAAATCTAGAACCAGGTCCTCTTCCCTCTAAAATCTAGAACTAGGTCCTCTTCCCTCTAAAATCTAGAACCAGGTCCTCTTCCCTCTAAAAACTAGAACCAGGTCCTCTTCCCTCTAAAATCTAGAACCAGGTCCTCTTCCCTCTAAAATCTAGAACCAGGTCCTTTTCCCTCTAAAATCTAGAACCAGGTCCTCTTCCCTCCAAAATCTAGAACCAGGTCCTCTTCCCTCTAAAAACTAGAACCAGGTCCTCTCCTTTTTAATATCGGAGCAGTTTGACTGTATGAGAAATTCTGCATGCACTCTTTGATTCGTGTGATACTGATCATAGCGGTGTTAATGTTGTTCCAGTTGGGGGAGGAATTTAAGGGAAGGCAGACGGAGTTACTGCCCCTAGGCCCCTACAACATAGCCCCCCCCCCCCCATAGCCACGTATTTTAACGGGTCAGAAACTTGTATACTTCCCTGTTTATGTATATTTTGTTCGCATTTTCGCAATATCTAAAATCTTACGGTTAGGAACACTGTCGCTGTTGTCTGCATGTAGCGTACAGTGCCTTATCCCAAAACCTTACCCACCACAAACTCAAAAATATTTTTTATTTTACCAAAATATTTATATTAAATATTTAAAAGAAGGAACTGGCAATAAATTTACAAATGTCTTTCTTCTAAAAAATGGGAGGCTTTTAGATTTATGCATATTATTATTAATTAGTGGAGCTTTATTAAAACTTTCGAAAAAAAGGTATGAGCCTTCACAAAAATCCACTCCCGGGACCCGGATTAAGTATCCGGCATTGGTTCCAATCAAAGTAAAGCTCATTTCATTTGTCCCTTGACTCGCTTCGAATAGGTGCCGTAATGATTCGCGTAACCAAATCTCTCTTCCAGGTTTTTAAATATTATTATGTATAACATTTGCAGAAAGTTCAATTAATTAAAATATCGTATTTGTTTTATTACTAATATAAATAAAATATTGTTTTTCAGGATTTTATCATTTGTTACTCCCGGGTACGCTGTTCTGCCTCATCGTGGCACCCGAGTGGAAACGGTTATTTGAGGGGGTAGCTAGGATAAATGAATGGCGAAACATAACTCCCGTGGGGATGCCCACGGGTAGCCGAGAGTCCACTTCTTGCACGGGCGGGGTTGCAAAAAAGTCCCCACAAACCTGTTACCAATCCATGCGCTGTTCCTCAAGGGACCGTTACATTAAATGGTGAGTCCCCCACGGTTAGCTTGGTACAATGAAGGAAAATGGCGGAGGCTCCCGGTGTCCTCGGCCGTGTCTAGCCCATGCGTTGGGGGCCAAATGCATCGGAAACAGCAATGCCTTACATAGGCATTGACTCGGGTATCTCCCAAACAGAACTGTGTTCACACAGGTTTTTTTTTTTTACTGTTTGGCGTCCAAATAGGTTTTTTTTCAAACTTTGAGCTCGAAGAGCCTTCGGCTCAGCTCATAAGACGATCAAACGGTTCATCATTTGTTACTCTTCATATAAAACTCTCTATATTTGTGTATATGTTTAGGAGATTATCCTCCTCAAAAAGGAAGAGTTCAATGAGAGTTTAGTCCAATATCTAAACACGAACATCAGTGACCTGCCTTATATAACTTACAGACTAAAATATCGCCACATGAAATCCTGCATAAGCAACTAAACGAAATAGACAATCTTCCACCTTCTATCAGGACTAATGCTTGATGTTGTGAAGAGCTTCAGTCAAATGGGTGTGCGTGGCATATGATGTTCTTTACTTTTTAGTTTTTTTTCTTTAGTCTTCAGTACTTCTGATTTAAGACTTGCTTTCTTAATTATTTCAATTGGTTTATTTTTTAATGATAAGTAACAGGAAAGAAATTGGGTTAGGAGCAAATGAGTATTGTAACACCAATTTGTATATTTTGTCTAGGCTAGGTATTTTGACGAACAGTTATCCATTGTCTTTTTCACTGTCTTTACAAAGCTAATATTAACTCTGTCTGTCTGGTAAAAAGTTTGTAGGCTACATGTTTTTTTCTCAGAACAAGGTGAAATTTGGCACGATTATTTCTTTTACCCGTCAAAACAAGAAGCAATTTTTAAAATTCACCAATTAGTTAATTAACTATTGGTAATTAATTATTTTGTTTGGTATCGAACAATGGAATGAAATTGTACTTGACTGACTAAATAGTCACCTTTATCGTTGGTAGAGAGAAATATGTTGCCGCTTAAAAGTTTGAAACTAACAATAGATGACTATGAAACCTTATATATCCATAAGCACTTCGCTAGTACAGTGGTTAATGTGTTAATTTTTTTTTTTTTTTATAAAAATATTTGAAAAGGCGATCACACAGATACTCCTTTCTTTCTGGTCCAGGCAAGTGATAGCATCATAGCGTCCTATTCGCCTTCCTATTTCAAGTTCTAATTTTTAAAAAATATTAATATGTTTTAAAGAAGGGTAGAAAAAAGTAAAAATGGAAAGAACTAGCAGGGGGCATCACTGTGTGATGTAGAACTAGCAGGGGGCATCACTGTGTGATGTAGAACTAGCAGGGGGCATCACTGTGTGATGTAGAACTAGCAGGGGGCATCACTGTGTGATGTAGAACTAGCAGGGGGCATCACTGTGTGATGTAGAACTAGCAGGGGGCATCACTGTGTGATGCAGAACTAGCAGGGGGCATCACTGTGTGATGTAGAACTAGCAGGGGGCATCACTGTGTGATGTAAACTGCCTTAGGGTCGATCGCTCTTTTTTTTCCAGGATTGACTCCAGAACTTCTTAACCAAACGTAAAGACCAGGAATTGAACTGTATGTCAAAGGCTTTTTGAGCCATCTGACATTGGAAGCATTTTATAGGTAGTGGAGTGTTTTTATCCATTACCACTGACAACATAACTACATTGAAAAAAGAGATTTTATTTTGTCCTTTAAAAAAAAACACCTTCGCGTCATTTCGCTACACCTCCATTTTCGAAAAGGCGTAAATAAATTAATTAAATTTAATGAATATAGATCTAGATTCATACTTTCATCGTAATTAAGCCTACGCATTCTTTTGGCTATCTAGCTTCTAACACCTATTTAATTATTTTTTTTTTAATTGCCTGCTTTTGGAAAAGTGAATTAATGTGCCCTCGGGTGTCACCCCTTGGTGGGTGTCACTCATTGCGGGCCGAACCACACCAGCGACATCACTGGTCAGTACGCCTTAATGGGGCCCAAAGGCGATAGTGATCTCATTTGAGTTGTGGCCTTGTTGATGATACCTAATATCCTTCTATGGCACCTCGAGTCCATGGCTAGGATCCTCCACGTCCAAAATTAGGAAGCATACACAACTGTCGCCATAACCAAGGAGCGCATTCGTGTGACTTTAATGCCGAGGCTTAGACCTTTTGTCTTTCCAGATCGTCTTGAGCTTCGCAAATATTAGCGAACAAAAACTTGACAAATAGAAATGTTGATTACTTTAATTCTTTTTCAGAGTTATAAACAATTTTTCTTAAAGTACCTAACCTGAAATGTCTCACGCCCTCCCCCCCCCCCCCCCCCCAACTCCAGCTCGTAAAGAGTCAAGGCAAAAGCTTTGTGACATTGGACTTATGGACAAGTTCTTATTCCAACGTATATGTACATTGGCTCTTTATCGATCTCTTTGTTGGAAGAATTCCGTCAAATGCAAGCGCATTCAAATTCAATCCTTACATCAAATCGACTGCTTGAGTTCCCTCTTGTTCTCCCATTGGCTGGAGGCCAAGCATCCCGTGATTCATTTCATGCTTCTACAATGTTTCTACCTCAGTTGTTAAAAGGGTCTCTATAAGAAACAGCTTGGATATGAACTAAATATTAGTGAGACATTTCTTTATCACGAGGTTAGGTGTGCTTCACTCTTCTATTACATCCACGTGTGCATGCGAATCATGAAGCAATTGAGAACTTTGGTTCTAATATCGAGGCATACCACCGTCAAGTGGTATTACATTTGTTACATTTATCCAACCTAGTAAACTATATTTTTTAGGTGCTAAACTAGTCGCATATGATTAATTGTCAAGACTTTAAAAATAACTATTCTGGTTTCCAACGCAGCAATGGCTCCATACAACTCCTGTTGGTATTTCTGTATGTTGTGATATTTAAATAAACCTTTGGTTAACATAAATCATGACCTATTCTAAAGATACTTAGTGACTAGCCAGATTTGTTTTCCATTACTTTATCATGTCTTTACTTTATCACATATCTAGTTCTGATTAATATTCCTTTTTTTTTTAATCTTTCACAGTCTCACATGGGAAGTAATCAGGAACCAAGATTTTCGTCCTAATAAATAAAATGAATGAACTGAAAAAGAAGTAGTCTCCCTATTTTATTTTATTGTGTTTTTATTGACTTCTCATGGAATGGCTACACAAAATGGCTAGCTTGGCGTTAACTGTATGGATAGTTCACATTTAGTCTGCTTTCTTGACCTGAAACATTTGCATACTGTCTCCATCAGTCACTGGGACACAATGTTGAGCTAAAAAGGAGGTCGAAGGTCAATGAATAGGTACAGATAGAGTATGTCACAGTGTGAAAAGTGATTTGTGGACAGGTTATGTAATTACTAGATGATAGCACATCAGAGTATCGCTAACTAAGGCGTATCTGTGCAGCCAAACTTTCGGTCATCCTATCACGTAATATAAGACTACTATTTAATGTTTTAAATATAGTCAACACCAAGTAGAAACAAACGCACTGAATGTAAAAAATAAATGTATTAGCCATTATAAAGACAATAAATCAAAAGATTACAAAGTAATAAGCAAGGAGCCCGATGCATTAGCTTTTTTTTTCAGGATAGCATTTAGCTAAGAGTTTCTAGAAACTCGCTTTAAGAATAGTTTGTTGGTATAGTCACCAGTAGAGCGAAAGATCTCCAGTTCCATAATCATTCAATAAATACTTGGCAGTTGACTGCGGCCCTTAGAAACAGACGTAACAACATAAAGACACAACGTGAACTTGTGTGAAACAATGCAAATGTCATTAGAGTACACTTAGATCGACACGTATACGCCTTGATCAAATGCGAAGAGATATCTGGTGGCTTGGAGAACATCGAAGCGTTTACTCTAAGTCTAGGTATTTAGTCTGTGATCCAGTGTATGTTGGCTGAAAGCCTTTAGAGTTGGCCTGAAATCAAACAACATCAATGAGTTTGTAATAGGCTTGTAACTGAGATGAACAAGTAGAAATAACTACATTTTTTACAAAGCTTGTTTGCCTGTCTGGTAAAGAAGTTTGTACACGTTATTTCTCCCACACCCATTCTCAGATCAAGTTGAAACTTTGCACAAGTGGCACAGACAAGACATGAATCAATAAAAAAATTTAACAAGTAGTCATTGGTAATTAATTATTTTGTTTGATACCAAGAAGGGAGTATAATCCTTCACTATTCACAGATATGTTTAAATATGTAACGTTTGTTCCTCATAGATAAATGCACGTATTATTTCTCCTGCACCCATCCTCGGATCATGTTGAAATAATTATTTATTGTACCTAACAAAACATGAATCAATTAAAATTATTATTTTGTTTGATATCGAATAAGGGAAAGAACTTCTACATTATTGAGATATATAGTTGTAAGAGCATAGTTCTTCCACTTAGAAAAGCTTTGTTTATTTTTGTTGTAATTTATTTTTTTTAAATTTGCTATTAGTAAAATTTGTTGCCAAACTCATTAAAGAACAAAAAATGGCAAACAATTCTGAGGTTTTCGTCACTTGAAAAACAACCGCGATGCAACTTAGATTTTCCAACATAACTTAAATGTATGTAGTTGTGCATTCTTTATAACATAAGTAGTAATGGTACATAATATCGTAAACATGTTATGTCGTAAACATGCAATTGCATGAGAAAATATCAAAGAAGAACGTATCTTGCTTTGTAATTGAGATCATTATATTTTGAATTTAAAAAAAAGAAAAGAAAACAGCACAATGAACATGAGATCAGCTTATCTTACAACACAATCAACAAAACAGCATAGCTTACCAAAAAGCCAAGGCTGTGAATGCAGTTAATGACATTAAGGAATGGTCCTTTGCGACCTTCCCACAAATCAGTGCTCTGGTAGAAAGATGAAAACATAAAGTTATTCAAACGTTTAAACTGATTTGGTCTATACATACATCGCTCTAAAATCTGGGCTTTAAAAGAAGTACTCAGGTTTGGCAGTGTGTCTACTTTTTACAAATAATCTAAAACTTGTTTCAGGACGGAACTCTTGCTCAGAAAAAAAGGCCTCGAGTTCGTTTCTTTGTTGCTTCAAGATCATTGCTCTGTTGCCTCGAGATCATTGCTCTGTTGCCTCGAGATCATTGCTCTGTTGCCTCGAGATCATTGCTCTGTTGCCTCGAGATCAATGCTCTGTTGCCTCGAGATCATTGCTCTGTTGCCTCGAGATCATTGCTCTGTTGCCTCGAGATCATTGCTCTGTTGCCTCGAGATCATTGCTCTGTTGCCTCGAGATCATTGCTCTGTTGCCTCGAGATCATTGCTCTGTTGCCTCGAGATCATTGCTCTGTTGCCTCGAGATCATTGCTCTGTTGCCTCGAGATCATTGCTCTGTTGCCTCGAGATCAATGCTCTGTTGCCTCGAGATCATTGCTCTGTTGCCTCGAGATCATTGCTCTGTTGCCTCGAGATCATTGCTCTGTTGCCTCGAGATCATTGCTCTGTTGCCTCGAGATCATTGCTCTGTTGCCTCGAGATCATTGCTCTGTTGCCTCGAGATCATTGCTCTGTTGCCTCGAGATCATTGCTCTGTTGCCTCAAGATCATTGCTCTGTTGCCTCAAGATCATTGCTCTGTTGCCTCGAGATCATTGCTCTGTTGCCTCGAGATCATTGCTCTGTTGCCTCGAGATCATTGCTCTGTTGCCTCAAGATCATTGCTCTGTTGCCTCGAGATCATTGCTCTGTTGCCTCGAGATCATTGCTCTGTTGCCTCCAGATCATTGCTCTGTTGCCTCGAGATCATTGCTCTGTTGCCTCGAGATCATTGCTCTGTTGCCTCAAGATCATTGCTCTGTTGCCTCGAGATCATTGCTCTGTTGCCTCAAGATCATTGCTCTGTTGCCTCGAGATCATTGCTCTGTTGCCTCAAGATCATTGCTCTGTTGCCTCGAGATCATTGCTCTGTTGCCTCAAGATCATTGCTCTGTTGCCTCGAGATCATTGCTCTGTTGCCTCAAGATCATTGCTCTGTTGCCTCGAGATCATTGCTCTGTTGCCTCAAGATCATTGCTCTGTTGCTCATTTGTCTTTTTTTGCCATGAGTTCATTACTCTGTTGCCTCAAACATGCAAAGGTTTAACAATGGCAATCGTTAATAGACATATTTGATTAGGTTATGCTCCAAGGAAATACCTTCACATACTTATTAAAACACTTTGGACTAACCTGGAAGAGAAACTCTTTGCTCAACCCATAATCCGTGCAACCTTTATTGAAGTTATCAATGTTGCCCATAGCAACAAAAGGGGAAGCTACTTTTTTCTGGAAGCCCACCTTCGATTTACCTTCTGAAGCTAGGATTTTGTTGATCAACCTTTAAAGAATAAAGGCTAATTATCTAGATGTATATGAATTTGGAATAATCATAAATATGTCGAAATAAAATAAGATTTCAAAGCAAAACCTAAGACCAATGTTTACTTTAAGTGTATTTAAAAATTAAAACGATTAAATGGTAAACAAAAAAGTTGAGAAAAAAAAAGCTGTTAAGTACATTGCGTTTTCAAACATAGAAATAGGTTCAGAATGCAACATTTACATTGACATTATTCATTCGTTAGACACTGAAAATAAAGAGGTAGAAACAATAGCAACAATTTTTGTTACAATAATTTAATCTAATCTCCAGACCAATACAAGAGAATTGTTGAAATATTTTTTATGTTAATAAGGCGACAGAAACACAAATGAAGCGTTATTAATTACTTTAGCTCAATGCACAATAGAGAAGATACACAAAAGCATCCATACAGATACATTGACTTAGCAGTTTCAACAGTTGTGTTGAAATCTCTATGTATTTTACTGTCCAGTTTGTTCCTTCCTTTGGATGAAGTTGACAGTGTTCTTTGTATTCAAGTGTCTTACAGTTTAGTTTCTCTTCTTATAAGATTACAAAAAGTCTAACTTTTGTTTTGTCATTTTCAGAAAAGTTTATACTTGTTTCATCATTCAAAACATTTCTATTCAAACTACAACTTCACCATTAGGACAAAAAGTTGCCATTTAAAAGAAATCTTTAATTATTTCTTGCATAATAAAGTTTGGAATATTGCTTAGGCCATTGTAACGACTGCGACTAGTTCTGAATTTCACAGATAAAAATACTGAGCTAAATCCTTAGATATGTTAATAGCATCTTTTTAATGAGGTATTTCTACTATGTGTCCTATTCATTTCAATTAAACTTGCCCACAACAAATCTCATCAGTACTCACATTTAGGACCATGAGACTAAGTTTTAGTAAAGGTGTGCCTAGTTTTAAGCAGTCAATGAAGCTGTGAAATCAACAACATTGAAAGCAGTCAATAACAAGAAATATTTAGGAAGGAAAACTTCATCCCAAACAAAATATATTTACAAGAAAGCCACCATTTTTGTCGTGATTTCAGTCTTCAAGGCAATAGAACTTTTTAGGAGATAAGATTACAAACAAATAATACTGCATACAATTATAATCATTAAAATGTGTCTTTCAGTTCTTATACAATTGAAAAATATTTTTTATTTCGTGTACATTTGTTAAGGACGTGGTGACCTCTTAGTAAAACACAAAACCAACAAATTTCAAATAATCTGATAGATAGCGATGAAATAAGCTGATATATAGCGATGAGATAAGCTGACATATAGCGATAGGATAAGCTGATATATAGCGATGGAATAAGCTGATATATAGCGATGGGATAAGCTGATATATAGCGATGGGATAAGCTGATATATAGCGATGGGATAAGCTGATATATAGCGATGAGATAAGCTGATATATAGCGATGGGATAAGCTGATATATATAGCGATGGGATAAGCTGATATATAGCGATGAGATACTCAGTTTGCTGATGATCATGTTTTAGTGCTACAAAGAATAAGCACATCGAAAAACTGAAAGCATTGATTTATCCTATATATAATTATGTGATGTTTCATTTCAAGGGACTCTATCAATAAACAAAGGTTAAAAAGTACATCTGAATGGAAAAAGCAACAGTTTAAATGTTTCAGAATAATTAGAAAACATGCAAAAGAAAAAAAGTGGCTCCTAATCAATTGAAGTATAATAAAAATCACGAGTAGATCTCAAATATACGGAATAATATTGTAATTAGGTCTACTAATTTACAATTTAATAATTACTGATGGGAGGAGGCTTCAGACATTGCCAATGACAGATCCCTACGGAGACAGCTTGCCGCCCAATGACAGATCCCTACGGAGACAGCTTGCCGCCCAATGACAGATCCCTACGGAGACAGCTTGCCGCCCAATGCGCTGCGGGAGGACCTAAGTAAGTAAGTACGATAATCTATCAAGGAATGGCTTTTTTAGGTGCATACAGTAAAACTGGGGAATTGTCTTTCATAGTTTTTCTCATGCATTTTTTTTTAGTGATGAGATTACAGAGTCTACTTTAGTAGCTCTACGCGTTTTACAGAGAGCTTCAATTCGTTCAAAAAGACAACCTTCAATAGCAATCTATTGTTTGGTCTCAAGTATAATGTTTACTCAGTATTCAATGCATAGTCTTGTTACCCGTAAGCCTATCCAGTTCTCCGTATCACTTCAAATGCCACTCATTGGGAGCTGCTCTAATCTTAAAACTCGCACAGTAAAAGTCAAAAGAATTTCCACAATTAGAAGCCAAACGTTTTGCGCATGCGTGGAGTTGCACTGTGTTCTGGCTGCACACCACAACACTTACTTGCACAGCAACACACCATCTCTCAAACTCTTGTGCAATTCCTTTTGGGTGTGGTTTACCTAGGAAATACAGGTCAAGCTTAGGTTCGGGGTTCAAAGTTCAGGTGAAAATGTTTAAATGGCAGAAAGTTAATGAGGGGGTAGAGCTAACTACAGTATAGACACACTCAGTAACACACCGGATCAGTGGCGGCGAATCCAAACTGCTGATGTGTCGCAGTCGGAAGAGATAGTGGTCAGTGATACAACTCCATATATTATAGTGTTCATATAGGCAGCAACACTATTTAACTTAACAAAAAAGGTCAAAAGTTAATTCTATCAAATTAAAACAGGTCAAGGTTATTTTGCTCACTTTATACCCCGCCACTGATTTAAATAAAAATGAACTAAACCAGAACATTATGAAGATGAGACTTAAAGGGAGGGAGTCATTCTGTGTGACAATAAAATACTATATACAAATAATCCTGTCGTTTTTTCATTGATGCTAAAATATTCCTCAAGAGGAAAGTTGATAACAAGTAATCTCTATTAGTAAGGTTCTTACAGATAAAACAAATAGAGACAACTCGCATGAGATATACTACAGGTCTAGCCAAAAAACATATAAAAAATAGCAAAAATAACCTCTCAAATCTAGCAAAAATCCTCTATCAAATCTTGCAAAAATGACAAATTAAATTTTCAGTGTAGTACAATATTCCCTATCATAGGCTCAGTGTCTTGCACATTGATGAATTTCAGTCCATTTTGCTAAAAAGACCTTTCTCAAGTGTCACTTTGACACGAAAGACCTACCAAAACTATACGTTTGGACTAAACAAAGCACCTATTCTACCATACTAAATGTACTAGATCTATCATCCTACTGCAGATACGTCATTTGACGTCCTATTCTGTCTTCTAATTGTTTTACTTACGATTGGTTCGTGCTCGCCGGCTAGAATGGCGTTGATCCAAACCACAATGGCATTCATGGTTCCAGCGGCTTCTTCTTGATCATAGCGCTGAGAAAGCAATCAAAATTAAACTAACAAAGAAATCAATTAAGATTAAAACAGAAAGAAATCAATTAAGATCAAACTAAGAAATATATCAATCAAGATTAGAAGAAAAAATTCAATCAAGATTAGAATAAGGCCGATGATGTTAAGGTCATCTGTTTCGCAAACCGGCGGGTGTCATGTGGCCAGCACAACTGTCTAAAGTCAGGTTGATTGGAGAGGACTCAAAATTATAAATCTCAAAGAGATTTGAACCCAAGACCACAGGTTTGGAAGCCAAGCGCTTAGCCACTCAGCCACCTCGCCTCCAATTAAGAATGAGACAATTTAAGATTAGACTCTGAAACTAAGAGATCAAGATTACAGTGGTTTACATATAGTTTAAATTGTTCCAAATAGTAGTGTTTGATTGTTCGATTGTTCAATGTTTATGTGTTTATGTTTAATTGTTTTATGTTTGATTGTTTAATGTTTAATTGTTTAATGTATAATTGATTAATGTATAATTGATTAATGTTTAATATTTGTTTAATTGTTTATAAGTTGTTAGTTACTGTAAGATTGGGAGGATTACAAATGAATATACATTCATGTGAATTTATATATAAACTGGGATTATTGCACACATTTACAGCCATTGATAAAAAAAAATATTTTTCGGAATGATGATAAACTTTCGAAATTTAAATTTCTTTCTCTCAAACTGTTTTAATTGTATCTGTATATATACATCCGTATTTTGAATCTTATCTATGGTATAAATATTATCAGATATGAAATATTACCTGGGTTATAAATATTGCTAATATTTACAACTTGTGAATGTAAAATGCTTATGTGTTCATCTCGTTGTGTGAGTGTCTGTGTATTTATATGTGAGTTCATATTTATAAATAGATGAATTTATTTTCTACTGTGTATATGTAGCTATGTATCAGGTGTGTGTGTACACTTATAAATGTGCTTGATGGTTTTAAAAATAAACGCAAGTTATCAAAGAAGTTCATCTTTGAAGATTTTTTTCTTTTTCAAGTATTCCAGATTTAGTTGTGCAGTGTTGGCTTACACTTCTGACTGCTAGATCTGACTTACCTGTTCTAATTTTTTTTCAATCTCGGCTCCAATGCCAGATTTCTTGGCTCTGTTGTCTGCCATTTTGTATCAGCTGAAAAAAAAAAGAACAAAATGACAATCAATTGAAACTGTGTGGTTTAGTTTCAAAGAACCAATTCATTCAAAAATTCGTAAAAAATGTGTTTTAAAAAATCTGTTTTCCTAGTTGCTTTATTGCAAATCTGGCTGACGTGGTTAGATCTAGACGAGTGTAGCTTGCATCTTTGAATGTTTGTGGGAGTGTATAGCATCCAGTAATTCCCCATGTTTCTTTTCTTTTAAACAGACAAACTCACTTGTAAAATACTTTTCTCATTAACCTGGTTCAGCGAACTTCTTAAGAGATGTGGAGCTTTTACAAAGTTTTATATCAACTCATTATGTCTGTCTGATAAAAAGTTTGTACATGTGATTTATCCCACACCCAATCTTGGATTAAGCTGAAATTTTACAGAATTATTTCTTTTACCTGAAAACATCAAATAAGAACATAAAACTAAAATGTTATTTAACCTTGGTTAGGCCAATAATAGAATATGCATCCACCGTTTAGGACCCCTCGACTCAAGAAAACATTAAGAGGCTGGAGCAGACACAAAATAGAGCATTGAGATTCATAACAAACGAATATTCACATTTGACTAGAGTAACACCATTAGTAAAACACTAAATTTAGAAAGCCTTCAGGACAGAAGACTCAAAAGTAAAGTAGCAATTATACATAAAACACTGAACCATAATCTTCAAATACAAAAACAAAACTTAATAAAATACTCTGAAAGACACAAAAATAAAGGCACATTCCTCGTCCCCTATGCTAGGACAAATTTGTACAAATACTCCTTCTTCCCTAGTGCTATTAGAGCATGGAATGGGTTGCCTGAGCTAGCCAGAAAAACCAGTGTCTTGGCAGAATTAAAGTCATTGGTTAATATGCATGACTAAATGCATGACGCGTAGGACGTAATCATCTTCTTTTTTGAAGTAACGTCTGTACTATATAAGATAAGATAAGATAACACAAGAATCAATTTAAAAAAAAACAATTGGTTAATTGACTTTTGGTAATAAGTTATTTAGTTTGATATCTCGAAGAAGGGAAAGAAATCGTACTTGACTGAAGTGGTGGTATAAGCTGACTTTGTTCCCTTTATAGATCGTCGTCTGAGTCTTAGTGAACACAAGCTTCCAAAATAGGACGAGACTATAGAAACAATAGATAAGTATACAATCTGCCATGTTCATAAGCTATTCACTAGAAGACTTGAGCCATGAGTTTGAATTCAGTTCGTTCTCCCTTTTTAAAAAATGTGTATGAATGCTTTTTTATTGTTAGTCTAGATCTAGTACATATGTACATAATGACATGACTGATCCAAACTAATTGATACAAGTACAACGCTTTATATTAGCTTTTTTTTTAATATATATTTTAAAATATGTTCTTCTTTTTCTCCAGCATTCCAAGAAGAGCTGTTTAAGAAATGTGTTATTCAATCAAGTCATTTTATAGCCTGGGATTTACTGACATGTTTCATCAAATATAGTAGGCAAAGTTTTTAACTTTCAATTGGTCATTTTTGTTTTGGTCCATCTTTGTAAGCATGTGTCCTCTTTTTGTACTGCTCAGGGCATAAGGTTTCTGATAACCCTACGTGCATGTATGTTTGTATGTATATGCAATAGTCACACATTTGTTTATGTTTTCAAGGCTTTATTTTCCTTCACAACACAACACTGGATATAAACGATTAAAGACAATCTATGTAGATCTACTGAAACTTAAAGATGGAAGACAATCTATGTAGATCTACGGAAACTAAAAGATTGTTGAAGACAATCTATGTAGATCTACTGAAACTAAAAGATTGTTGAAGACAATCTATGTAGATCTACTGAAACTAAAAGATTGAAGACCATCTATGTAGATCTACTGAAACTAAAAGATTGAAGACAATCTATGTAGATCTACTGAAACTATTCATAAACCTGACATACAAGTCTGAGATGGCATCATTTCATGTCTCAAGTCTCTTGTTAATTAACTATGCAGATCTTAAATTTGTCCCTTTAATCTTATCTAATCAGAAATAATGTGCCAGTAAAATGAATCGTGTGTCTCCTATGTAGACAACACCACGTCAGTTGGTTCAAAAGGGGATCTAAGTTCATAAGGATACGAGGCTGGCGTGTAGATCCAGGCAGGTGCTGCCTCCAAACGTCCGATGACATCATAGCACAGGTATTTCTTCTACCTGACCCAGGCTCCAAGACTTTTGCAAATAATCTATTTTTAGACGACCTGGAAGATTTGTCCAGAACACTCACCCAGCCAGGAGTGAAGTGAAACAGACTTTACCTATATACTCTCCAGACTTTGGAATGTGCTGTCTGTACAGATATTTCCTTTCATTATACCCAACGTCACACAGGACTTTTTATACACATGTGTTACACTAGATCACAATTTGTGTACAATATATAAATAAGCTATACTTTCTCTTTCATCGTATAAGTCTCATAAAATTAGGGCCTACGATTAATTAGTGATTCTGACCTACACCTGTGCGAATGTGTTATGATAAAAAATTGTTTATACATAAATGCTAAATCTACATTTGTCAATTATAATATCTAAAACTCTTAAATCATTCTAACGATTTTTTTATTATATACTTGGGAATACTTCTAAGGCTATATTTAGTTGAGTGTCAACGCCAGTTAAGCTCATACTTCTAAGGCTATATTTAGTTGAGTGTCAACGTCAGTTAAGCTCATACTTCTAAGGCTATATTTAGTTGAGTGTCAACGCCAGTTAAGCTCATACTTCTAAGGCTATATTTAGTTGAGTGTCAACGCCAGTTAAGCTCATACTTCTAAGGCTATATTTAGTTGAGTGTCAACGCCAGTTAAGCTCATACTTCTAAGGCTATATTTAGTTGAGTGTCAACGCCAGTTAAGCTCATACTTCTAAGGCTATATTTAGTTGAGTGTCAACGCCAGTTAAGCTCATACTTCTAAGGCTATATTTAGTTGAGTGTCAACGCCAGTTAAGCTCATACTTCTAAGGCTATATTTAGTTGAGTGTCAACGCCAGTTAAGCTCTTGTGTATTTGCAACCTTTAGCATTTGATCAGTTTCTTTCGTTAATAACGTCAGTAAACAAAAATATTAGTACGACCATTCTGTCTACATTTCAATTTGAAAAAAGAAATTAATGTCAATATTTAATTTATTTTTTTTGAAACCCTAAAAGGTTGTTCATTGATGTTTTAGTAAAAATAGTATGAAGATAGTCCGAGTTGTCAAGGTATAGGATATGTATATCTGGTCCATTTGTGTTACATGGTCATGTGACATTTGTTTTGCCAGAAACATTTTAACTAGACTTGTAAAAATCCCATCACATTAGCAAGTCAACTTAGGCAACTGATGTTTAAAAAAGTTTAGCTATTTATCTCATAGTCATATAATGTGTATCCCATAAATAGCTACATTCAGTTTGACAAAAATGTAATTAAAATTGATTCTATTATCATTTTTTTTAAACTAGACTCAGAATTCGAGCTAGAGATAAAGCTGATTCTAAAACGTTAAAAAGAAATCTGTTCAATAAAAGGGCGAGAATACTTTATAAAATTCAACTTATTTGACGAAATTACATGTCAGATAGATCCTTTAAATAAGGATGTGGAATTATTTAGGTTGATTTGCTTTGCCAGAAAAGCTAAAAAAATTAGCTAGATCTAGATGAAAACTAGCAAGATCTAGGTGACTTTTTAGGAGCAGACAAATCTCGTAAAACATTGGGAAAAATGTTCCATCACAAGAAGTTACTTGCAGTTTTCCTGGCCATTATGTGTAAGAATAAATGCCGCCATCAGGCTAATCATCACGTTATTCACTTTGTGGTGCCTTAACAAAGTCCAATGAGAGAGCTAAACTTGCTTGAGTTTAATGCGCTATTATAAAGTATCCAATTACAATTCTATGCATGACAAGTGTGTCTAGCATACCAAGATGGTTTGGCATACCAAACCACAACTCGCGACTAATTAGTGTTACATTCCGCACGCAGTTAGAGAGATCATGAAAAATGTTCTGTGGCTTGTGAAAGGAATTCAAAGCTTATGGAAAGCAGCCCCGCTCAGATATTTGTCGATGAAAGAATGGACTATTGCCACATTATGTACTTGACATTCAGATTTTGTTTACAAATTGTTTGACGCGTTGGCACGTTTACATTTGAAAGTTGGGCAGACTTTTAACTGTACTTTCATCTGGTATTAGTAGTTCCACAACTGACATATTTCTAATTTGTCTAACTGGCTGGCTGGTCGTGTGGTAAGCGCTCTGGACTGTAGTCTCGATGGTCCCGGGTTCGAACCCTGCCCACCGCCATCCCCCTTCAGTCCTGCAGGAGATTTGGCATGAATGTAATTATCTTCAATTAAAATAAGCCAAACATAGCAGCTCACATCAGCAAAGCCCTTTCGCCGAGCTGAAGATCTTTAGAAACAGAAATGGCGAATTCCAAGTTTTGGAAACTAGTCGATTACATTATGAGGTACAAAGAGGAATGGCGAGACGAGATCGTAAGTGGTCACTGATGTCCAGTTCATTCCTTCAGAGTCTACTGTACTCTCTAGGGCATGTGACTTCGTACAATGAATGCAACGGCGTTTGTTTAGCTGCTACGCTAGTCAGTGAATTTTAGGATGCAACGGCTTGCCTCCCCTTTTTTGAGTTTGTTTGTTTTTTCGCTAGGTTCTATAAGTTTGGTCCAGATGTTATTTTACAATCATGGACAACATGAAAAGAGGAGAGAGAGACAGAGAGAGAAATTTAAGAAGGAAAGAGAGAAAGAGAAAGGGAAAAAAAGAGAAATTAAGAGCAGATTGAGTGAAAGAGAGAGCGAGAGATCAATTTCATGTGGGTAAACTAAAGGCCTTGCATTGACTAATCCTGACTATTTGCGAGCCCTAAAACAAACTATACCAGTATATTGCTGGTAGAAACATAAAAGTACTTGTATCCAAAACATTGGAGTCCTAGACTAACATTAACTAAGTCAGACCACGAAAAGGTGAAATGTTGAAAACACCGTGTACAGGGAGGTGTCAAGAATCAAAAAAAAATAGAAAGAAAAAAAAAAGTTTCACCTGCACTGACATATATAAACAATAAACCAATAAACAATGATGTAATGAAAAACAAACTAAAAAGGTTAGGTTTGTGAAATGTTAAACCTACTGATTCAGCATAATAAGCCAATCTGAACCTCTAAAAAATCAGTGTACATTTCTTTGAAATGATGTTAATGTAATATGTATAGAATCATTTCTCGTATCAAATATTTTGAACGAGAATCACCAAACCTACTGACTTAACGACAGTTCAGTGCTAGCCTTGTTTCTTACACACAGAGATCTAGTGTTACAATTATATTCTACTAGTCGAACCACGGAGTAGCATACGCCGCTATTTTACTGAGCCGGCCTTAGGCCACTGCTACCTAAGTGACGGCAGTGGTCCTCGCACTTTCATAGGACCCGCGCTAATTCTAGGTGTAAATTATTAAATTTAACCATTTTATAACTCATAACAGATTTTCCGCGGCCTCCTAATTTACCAGGGGCTCCTCGAAATCTCCTGAAATATACGAAAAAGTCCTGGAAATCTCCGGGTATTATTAAAATCTTTTGAAAACTCAAAAAATCTCCTGAAATATATATATAAAAAAATTGTCATTTTGGGGTGTCATTCAATGTGGAAAACGTCAATCCTACGAGCGATTAAAAAAAACGGCATTATGCATACCCGTAATTGTGGAATTTGGTGAAAGAAGCTTCTCGCATATCAAACTAATGAAGAATTACTTGAGGTCAACAATTCTCGAAGATAGATTGAAACATTTGGTAATTCTTGCTATTTAGCGTGATCTATACGTTGTGAATACTACTTGTTCTCCCCCCCCCCCCCCCTCTTTTTTTTTGGCCGCTAAAGTAACGTGGTGGTAACTCTAGTCCAACTTGCAGAAATAAAAGAGTGATCATTCCTTTACTTCTTGGTGTCCAAACTGTTGAGCCATGAAAAGAATTATATATATATATATATATATATATATATATATATATATATATATATTCATTAAAATTATTTCATAAGGAATATTTTTGCTTTTTTTTTCTTAAGAAACTCTATTCTAGTTGTTTGTTGTTTTTTTGAGTGTAATGCATCTTCTTTGATTACAAAAACATCAAGAAATTAGCAATTCAGTAGTAGAATTAAAACATCGCAATGGAGATTGCTTACACAAAACGTCAATCAGAGAAGTTTGCTCTTTATTTACACTTCTATTTGATATAGCCCGTTGACGTTCTGTAAGTAATGAAAGAGTAAGAGAGATAACGAGGAATCAAATGGAATGAAAGTGCTGGCACGTCAAGTTTAAGGAAAGGGGGCGGTGGGAGAGAGATTGAAAGAAGCAGACACACACAAAAAGTCAAGGACGCCATATTGAAAGATCATGACAACTCAATAATATAACTATTTTGTCCTACAGACGGGAGTGTTGACACATATGATTCTACAATGCTTATCAATACTTCCCTATTCTGTACACCGGATACACCAAAAAGCTTGATATTTATGGATTCATCTCCATGTGCATAAATGTCCAATATAAATTTGATTTCTGAATAAGAATCGACTCGTTTGAATGAGTAACTTTTATAGGGCCCACAACTGTTATATTCTAGCATTTTGAAGAAATTTACCATATTTTGATATTAAAAAAAAAGGACAGTTATTGTTATATAATAGTTTTCCCTATTAATGCAATATAACATAGACCCTTAACAGACTCAAGAGCTACTTATTCAAATGTTAACAATGCAAGCCCATGGACTTAAAATATTTCAATATTTCCGCTTTTAACACACTATGTGTACGGTACATTCTAAGAGCGCCAAACTAAAAATGGGTAATCTTCCATTGTAAATATTGTATGCTCAGAAAGTCAATTCCAAATTTTGAAATGAATACGTCAAAGAACAAGAAAAATGTTTGCTCCATTCATGGACATTGTAGAATGAAATGTCTCTCTTCAAACAGATGAACAGTGAAAAACATAATTAGATTTCACTCAGAGCAGATGCACAAAACGAGCTGCTTCCTGGGAGAGAATTTATAAGAAAACCACATTTATTGTTTAAAGAAGCAAAATATTTTTTTTACAATCAATATTTTAATAAAACAAAGCTATTCTAAGGGAAAATTCCACATGACTATGCATCTCAATAATGTAGAAGTTATGTCACTTATTCAATATCAAACAAAGTAATTAATTACCAATAATTAATTGGCTAATTGGATTTTTTTTTCTTTTAACAACAGTCTCAGATCTCTAATGTATTTTTTCATGTGCTTACATAGACTATCTAGTGCACTGCATTAGACGTATCTACGTCAGTTCCTTGTTAGTAATATCAATATGTGATTACCACGGTAAGCTATGGTTTAAATATACAAGATAGATATAAGTTAATTAATCACTGCGTTACCTTTAAAAAAAATGGTTCTCATCGAAAACTTTTTCTACCAGTATGCAATGGAACTCTACTAAATAAGTGCCTGTTTAGCCACTATGTATCTCAATAATGTAGAAGTTATTACTACTAGTTACTCTACTAAATAAGTGCCTGTTTAGCCACTAAGGTAACTCTACTAAATAAGTGCCTGTTTAGCCACTAATGTGATATAAAGCGATGAAATAGTCGAGTTATGATTTATATTTTCAAGGACATCGGACAATCTAATAGGTTAGTTTTGTTTTGTGTGATAATCGAATGAGGATATTAAAAAAAAATTTTCAATACGCTGTTCCCTTTAATGTATTTATATTCTATCATTGAGATGCCTTTATTTGCCTATTCTAATCTACAAAGATGGATATTCGAATGAAACTTTAAATTTTTTTTTCAACATGGAATAAAATAGTTCAAGAATCCTTGTTGCTTTCTGCATACTTCAGACTGCCTCATGAGCTATACAAAACTGTATTCATTCTGTTTTCATTCTGTTTTAACTGCATTTGAGCTAGAATCTAATCATTTCTAATCTAATCATTTCTAATCTAATCATTTCTAATCTAATCATTTCTAATCGAATCATTTCTAATCGAATCATTTCTAATCGAATTATTTCTAATCGAATTATTTCTAATCGAATCATTTCTAATCGAATCATTTCTAATCGAATCATTTCTAATCGAATCATTTCTAATCTAATCATTTCTAATCTAATCATTTCTAATCTAATCATTTCTAATCTAATCATTTCTAATCTAATCATTTTTAATCTAATCATTTCTAATCTAATCATTTCTAATCTAATCATTTCTAATCTAATCATTTCTAATCTAATCATTTCTAATCTAATCATTTCTAATCTAATCATTTCTAATCTAATCATCCTCTTGCCGAAGATAAATATGAAAAAATGCCAAGAAGGAATGGTAACTGCATTCTAGAAATAAAATTCTCAAAGCCTATTGAAAACTTTGGAAAATTCTAAAAGTCTCAACGTGTACGTACCTGTTGTTTCACTAGCCTTCACAAGAAGAAGTACTGTCTAGGTATGTAAACAGTTATACCCTGGGTGGAACTACTCACCAGCTTTACAGGTAAAGCTATTTTTATGCCAAGGTAGGCGCGCGAGGGGGCGTGTTCTAGTCATCGCTGCTAGCGCAGGATTTTTTTTTAAGACTCAGGAATTCCTGTAGCCTTCAGACAGAAGAACAAATTGTGAAAACATTAAGATAAAACAGCAAGAAATCTACAAATACCGCGAACGTTAACTAACATATAACCAAAGTAATATAAAATCAATTATAGATGTAACCGATCGTGGTATTTGTTCAGATGCTATTTCATACTCAGGTTTACTAAACTTTAGATGAAGTTGTTACAAATACTGTGCTATGATTTTTCCAGACCGGAAGGGGGGACGTTTTAAACAACACAGATATACGCACACTTATGACACACATATCCACTCAAATGTACGCATGCATTTTGTTGGTGAGAGTATTTTTCTTATCAAAGAAACAAAAACAATCATCTAATCAAAAGAAAGGAACGCAAAATATTGACTTCGAGTTTATAGCTAAGAAAACAAAACAAACTCGGAAGGGAGAAGATGAACAAGTTTTGAAACGGAAGGTAAAAGAAAGTGAGGGCGCGTGTTTAGGCCAAGCCGGTGAGCAGATGTGTGTGCTTCGACTCAGCGGCTGAGGAAGGTGTCCATATATGGTTCAGCTGGTGCTTGGCAGGAGTTGGAGGCTGAATGAGTCAAGTAGAACCTCAGGATAATCTCGAGAAGCAGAATGTATGAATCGAACTGATGTATACAATGAGATAAAGGTCCTGAAGTTGATCAGCAAGGTTGAAAGTAAATTTGAACTTACGAACGAATTAAATCTTTGTATAATAATTTTATACTAATAATAAAGTAAGCTATAAATAAGTTTTCTATCCTGTTTCATGTAACACGAGCATAACATATATATATATATATATATATATATATAAGTGCAATGTTCGTATTTCCTGCAACGAAATAGCAAACTTTCTCACCCACTTGTTCAAAGGCCGACACCTGTTTTGTGTTTTGTCATTTTATTAACTTGGTATGTTTATTTACATGACAAATACATTTTATAGTATAGTATAGTATAGTACGGTATAGTATAGTATAGTTTGGTATAGTATAGTATAGTTTGTTATAGTATAATATAGTTGTTATGAAAATTGTATTCTGTATCGGCTATCGTTCTTATGTTTACATGTGCTTGTAACTCGTCCGTGAGAATGTGTTCACGAAATGTGTGTTGTGTTGTCATTCAGTGTATTACAGCCATACTATACAGACATGGTTTTTGACTCTCTTATATTTATGTTCATAACAATAGTATAGTACGGTATAGTATAGTATAGTATAGTATAGCATAGTATAGTATAGTACGTTATAGGATAGTATAGTATAGTATGGTATAGTATAATATAGTATGGTATAGTATGGTATAGTATAGTATGGTATAGTATAGTATGGTATAGTATAGTATGGTATAGTATAGTATGGTATAGTATAGTTTGGTATAGTATAGTATAGTATAGTTTGGTATAGTTTAGTATAGTATGCCATGAGAATGTGGCTAGCAATGGGATTAAGTTCCCTTTTCGAACTTACGATCTACAACCCAGAGGATGTAAAGATCGTCTGTTTCTGTGGCCCACCGTTAACGAGGGTGTCATGTGGCCAGGACAATGACCAACCGCCTTTACTTTCCCTAACTTACGTCAGAGTTGGGTGGACTCAGAGGCGTGCTTAAGATCCCGAAGTTAAAAATCCCAGTCTTCACCAGGATTCGAACTTGGAACCCCTCGGTTAGGAAGCCAACGCTTTACCATTCTGCCACCGCACTTCTTTTACGCGATGAAAGTTGTTTAAAGTTAGGGAGATTTGCGCTGCATCGCCCGTTACCAGATAATTCCTGTGGCAGTACAGAGTCCAGACAACTTAAGCTGGTTTGGGTTGCAGTGGATGACCATTGTGCTCTACATGCCCCACAGTGCTAGGTGAAGCCTATTAGCCCAATTCGGTGACTTGAGAGCCATGCAGACTTAACTAGATTTCAAATGCTGGATAGTAGACAGAGACCATACCTTCATCAGATACTAGCTTTGGCTAACCCTCGCCTGGCTTAGTCCGTCAGTCGAGACGTTTTACCAGAGTGTAGTCGTCTTCGCATGCTGACAACTGCTTGGAGCAATAGGTGAGAGCTGGGACCAAGGTCAATGAGTTTCTCAAGAAGCCCGACAGCTCAGTTGATAGAGGCACTGCGCCTCCTACAGAACCTCCATAGTAAAGTATAATATAGTATATTGCAGTAAGCAGTTTGTCGTATAATGTTAGACACTTCTCAATGACGACAATGATTTGTTAGAAAAAAAAGGGGTGGGGAGTAAAAGCTGAAGGTCGTAAAACGTACAAGGATAATGGTAGAAGTTAAGACTGTAGGGAGTTTAGGAGACTGTCATTTCTTTACATTAGGACTCACTGACAGAGTCTATTTCTTTACATTAGGACTCGCTGACAGAGTCTATTTCTTTACATTAGGACTCGCTGACAGAGTCTATTTCTTTACATTAGGACTCGCTGACAGAGTCTATTTCTTTACATTAGGACTCGCTGACAGAGTCTATTTCTTTACATTAGGACTCGCTGACAGAGTCTATTTCTTTACATTAGGACTCGCTGACAGAGTCTATTTCTTTACATTAGGACTCGCTGACAGAGTCTATTTCTTTACATTAGGACTCGCTGACAGAGTCTATTTCTTTACATTAGGACTCGCTGACAGAGTCTATTTCTTTACTTTAGGACTCGCTGACAGAATCTATTTCTTTACATTAGGACTCGCTGACAGAATCTATTTCTTTACATAAGGACTCGCTGACAGAATCTATTTCTTTACATTAGGACTCGCTGACAGAGTCTATTTCTTTACATTAGGACTCGCTGACAGAGTCTATTTCTTTACATTAGGACTCGCTGACAGAGTCTATTTCTTTACATTAGGACTCGCTGACAGAGTCTATTTCTTTACATTAGGACTCGCTGACAGAGTCTATTTCTTTACATTAGGACTCGCTGACAGAGTCTATTTCTTTACATTAGGACTCGCTGACAGAGTCTATTTCTTTACATTAGGACTCGCTGACAGAGTCTATTTCTTTACATTAGGACTCGCTGACAGAGTCTATTTCTTTACATTAGGACTCGCTGACAGAGTCTATTTCTTTACATTAGGACTCGCTGACAGAGTCTATTTCTTTACATTAGGACTCGCTGACAGAGTCTATTTCTTTACTTTAGGACTCGCTGACAGAATCTATTTCTTTACATTAGGACTCACTGACAGAATCTATTTCTTTACATAAGGACTCACTGACAGAATCTATTTCTTTACATTAGGACTCACTGACAGAATCTATTTCTTTACATTAGGACTCACTGACAGAATCTATTTCTTTACATTAGGACTCACTAGCAGCTTCTTTCTTTATTTTTTCCCGTTCCTTTTTTTTTTAAATTGATTGACGTCTGTCTGCCCAAGTACATATCACGCTAAGAATAATAAATAAATTATGGCTTTTATGTAGCGCTACTTTCATGCTTATAGCATGCTCAAGCGCTTAGGTCTAATCTCAGTTGTCGACCAGTGGGTGGGAGGGGGTATCTAGGAGTAGCTTTTTCCGTGCTGCCTTTAGGCGCTCAGTAAACACAACTCTGCACGAGTCGGGTGATGAACCTCGAGTCCCTTTCATAGCTAAGTTCAAGCGCACTTAGCCTCTCGACCACAGAATCAATGAAGTATATTCAATTTGAAGGCTAATTTACATCTTTATCTTATGACACTGCAATAATCTATTGTTAATGTCGATTTGAATAAGTTGATCGATCTACTATACTGAGAAATGCTTAGATTAATCGATACTTTAAGATTTAGGCACAAAAAAATAAAAATCAAGTTTATAACTAAAGGGTGTTGTGAATAAAAAGAGTAGAGTCCCCTTTTTTGGTCCATGTGGTCTGCAGAGCAGATGATGACCAACCCAACGACCAACCACCTTTACTTTCCCCCTAATAAAGTCAGGCACCCATTATATATTTTTGTGGACTCAGAGCGAAGTTCAAAAATCCCCGTCTTCGTCGTGATTCGAACCCAGGATCGGTAGCCAAGCACTTATTCTTATTCTTAAGCATAGTCTTAATTTTTTAACTAAGTAAAACTGAAACAAACAAAAAAAAAAGGCCATGACCATGATATGCCTTATTTAATTACTACTTTTCATACCAGGGCATATGCAAACTAAGCTGCTGCCTAGGGCCTCCAATTATTGGGGGCCTCGCACAGGACTAGAAAAAATAGAGAAAAAAATTGCGACATTTAAATCAGATCTCAAATATAGTAGATCACTATGACTCTAAGCTTATTAGTCTCTACTATGGAAATTGCCATATATTAATTTCAGTTATTTGTCAATTTAGATTTAGGCATATGGGGGGGGGGGGGGCAGGGTTTCAATGGCGTTATTTAATTTTTCGCTGTTTCTTTTTAATTTCATTTAGAGACACCAAATTTTCTTCGCCTAGAGCCTCCAATTATCTAAGGCGGCCCTGATGTTACGTTAATTGTGTTAATGCGATAAGATGATGCTATCCCCAGAACATGCAGACCATCTTACTAAGACTAATACTAAGAATAAAATTAAGACTGCTTTTTTGATCCCCATTGAAGAACGTGCAGGCTTGGAATTGAGTAATCTACGCCCACTGCAATAAATATAAAAACATTCTTTTTTTCAAAATATTTTTATTGGTTTCATTATTTATTACAGATAATTCCATCATTCAAAACTGTAATGTCAGATGACTTCCAAGCAATAATGTCAAATGGTTTTCCATCAACATTCTTAAAATGTTGTTCATGATCAGGTGTTTGTTTCCGAGAATTTCGACTCTAGAGTTCATCAAGCAATAGCAGCACATTGACTTGTCACCTCTGTATTGCCGACATACCACCTCGCATTACAGCCTCCACAGTAATCATCCCTGTGTACAGACACAACAGACAGACAAGAGTTGTTTTTCTAATCAGTTATTGAATACAAAGGAAAAAGAAACTAAAGTAGTCTCTTTATAACAAAAAATGAAATACCAATGGAATTAATTTTCTCTTCATGTTTTTCTCAATGAGAAGAGTAGATTTGAGAGAAGACATTCGCATACATTAGTGAATCGTTTCAGGTTTCCTGCACCGTCTTGACAGAATAAAGATGGCAGGTACCATTACGCTAGAATTAGGCCTAAATGCAAAGAGCCTTCCGTAGGGCAGAGTTTCTCAAACTTTTACCGGTGGCGCCCCCCCCCCCCCACCCTCGGCCAGATGAAAAAATTTTCGTTCGCTCCCCCGTAGCAGCTGGGGACCTAGAGATGCGCTGTAGGCTCCCACAATGGGTCCGGGAAGGTTCTAATAATGTGAAAACCCTAGAAAGTTTAAAATATCTAAATTTAGGGTGAATTAATTGCTTGATACTTACATACAATCTGCACCGGAAACTGAACAAATTGCAAATTGACAAGGCCGGACAAAACAATTTACTATATTAGCACAAAGTTTTGGTGCACCTGCAAAGGTAGAAAAAAATGCATTTAAAAAAATTACCAATTATGACAAATTATTTTTTTAATTTAAATGTCATTTTGGTTACATTTAACTTTATCCTCAACATTCTTCTGTTTAGCGTTGTGACAGTGTGTGAGTCAAAGGTACCCAAATCTTCCATGCAGAAGTCGTTCTCATCAGGCTGGTCCACTCCTTCACGTTATTTCACTAGATTTTCTCCATGCGAACATTTGTCTCTATTGAAGTATCTCTATATATATATTGTTATAAACCTGGTGGTGGCACAGATGGGGGTAGTGGTGTGTGTGTGTAGTCAGCTGACGCAAATCACCCCAGGCCAGCGCCAGACGAGCGGTCAACCGTGACGAGTTACGACGGTCGGCCGAGACGAGTGTCAACATGATGGTTCGGGAAGGATCGACGTCGTGAACAGAGCTCAGGAGTGTCACGAGGGATGTAGTCATCTGACCACCCAGAATGGTCGAGCGACGTTCTGTCCGGTTCTAGAAGGCCAGCAGGGACCCTATATAAAGAGCGAAGGTATCAGAGACCAGTCAGTCACAACTTCGCGATCTACAGTTTGTTACAACGGCTCAGTACAAGTCCGAGACGAGACAGAGACCAGTGCAAGAGTTGATACGGCGGAGAGATATTTGTATAGTCTTGTGTTACGTGCTCCCAATTGTACAGTGTTGGCTGTTATTTATTGACATTAAACTATTACGTTATTTTGAAGCCCAGAGTTGTCAAGTTCTTTACGTTGGTGGTGTCGTTTGGTGCAATTTGCAGCGAGCCTGGATAGGGAGATTCCTAACAATATATATAATTCTCTTCATGGCTCAAGAGTTTGGACACCAAAGTAATGGAAAGATCACTCTTTTATTTCTGCAAGTCGGACGGACTAGAGTTACCCAACGTAATTTTAAAGGCGAAAAAAAAAAAGAAAGTGGGGGGAGAACACGTAGTATTCACCCGTCACTAAATAGCAGGGTCAGACTAAACCATTGCGACCAAGAAGTCATGGAAAGTGAACACGTAATCTACCCTGTAATCACCCGTCACTAAATAGCAGGGCCGGACTTAACCATTGTGACCAAGAAGTCATGGAAAGAGAACAAGTAATCTACTCTGTAATCACTCCTCACTAAATAGCAGGGCCGGACTTAACCATTGCGACCAAGAAGTCATGGAAAGAGAACAAGTAATCTACTCTGTATTCGCCCGTCACTAAATAGCAGGGCCGGATTTTCGGGGCCCAGTTTAGGTAGGGATACGGATATAAGGTGAAAATTAAGAGTTTGTATCAGAAAATATATTCGTCTTTGCATTTTATTCATTCTTTACTACGCACAGAATTACTACATGAGCCTTGCGTGTAGCGAAGTCATACAGTATATCATAAGAATTCTGTTTCCTACATAGATCACGCTCAATAGCAAGAATTACCAAATGTTTCAATCTGTCTACGAGAATTGTAGACCTCAAGTAATTCTTCATTAGTTTGAGGCGCGAGAAGCTTCTTTCACTAGATTCCACAATTATTGCATAAAGCCGTTTTTTTTTAATTGCGCGTAGGATTGGCGCTTTCCATATTGAATGACACCCCAAAATGACAATTTTCGACTATCTATTTTAGAAGATATATTTGAGTTTTCTAAAGATTTTAATAATTTCCGGAGATTTCCATCACTTTTTCGTACATTTTGCAATTTCAGATTTCCAGGAGCTCCTGGTAAATCGACATGAGGCCGCGGGAAATCTGTTATAAGTTATAAAATGGTTTAATTTAATAATTTATACACCTAGAATTAGCGCGGGTCCTATGAAAATGCGGGGCCCACTGCGGTCGCATAGCCCTCGCATAGGTTGCAGTGGCCTAAGGCCGGCCCTGCAAAATAGCGATGTATGCTATGCCGCCGGTCGACTAGTTAAGCCTAAATTGCGCTTTGTCCAAACCATCCCAATTTTCGTGATAGTATAAAAGTGAAGAGCTCCTCTTATTGGCCTGATCAAGTGTCAGCTTAAAATATCAATAACTTTTGTTTTTATGTTTACTTCTACTGCAACCTAAATTCCATTCAAGATATAGATCTGCATTACATAGCGATATTTTAGCATTCTGTACACCGGATACACCAAAAACTTATTAATAGATTTGCCTCCAAGTATTAAAATCTCCAGTATTCTACTTTCAAGGGCATGAACTCTACTTTCAACCTAAGGCCCTAAGCGTCCAGCTGTCGCTACTATAACAAAGTGCAAAAACCACAAGAATGTATACTTTGAATGGCGAATTGAGGTGGTGTAACAATTCGCTTGCCACATGATGAATTTCTGTCTCTCTTAGTGACTCTCCATTCCTTGTGCTATTAAAATATAAATATTAGAACGTGTGTTGACCTCTAGTGTTTAGTCATTATTCTGTATGCAGAAGGCCCGTATCTTGGTAGTGAACACTACAAATAATGATGTGATTGTTGTCCCTAGCCATTGCTTTTAATCTGGAAGTAAGTTTATCTGCTTAGTAGTGTCTGTCCTGGGAGTATTTTTGACTAATCCCAATCACGAATCGGTAGGACTTTACATTTACTATATAAGTTTACTTTCTCATGCATTTTCTGAAATGTATGACTTACTATTATGTATTGTTTGTTAATATTAGGTAGTTGGTATTTCTAGTCTGGCTATAATTATGACATTTACAGTCACATTTAGAAGGCGACATATTTAATAAATTACAATGTCTTCGATTCCGAAGATTAAGGATGAGCGCATTGGTTCACATGACTACGCAAACCCATTTGCGACACACATATTTTTCCTCGTCTAGTGCAGACAAAGCCGTAGTCCTCCGTCTGTCTATTTAATGTTGCGCCTGTCTTCAATAAGGGCTTTCATTTTAAGTCTCAAATGTGTGTACCACGGCCGTTGTTAGATATATTTCAGAGGTCATCTGCTGCCAGCTACTTTCCTCTATGACAGTGAGGGCGATATGGCGCCTGAGTTGATTTTTATAGCGCTTATAGTGTCTATTTATGATTAAGTCTACTAACCAGTTGAATAATGTGCATAAGCTGCATCCATATTTTTAGACTTTCAAAATCTTATTTGGCATAGAAAAAAAAACAGAAACTTATAAGGATTTTGTGTACATGATTGTGTAGTATCTAATAGTGTGTGTGTGATATTTGGGATGTGTTGACTTTGTAAGTGTCTATGACAGAAATGTAAGAGTATCATACAAAAACAAAATAATATAGGCGAAGAGGGAAAACGAACCCCATTCACCCCTTTCCCCATTAAACTACCTTAGTAGTCTACATTCCAATTACACCGTTCCTTGTAGAAGTCGTTTTCTTAATGTCATCTCTTTCCTCGTAAGTGCTAGTTATGTTTAGGAACACGAAGGGCTCTCTCAGTCTCTGGGTAACGGGGTTTAAGGAACCGAGTCCTTGAAACGGTCGTGATATTACAAGCATACAGATCAGTAAAAAGCCGTTCTCTCATGCCTGGCCAAGAGTTTCAAAACGCTTCGCCTCGACTTTTGTTTGTTTGTTAGTAGAACCTCGAGATCAGCGATGTCTAAACTATGATCATCAGTTTCAGGGTTTTTCGAGACGCGGCCTATGACACACCAGAAATTGATTTGCTTTCGGGGCTAAAAATTGGCCCAATGCTTTGGGTGATGTGAAATTGATTTGGTCCCGGGGCGATAATGGTTTGGCCCCACTGATCTGTGTGATGTAATGGAGTGATCGTTAAATGAACGTGTGTGTTACCCGTGCTTGTATTTGTAATCGTGTTCGCATTATCGTAGTCTGTGAATCGTGACCAGTCTGTACTGTGTTATTGTGTGTATCAGTCGTGTTTTATTGAAATAAAGCCTTGTTTCTAAGGTTAGGAATTGATTTAGTATATTACATGTAACGTTGTAGATCTATGCGTGAATTGTACTGGATCTCATTTTGTACATTATCTGGATAAGAACCCTAGATGCTTGGCTGTACTGTTCACATGTATTACAGAAGCGAGAATGAACATCAGACACACATCGTCACGAAGGGTCGACACGGACTAACTCCAGACGTTAAACACAATAACTTTAATACAGAATTGGCCAAAGTCGAGTCAGTAGCTAAAGATGATGCCATCATGTCAACAGTCTATAAGTAACTAACTAAAAGTAAAGGTGATGTGATATTGACTTTGTCCCGGGGAGAAAAAATGTTTTGTCCCACTGTTTTTGATGTGATATTGAAAACTGACATAACAAAATAAAACTATAAAGAAACATTTTGAAAATACGATTAGCCAACTAGCAAAACGTACCCCAGTTCTTCAAAGTCCTAATTAAAGTACACATTAAATCGAGGAAATGAATCATGACATTGGCTTATTTTCAAATTAAGATAAGATATTTTTTGATCCGATCAAATGGAAATTCAGTTTGACAATTGACAACCTCAGCGTAACCACTGTAACAATATGAACTTCTTGATGATGACTGATGATCTTGTAACACTCTGACCGACAGTGGGATGAAGGAGTTTTAAAATCTTTCAGCTTTAGTTCTACTGGAAAGGAGACGACCACTTACACAGCAAATCTGCTTCAATACTTTTACTTTACTAGATGAAGCTTATTTTAAAGTTTGAATTCATGTCTTTACAATACAACATAAATCACGAGTAGTAACATTACCTTCAGAGCATTGAAAGTTTCCAAGTAACAAAATTGTTACAATACAAAACAATCGTGTGTTCATTTTTTTTTTTTTTTGTAAAACAAATAATGATTTGGACCTAAACAATTGCAATCTTGTCTTTATAGCTCTTCGTCTTTAAATGTCTATGAGCAAAGTACCATCTGCGTCTTTCTGTGACCAAGATAAGAGATCTATCTAGAGTATAAAATGACGTGTGACATATAGTTTGTAAAAGCACGCAGGAAGATAACGATTGATTAATGCGGTGACCGCCGACAACTTGATTTTCTTCACTCAACAAATTTTACCTCTAATTATTATAATATGGTTTAGTTATTTGATTCCGTAAGGTTGTCATTGCTGGGAGTAGTATACCAATCTTCCAAATGGCTTGTGTCTCAAATAGCCTCTGACAACTACGGTACTAGTTTTATAAATCACTAGAGCCAAAAATAGCTATTACAAAAGTCACTTAAACCAAATAACTAGAATATGTCACTTAAGCCAAAACTTATGTCAAAATCAAGTATCATTGTTATATTGTAATCTAATTTCACCCTCATCATCCTTAAGGCCTACATTGTTTACCAACATACACAGCCAAACCATTAAAAACCTTGTAATAACAGAAGCATATAACTTATATATAAATTAATCCCATGTTGATTAGACAAATCTTTTTCTTTAATACCAAAAAGTCCAGGATGTAAACTTTTCATTTAAAATATTTCTATACAGTTCTACAGGTTAGTCTAAAACCAAGTTCAATACAGATCTACTGGTTAGTCTAAAACCAAGTTCAATACAATTCTACTGGTTAGTCTAAAACCAAGTTCAATACAATTCTACTGGTTAGTCTAAAACCAAGTTCAATACAGATCTACTGGTTAGTCTAAAACCAAGTTCAATACAGATCTACTGGTTAGTCTAAAACCAAGTTCAATACAGATCTACTTAGTCTAAAACCAAGTTCAATACAGATCTACTTAGTCTAAAACCAAGTTCAATACAGATCTACTGTTTAGTCTAAAACCAAGTTCAATACAGATCTACTGGTTAGTCTAAAACCAAGTTCAATACAGATCTACTGGTTAGTCTAAGACCAAGTTCAATACAGATCTACTGGTTAGTCTAAAACCAAGTTCAATACAGATCTACTGGTTAGTCTCAAACCAAGTTCAATACAGATCTACTGGTTAGTCTAAAACCAAGTTCAATACAGATCTACTGGTTAGTCTAAAACCAAGTTCAATACAGATCTACTTAGTCTAAAACCAAGTTCAATACAGATCTACTTAGTCTAAAACCAAGTTCAATACAGATCTACTGTTTAGTCTAAAACCAAGTTCAATACAGATCTACTGGTTAGTCTAAAACCAAGTTCAATACAGATCTACTTAGTTTAAAACCAAGTTCAATACAGATCTACTTAGTCTAAAACCAAGTTCAATACAGATCTACTGGTTAGTCTAAAACCAAGTTCAATACAGATCTACTTAGTTTAAAACCAAGTTCAATACAGATCTACTTAGTCTAAAACCAAGTTCAATACAGATCTACTGGTTAGTCTAAAACCAAGTTCAATACAATTCTACTGGTTAGTCTAAAACCAAGTTCAATACAATTCTACTGGTTAGTCTAAAACCAAGTTCAATACAGATCTACTTAGTTTAAACAAAGTTCAATACAGATCTACTTAGTCTAAAACCAAGTTCAATACAGATCTACTGTTTAGTCTAAAACCAAGTTCAATACAGATCTACTGGTTAGTCTAAAACCAAGTTCAATACAGATCTACTTAGTTTAAAACCAAGTTCAATACAGATCTACTTAGTCTAAAACCAAGTTCAATACAGATCTACTGGTTAGTCTAAAACCAAGTTCAATACAATTCTACTGGTTAGTCTAAAACCAAGTTCAATACAATTCTACTGGTTAGTCTAAAACCAAGTTCAATACAGATCTACTTAGTTTAAACAAAGTTCAATACAGATCTACTTAGTCTAAAACCAAGTTCAATACAGATCTACTGTTTAGTCTAAAACCAAGTTCAATACAGATCTACTGGTTAGTCTAAAACCAAGTTCAATACAGATCTACTGGTTAGTCTAAAACCAAGTTCAATACAGATCTACTTAGTTTAAAACCAAGTTCAATACAGATCTACTTAGTCTAAAACCAAGTTCAATACAGATCTACTGGTTAGTCTAAAACCAAGTTCAATACAATTCTACTGGTTAGTCTATAACCAAGTTCAATACAATTCTACTGGTTAGTCTAAAACCAAGTTCAATACAGATCTATTTAGTTTAAACAAAGTTCAATACAGATCTACTTAGTCTAAAACCAAGTTCAATACAGATCTACTTAGTCTAAAACCAAGTTCAATCAAATTTGTCGTAAAAAAAAAAAAAAACTTTTATACTTTTCATATTTTTTTTTCCAATCAACAACAAAACAAACTTGAACTTGAGAATTGCCAAACCAGTAGACCATGTCTGCTCTTTGATAGAATTATAAAGGAAATAAAGCAAATAGTCCAACAGATTGCTTCAAGGTAGAGCAAGCTATGAAGAGTGTAAGGTGTACTAAGTTCAATAATATTCAAACATTGTTTACTTTAATAAGAATTTGAAAAAACTAAAAATAGGGAAGTTCTGACACACACACACACATACACAAATGTTACAGGGAGTACACATAAAACAAGAAATCAACACAGTATTAAGTAGTCATATTTATGAAATATCAAATCACCATATATATTCTATAACCTCTGAATCCAGATATATTTTGTTCATAGTATATTTTATACATATTTATATACATAAAGCTTTTGGATAGTACAGACAGAATATATAATGCTAGAAAAAAAGTAATCAAACAATCTAATCAACTTACTGTTTTAGTATAGAAAATGTGTGCTTTGAGAAAAAGACTTCCCAATCTTTTTTTAACTACAACAATAGACATCATTTAAGCTTAGTTAAATGATAATAGAATCAAATAGAAGCTGTATGGATTCACACACTAGATAGATGAATGTGTTAGAGAATGTAGAGATTGAATTTATAGGCTAAATAGATGACAATGTTTAAGAGAGACTGTAGAGATTGAATTCACAGACTAGATAGATGTGTTAAAGAGGGAATGTAAAGATTTAAACAGCAATGTGAAAACACATATTGTTTTGATTAAATGAGACCAGACTATAGATATGAGATCCAAAATCATGAATAAATACAAATCATACTAGTCATTTATATATGACATTATAAACAAATACATAAATGCATCATTTTAATTGAGCCTAATGTGATAGGTGTATATGATCAATTAAAAAAAAGGGGTGTTTATATTTTTAGGGGGTAAGTTGTTAATATATATATATAACATAATAGTTCAACAGTTGTATTGACAAATTAGAAGTACAATGTCACATAGTAAAATCATCAAATGGTTATGTCACATCATATGTGAATGCATGTTTCTGTGTCACTTTAGTACAAGTCCCATGATTTTGTTAGTCACCTAATGTCAACTAATATTTGTCAAGTGAACACTTCTAATCATTTGTATTCCTTTGCCTCATGTTGAACATTAAAGATGAATTTTCACATGGCACATTATTTCATGTGAACTGATTGCCATTGAAAGGGAAAGGAGCATCAGGTTTTTATTGGTGTTGTAAGTTATCAAAATAACAAATCAAAAATGTACTCATTAAAAATATGTATGAGATGTATGGTGCTGCAATATGATATACACAATATGATTGCAAAGTAAAACCTGTTTAACTAGATAACAATGATCTAACAATTCAAAGAAATGTTATTAGATGTTTAGATACAAATCTAAGTAAAAACAAATACAAAAAAATGTGCTTCACATACATAAGTGTTCATGAGTGAAATGTTTTAGACTCTCGCACAAAGGAACAAAGGGATAATGAAAACTGAATGGAATGTTTCACTGAATAGCAAAAATAATCATAAGCTACTTCTAAGAAACTTCACAAGCACACAACATCAATAACACTTCCAGGTGGTAACACACTTCAAGCACACAACATCAATAACACTTCCAGGTGGTAACACACTTCAAGCACACAACATCAATAACACTTCCAGGTAGTAACACACTTCAAGCACACAACATCAATCTTAATGGTATGCAACAATTGAGAAATGTAAAGAATTATTTTAATTCATTGTTGAGCATTTGGTGGTCAATTAAAACAAAGTAAAACAAAGTATTTTTTAAAGCCTCAATACAATTAGATGAATTGACTATAACTATGATTGTAGATACAATGGTCCAAATATTTGTATGTAATAAACTGTTTAAAATATACATAAAAATCATATAGAATTTATAAATTAAGACTGTAACTTAAATTCAGAATAAAATTTTAATAAACTTAAGGTGTCTTTTTTTTTGTAAATAGTAAAACACTAAAACAAACGATTCTTAACTAACTTTAATTTATTTACTGTAGAGATGTTCACGTGCTATCGTTCTTTGATTTTCGGAATCTGAAACAATATGTTTTAAAGAATTTCACTAACAACTAAAATGAAAAATGAATGAGAAGAGATGACACTAGATATCAAGAGCTATAAGAATGAAAGTTTGGCTGAGGTAACAAATGATACATTTTTGGTGTTGAAGAGTGAAAGCTAATAAAAAAATAATTTGCTTTTAAAAAAGAACTGATTTTTTTAAATTCAAATTCCTCCATATAAAAAATCAGGGAGGGTCTAGTTGAGAAACAGAACAAAATGATTGTGGCAAACAATTAAACAAAATGACTGCTGCAAGGAATTGAATACAAAAAGTGTTGCATAGAAATGACCAAAATGATTGTTGCAAGGAATTAAACACAATGATTGTTGTAAGAAATTGAAAAAATGACTGTTGCAAGGAATTGAGCAAAATGATTGTTGCAAAGAATGAAACAAAACAATTGCTGCAAGGAATTTGAGAAAATGATTGTTGCCTATTTGGTCTCTTATGGTTATAATGTTTTTTGTTTGGTGTAATGCACAAATTGTAAGACATATTTTCAATTTGGACAATAAAGATTATTATTATTATTATTATTACCAGTGGTTGTCTTGAATTTATCTTACATACACTATAAAATCTGCCAAGCAATAGTTACCTTTTAAAACAAGATCTTAGTTTCATGTTCAAAGTTTTCTTCTGGAGGTGTTTATGAGCTGGGCTGTTAGGTGGAAACCAAGCCGTTGAAGATGTTGAGCAATTAGATTGACTGGATAGAGTTTTCACACCTTCAGAATTAGTCCTACTTGTTACATTTTCATGAGAGTCCCAGACATGTCTACAAAGACTTGAAGAATCATTTTCTTTCATACACTTGTTCTCAGTCTTTGAAGTAAGAAAACAAATAGGATATTCTTTTATACAGTGTTTCATGGTACTACTAATATCAAGTACTACAAATTTTTTTATTTTTTTTGTAACAGTTTGACATTTTTCTAGTAGTAGAAAATAACTCTCAAAACAAATCTATTTTATAAGAGCCTTGGTTTAATTTAATTGAAAAAAAAAAAACTTTTAATTTTCCTGACTATGTATCACTTGTTTATATTTTTTAAAAATATTTCAATTGTCAATGTATATTTCAAATAATAATTCCACTCTTCAAATATCCACTCTGCTACATTCAATTTATTACCTGTGTAATTGACAAGTACTTTTAATTTCTTTCTAAATGATTGTAGAATAGATCCTTTATTTTACTATTTTGATGATAAAAACAAACTATTTGACCACATAAGTAAATTCATTTTATTACCTTACTCCAGTTTCTAGTTTCTTTGTCTTTTCTTAGATTTTCTTCTCCTGTACAAGAATCTGTGTTAGCGTGTTGGCTGGTACCACTATTCTGACTTTCAGAAGAGATCATACTTTGTCTGTACACATCAGAATCTGTACAAGAGTCTCTAAGTGACAATGTGCCAGTGCTGGTCTGATAGCATTTCTTTTTTCTTGAAAGAAACATTTTTGAAAAGGATGTTAAAAAGAAATACACATCTACATTATATCTACATTATATTCATCTTCTCTTCTGACTATTATGCACATTACTCCACAAACTAATATCAACCAAAATATTCTGACATTTGACAGTTGACATTGTAAGTTTCAAACTAAGTTATTTGTCTAACAAATAAAGTACAATACCCCATTTAGACCTTGCAATCTATCACGCAGATGATGTAATGGTCATGTGTTTTTATAACTGATACAAAGGTGTCATGTGGCCAGTACAACAACTGTCTTTACTTTCCCCAACTAATGTCATGTACCCATTAGAGTTATATAAACTCATGAAAATCTTAAAAATTCCGAAATTCAAAACCCTTGTCTTCAACGAGATTTGAATCCATGACCCCTCAGTTCGGAATCCAATCACTTTACCATTCAGCTCCCATGCCTATGAGTTGTTATGACATGATTAGGAATTAGTTATTTGTTTCGGGAATAAGGGGAAAGTTTTACTTAGCGACAAATGACGTAACAGATCTTTAAAAAACAAGAACGCTCTTAGTGACGCTAGAAAGAGGATGCTTTGTGTAGAGCAGTAGAATTTAGATACGGATTAACGGACATAGCTGACATAGGACGATTCCCTTCTTAGTAATTAAATGGATTTGTAAACAGCATCAGCGTCGACTACATAATTTGTTTGTTTCGGCTTTTCGCCGGTGTTACTGAAGTAGTTTTGAGTTCGGTATTACCTCCAGTCAGACGTAGATCTACACTAGATCTATCTACAAGCATCAACACCGCGCAGAAGCCTGAACAGTCTAATATATGTTGGAGTCAGATACAATTGAAGAAAAATTAATAGAGCATCACATGGATTCAGACTGCACTACAAAAAAAAAAAAAAAGAGATATTGATTTGCATTCTGCCTAAGAGACAGTTGGCATTATAGCTTTCATTGACTAAATAAATGATGCCAATGAAACAGTGCTTTATTAAAACTCTGTTAAAAAGATAATGTAATTATCCCAGGTACTTTATGCTCATTAGAATTTCAAATGTAGGATGAGATTTGTGAATATCATTCCATTTAAGAAATTGTAAAGTCTACTTAAGCTCTGGTGAGCAACTATTAATAATAGGTGGCCTAAAGGCTAAAGGCACTAGCAGATCCAGAACTTGGAGGGGGGGGGGGGGCGATTTTTTTCCAAACCCTAACCCTAACACCCAGTAAACCCTATGCATAAATGTGTGTAAAGCGCGCGCGCACACACACACACATACATATATATATATATAGATATATATATATAGATATATAGCATTTCTCAACCTTCGGCGAAAAACAAAACAACTGGGGAAGAGCTATAAGGTCCTTTTGTGGGGTTCGCCAAAAGCTTTTTGTTGCTTTTTTCACTGTAAAAACGTATTCTCCTGACATCTACAGCTCATTATTCATCAATGGAGTTCGCCCAACGCCAAAAGCGTTTTCTTACATTATTCATTGCAGAAACGCATTCTCCTGACAATGGAGTTCGGGGCGAAGCCCTGACGCCAAAAGCGTTTTCTTACATTCTTCATTGCAGAAACGCATTCTCCTGACAATGGAGTCCGGGGCGAAGCCCTGATGCCAAAAGCGTTTTCTTACATTCTTCATTGCAGAAACGCATTCTCCTGACAAGTACAGCTCATTATTCATCAATGGAGTTCGGGGCGAAGCCCTAACGCCAAAAGCGTTTTCTTGCATTCTTCGCTGCAGAAACACATTCTCCTGACCTAAAGCTCATTATTCATACTATCAAAAAAGGACCTTTCGAATAATGTTGTACTTGAAAAATATTCTAATATAAATTTAAAGGCCCATAATACATTGCAAATAAAACGGATTTGTTCCTTGAAAAGATAAGATACCCCACATATTTAGTTTTTTGCTTTGAGGATTGCAGCCGAAAAAAAAATTATTCGATAAATAGTATTTAAGAAAATTGAAGTATAAATTATGAGTTATAGTCCCAAATTTATTTAACTAGAAAAATATCAGATTGAGTAAAGGTTGGGAAAAGGCGACTATGAAAACATTATTTGAGTTTAGACTTTTATACTGAAAAATTTCGTTTGAATTCTAACTTTTCCAATGTAAGTCTTTCTTAAAATAATTAAGATAAATTCATGTGAAATTACATAAACTCTGTCTGGAAATGGGAGGGGCGGTAGAGTGAAAACGATTAATCCTCGCTCCTTTAATCATTTCTGCTAAAGATTGCATTAGGCATTAAAGAATAGGGGTGGGGCGACTCGATATAAGAATTTAATTTATAGTGTATATAAATTATATTAGTGACAGATTTTTTTTAATTTTGTAATTTCTTAACCCTCACCCCACAGAATTGGCCAAAATACCAGAAAGGGAGCGACATAATATACAATTTATATATTAATTCAACTAATTTTGTTCACAAACTATGATTTAAAAACGGACCGCCCCCCCCCCCCACACACACACACTCAAAGGGTTTAGGTGGGAAGGGCAATAGAGGTATTCACCCCCCCCCCCCCACCAATAGGCAAACAGGGAACGACATAATATAAAGATCGGTTAAAATATCAATAATAAGTTTTTACTATATAGATATTTAATTGATTTTGTTAGCAAGCTGTGATTTCTACAAACAAATTGGACCGCCCCCCCCCCACTCGAAAGTGTGTGTGTGTGTGGGGGGGGGGGGGCGATTTGATACCATTGCCCCCTCCCAACCCCACCAAATCGGCCAACGTACTAAGGGGGGGGGGGGGGCCGAAATAATCTAGGTTGAAATATAAATAATTAGTATATATTTTTAACATAAGTAATAAATTCGTACACAAATTGTGTGAATCCCATACTAAAATTTGTCCCCCCCCCCCTCCCGGATCCGCCAGTGGCTCAAGGTAAAAAAAAGTAAATTATCTCTTTTACTCACCTTATAATTGGAGATTCGGCAAGCGCTGTAGCATCACTGTCCATGTAACTACTGCATGTACTTAAATCAAACACTGAGCTCATGTGCTCTCCAAAGTCTTCTGATCTTTCTCTAGCAATGGAGTCACTTGAGAAGTCGTCACTGATAGAGCTAATGACTGACAGAGGTCTCAAAGGAGTTTTCTGACAATATGTAAGAATTACTTGCGATGCTTTTCAATGAAGATCTCAAAATTATGATAAATGAAATATTGCACTAATTAAAGAACAGACTGGCTTGTTTTTCTACAAAATGGAGACACTTTGTAAATTTTAAATAAAAAATTAATGATAAATAAAATCTGTAAAATAAAAAAAATAAAAAAATAATAATAATAATAATAATAATAAGTGACACAAAAGCAAATGATAATACAATTTCTAAATCACTTACCCCAGGAATTTTAATATCTAATTTTTTTTGCTGCTGTCTATGTCTTCGAAGAGATCTGCCTCGCAATGGAATCTTATTGCTGCTGGGTTTCCGCAAAGTTTGTCGGTCATCACAAATTTTTCTGTATAAATGTATTATAAAAATAAACAACAAAATATGTTATCATTCTTTCTTTCAAATGCAGGGAAAGGGGAAGACAAACAATTTATTAATGTCAAAAATGTGTAAATTAGTCAAATGGATCAATTATTCTGAGATGGTAATGAAAACTTTTGATTAAAAAGGTTTATATATTTATAATATATATATAGGATATATAATTACTACAGCAACAGGTGCTGTAGGCAAATAGTGTTAAAAAGTGAACAGACTACATACCTAACAGCTTTACTGATCTCTTCACTCCACTCTCTGGCATTTTTCTTATCATCAGAATACAGGACAAGACTTTCCTCTTTACAAGTAATCTAGTAAGGGATACAAAAATACATGTCTGAAGAGTAAATAACAAAACAACAAACAAAGCTTACCACAACATAAAATGATGTACAGCTAGAATTTAGATTACTGCTGTGTATAATAAATAAATAATTATAGAACAAGTTGTTTTTTTCGAATGAGTATTTTGTGAATATAGCCAGAGCTATTGAATGTATTTTTTTATTTATTTTAGTAAAAGCTTTTTTCCTTTATAAAAGTACAATAAAACATTTATTTAAGCTATTCCACTTACTTTAAAAACTCCCCCAGCATCTGACTTGCTAAAACTGGTGATAAAGACAGGTTCCACTTTACAATGTCTGAGTGGGAGCACACAAGAACACGTGTAAGATTTGCCCCCACCATCTAGAAACTTGGGCTTGCCATACAGTAAAATATCAGAGAAGAGAAAAAACATTCTCTCATAAGACTTGCCTCCTTTCCTAGACACCTGCCAAAGTGGACAAATCAAGATGAAAAAAAGTAGTCATTCTAGAAAAAGTTTCAGAGTTACATGAATGTCTGCTTTGTTGTGTTGTGTGCGCTCCATACTGTTACACAATGGCCCCCACCAAGTTAGAATTCTGCACACTGCCATCTGGGATAGGATAAAATAATATTCCTTTCTGAAGGAATTTCCAAAATGTATAAGACAAAACCAGGTATCAATGTAAGTTGTTTTTTTAATAAATATTCTGCATTACAGCTTTCAGCACCCAACTAGGGCCATTGTATGTTTTAAAAAGAGGAGTTCAAAAGAAAAAATTTGTTCTGTAAAACCATTAAGGTTAGGGTAAGTATGTATAGAAAAGAAATGCTATGACAGGTTGTTTTTATGTAATCATTTTTTTTTTAAATATAAATATAGACACAATGTCTAAGCAAGACAAAGAAGTGAACCAAAAGAAAACTAAGGACCAACCATCAGACAAAACACACAAATTCAATAAAAATATTCCTTTTACCTTTTTAAGAGGACCTTCTTTAATAAAAAATCTTCCTGGCATTAACAGTTTAGGTGCAGAGCTATCAAAACTCTTCTGGATAGCCAGAGTTTTCAGAAAATTTTCATTCTGTCGTAAGCATTCATTTATGTGAGATGCTATTTCAGCAATTTTATTAGCAGCATCTTTAGGGGAAAAAAATAACAAAACATATCTAATGTTTAAACTGTATACAAATGTTATATATTAATAATATTACTCGCACATAATTTTAGCAAATAATTTTTTACAAATTAAAAATAGTTTTTTTTTATTTTACATTTATGATTTTTTTAATGATGGAAATTTAAAATGATCTTTTCTGTTTTCTTAACACTAAAGGACAATACCAACCAAACAATGGATCAATTAATGATCTAACTTAACCAAGACAGGTTTTTACACAAGTTTACCTGATAAGTCTTTATAGTCATGATGATCATCTGATGTACTGGACAACAGATCTTCCAATAAAAGTTTGTATCTGTGTAAATAATGTCCATTATAAGATATTACTTTGTCAATAACATTGAAAACAATGTAGTAGTTAAGTTGGTAAACTACAGAGAATGTCCCAAGCATGTATTTAGCAATTACCTTGGGATTCTTTGTACTGGGGTTATCAAGAGTGCATTCAATTTGAGCCCCATGACTTCTGGACGATCTTCTTGTCTGGAGATAAATGCTGCAAAATCAGGACTCTTATTTTGCCACTCCTGGAATTACATATACAAGAATTATAAATATTTTTAATTTAGAAAATATTTAATAAATTTAATAAAAAAAGAAATCACAAAAAAAAAAACATAAATAAAAGATTACTTTTCTGACTTTTTATATACATACACTAATTTTAACTTGATGCACCAATGTAACAATAACAAAACTAAATGGTTGAATATGTTTTACCAGTAATGACTAAATACTTATTCAAAGTAAATTAAATAGTTTAGTTTTGACTTACATCTTAATTCTTTGTTTGTCTGTGTCATGAATTTGTTTTGTCTGAATGAAATGTGGTTTAGCTGCTGGGACTAATCGGTTTAAAGATTTGCAGAGTCTAAGAAAAGATAAAGCCCCTCACCATATTTGCTTAAGAGAAGGCAATCCTAGTCTAGTCTAAACAAGCTATTATAGGGCAGGGTATAATAAGCATAGACATGAGTCTTTCAAGCTGACACTCACATGGAGTTTGATGATGATCTATTTGTAATCCTTTATTTATTGGTAATAGTTTCAAATGATCTTAAGAAACATAACAACTTACCTGTAGAGCATTCAATGCAGATTGATGATTGTTTGCGTATGTGGAGTATAGTTTTAAAAAAGGTGCCAACTGCTTAAAGGCCTGTCCTACTGTTGATTCTTCCATTGTTTCTAGTAAAGTGACATTGACTTGTCTGATCTGCTCTATGTTGCTAAATAATGTAGCATGGACTTTATCAGGAACAAGGCAAGCAAATCTTAGAGGGAAGTCAAAGAACTAAGGAAAAAAAAAATTAAATAGTGAAGTAATCCTGTACAAATTTAAAATCAAAATCATACAACTTATACGTGAAATATTTAAAGCTCACTCTATACATCTAGCAACAGAAACTAATATTTATAAAACATTACTTTAAAGTGTTTTTTACACATTAGTTTCATCTACAGCAAATTTATAACTAAATTATAAAAACATAACTAATTTAACTTAGTAAAGACTTTTAAAAGTAATCAACAATAACTTCTTTAAACACAAAATGTCTCACACAGTGTCTGTTACAAATACTTTTTTTTCAATAGATATACCTTATTTATTAATTCCAAATTATGAAGATATGTCTTCTCAGTTTGAAAAAGTTCTCTAATTATCTTTCTTCTCCTTCGCTCTTTGCGAGCCGTTTCCTGTGCCACTTTGTCACAAGGACTTGTAGCATAAAGAACTGCTTCCCCCGAAAGTGACATACTTGAATGTCTGTTAGATGTATTTCAATTTTTCAAGTAAGAAAGATGTCAAAGCCTTAAAAAAGAGCACAAATTATTTTAAAATGTTAATTTAAATAAAAAGAATTTTAAAAAATAAAAATTTGAAACAAGAAATATTATTGTATTGTTAGGGCATCCCACCCTTTCTATTTAAAAGCCTCTTGTACATATAAGTCATAATACACTGTTGTGCACAGAAATGTATATATACAACCTATCAATTCCTGTTTCAAATTAGAAGATAGCTTAGATGATTATGAAACTTTTGAAGGTTGAAGTTTATTCTTTGTAATATCTTTGAATTATGTTGACCTGGAATTAAATTTCAATATCCTTTCAAAGTTCATCAATTGCCAATTCTATATTATATGTATTATTTTTGTTTAAAGTATTGGCAATTCCAGTGGCTTTTCATTGAAAATAACCATATATTTTTGTCGCGCGGCTCTATTTTTTTTACCTTCGCGGCATTCGCAATGTCACTTGTTGGCTACATGACTGGGCCAGCCAATCCTCTTGTCCCTAAATAGCCCTAAGCCCATGACCCATCTCCCTCACTACCTGAAGGTAAAAAAAATAATTCCACATCTTTTGAGTTTAACCTCACAATGAACTTTGCCTTTACAAGGAAAATGAAATAATATATCAGAAGTGAAGAAAAAGGTGCATGCGCAGTAGCAATATAATAGTATCTTATCTTCTTAATACAGACGTTACTTCAAAAAAGAAGATTACGTCCTACGCGTCATCCATTTAGTCATGCATATTAACCAATGACAAATTCTGCCAAGTCACTGGTTTTCCTGGCTAGCTCAGGCAACCCATTCCATGCTCTAATAGCACTAGGGAAGAAGGAGTATTTGTACAAATTTGGCCTAGCATATGGGATGAGGAATGTGCCTTTATCTTTGTGTCTTTCAGAGTATTTTATTAAATTTTGTTTTTGTATTTGAAGATTATGGTTCAGTGTTTTATGTATAATTGCTACTTTACTTTTGAGGCTTCCGTCCTGAAGGCTTTCTAAATTTAGTGATTTTACTAAAGGTGTTACTCTAGTCAAATGTGAATATTCGTTTGTTTTGAATCTCACTGCTCTATTTTGTGTCTGTTCCAGTTTCTTAATGTTTTCTTGAGTTGAGGGATCCCAAACGGAGGATGCATTTTCTATTATTGGCCTAACCAAGGTTAAATAACATTTTAGTTTAATGTTCTTATTTGATTTATAGAAATTTCTTTTAATAAACCCTAATGGTTTGTTTGATTTTTTTTTATAGTTTCATCAATATGTGGATTCCATGACAGTTTTTCATTTATTATAACACCTAAGTATTTTGCCTTTTTAGTCTGTGATACTGGTTTGCCATGAATAAGATAAGTGGAATTAATTTGTTTTAGTTTTTTTGTAACTCTTAAAAACTGACATTTTTCTGGGTGAAAAGACTTGCTCCAATTTGATTTCCATTTCTGTAATTCATCTAATTCTCTTTGTAAAATATCTGTGTCTTGTGTTGTTTTTATTGTTCTATTATATATATATATATTATGCAATCGTCTGCAAATAATCTGACTTTTGTTCCTGAAGTAATGCAATTGGAATTGGAATACCAATTTTTCTTCTTTTTAAAATAGGGGGTGACATTAGCTTCTTTCCAGTCCTTTGATACTCTGCCCCGGTTAAGCGATGCCTGAAAGAGTATTTTGAACACTGGGGCTAGCTCATTGCTTAGTTCTTTGAGTAATCTAGCTGGAATACCATCAGGTCCAGACGCTTTATTTGGTTTGGTGTTGGCCAATAGTTTTTGGATTCCATTTTCTTGTACTACTATATCTTCTATGTGGTCTACTTGGTTCAAATTAAGTAATATGTCTTTGTCTCCTGGGGCTGAGAATGCTGATGCAAAGTATTTGTTTAGGATGTTTGCTTTAGTTTCATTATCATTATGTATTATGTTATGTTCATCTTTTAATGGCGCTATGCCTGTTGTTTCCATTTTCTTAGACTTAATGTATGCCCATAGGTTTTTGTTGTTGTCTTTAGATATTACATTGTTTATGTATAGTATTCACTCTGCAGCTGTCTGCTTACTTTTTGGGTTAAGTGTTTAATTTTTATATACTTTTTGTAAACTCTTTCTGCCTTAGTTTCTTTAAATTTTCTATATAGGTTTTCCTTCTGTTTACAAAGCTTCTTTAGTCTATTATTAAACCAGTATTTATTTATTTTATTTGATGTGTATTTAGTTGGTATATATGATTTTCTATAATGCTTTTAAGATGGCTTTTAATGAAATTCCAGAGGTCATCGACTGGTTGATTAATGTCTTTTTCTAATAAGAATGTTTGTTGAAAGTTTAATGCAGCTTGGTTGTATAGGTTAGAAGTGTCCGCATCAAAGGAATCAAACATTTCTGATGTAAAGATTAAAATAAAGAAGCATCAAAGGAATCAAACAGTCCTGATGTAAAGATTAAAATAAAGAAGTTTCAGTCATAAAAAGTGAGCCGATCGAACCTCTCTACTAATCGGGGCTGATTGACCTTCCAACTTTACTTTAGATCTAGTATTAGTATGGACTGTTCGAGTCTCTACTCGCTAGACCCTATATTTGTCCTGATCTAGTATTCTAGTATGATCTAGGACTAGATTCTGATATCTGCCAAGGCCAAGTCACTGATTTTCCTGGCTATACTTCTAGATCGAGTAGGTACTTTAACATCCCTACTCTACTGACCTATAAACTGCTAGACTGGCTGCTATATAGTTTTGAAACACCATGGCTAGACTTCCAAAACCATGGTGTTAGTTGATTGATTGTTGTTTTTACATTTGCTTCATGTTTTAAAAACCCTTGCTAATCTTAAAGGAGGATTCCTAAGCTTTTGAATGATACCACATTGTCAACAAATAAAAGTCGTGTTTATTTAGAAAATTTACAGTAAAGCCATAGGTAAGAATGATTTTGCATTTAATATAATTTTTAAGCAAGCTTCGAATTTTTTAAATTGAATTTAGACCTAGATTTATGCTTAAAGTTTGTTATTTCATTATTTTTTAATGAAATTTTGTCCTCCAAAATTAAAAAAACTTCCCCTAACATGCTATAAATGATGCCAAATTAGGCTATTTTTCGAAATGGGTAAGTAGAAAAATTATAACTACCATAACAATCTATGACTATAGTATTAAAATCAATATTTTTATTATAGAGTGGTGTTAGAAATCTTTTTTTTCTATACTTAGGTACACAAAATATAAAAGAAAATCAGCTAATTAAGCCAAGTTTGGGCCCACCCTGACAATGTTAAATGAAGTCACTCCATGATGGCGCCAGACATTAGTAATTCTCGTGGATAATATGAAGTATAAATGATTTATGCATTGTTTAACTGCTTATCTTTGATCAACCTAGTGGAGAGAATGCTATCAAGGTGTTATTTTACATTATAATTATAAATATTATAAAGCTGAGGAAGTTTCTACCAAACAGCATTCTAGAAAAAGGATCGAAGTCAATTTTCAAACAATTGGATTAGCTGTGAATGAATGTTAGCTGCATGTGAGATGAAACATTCAAATTAAAAATCATATAATGGGGTAGCTGTGTTTCAAATTTCAAGCTTTTATCTATTATCTTATGGTTATAATAAAGTTATGATGAGATAAAGACGAAAATTCATTTTTTCAATCACAGCTTTTTGGACATTTTCTATATATAGTTCATTTTTCTACACATAAAACGGCATAACTTTGCTCCTATATAACATACAAAGATAAATGTGATATCATTGTAACCCTTTTAGCAAGCTATACATACATAACTAAATAGCTTCTGTTCATATAGACTAGTATATTTATTTTGAATTTTTTGTCAAAGTCTTAAAGTACCCTAGATCGAGGAATCTAGATTATGATTTATATTCTATGTCTATATAAATAATCTATTCAAGATCTAAAATCCAAAGCCATAGCGTAGAATTAGAATCGAGACAGTTTATCAATCATATTATAGATCTATTTAGTCTATAATACTATAATTATAATTATTTCCTACTTTAAATGTAACAATAACAGCCGCCATTAATTTTATTTTATCCAATCCGCATGGACTCCAATGCCTATCTAGGTCCGTGTCATATAATCTGAAAATTTTGCAGATGCCAACTTAGATACGTGCTTTTCCAAGGTCCGACATCAAAACTATGATTAATATTAATCGGAATATCTTGAATTAGTAGCATATCATTGACGGCAAAACTTCATTTTTCATTTCATGATATTTAGATTAATTAGCATTATTCATAACAATTCTTTTCCATCAGATTAGATTATCGTAAGCTATATACATAAATATATTTACACATTTATATATATATACACTCTATTTGTTCCTATTAGCAGTAAGATATACTTGGCTGGCCCTTTAAATGAATTGAGGGAAAGGAGTAGACCTTATCTAAAGTAACTCAAAAAGTAACTGCATTTTCATTATTTTATAGGGAAAATTTAGCACTAAAAGATGTAGGAACGCTAGCAGCTATTACAAGTGATTTTAATTAATTGGCTTTCATTTTTAATTAGAGCAATATGTCTTTTAAAAATTAAAATATATTTATTACAAACACTAAGATCTGGAAAAAATCATTAATCACGAATACTAGTTTAAATAATTAATCAGTGTTCAGTAGTGGAGTCTCATAGAATAAAATTTGAAGATCAAAATCTATAAATAAATACAACGAATCATCATATTATAATTTTCTTTTACAATGATCTTGTATTATCTTAATTAATTCTAAAAGAAATACCCTTTTTTAACAAGCTAACATCAAGTAACTTCGTCTGTCTGGTAAAAAGTTATTTCTGCTACTTCCCATTCTCAGATCAATGTGAAACTTTGAACAATTGTTCATTTTAAAAAATACAAATGTTTATAACATCTACTCTTTCTCATTGATTGATACCATGGGCGTAGCCAGGGGGGGCTGGAATTCACCCCCCTACCGAAATGAAGTAGAATTTTATTTCTTATTGCTTTGATTTTGTTTATTTTAGTTGAGATTTTAATGTAAAAACCATCATTTACCCCAGCGCAGCCAAAGGTTTTTGATATTAAAATAACTCCAGAGCTGGTTAAGGTTAAAACCTCCCTCTTCTATAAAACAAAAAAATACAAACGGCAGTCACCAAATTCCATGAGCGTAGCTAAGGGTGATTTTGAGTTTGAAACTCCCTCCGAATTTTTTTAATATACTATTTTGTTTATTTTAGTTGAGATTTTAATGTAAAAACCATCATTTACCCCAGCGCAGCCAAAGGTTTTTGATATTAAAATAACTCCAGAGCTGGTTAAGGTTAAAACCTCCCTCTTCTATAAAACAAAAAAATACAAACGGCAGTCACCAAATTCCATGAGCGTAGCTAAGGGTGATTTTGAGTTTGAAACTCCCTCCGAATTTTTTTAATATACTATGAGCGCAGCCAAGAGGTGTTTTATGCTTAAAATTTAAAATACAAGAAAAGTAATAATTTTCCCCCGCATTGAAAAAGGAAGATATATTTGTAGGAATGACCTCTTTAGTCACAGAAGAAGTGAAGAAGTTGCAAAGGGAAAAGATCGTCTCTCGAGTAGTAAAATGCCATATACATTTATATTTGAGGGGAACAATCGGATGACAGACTTTAAAAAAAAACATTAAGAATAACTAAACAGAATTGCCGATCTATCGGGTAACCGTAGACGGTTCTATTGTAAACATTTAAAATTGTGTTTGTCAAGAAGTATATTTGATGCGCTAAACATTGTTGTGCTGTTTATTATTTTTTTTTTATATTTCGCATGGTTTAACCCTGTATAAGGTGAGCATTGATGAATTGATACAAGGAATGGTCTAGATGAACAAGACAAAATGACAAGTTGTTTGATATTGTTGTCCTTTGCCCCTTCATGTTGTAATTGGCGTTGTTTTAACTTTATATCTTAGGGTTAGAACAGAACTATCGGACAACATAATACACTACATATAGAGGCATAAGTAAGTAATAATTAAGCTGACACAATGAATGATGCATATATATTACATATATACTAGCAGCAAGGACCAACTTTTTAATGAAAGAAAATAATGAATCTAAAGGGCAACGACATGACCAACGCATAATTTTTCCACTCAGAACCGGACACAACAGAATGAGACAATATATGTTCCGGAACCTTAAAGTCTGGACGATCGAAACCTGCCCTTGTGGAGCATCACCAGAGAATGCTGACAATGTCCTTCAAAGCTGCATACTACATCAAAAGGCCAGAACAAGACTCTGGCCCCAAAACACTCCTGTAAATCAAAATGTATATCTTATCTTCTTATATAATACAGACGTTACTTCAAAAAAAGAAGATGATTACGTCTTACGTGTCATGCAATTAGTAATGCATATTAACCAAGGACTTATAGGGAGAAAAGCCTGATCTGGAAACCACTGCGAGGTTCATCTCAGATATAGGATTACTGATCTGAATCCCTCCGACATGCAAAATGAGAACGAAAGATATAGATCTGGTTAGTTGTTTTTTTTTATTGAGTAGTTTTATTTTTTGGCGCTTATTTTTGTTTTCTATTTCATTTGGGGTCACTTAATGCATTTCGCCTTGAGTCTGTTTTTACCTAAGACCAGCCCTTCTCTGAGAGTAGTAATGGGGCATAAACCAATACAAAGTGACTTTTTTTTTATACAAAGGAGGGAATGTAATAATTACAAAAACAAAACATAATGAAATACTAAGAAAGGCACCAAAATAAAGGCGCATTTCTTTACGTTAGAACTAATTCGTACAAGTGATCCTTCTTCGCCTAGTGCCAATAGAGAATGGAATGGGTTGCCTGAATCAGCCAGGAAAACTAACGACTAAGCAGATTAATATGCATGACTAGATTGACACAGAAAATATTATCTTCTTTTTTTGAAGAAACGTCTGTAATATATAAGATGACATTGTGATATTTGTTAATTAGCCTGGACTTTAGAATTATGTATTTATTCCAACCCCATTCAATAATTAACTACGTGACTCTTAAAACAGAGAGCGACGAGAACTACGAAAAAGTCATACATATTTATATCATGAAGATTATCTGTTACATCCGTTGAAGCATCTCCATAGACTTAACGTATAATTTTTAGCCTCCAGACTAGTTTGCACAGGTTAAAAATATAATCAGGAAGATGGCATTTAGATTATTGTCCCTTAAACAAAAATCAATAATGAATCAATAACAAAAATATAGGCCTACTAAACTAGTCAATTAATTATTGATAATTAATTATTTTGCTTGATATTGAATAAGGGAAATAACTTGTACATTATTGGTAGATGTAGTTTAAAGAATGGAGTTCTTCCCCTTTCAATAAGTTTTTTTTTTTTTAGGATTTTAAAAAAATATTTCGCTTCCTTTAATTCTTCTATTCTCTTAGATCCCCTCAACCATAGTAATGCAATACACACGCTAGGAAACAAACTGAAAGTAGAGCAAGATGTTTTAGCATTATTTAAGAATTAGTAAGTCTTGCTTGACAAAATTTAAAAGTTCATTATTTTGAACACTAATTTTACTTGATATTACTAAGGAATTATTTTGAATAATTTATTTCATCAGCCTTTGCAATGGTGCGTGTGTGTGGTGGGGGTTGCTTGATTTTGATTAAGGTGATGTTTTTGTTTCTATAAGCTTTAACTTAATGTCTGTGGTCTATGTCTGTCTTGGTTCGGTCATATTTGTTATTCTTTTTCTATTCTGTGAACAATTATTTTAAAGCACCTTAAAATTTTTTGTTCATAACTATTTCCTTCTTCTTCTTTTGTCCTTTTTCTTTAATATATTTTTTTCTCCTTATGTTATTACTTAAAAAATTCTAATTCTTTTAGTTTTAAAGTATTTTTTTCAGCCGAGGTTCTTTTTTTCAAGACTTTCTACAGTATGGTACATGAAAAAGGTACAATTTTTAAAAATATTTAAATTAAAAGATAGTTTATTTAGAAAACTTTTAAGTTTCAGACTTAATAATAATACTGACAGTTAAATAGAGCTTTTAATTATTTTATTTGATACCGTAATTAATCTCTTTTTAACAGATGTTGGAACAAGAAAGAAAAGAGAGTCAACCATTAAGCAATCCAGTCACTCTGACATTTTGATTAAGGGGATGTTTTTGTTTCTTATTAAGTTTTAAAAGTTGTTAAGACAAGATTAAGTTAAATTTGTGACCATTAACTTGGGCTAAAATATTAATTATGAAATTTAAATAGCTTTTGGTCTTCTAATAATTAGTCTCTTGTTAAACAGGTGATGGAAAAGAAGAAAAGAAAGCTAACCATCAATCAATCATGTTACTGTGATTTGATGATAAGGTGAAGTTTTTGTTTTCATTTATGAATATAATTTTATGGCTGTGGAGTGTTTGCAAATAGTCTTGGTTTGTCTTTTTTTTCCATTCTTTTCTACAGTATGGTATGTAAAACAGGTAGATTTCTTTTTAAATTAAAAGATTGTTTAATAAGTGATATTTTTTATGAAACACTTAAGCCAAAATTTTGATGAAAGTTAAATAAAGCATTTAATTTCTTTTCTTTAATAGGTGATGGAACATGGAAGAAAAGAGAGCCCACCATCGGACATCATGTCATTCTGACATGTGAAGATTTTGTTTTCTTTAATGAATTCCATTTATATGGCATTGGTGTGTTTGTGCATTCATCTTCATCACCAAACTCCTTTTGAGTTAGGGCTTGAAAGGCTCAAATCCTCTCTTGCAAAAGCCCTTGCTGTTTTGTGTAGTGCATACATGTCACCAAACAGGTCGAGAATTTTTGGTTTTCCAGACCTGTCGAGACCTGTGCATTTGAGGTCTCTTTTTTTTTTAATGCTTCTTTTTCTTTTTTGTAATTATTATAATAATTTTGAAGCCCCTATAAATGATTATTCACAACTTCTTCCTTCCTCTTCTTTATCCAGGCTTTTTGTTTTTTTTTTCTCAAAAGTTATTGAATAAAGAAGAATAAGTTAAATTCTTTGTTTAAAAGCATGTTTTTAAGCTGTTGTATTTCCAAGTCTTTTTATAGTATGGAATGTAAAAAATTGTAAGACATTTTTAACAATTCAAATAAAATATTGTTTAGGCTACACAAGACCCTTGTTATATTTTTCTCAGAAAGAGAGAACTAAACAAGACTTTTTCAATATATATTTAGCTTCCTGTCAATATTCTTAGCATTCTGCAGCACCTCTGCTTGGTTGAAGTGGTGAAGTTTTAGAGTTTGGGAACTAGTGAAAACAGTGAATACGTATGTGAAAATAAGGAATATGTGTCAACTGTCATAATCTACTATTTAAGATGAGACAAAATCTTGTTATTCTTTATAAAGATTTATATTTTGTATTTATTTTCAGAAGTGTTTCCTTGAAGACATGTGTGTCACGGTTGACCACACATAGGAAACATCATGAATGAGGGCAACAAACCCTTAGTAGCCATTTCATGTACATTTATAAAACATTAATACACTATTACACTTTCTTGATGACATAGTTTAGTATCTATTGTGTAAAGCTAGGATCTTAACATGCCCAAAACACTTCAATCACATTCAATTTAATGTGCAGTACTTCATTTTTTAAAATTAAATTGAGACATGGGTAAAGTAATTTACTGTCTCGTCTTGTTAATATCTTAAGCAAAATATGCCTTGAAATTAATGTATTGTGTTATTTAATAATTTTTTAAAATAATGTACATTCCTTCAATTATGCATATTTTATATTTGTTAGCAGTCTTTTTTCTCTTTGTACAAATACCTTTTTATTTTTGTTAATAATTTTTTTTTAATGGCTCCTGTATAACTTTTTAGTAACATGTTATAGTATATAATTAAATTAATCTTTCATTATTATTATATGTCAATAAGATTATTCTTTGCCTTAGCAATGTTGTGATTTAGTTAATAAAACCTGTTAACTTGTGTTTAAAGTGTTTAGTTTAAAGACTTGTTACTTGTGTCAGACTTGTTTTAAGTTTATTGGTATTGTATTTTGTAGTTGGACATATACAAGCTGAGCATTATTTCAGCTAGATGAAAATTTTGTTAATTTTGATATGTCTTATTATGAATTGTTTATTTTAATTAAAGTTTTTAGACATAATGGCAATGTCTTTGATTCTGATTACAGATGAGTCTAGAATTTCATGTGACAATTCAAACCCAGTTGTTTGTACTTTAGTAATAATTTGTTATTTTAAATCTTAATACAATAACTTTTCATTAAAATCATGTTTTACCAATTTTATTTTGCAATTAGTTTTTATTGTTCTGCTTGTTGGTAGGAAGACATGAGTTGTTGAAAGCTAAAATTCTGTCAACTCAAAGTAAAACACTTTGCCCAGAAACACACACATTAATTATGTCAACAAATTTGTTTTTATACTTTATATGTTTTAATGACATTTTCTAGGTATATGAAATAATCACCCATTTTTGAGAAAAACTGCATGGTGTACATCATCATCATCTCATCTTTCCTTTGCGCTCCTCATGGAACATAAGGCCCAAATAAAAACATGCCACACTCCACGGTCTCTTGCTAGTTTTTTAATGGCTTCCCAGCTCTTTCCTGTCCTCTCAGCTTCATCTAGTACTGGTACACTGCATCGCCATGTTTTTTTTTGGTCTTCCTCTACATCCTGTGCCCGGCGGGGTTCCATTTTAAGGCCTGTCTAGCTCTGTTATTAGTATATTTTCTAAGGGTGTGACCAATCTGCATCTCTTTATTTCTCTGTCCACTTATCTCCCACAGTTCAGTGTTTTTTATTTTGTCATACCAGTGTAATTTTAGTATATTTCTCAGGCATCTGTTGATGAAGGTCTGTACTTTTTTTGTTGTGGCTTCAGTTGTTCTCCATGTTTCAGAACCATAAAGTAGGACAGCCTTGACATTAGAGTTAAAGATTTATTTGGGATCCTGTAATGTCTCATTACAGTACAAATAGATTCTCTATCGATGCTATCAAAGGCCTTTTCAAAGTCGAAAAATGTTGCATAAAATGGAGATTAGCCATTTGACACATTGTTCTACAATTATTCTGACGGTTGCTTTTTGGCCAGCACAAGATCTACCTTTTCTGAATCCGGCCCGTTCATCCCTAAAATGTTTATCCCATGCTACCTTTATTATGTTAAGCAAGATTCTGCTGAAAATCTTGCTTGGTACCGACAACAAAGTGTTGCAACACCATTTCTCACATTGTGATAGATCTCCACTCTTTGGTAGTTTTATTAGCAAAACTTTTTCCCACTCACCGGGAGGTGTTGCTGTTAACCAAATTTTGTTGAATAGTTTATGCAGTTGGTCAACTATTAAACTTCCTCCTTCTTTCAGGACTTCAGGTAGTAAACTGTCAATACATGGTGTTTTACATGTCTTCACATTACCATGAAACAAAACTTGTATTAATTTATTTTGAAACAAATATACATATATCTATGTACAATTAAAGGGGTGTAGTAAAAATGCTTTTAACTCCTGTATAAAATTTCTACTCCATAGCTGATTTATCTTTTTTTTTTAAAGTAAAATCACTAAATTTAAAGACACTTCAGGATAGAAGACTGAAATGTAAAGTGGCATAACACTGAACCATAAATTGTGAATACAAAAACACAATATACAGATTGACACAAAGATAATTTCACATTTCTTTACATAAGGTAGGACCCATTTGAACAAGTGATCCTTTTTTCTTAATGCCCAGAATCAACAATGAAAACCAATTAACAGAATTTAATACTAATTAACATGCATGGCTAGAATAAAGGATGGATATGCATAGGATAGAATTATTTTCTCTTTTGAAGGAATGTATGTAATTTATAAGATTTTCCAATTCTCATTTCCACACTAAAAAAAAAAGTATAAATGGAATAACAGATAAAATACAACCAAAAAAAATATTCATCACAAAAAAAATACGTTGAAAAATCTAATTAAATCTACAATAGAAAATTTCCTATCTAATTAACATCTTACTTAGACTTAGATCCTCTCACGCTGTGTGGCGCATTGGGCGGCAAGCTGTCTCCACAATCTGTCACTGGCAATGTCTGAAGCCTCTTCCTACCTGGTGTCCACTGTTCTGAGGTCCTCCATGAAAGTGTGGCACCATGTTATACAATTTGCGCTTTCCTCATATTGGCCTCCATGTCATTGCATTTCTTGGTATGCATAGTTTCTTTTGTTGGAGAACATGTAACACAAACCTCATGCGACACTTTGTCACAAGCACACTAAGTAGTCGACTTCCAGTTTGGCATAGGATTTCCTTGTTTGAGAACCTGATCTATATAACTGACTTCTAAAATCTGCCTTAGCCATTTTTGTTGAGCCCCATTTAGTCTTTTCTCAATTTTGACAGATGACTTCCATGTCTCACGTGCATATGTTGCTGTTGGGATGACGATTGTGTTAAGAAGGTGTATTTTTGTCTCAAGTCCAATGGTTTGGCTTGTCCTAATAGGCAGCAGCCTTTGGAAAATGCTCCCTGCCTTTCCTATTCAGCATGCTACGTCATGGTAAGCATCCCAATTGTTTGTTATGATGCTGCCAAGGTATGTGTACTTGTCCAACTCTTCAAGCTCTGACTCGCCAAGCCTTATATCCCACTCCCAATCTAGGCTCTCCATCATTTCTTGTATGCCTTTATTTGTAGCCCCGAGTAGTGCAACGTCATCGGTGAAGTCCAAGTCCACCATTCGGTTTTGTTCACATTATTGACATCAATAAAATATTATTATTATATTTCATTGATATACGTAAATATACAATTAACGTCTTATATGAATTTTTGGTAATTATGAATGTAAACATTAATTTAAAAGTTAAAATACAGTGTGAGATGTGTGGCATACACTACTTGGCAATCAATCAAAGGGGCTCAAGCTTTCCATTCAAGCTGAGTTGTGTTTGCTGAGTGCATAAAAGCAGCATGGACATTTTTTTCCAGGTATTTCCCCCTATATCCACTAAAGAGATAGGACATTAGCACACTGAGCATACTGTAGCATGAAATATGGGTTATACTAAAGCCATTAAAAAAAAAAACAAAGCTAGTGATGCCAAACTAGAATGAAATCATCTTTAAAATAACATTCTCTTTAATGACAATCATAGGTCGAATATCAATTAGAAGTTGTAAAATGTCTCTTACTTAGAGATTATAATTTTAATAACACTGACTTCTACCTAACAAAGAAATAAATGTTACTAAAGTAAATCCCGCTTCTGGGTTAATATTATCTTCTTATCTTATATAACACAGACGTTACTTCAAAAAAGAAGATGATTATGTCCTACGCATCATGCATTTAGTCATGCATATTAACCAATGACAAATTCTGCCAAGTCACTGGTTTTCCTGGCTAGCTCAGGCAACCCATTCCATGCTCTAATAGCACTAGGGAAGAAGGAGTATTTGTACAAATTTGGCCTAGCATATGGGACGAGGAATGTGCCTTTATCTTTGTGTCTTTCAGAGTATTTTATTAAATTTTGTTTTTGTATTTGAAGATTATGGTTCAGTGTTTTATGTATAATTGCTACTTTACTTTTGAGTCTTCTGTCCTGAAGGCTTTCTAAATTTAGTGATTTTACTAAAGGTGTTACTCTAGTCAAATGTGAATATTCGTTTGTTATGAATCTCACTGCTCTATTTTGTGTCTGTTCCAGTTTCTTAATGTTTTCTTGAGTTGAGGGGTCCCAAACGGAGGATGCATATTCTATTATTGGCCTAACCAAGGTTAAATAACATTTTTGTTTTATGTTCTTATTTGATTTATAGAAATTTCTTTTAAGAAATCCTAATGCTTTGTTTGATTTTTTTTTTGTTTCATCAATATGTGGATTCCATGACAGTTTTTCATTTATTATAACACCTAGGTATTTTGCGTTTTTAGTCTGTGTTACTGGTTTGCCATGAATAAGATAAGTGGAATTAATTTGTTTTAGTTTTTTTGTTACTCTTAACAACTGACATTTTTCTGGGTGGAAAGACATGCTCCAATTTGATTCCCATTTCTGTAATTCATCTAATTCTCTTTGTAAAATATCTGTGTCTTGTGTTGTTTTTATTGTTCTATATACTATGCAATCATCTGCAAATAATCTAACTTTTGTTCCTGAAGTAATGCAATATGTTAAATCATTTATGTAAATTAAAAGGACCTAAGACTGTTCTTTGGGGTACACCTGAGTTTACTGTTATTGGTGTTGATTTAGAGCTATTTATTATTACAGTTTGTTCTCTCCCTATGAGAAAATCTTTAATCCACTGATGCAGTGGACCATTAATGCCAAATTATTTTAATTTTTTAAGCAAACTATGGTGGTGAACTTTGTCAAAAGCCTTAGAAAAATCTAGTAAGATAGCATCTATTTGTTCACTATTATCTAAACCTTTAGAAAAATTATCAATTAGTCCTATTAGTTGTGTTTCACATGATCTATATTTCCTAAAGCCATGTTGGTATGGTGTGAGGACATTTTGTTTGTCTAAGTGGTTTATGATGTTGCTACATATTATGTTCTAGGATTTTACATGTGATGCTGGTTAGTCATACTGGTCTGTAGTTTCCTGGGTCAGATTTTTCTCCTTTTTTAAATAGGGGGGTGACATTAGCTTCTTTCCAGTCCTTTGGTACTCTGCCCTGGTTAAGTGAAGCCTGAAAGAGTATTTTGAACACTGGGGCTAGCTCATTGCTTAGTTCTTTGAGTAATCTGGCTGGAATACCATCAGGTCCAGACGCTTTATTTGGTTTGGTGTTGGCTAATAGTTTTTGAATTCCATTTTCTTGTACTACTATATCTTCTATGTTGTCTACTTGGTTCAAATTCAGTAATATGTCTTTGTCTCCTGGGGCTGAGAATACTGATGCAAAGTATTTGTTTAGGATGTTTGCTTTAGTTTCATTATCATTATGTATTATGTTATGTTCATCTTTTAATGGCGCTATGCCTGTTGTTTCCATTTTCTTAGAATTAATGTATGACCATAGGTTTTTGTTGTTATCTTTAGATATTACATTGTTTATGTATTCACTCTGCAGCTGTCTGCTTACTTTTTGGGTTAAGTGTTTAATTTTTATATACTTTTTGTAAACTCTTTCTGCCTTAGTTTCTTAACATTTTCTATATAGGTTTTCTTTCTGTTTACAAAGCTTCTTTAGTCTATTATTAAACCAGCATTTATTTATTTTGTTTGATGTGTATTTAGTTGGTATATGATTTTCTATAATGCTTTTAAGATGTTTTTTAATGAAATTCCACAGGTCATCGACTGGTTGGTTAATGTCTTTTTCTAATAAGAATGTTTGTTGAAAGTTTAATGCAGCTTGGTGTAGTTGTGTTAGGTTACATTTATTCCAGAGTAAGATTTCTCTTTTGGGTTTTGTATTGGCTACTGCTTTTATCTGACTGTGTATTTTTATGATCTCATGGTCTGATAGACCAGGGATAATATCATAATCAACTACTAATCCAGGTCTGTTGGTTAAGAAGAGATCTAATGTGTTGTTTAATCTAGTTGGCTTTTTAATGATTTGATCTAAACTTAGGTTGTGTAAAGTTTCTATAAAAAGCCCATTTATCTCCCTAAGGTTTTGGTGTTTATCTATGGTTAGTGTTTTCCAATTTATATCAGGTAGGTTGAAATCACCCATAATCAAAAAACTTCATTTTTATTTGTCTCTTTAAGTGTAGTAATCTGATTACAAAGTTCCTGCATGTATTCTAAACTAGAATTTGGTGGTCTGTAAATGCTGCCTATTATTAGGGATGTTGAGGTGATATTAATTTTACAAAATGTTGATTCTATATTTTTTGAGTTAGGTAAGGTAATTTCTTCTGCTATAAGAGTGTTTTTTATTGCTAGAAGAACTCCTCCATGATTATCAGCCCTATCTTTTCTAAAAATTTCATAATTACTATTGAAAATTTCTGCATTATAAATTTCAGGATGTAGCCAAGTTTCTTTTCCTGCAATTATGTCTGGTTTCTCACATTCTAGTAAAATTTCTAAGTCTGCTGTTTTGTTCCTAATGCTTTGAAAATTTATTACTAAGGTTTTAAGGTATTTTGGTATTACTTCTTTAGTAGGTTTGTTTAGTGAGGCTGTTGTATTAATTTTAGTAGATTTAGGTTTAACAGGAGTGGATCTGGTTAATGGTTGGTGAGTTTTGTTTGGAATGGTGTTTAGGATATTGTATGGGTTAGAAGTGTCTGCATCAAAGGAATCAAACAGTCCTGATGTAAACTGAGGTAACCCACACGGTAGACAGTGCCATAATGCGTCTTTGTTGCCTAAGGCATAATACACAGGTGTATTCATATGGAGACATGATGCATGGTACCATTCATCACAGGTGTCACATTGAATGGCTTTCTGTTTCATGGTGCATACTTTTTTGCAGATGTTGCATCTATCTTTAGATCTAGGCCCTGGAATTTACTCTATATCTCCTGCTATTAATATTAACAGTGATAGGTATTTATTTCTGCTGTGTCTGATTGAGAACTTCCATTTGTGATGGGTGATCTTCTTTAATGTTATGGATGTGTATGTTAGGTTATTTTTGAAGTTGCATTGATCTAGAGTGTGATGATTGATTATGACTGTTGTTTCCTTTTTAAGTTTAGTGTTGACTAAGGTAGATCTAGTTCTATGTTCAGCTAGTGTGTATTTAGTAATTATTAGGATAAATAGCCAGAGCAATTTCATGATGACTGTTGTTGATTTTAGTTTTTAAAGGTCTAGTCTAAATCTAGTTTAAGGTTTACAATGCCTAAGTTAAGTCTAAGTCTAAAGTGAAAGCTAATTTACAATGACAATTAAATCAAATCAAATGGTTTATTAAATTCAAAATATGGACCTAGACTAGATCTAATTCTAGATCAATATATTTACGTGTATAACTAACAATATAGAATATTACTATTAGTTATTATTAGTAGTATTAGTAGATGATTAGTAGATCTAAAGCCTTAATTAAAGTCTAAGTCTAACACTAGACTGAGTAGATCTAAAATCTAAGGATATAATAATAAATATAGACTAGATCTAAGTAATATTAAATATATAGATTCTAGATCTATCTAATTATATTTAGATCTATATAAGGCTAATAAAAAAAGGATTAGTGAGACAAAATAGTCCTAAACTAAGAGTTGTTAATTTGAATTAATTAGTGGAAAAAAAATGCTGAATTAAGTTAAATATATAATTTAAAGATATTAGTTGAATAACTTTTTTAAGGAATTTGGTTTGATTTTAATACAACAAAATGAAAATTTAAACTCATCTCTGATAACAGTAAACAGGGAGCAGCCATCTTGCCAAGAGCGCGTGACAAACAAGTAAAGTACAAGAATATGCACAATTTCAGTAAACTCAAGTCAATACAGATTTTTTACAATCACAGAGCTAAATTTCAGGGATAGAACTTACAGTATGTGATAAGAGTCACAGCCAGTGTTTCTCAAAATTCGCTAGTGGTGCCCCCATTCAAATAAAAAAAAGTACCTTTATTACCTTTTCTGCAAACTAAATTGTAGTGTAAAAATATTAAAAAAACATAAAAAAATATTTTTTTAACGACAATACATCCATTATAAACCTTAAAATAAAATAGATCTATTTTAAAAAATTGAATAATTTTTTTTTTACCTCAAATTGTGTACTAAGGACTGGTGATGTTGACACCATCAATCAGTTTCTTGTTTGAACGATTCTACCAATTAGACCAGCAGGCATTGCATGAAATATGAAGTATTTATTGGTACATTTTTTACATATAGAACACTTAATATCTAGAATCTAGAGACGTAATCTATAATATATTTACTACTAGACATATTTTACCCGCGACCCACAGGTCTTTATTTGCGTATTACTGTCGATATAGTCACTGAGAGTATTTTTAAAACATTTAAACGAAATAATAATGAAATATATAAAGCAAATGTGCAAATGTAAAAATAGTATGAATGAAGTCATCAAATCAAAATAGCTAATCTATTTAAATCCATTTTTTCAAATTAAAACATTTGCTTGTAGGCCTACATATATTTGATTAAAATATGAAATGAATAGACTTAATTTTGTATGTTCATGTGTTAAAGTATAAAGTAAATCTTGAGGTAGACATAGATCTAGATCTAGACTAATCTAGAGTTAAAAATTGGCTTTCATAGAGTTCATTCTGTGCTGCATGAAGGCTTTGCTCTGCGCATGCGCATTTTTCATGAATGGATATAGGCATATCTCAACACGGCTACACAGCTTTAGCGAACAGCGAACGAATGTATTAAAATGCTTTAGAAAAACAAATTGAATGATAATTTGATTATAATATGAAATGAATGGACTATAATTAGTATGTTCATGTGTTAAAGCATAAAACTATCTTTGTGAAAAGAAGTTTTATCATCTTAGAGTTCAATAAGAGTTTTAGACCTAGGAATAGACTCAGTAGAGAGATGTGTTAATGTGTAACCATTTGTTAATGTGTAATAAAAGAATGTGCATCGGGATATCTAAATTCGCAGATATAAATAACAAATTAATGTAAAAATGCTTTTGAAACACAAATTTGAAGATTAATTTTATTAAATAATGAAATCGATAAACTATATTTTGTATTTTCATGTGTCAAAAAAAAAACTATAAGAGCAAAGTTTAGTTCTTAACTTTTCAGTGCGAATAATTTTGATCGAAAAAATGGAGTTTTCCGGAACAAGCACACATTTTCAAGGGGGGTAGAGTTACTAAGACAACTATAACTTTATTTTATTAAATAATCTAACAGATTTGATTTTATTTTAAAGGAAAATGAATGGGATACATAAGTACATAGTAAATTGAAAAAATTATTCAAACAAAATTTTTTTTTCATTTATTTTCAACTAAGTACAGAAAAAAATATTTTTTTTAATTAATTAAAAAATGCATATACTGAAAGATTGAACCTTTTAATTAAACATTTAATCCATAAAAATATTAAAGAATCACAATACTTAACACCTTTAATCACGTTAAATTTCATAAAAGATAAACAAATGCACTAAGAAATTGTATTATTTACATTTTTCGGGTCCCGGGAAATAAACTAAAAAAGATGAACCATTAACATAATGTTGTCTTTTTTTTTTTTTAAACGTGTCGGTACTGCATTGAATCTACTATCAAAACAAAGAACAATCACTCCCACATCCGGGAAATAAAAAAAAAAAGAGAAATAAAAAGATTAACATAAAATATAACATTAACATAAATATATTAAAAACAAAGTTACTCATTGAGAGTAACGCCACACTGACCAGCGCTAGCAAAGTTACTCGCTGAGAGTAACGCTATATTGAAAAAATTAGATCTAGATCTAAATCCTTTCGATCTTTTCTCATGTCAACATTGTAAACATGGCCTAGATCCATAAAATACTATAGCTGTAATAGAGTTGGTCTATTTTTTTTTGGGGGGGGGGGGGGGGGTCTTAAGTTGGTTTTAGAGCCACAATACATACACTGCAGTCTAAGTTGGTACCCAAGGAACACTTCTGCCAAATTTTATCAAGATTGGTCAAGCGGTTTTTATTTCTTTACGGGGACATACATACGCCAAACATTCTGCTTTATTGATTATATTTAAGTAAAAATATAAGCAAAGCTTAAATAATTTATCAATAAACTTAAAGCAACTTTAAATTTAATAAATGACTTTTTTAAATTGAATAATTCCAATGATATAGATAGATCTATGCCTTTAAATCTAGACCTAGAAGACCATGCGCAAAATTTCCCTTAATTTAATCAATAATCATATGTAATATGCCTTATTATATATAAAATATATTTGGAAATTCCAGAAAGCGACAGTCCTTTTGAAAAGTCTAATCTAGATCTAAGACAGTCAGATGACAAAGTCTAGTCAAGCCAAAAATTACATTTATTTTTTACTTTAAAAATTTTTAATTCTATAGATCTAGATGTAGAATATTAGCTAATTTATAGATTAGGGAAAATTGTTTGAGCCATTTTTTGAGATCAGTGCCCAGGGCGCCCAGGCTGGTTCCACACTGGAAATTCCAGGTTCCATGATAATGAACATGAAGTTCTGACCTGAACAGAGGTATTATTTTAAAATAATAATAATAATAATAAAAGAAAAAGATGTAGATGTATTAAACAGAGGTTGTTTTTTTTTTCGCTTGATCGAATCTATTGATCATGTTGATCCTTACGACCAACTAGACCTAGATCTAGATCTATCTCATGTCTGTTGAAAAAGCTATGCTAAATTTTAATCTAGCGTTCGTTTTGCTAGAAAGTAATGAAAGCAACATTTATAAAGGGATCTATCATTTATTAAAAATAGAGAAAAATTAATTTTTTTTTATTTTTCGAAATATCAAATAGATCTAGAATTCTAGATCAAGTTTCATATGTATTGACCACTAAAGTGTGTAAAGCACCTGATCTAGTAAAAATTGTACATCCTTTTACATATTATGTAGACTTCTATTTATTATATCTAGCTTACTAGAGAGGAGCGTGAAAAATAATAATTAACACTAAACTATATATAAACTAGAACTAGATAGATTCTCTTCATTTTAAAGAACGTAGACAATGTTAGACCACATACAGTAAATACTATACCAGTTAGGATGTTATAGTCATAAATAATACATTTCAATTTTATTCGTGCAAGTGCTCCTTCTTCCCTAGTGCTATTAGAGCATGGAACGGGTTGCCTGAGCTAGCCAGGAAAACCTGTGACTTGGCAGAATTTAAGTCATTGGTTAATTTGCATGACTAAATGTATGACGCATAAGACGTAATCATCTTTTTTTTTTTTTTTGAAGTAACGTCTGTATTTTATAAGATTTATAGAAGAGGCATTAATTCTAGTGGTTGGCTGGGTACAAGTCTCTTAGAAGACAGAGAGTAAAGAGATTTGAAACTGTAAACGTCTTATGTTAATTTTTACTAACTTTCTATTACAGCCATATAGATCAAGTCCATACTTTCAAAAACAATTGCCTGTCAGTCTGCAAAATAGTTTTAACATGATTTACTTCTCTTTCGGTATGTTCACTTGTAGTGCTAAAAGATCGGCGCGTCTAGATATAATATAGGTCTGTGATCTAGACTAACATTACCACGTTAGACATAGATTTAGGTAACTAATTATTAGATGAATTAAATGTCTAAATTAGTAGGTACACTACACTTAAATTCTCTCACTTCAGTACAATTACAGGTTTATTATATGACCTTATTTGACTTGCACTCTTGTAAGGGGCCTACTATGATAAAGTGGGTGCTGTAGATGCAAGGCAAATGCATTTCTGTAGCTCAATATAAGCCCCTAACTTCATATTGTATATATTTACATCGGTAATAAACTATTTAATGTATCAGGCTGCGGGCAAAAACCAAGGTTGAGAAGTTACTCATCAGGGAACTCTTGTATGCTGATGATGCAGCTATTGTTGCTGATTCTGATATTCAGCTACAGTCCCTGGTTGACAAACTATCTGCTGCTTGCCAGAAGTTCGGCTTAAACATCAGTCAAAGCAAGACCAAGATGCTTGTCCAAAACACAAACACTGCACGTCAAGTAAGCATTAATGGCCAACCACTAGAAATTGTTGATCACTTTTGTTACCTTGGCTCCATCATATCCAACAACACTCTACTGGATAAAGAGTCAATAAAGACAATAACGGCAGGGTAGCCGGGGCAATGGCCACCATGTCACGGTTGCAGAAAAGAGTCTGGAACAACATATTTCTGACTAACAGTACTAAAGCACCTTGCTGTACGGAAGTGAAACATGGTCAACCTACTCATGGCAGGAAAAAAAAGCTGAATGTCATCCACCTCCGATACTTAAGGTGGATCTTTAAAATAAGGCGGCAAGATAAGATAACCAATGAGGAAGTGCTACGAAGAGCAGTGTGCCAGGACATCCGCTCTGTTATCAGACACCTTGGCTGGCTTTTCCACCTTCGTAGAATGCCAGTAGGTCGACTTCCACTGGACATTCTGTATGGCTATCTAAAAGAAGGCAGGAGAGCCGCTGGTTTCCCACTTTTACGTTATACAGATGTATACAAATGCGACATGAAGCTCTTCAAAATCGACACTAGCAGTTGGGAAGAGGTGGCAAGGTGGCACTGGATAGATCCACATGGAGAGAGAGCATAAAGGAAGGGTCACGAATTGCAGATGTCATACACAACAGAAGCAGAAAGAAAGGTGAAAATGCAACGGCGCCTGGTGATTACATATGCCCAACCTGCGATCGCAGCTGTGTATCAAGGATTGGCCTCATTAATCACTGTAATAAGAAATAAAGGAACACTGAAGAGTAACCTAAAACAAGGCTTTATTAAACTAGAACGACACATGAACTGACGAAAGAGACTTGGATATTAGCACACTAAATCAATGTTGTGAACACATTCTCACGACGTTACACAAAGATAAACAAATACTAACTATTTCACCACATTCACCCCGCCTAGAATTAAAATAGCAAGTATAGTAATATAGTAGGCCATAGCAGTAATAAAAAGAGAATGCCAGTGCCTGCAATACAATAGATCAATAAATAGTGTCGAAATATTAGTTTCTTTTGTAAACAATAATGAGGAGTGATACAAAGAAACCTAAAAACCAGTATCTGTAGTAGTACGTATAAACAATTACTAGTTTCTGTTTTAAGCAATAGCAAATAGTGTAGTAAGTAAACATGTATGTAAGTAAGTGAACAAATAAATTCTAGTATCAGTAGCAAGGGATAAACAATGCCAGTTTATGTAGTCAGTATAAGTAGAGTAATAGAGAAACAACTCTAGACTCTAGTTGTAACGGGGTTGACTATCATGCTCTACAGTTTGGGAGTCACTAATGAGTTCCTGAGTGTCAAGTGGGGTATGATGGTTCTGTGTATTTTCAAGAGGAAGCGCTCGGAGATCCTCAGAGCCTTCCAGGGGTTCTTTCCTTTCTTGTATCACCGTAGGGTGTTGACTGGTACTTCCATGTTTTGAGCTTCTGGAGGATATTCATTATCCTCACCCTGAGCGAAGATCGAAGGTTCACTTGTTGTTGTGGATGGGGAGGGGTTGGGAGCCAAGCGTCTTAGAGAGACCGTCTCCTCTTTACCGCTGGGCAACCGTACCACGGCATATTGGGGGTTACACATCAGTAATTCGACTTCTTCCGTGAGAGGATCATACTTTGAAGATCTGTTCTCTCTTCTCAGCAACACTCGACCTGGGCTGGATAGCCAAGTGGGGATAGATATCCCGAAGGAGGATTTCCGGTTGAACCGGAAAACTCTCTCATGTGGAGTTTCGTTTGTTGCCGTAGATAGTAATGATCTAATCGAGTATAGGGCCTGGTTCAAGACAAGTTCCCATCTTGAGATCGGGAGATCGAGGTCTTTCAGTGCTAAAGTAACAGCGTTCCATAGAGTTTTGTTTAGTCGTTCAATTTGCCCGTTGCCTGAAGGATTAAAAGCGGTTGTTCTACTTGTAGCTATTCCCCTCTCGTGCAGAAAGGATTGCACCTCCTTCGACATAAAGGACCTACCTCTGTCGGAATGGACGTACTCTGGCATCCCAACTAAGGAAAACAGCTGATTTAAACACTTTATGACAGTAGATGAGGACATATCGGGATATGGGTAGGCAAATGGGAAGCGTGAGTACTCATCCACCATTGTTAATAAATATTTATTGTGAGTAGCAGATGGGAGTGGCCCCTTAAAATCGATGCTTACTCTCTGAAATGGTTGGGTAGCCTTGATGAGGGTGCCTGAAAACTGTTTAAAGAATCTAGACTTCAGTTCAGCGCAAGTTTTACATTGGTTTACCACTTTGCGGACGTCCTCGCAGGAAAAAGGTAAGTTCTTAGTCCGAACGAAATGGAGGAGTCTCGTGACCCCTGGGTGGCAGAGGTTGTTGTGTAACAGTTTGAGGTCTTCTCCAGTCATTGCTGACGCAAAGTGGTTTCTTGAAAAGGTATCCGCCGCAGCGTTTTGTTTCCCGGGTCGATATACGACGTCATATTGGAAACAACTAAGCTCCAGTCGCCATCTTTGTATCTTTTCGTTTTTGATCTTGCCCTTGTTTTGCTGGTCAAACATAAAGGACACTGAGCGTTGATCTGTAAACAATGTGAAGGGTCTACTGATAAGGTAATGTTGCCATTTTCTCACGGCTTCTACGATAGCGTATGCTTCCTTTTCAACTGCAGAGTGCCTGCGTTCACTATTAGTGAGTGTTCTTGAAAATAAGGCGACAGGACGGCCGTCTTGATTAAGAGTGGCGGCGATCGCGATGTCAGAGGCATCTGTTTCGACTATTAGTGGTCGATTAAAATCTATCGTCGACACAACAGCGTTTTCAAGTTCATGTTTTAGTTGTTTTAAAGCTTCCTGTACTTGTTCAGGGAGAGGAAAGGTTTTGTTCTTCACCAATAAATGGATCTTGTTGGAGAAATTTGGGATCCATTGAGAATAATAGGACAGTAGTCCAATCACCCGCTTTTGTGATTTCATGTCTTGTGGTGGAGGTAGATTTCTCAACGCTTGAAATCTTTCGGGGTCTGGTCTTAATTGCCCTTGTGAGATTTCGTAGCCTAGGAGGCATACTTTATCAGTCGCAATAGCACTTTTATCATCGTTGAATGTGATACCGTACTTTTTAGCGGCGTTGAGAAATCTCTGTAGATTCTGGTCGTGGCTACTGGAGTCACGTTCGCAGATGGTAACGTTATCCACGTAAGCGAACGTATCCTGTAGCCCTTCCTCCTCAATTATTGTGTTGATCGTCCTTTGAAATGCAGCAACTCCGTTTGTCACTTCAAAAGGAATGCGGCAAAACTGATAAAGCTTTCCGCAAGCCTCGAACGCCGTGTACTGCTTTTCATCATCCCTGATAGGTATCTGGTGGTAAGCGCTTTTGAGGTCAAATGTACTGTATATTGAGTATTTAGATATTTCCTGTACCAGTTCATCAACTTTTGGCACGGGGTACGCGTCGAGGTAAGTGAATCGATTGATGGTTTGACTATAGTCGATAACCATTCTCTTTTTGTGCCTTTCATTCGTTGTTACAATTATTTGAGCTCTCCACGGGGACGTGGAAGGTTCAATAATTTTGTGAGATAGAAGTCTCTTGATTTCAGTTTGAATGAATTTGGATTCAGGCATAGAATATTTTCTAGATTTAGTGGCTATGGGGTGGCAGCTAGGAGCAAGATTAGCGAAGAGGTGAGGGGCTTCAACTCGTGCAGCTTTCAACGTACAGACCTGAAGAGTGCTTCGTTTTCCCTCAAATGGGATCATCATTTTTTTCGTGCTGGCTGATGAAATCTAGTCCTAAGATTACATCAGATACTAGTCCGTCTAGTAGTGAGAGCTTCACACTTTCGTATTGTTCGTCTTTGTACTTTATTTTGGCGAAAATATGTCCGTGAGTAGTGCGAGAAAGATGTGTAGAGGCCATGTAGATTCTATTTCTGGACATTTCTAATTTCCATTTGTACCTTTTAGCAATTGAAGAAGATATATAGCTTTCACTGCTCCCCGTATTTACGAGAGCCTTCAATGGTACTCCATTGACCAGTATTGAAATTGTAGATTTAGTAAGGCCGGACGCTGGTGTCGATGCCCAGGAAGATCCAACGGTTGTAGTCCGTGACGTCTCATCATCTGCTTTCACTATGGCTGAGGTTATCGATTTGAGTGTCTGTTTGGTCGATCTACAGACTTTCTGAAAATGACCCCTCTTGCCGCACAAGTTGCATGTAGCGTCACGGGCTGGACATCTAAAGCGTTGATGTGGGCTGTATCCACAAAAGAAGCATCTTTTACTAGTCGCCGCACTTACCTCGTGTTCTAGTTTTGTTGTTGGAGAAAGGCTCTCCACGTCGGCGCTGGCTCCACATGGAGTTTCAGGGTAGATGTTATACGCCATGGCATGGTTATGGGCATATTCAAGTTGTCTTGCCTCTTCATAGGCACACTGTAGAGTTAGAGTAGATTTCTCTAAGAGTCGCAGCCTTATGCTGTTTGAAGCCAGTCCAGTAATGAAGGCGTCTCTTAAGAAGATATCTCTGTGTTCTTCAGCGGTGACAGCTTTGAAGTCACAGTCTTTGGCCATACTTTTAAGCTTAAGTAGGAAGGAGTCAACGGTTCGTCCGTTCTCTTGACATAGAGTTATCATGTGCCGTGCAAATATTTCGCTTTTAGGTTTCACGTAGACATTTTGTAGAACTTTTATTGATTCTTCGAACGTTGTACACTCACTTATGTACTGAAATACGCTCGAAGAAACATAGTTTTCAAGTAATTTCTTTTTGTCAATCTCGCAATGAGAGACTGAGGAGATGAAATTCTCAAATGTTCTGAGCCAGTGCAGCCACTTCTCGGCAGCAGATGGCGTGCTAGGCTCTATGTCTAGCTCTTTTGGCCTAAATAGACGCTCCATTTGTATTACAATTTTTACTTACAGACTGAGAATAGTGTTGAACGAAAATCCAAATAAGATACACGAGACACATAGATCCATAGAATTGAAAATTTCTAGTTTAATAAATTGTAATAAGAAATAAAGGAACACTGAAGAGTAACCTAAAACAAGGCTTTATTAAACTAGAACGACACATGAACTGACGAAAGAGACTTGGATAGTAGCACACTAAATCAATGTTGTGAACACATTCTCACGACGTTACACAAACATAAACAAATACTAACTATTTCACCACAATCACACAAGAAGTTACAAAGGGAAAAGATCGTCTCTCGAGACGTAAAATGCCACAGAATAAACTGAGCACCGTTGCCGCACCAAAAAGATTTGTCTCTACACTTTTCTTTACTTCCCCGTTCCACGTAGATAACTTTATTCATTAATAAATAAATAATTAAATGAAATAAGAATTGAATGTATACATACTTTTAACTCTCCTTTTTTTTAAATTTGCACAGCGTTATCTCCTAATGTGACTATGGTTATATATGAAAAAGCACGACCTTACTATATATTTCTGACATGTTTCTATTTGTTCATATTACAACTCATTCGTAGGTGATAGCTAGTATCAATTAACTTTTCTGTTTCTTCAATTGGGCCAATACTAGAATGCCAACTAATTCATTTTAGGTAATTCTTTAAATAATTCGTTTGTAAACACCTATAAGTAAAGAAAGTAAAGTTCCCCTTTCAGACGTTTTGGTCTATAGGGCAGAAGTTGTAAAGGTCATCTGTTTCTGTGGCCTACGGTTAATGAGGGCAGTAGCGGCCTTAGGGGGTGGCAAGTGGGTCAACCATCCCAGGCCTCGCGCCTGAGGGGGTTCCCGCGATCGGAGATTTTATTGCCACCAATTTCGAAAACCAAATCAGTTGTCATAAACTAGACTAGGACTTGTTACTGAATATTTTACCAGTATCTTTAGGATACCAATTTTCATTTAAGCTATTAACATACATTTTTGGTTTCAAAACACCGTTCATTTTTTGGTAAATACAGCATCTAATGATCTGTCGATTCTTAGAGGCTATCATCCTTTAACACGGTTATTCCTAAAGTGGTCTATTTAGACCCCCAGGGGTCTACGGAGACTTCCAATGGTTCTACAAAAATGTAAAAATAAATTGGGGGTCTATGAGATGTACCCACGGGGGTCTACGATAATGGATTTCATTTAAGCAGATAAATATTTGATGCACTAGTGTATGATTTGTACCTTAGTTAATCCTTTAAATATTTATCCTGCTAATCAAACGAAAAATTGTTGTATTTAATTTCAATATTGATTTAAATAGCTTCATTTTGTCCACATTTAACTAATTTTTTACAAAAAGATTATTTAAAATTTTGATCTAGTAACCAAAGAAATAGAAACGAAATCGTTGGAGTTTTAATAAACATTTGACCTGTAGAACTATTTTATAGTGTAAAAATACATACTTGATTAACCATGCCCATGTGCTAGTTTCTTAATGTCTGACCACTAAAAATACAACTAACTCTATTGCATAACCGTTAAACACGCAAGGGAAAAAAAAGGGTGGTCTTGTCATTATGGACTGCACACTCAGTATAGGGCCTACACTATATAGGCCTAAACGTGTGCGCCTATCTGGACAGGTTGTTAAAATCAGTCGGACAAAGTCTATTTACTTTCTGGGCAAGGAGGGTGTGTAACTATTTTAGTGTAAAGATATATCCACGAACATGCTTGACTAGCCACGCCAGTTTGTTATTTTCTTGTCTGACCACTCCACATCAAGCAAACACTATTGCATAACACGTAATGAAAAAAAAATGCAGGGTAGTCTTGTGGTATCAGACTACACATGTACACTAGGCCTACATGTGTATGTCTAGCTGACCAGGCTGTTAAAATCAGTTGGACACAGTCTATGTTCAGAGAGGGTGTGAATTAAGATTTTTTTCAAGAGTTGGTTATCCTAATGCTTTTAGATCTATATAGGCCTAGCTGTCAATTTAGACTTAGATCTCAATAATAAGTCTTAAGACTATAAAAAGTGTGTACTTGATGTACTAACCAAATCTATATATTTTTTAAAAATCTAGTTCTCCGTTCTGGTTCTCCGTGGTACAGTTAAATTAAAGGCATTTTAAAAACAAGGTTACAAATCAGTTTGTGCGGAGACACAAACTCAAAATCGGCCCCCGAAGTGGTCCACCCAGGCAGGTAAAAAGACAGGTTTCAATATTTTCAGAAAGAACATCAGAATGAAATTCTATCAAATACAAATGACTGAGAAGAATGGAGAAAGAAGGTTGATGGATCTTGTGTGGTGCCCCAGCGGTCCACAGACCAAAGGATAGGTGAAAGTGAATTTAGATGTAAACCTGGCCTAACTAATGTCTTATAATGAATATATAATTGCTCTAATTGTTTTGTAAAGGGACAATCTCATTTCTCAAGAAAAAAATTTCTGTTAAAAAAAATCTTTAGTTCAGTGTTTTAAGGCAATGTTGTACAGCTGCAATTCACGCGATAATATGAAAAACTACTTATTAATTGTTGTTTTAAATTATGTCCAACTTATATGCATACTAAATAGATTTTTTCTCTTTAAAAAAAGTAAACATTTTTTTGTGTGTAAATGTAGTAGTTGTGTGTTACAGAACTTACTTAACTTAGCAAGACAAATGTAAAAAAAAAAAAAAAAATCACAAAAAAAAATAAAACCGTTTGCATAAATGTGTTAAACATATATAGTAGATACTGTTCCGCCTCACTATGGAGCCTCCCGTGTTTGTTACTATTAATAGTGAATAGTTGTAAAAGTGTATTTTTATGCAAAAAATTGCTTGCATAAGTGATTTAAAAAATTAGATTTCTCACTTTCAGAAAAGAAAAAAGTAGCTGTTGCATCAGAACTTTGAATCAGAATGGTCTAAAATATTATGATGTCGGATTTCACTATCTTTTCTAGTTTACGAGATCCAAACGGGACGGACAGACAATCCACACAAAACTAATAGCGCCTTTTCCCCTTTCGGGGGCCGCTAAAAATAGATTTGAGGGGAAGGGGGTGGGAACAGTGGAGGATGTATTAACAGCTAATTTGTTGTCATAAACAAAAACACATTCCGTCATTTCCGTCCTTAACTGACCAATGGAGAGTTACGGCGCTTATTGAGAAAGTTGTCGGTAATCTGATGGAGATAAGATGTAGCCAGACACTATATTCAGCATATTCGAATTTAATCACTCACTCCCTGTGATCACTTTGTAAAATTAACACTTTGGATTTCCAGCTCGAAGTATGAAAAAGATTCTAGATAGATCTTTATTAATTAAACTAAAGTACAAATCCTCTTTCTAGACGAGTTTCAACTGTTGAGTATTATAATATTATTAAATAATCATAATTATAATAAAATAAAAATAAAAAATTATTATAATTTATAGACTATACTGACTATAGATCTAATCTAGATCTATATTATTAATATTAATATATATTATAATATACTAATATAAATATAGTATTAGTCTAGATCTGTATATACATTTTTATAATATAATATATGTATTTATAGATTCTATAGAATCATAGATCTAGTCATGATTGAATAATTAATAGATATATTTTAGATCTATTAGTAGTAGGCCTAATATGTAAACAGTAAATACTAATAGTAGCCGCTTAAATAGGTGTGCACAATATTTAAACTACTGTCTAGCCTAGAAACTTTTAGAATTGGTGATTGTAGTTTGCTTTAATTTTATATCAAAAAGGGAAACCTAAACCATATGTTGGGGGGTTTCAAACTAAAAAATATAAAGTTTCTTTAAACAAACTCAAAACCCCCTTAGCAGCGCTCATAAAATTTGGTCACTGTAGTTTGCTTTAGAATAATATTGAAGATGGGGGGGGGGGGGGGGGGGGGGGGGTTAAACTCAAAATTCTCTGTATGTGGGTTTTAAGCTCAAAATCCTCTGGAGGGAGTTTTCAACTTTAAGCACTCTGATGTTTTAAACTCAAAACACCATTTGGCTACACTCATAAAATTTTGTGACTGTAGTTTGCTTTAGTTTGTATTGAAGAGGTGGTTTTTAACTTTAAAATACACTGAAAGGAGATTTTGAACTCAAAACCATCTGGAGGATTTTTTAGCTTAAAGCCCTCTAGATGGGGTTTTTAAACTCAAAACCCTTCTTGGCTATGCTCATAGAATCTGATGACTGTTGTATGCTATAGTCTTTGAAGAGGGGGTTTTATCGCCCCGAAAAATTGGAGGTGGTTTTAAACTCAAAATCCCCCTTGGATACGCTCATGGAATTTGGTAACTGTGATTTGCATTATTTGTTGTTTTATAGAATAGGGGGGGGGTTTAACCTCAAAAACCCTTGGAGGGGGATTTTTAACTCAAAACCTACCTTGGCTGGCTGGGGCAAGTGATCATTTTACATTAAATTCTCACCTACAATAAACAAAATTATAACAAAAAAAAGTCATGAAATTCCACCACCCATGAGATGATCCATAGTCACTTCACAACTGAAGGTGGTCATGTATTACCAATGGATCATATCCCAAGAGCTTGAGTTAGAAGTGAGGGCAAAGGCCGAGCTCACCAGGAAAATTCCCCCGTATTCCTACTCAGCCATCCAGTTGTCTGCCATATAAATGGCCTCTAAAGGAATAGTGTGTGGATGTTTGTTGGCTTTCTTCCATGCCCACCAGTGCAATGGTCTCGGTCCTTATATAATTTGGCACCCCAACCAGGTTCTGTTATGCTTCCCCATACTGGTCTAATTATCTCTTCTAATGACCATTAGAATGACCACAGAGGCTGAAAAATATTGCTCAGGCTAGATAGGCTTAATAGACATATGATCCATATCTACTCTTCTCTTCTAATGACTAATAGGTCTAGCTGCATTTCATTTTTAAATATGATAGTCTTAAAAGTCATATATGTAGATCTACCCATTGGCTAGATCTACATTAACCACAGTCTACATTAAATAAATCTAGAGATATCTATAGTTAGATCTTGGCCTACACTACACTCTTGTTTTCAGATTAGAAACATTGTAGGTATGATCTTGATCCACATCTACACTATTTTATACTCTATACTATTACCTAGATTTAGAGAAGTCTCAATATTTATTTTAGGTATCCCAAACTACATTATGTAAAATTTGAGATCTTTAGAAGTTCAACTTAAGGTCAAAGTTGAATGGCATGAAATGCTTCTCTTGTTAACTCTAGAAGAATGCAAATAGTTCAAATAGGACCCACTGAAAATCAGATGGAGTAGCATTTTTTAAATGGAGAAATTATATAATTTATGTAATTATTAAATTTTTGTCCCTTGATAATATTTTTAGTACATTCTAATATTGGGTTAGCTAAAATTGGCATTCTTGGAATCCATAGAAAATATACAATTTTAGGTGAGGGTATGGAAGGAGAAAATATTTTATTTGAAATCACTCCACACCTCTGGGAACAAGTCTAGTTTGATGATATAATAGAACTTGTACATCAAAATAGGGGGGCTGAGATGATATCCTCCCTTTTAACTGATCCTAACCCTTTATTGGGAGGATCTAGATTTATTTGAAAATATAATGTAATCATATCTTTCCACCAAAATTGATGGCTACAGTGCAATTCAATGGTGCCATCTCTGAAAGTTTCAGAATAAACAGTGGAGTTAATCAAGGATGTGTCCTGGCCCCAACCCTCTTTGGAATACTATTTTCACTGCTAATCCACAACGCGTTTGACAAATCCACAGAAGGCATCTATCTCCATTCCAGATTAGATGGCAAACTCCTAAATATTGCCAGACTCAGAGCCAAAACTAAAATCAGAACCACCCTCATAAGAGATATGTTATTTACGGATGACGCAGCGGTAGTGGCACACATACGAGGAAATTCAGTCACTAATGTTCTGTAAAGAATATGGCTTAACTATTAGCACGAAGAAAACAAATGTTATGGGACCACCTGCTACAGCACCACCCTCCATCCTCATAGACAATAACAAGTTGGACGCCATAAATGAATTCTGCTATCTGGTATTCACAATTCAAGATGACCTGTCTCTAGAAGAGGAGATAATAAAACGCATAGGGAAGGCCAAGAGTTTGGGAAAACCAGAAGTTCACTACAGTGACCAAAATGGAAATCCACAAGGCATGCGTTATGAGTACACTACTGTATGGCAGTAAATCATGGACCACCTACGCAAAGCAAGAGAGAAAACTAAACTCATTCCATTTGCGATGTCTCTGTAGGATCTCAAAAATCACATGGAAAGAAAAAGTGTGCAATACTGAGATCCTTGCGCAAACAGGTATTCCCAGCATCTTTACAGCCCTCAGACAACGCCACTTGCACTGGCTTGGACATGTTCGCCGGATGTAGGACAATCACATCCCGAAAGTCGTCCTCTACGGACAACTCGAGACTGGTTCAAGAAAAACTGGTCGCCCCCACCTCTTACATAGATGTAAACTGACCATTGGGAAAACAGCTCTAAACCGCACCAGATGAAGAGAGACAGTGACCAAGAAAGCTATGGACAGTGAAAGAACATGGGTCTCAGCTCAGGAAGAAAAATGTACAATGCGAAAAATGGCCAGCTCATCTACCACCGAAGCAAAAGCCACCTTAGCCTGCAATATTTGTGGATGGGAGTGTCTCTCAAAAATTGTGCTCCACAGCCACATGAGGAAGTGTGCGAGATGAACCAAAGTCATTCTACTACTGAAGGAGGCCAACTAGATTTATTTCAAAAGAACACAAGGCTGTCACAAAGCAATAGAACAGGGGTGGCCAACCTATGGTGCTCCTGCCAAAAGTGGTGCATTGCACAATTACAAGTGGCACACTACACCTGAGAGTAGTGTCCTGAGTTTAAGAATATGCTGGAGGCCCCCTTAATCCAATATGAAAAAATGTGTGTGACAAAGAAATTGTTTAGTCTATAAGTATTGGTACATTTACCAAAACATTCCAAAGCATGTAGTGTACCTTTTTTTGCAAAAGCAATAATGTCATTACATAAGCAATAATGTCATTACCTAAGCAATAATGTCATTATGCTTGATTCAGTTATTAGTTTGTATAAATTATAATGTCTATAAACTCAATGATTGTACAACTTCTTAACAGAATTAAATGACATAAAGGTGTCTGAATGAACAGACAAATGTTAGATTTTCTTCTTTCCTATTATATTTAGATATATTTACATTCCAAATATAGAACATTGATCAAAATATAATCTAGTCTAGAACTTCTGCAGGTAACAGTAAATTTTATTTCTCTGAAATTCTGAGTTGCAAAGGCAGATACCAATGCATCTATTTCTACACTTGTGGCTGTTTCTAACTCAATGGAAAAATGTGTCTTACAACTTTTTGTAATAGATAATCTTGTTATCAATAGCAACTTTGAGAATGACCACTCTGCTGAACAAACTGTCCCAGTCAAAGTGAGAAATAGCATGCATGCTCTGACAATGTTTGGACAACTTGACAATGTAGTTGTCTATGGTTTAAAAAAAAAAAAAGCCAAATCTCATATTGATGAGCACTGACAAAATAGGACTTAACAAAAGTGCAATAATTATTCCATTTTTCTGTCATCCCCATGGGCTCACATGGGCCCCAATTAGTCACAAATCATGGGCCCAAGAGTAAGGAAACCTCCATGAACAAACATGGGTGCAAACAGTTTTGAAGATGCAGCATTTTATGGTACCAGTAGTAAAGTATGTAAATAAAATAAGAGTCAGAGGATTAAACAGAAGAGCATTCAGTTCATATTGTGAACTTTTATATATGGAATATGACCTCAGAAGATTATAGAAAATTGTAAAGAAACAACTGAGTCTCAATAGATTAAAAGCTAATGAATTGTCAGTTGCTGTCTGTTGTGAATTTATCTTGATAATGTATATTTCAATTAAATCTATTTAACTTGACTGTATTAAAATTTTTAAAAAATTGAAAACAGCTTAAAGTATTCATATTTAATTAGCAGTACATTTAGAAATAATTAATTAAACTTATCAATGCTTATTCAGAAATATCCATTAAGTAAAGTTTAACTTTGTGTGTGTATGAAATCCATTCCTCTACAATGTCCATTACTATCTTTGGGGTGGTTGTATAGGGACATCTGTCCAGGGTTTTGATCATATAACAAATCCCAGTCCAGTATTTAGCTGGCAGGATAATCTTATCTGCTTTGAGGTACCTGGATCGCAAAGCATGCTAGTTTTCTCAACAAAAAACTTGTGCATATAGTCAAGATTAATATTTCAAGTTAACTCAATATGCAGAATATGTACAAAGTATTGTATACTTATAAGATCAATCCATCAAAGTGAACAGAAAAGAGTACAAACTGCATTCAGAAGCTGAAACTCTTTTCTCCTTCTCTCACTAATAAAAAAAATCTTACACACACCTTTTATCCCCCTCTTCTCCCTAGAACCCATTGACCTTGATATCACAACAATTGTGATAATCAAGGTCAGTTCCTCATTGTAATGATAATAAGGCTTGTCTTCGAGTCCAAAGATAAATAAGGAATGCAGTATTTCTCTTGGCTACGCAGCCCAGCTGTGACCTACATATTTTGGCACATCCAGGGCAAGCATAATCTTTGTCCGCCGGTGGTCAATTAAGATTTTCTTTTTGACGTCTGCGCCTGTCTTCGGCAGCGGATTTTCTTTCGGCCTCAAATGTGTTTTCCGCTGCCTTTGTGAGTGACCTCCAGCTGTCTCTTTCTGAGACCGCATGCAACCAGGTGCTCTCTTCTATGTCAGCTAAGGCAAGTTGGTGCCTAAGCTGATCTTTAAAGCGTTTTTCGTGAGGCACTTCTGTTACATTGACTACCTTTTAGCTCAGCAAAAAATACTGCTTTTGGCATACATTTGTCCCACAGACGGTATACGTGCCCTGCCCAGCGTAACTGTTTAAAGAGTGGTATTGGTCAGCCTGAGCCAAATTTCATTTTAAAAATAATTTGCCTAGTCTGGAGGCAATGCAGTAATTTATATAATTTGTCCTCATTATAGAAACTTACTTTAAGACTGAAAATTACAAAGAATCTAAAAATGTACTTTTTTAGATTTTCTTTTAAATGAAGGTTGTTTGGCAGACTGTTAGCTTGCTTAGGGTTACTAGGAATAGAACTTTATCTAAAAGTAAGTAGTTATACTATTACAGCAAACAGAGAAGAAATAACTAGTGTTAACTTTATAAGTTGCAAAATAAAAATATTAGAGCCTTTTAACCAAATTGCTTGTGTATAGTGCTCAGAGTGCTATGGTCCAATCTCTAATGTGTGTGTATGTGGGAGGTATATGGGGGAAAAGTTTCCATACTACATTTAGGCACTTAGCAAATACAACTCAGAAGAGTAAGGATTTGAACTCATGCCCCTTGACAGGAAGCAGAGCAGTTTTTGTCACCCAGCCACACATTCCATTTGTGTTTTTCAAAGAGGAACACGTGACAATTTTTATCTATATGAATACAAGATTGTAGTTGTAGTTGAAATCAATTTAAACAAAAGGAAATTCACTTTCCTTAACCACAATACAAATGTAGAGCTAGAATTCTATTCTCATCTTTTTTTTTTCTTCTAATGAATGAACTTTAAATATATTCCTAGTTTTATATTTTTTATTCCAGTGGTCCTAGAAACTTTGTGTCAACTTGAGTAGACTATATAAAGGTCATGTACAATATTTTCTACACAATATAGTTTGGATTTAATTTTTTTTCTAATCAAAGTTTTAATTCACATTCTCATTTTCTTTTCTATCTTCTCTGCTCTGTAGAAGTTCAAGATTGCTACATTTTGGCACACATTTGTATGTCAAGGATGATCAAACTATTTCACTTTCACCTTCCTTTCCTATTTCTATTGTACTTCCATCAATTAATTTTGCTAACAAGTTAAGTTCATCTTTAATGTAACAATTTGTGTTCTAATTTTGATGTTTTAACTATTTGCATTTCAGTTTATTGTTTCCCTTTTGTTCAGGGTTATTGTACTGTGTTCATAATTTTTAATAATTGTGACACACACATACAACTCACTTATGCATAACAAACACATACAAACATATGCATACATATAAATACATACATGTACACATATACATACATATATGCACAACAAACATACAGACACATGCATACAATACAAACTGGTAAACATACAACACACATACATGCACACACACACATGCATACACACATGCATACACACACATATATACATATATACACACACATACACACAAACATGCATACTTCCAACACACAAACACATGCATACACATACATACATACACAAATGCATACACATACAGATACACATACAGACACACTTACAGACACACATGCATATACATACTCACACAAACACATATACTCATACACTTATACTAATAATGTTTACTAATGCCTTTTACTTTTGCCTCTATTGTCATCTTTCTTTTCAAGTTTTGATCAGTCCCAGAGGGAATCACTTAATTTTTTCCTTGTCTTCTGGGGTGTTTTGTTGATAACCTCATTTGAGGAAACCATCCCTGATACTGGTAGCATATAGTGGCTCTATTGGTAGGGTCTTATCCCTCTGTGGGTATTGGTAAACCTGCAGTGGCAGACTAGATGGAAGCCAGTCCTTCCCAAGGTCATCAGTGTATTGTCTTGATGAAGGTGTTAGTACATTTTGTACCTTGTGACTATCATCATAGTCACTCTTGGCTAGGGACTGATAGTGTGCTGTCAACATCTCTGCTTTGGATATCATGTCTTGTTATCTGTTACTGAGCTAATGGTGGATGCATATCAGGTCACAGTTCTCGATTTTCAAACAATCTCCATTTCTTTAGGGGGAGGAGCTCTCCCTAAAATTCAATCTAGACTGATGCTCTATATATTAAAGGAGAGTGCTGGGTAAAGATACAAGGAGAAGAAAACCAGTATATCATGCTAAAAGTCTACACAAACAAGGAAAGCTAGAAGAGTTCAGACTTACATAGAGGAATGATATATGAATAGCATATACAACTTATGATCAAGGTACATTGTGAAGGTCCAATGTTTGAGATTTGTTGGGGAAAAAGTTTCATACCTTTATGCCATGGACAAAGAAATTCTAAAGTCATAGAGTCTGTAAACAAATATGGTCTAATCTGACCTTTAGCTTTCACAAATGGGACCAAACAGTTAGTTGTCATGAGTTTGGACCCTTCATTTTGATATTATTCAGTTGGACTTACTACTAGCATACAATGGCAAAAAATGCTGGCATGATTCCTTGACTAAAATAATCCGCCTAAGGAATATAAAACTGACTACTGAACATGGACCAAAATGAAACCCCAAAAAATAACAAGAATTGAATTAAAAGAACACATTTGCATAATGCAAGCTCTTGTCACATTAAAAATTAAATACAGAACTAACATTATTTTCAAAAATGGAACAAATTTTGTACCAAAAGGAAAATGCATAAACTGATTAATCTCTACTCACAATTTGAAGTGATGAAATTTGAGCTTGTCAAGATTATTTTGTTGGAGAGCAAGTTCCTTACTTATGTTGAAGTCATGAAGTATAAGCCTGTTGGAGAGAAAGTTCTTATACTTATTTTGAAATGAAGTATAAGCCTGTTAGAAAGTTCTGATACTTATTTTGAAGTCATGAAGTATAAGCCTGTTGGAGAGAAAGTTCTTATACTTATTTTGAAGTCATGAAGTATACGCCTGTTGGAAAGATACTTATTTTGAAGTCATGAAGTATAAGCCTGTTGGAGAGCATTGTCCATACTTATTGTCAAGTTATGAAGTTTGAGCTTGTTGGGGAGCAGTTTCATACTTTTTTTGAAGTCATGATGTATAAGAATGTTTGACAGCAGGTTTCATACTTATTGTCTAGTCTTGAAGTTTGAGCCTGTCAAGGAGCAAGATCCTTACTTATGTTGAAGTCATGAAGTTTAAGCACATTGGAGAGCATGGTCCATACTAATTATTAAGTCTTGAAGTTTGAGCTTGTCAAGGAGCAAGTTCCATTCTTTCATGCTATGTGTACACAGATCTTAAGTCCATAAGTTTCTAGAGAAATATCAAACCTTTTCTGTTTAGCTGATAATAGAGGGCAGCATTAAATCAAATAGAAATTCTTATCTACCTAAGGAACCTAACAGTTAATAGCAATGAGCTTGGACCTGCCATCTTTGAAATATTACTTTTGGTTCCAATTAGATTGACCCAAAATAAAAAATCCCAGTCTTCAAGAGGATACAAACCCGGGACACCGGTTCAGAAGCCAAGTGCTTTACTGCTTAGCCACAGCACCTCCTGGGATACTAAAAGCTTCAAAGCCTGTTATACTTTTTTAACCCAATTACTACTTCAATTGAGCACATTGGATCAGGTGTGAGCTTAGTCAATGAAGTCAATGCAAACAATGATTAATGAAACACAGAATCTTAAGGCTAAGTCTGTTGACAAGTTGAACATTGATAGAATGGGGGATAAACCTGTATAGTATCTATTCCAACAAAATACAGTACTGTATTTTTAACAAGAGGAATAGGCTCATGTCAGTTTTATTACAGGCTTTTAATGTTTGGACAGATTTAATTCTTAATAGAGAATGGCCAAGCCATATTGAAAATGATGCTAAGTAAAATATACATGATATATGATCTGGTTTTCTTCTCCTGATCTTTTGATACCCTAATGTTTTTGCATTTCATCCATACAAGTGAAGAATAATCTGGCCCCCCCCCCCCCCCCCCCCCAACAACCCCTATAATGCAAGTCAACAGCCCTATGACGATTTTAATTTAAAAGAAAATATTCACATGAAATTTATATATAGTTTTAAGGCCAGAAAATCAAGCCTGGAACAGTAAAAAAAAAATGTGCTCCCTTGAAAGCTTTGATCATGATGATTTGAAAAAAGATCTTGTTCATTAAATATTATAGACAAGTTTTGCTATTTTTGAACTTTATAAAAAGTTTGTAAAATATGTTGCTGTCTATAGTGATTGTTTGTAAATCGAGATCTGTTTAATTGATGATTGGTCATAAGGAAAAACAAAGAAGGTGTGGACTTCAATTATTTCTACTAAAATTAGACTTTTGATATTGAGTTAGTCTGAAAGTTTTTTTTTTGTTTTTTTTTTAGATAAAGTTTAAAAAAATGCTCAACCTAATTTGACTAATTAAATAACTTATGGAAAATTGCACAAAATCAAACAGTCTGTAAACTAATGGGCATGGTAAACTATGGACTTGAAGACAATATTTGGTGAAGCATTCCTTGTTTATTGATGTACTATGTCAGTTTTGTTTCGTACTTAAAACTAACAATAACTTGACTAGGGGCAACAATGACATCTGACAGTTTCTTGCACCAAAGTGAGAGACTAACAAAAGATTCTTAAATGTGAAAATTAATCATATAATAATATGAAATATATACAAAGAGGTTGGCATAGAATTAATTGTGAGAATCAAATAATACATTATTTAACATTTGTAACAGCTGGACATCTTAAGTTAAAACAGAACAATACATTCTGCCTATTGTGATGCCATGCTAACAGTGGGTTAGCCAATTTCTTCAACATCCTACTATTTTCTGGTCTAAGTCCCTGAGGTAAAGATAAGTGACCCTATAACTGGTATTCTACAAAGAAAACTGCAAATAAAAAACAAGAAGCTACACCATTATCTAAACATAAGGGACCAGAAAGGCCAAAAGGTCCCAAAGAAATCTCCAAATGCAGGAATACAGCCTACAGCTCCAAAGCAGAAAATGTTAAAGCAAACAATTTTGCACATTTTGTAACTGTGGCTCATTATCACATTGTGCACACAAAAAGATTCACTGCACAGAATATGCACCACTAATGTGATGTTTTTTTGTCAGAAGGAGTGGGTACATTATTACATCAACTTTCAAAATACAAGACACATGATGTTTATAAAAACAAGTGTAGTAGTAGAGCCATGGTTGCTAAAGTGACTCAAGTTTAAATCCTAGTGTGAATACCTGTTACTTGTTGGCTTTAGGAAAAAAAAACATGTCTTCTTCTTCTAGCCAGCTTTTTGCTGCTGAGCAGTAAGCTCTTTTGTAAACTGTGCCAAGGAATAATAGTGTGCTGTTTTCTTCACTTGTTCAGCACTGCAATAGAAAGTGTTGGTTATGTTAGGTTGTGGTAGTAGGGTCTGACTATGGTGGATTAAGATGAGGCATTCAAAGAGGATATACTTTGCGGTTTCATATGGGTGGGTACAGTCTAGAAAAGGGGAGATACGTGAGATTAGTTCTGTTAAGATTTAAAGGTATGGGTCCTAATCTTTGCTGGAAGAATGTAGTTTGCTCTTTGTGGGGCAAAAAGTTACTACTGTTTACTTTTTTTGGAATGGTCATTTCTTTGTACATAGCTCTGCCTGTTTCCTGATGCCCATTGGTTGAGCCACTCCTTGTTGACTAACATTGACCTTAGGGTTTGGTAGTTAATAGGTCTATCTGATTGTTCCTTAGATGACACCACTTTTGATAGGCTAACAGCCTTTTCAATTCCCATGATGCCTATGTGTTCGGGGGTCCACTGTAATATGATTGTAATATTTGATTTTGACATCATATAATAGATTATCACGATTAGTGTTGTCAACAATTTTAGGCTGGATGAGGTGTTGCTAAGTCTGTAAAGCTTCACTTAAAAAGAATTTAATCAGAAACTTTATTTCTACATTGTGTTTTTTCAACTGTACTGTAATGTTTCCATTAGAGTCTACAAAAGCTGAATAGGTCTTTTTAAAGGAAAATCATCTCCTTATAGCAACTAATTTCTGATAGAGACAACATAATGATTTATACCATATATTTTAGTCTTTAAATTAGTGTTTGAACTTTAGAATATCTTCTTTAGCTTTTTGTTTTTAAGTCTTTTTTTTTAAAATTTTTTATTGTGAAAGAAGGGCATCTTCAAATACAATAACAAAAGTACAAAATGAAGAAAAATGAATTGAAATAAATCTTTAAGGAACTTTATTACTAATGATACTATTAATTTAATAAACAAGGTTTGCTTCATCTATAGTCTTAAGCTTTGTCTTTGATATTTATCATAAATTATTTCCTAGAAGAAAATATTTACTATTAAGAACAAATCCTTCTAAACTGTTTCTAATAGTTTTCTCAGCAATGATTTCATTCAGTAGTTTCTCCTGATTCTCCTTCTCTTTGGTAGTACTTTGGGAGCTCAAAAAGTAACTCAGCTTTGCTGCTTACATTGTTTTCATCTCTGAATTTCTATCTCTTCAGTCTTAATGCTTTATTAGGCTGATATGTTTTCTATTTTATTATTCTATTTTATGCTGATATTCCAAACCAAAACAAATCATTTCCTGTATTACTATATATTACTTCATGAAGTGCTTCAGTTTTGTACTTTCTCTAACTGTACTTTTTGTTGATCTGTGCTTCTCTTGGGGAGGGGGAGTTATGACCAACTTCGGAAGATGAATAGAGCTTTTTTTCCATTGCATTACTTTAGTCATTTCTTTTTCTATTTCTTGTTGATCTGTGCTTCTCTTGGGGAGGGGGAGTTCTGACCAACCAAGATAAATAGGTCTTTTTTTAGTGCTTTACTTCTGTAATTTCTGTTCTAATTTGATTCTTTAACTGATGTATTTGTTGATCTGTGCTTTACTTGGGGAGGTAGAGTTCAGACTGGCTTACAGAAGATAAAGAGCTTTTTTTTTTTTTTTCAAGGCTTTACTCAAGTAATGTCTTTTGCTATTTCTTTCTTTAACAGATCTTTCAATTTCTTCTCTTGGAGGATGAATGATGAGATAAATCTTTATATCAACATTAACAACTACAGAATATTCTTGTTAGGTCTATTATATTTTTCTTGTTAGGTCTATTATATTTTTCTTGTTAGGTCTATTATATGCATGAAACAATTATTAGCAGCATAATACCTTACAATTTTTCTTTGAATTATTCAGTAATATTTATATTGTTATTCATTCTATAAAAATCTGTAAGATCTGTAAATCTGCAATCACACTTCTGTAATGCAAAAGGTCCTTTTTAGAACCTTTACCTGCCTATTGAAAGCAAAAAGATCCTGAAACAAGTTTCTCTTTGTGAAAAGTGAATTAGATCAATTTAGACAACTAGATATGTTAAGCAGCTCATTTTAAGCACTAGTTTTCTCCCAAAGGAAGTAAAGTGCAACTGATTCAACATTTATGAAGAATTAGAACAAAATGTATAGAATATATTTAACAATAGCAACAGTAGCTAAAATGGTTCTTTTTAGGGCCCAGTTCCTGCCTGGTAACTATAAAGTGATCAAATCAACATGAAATATATTTATTGACAGCTACAAAAGAAAACAGGATTATCAATCCACAGCCTAATAAAAGACAATATTGTGACACTATTTTTGTAGCAACTTGAAACAGAAGAACTATGCCACTTACAACATTACTTTAACTCCTTTTATAACTAGAACAGATCTTATCTTATATAACAAAGGTTCTTTTTAGAACCAGGACCTAAACATAATCCTATGCTTGGGATATGATTTCTATAAAAGGTCTTTTTCAAGGCCAGGTTCTTTTAAGGACCAGTACCCAAGTTTTAGTCCTAAGCTTGGAAAACGATTTTTTTAATAAAAGGTCTTTTTCAAGGCCAGGAACCATGTTATTCAATAGCTGAGACTGTGGTCTTCATTTGAGCCAAGCTAACATGGACAAGCCAGGAGGACAAGTGAATTGAATTGTCTATATTGATCTTTTGCTTTTCTTGAGGAGGGAGAGCACACATTGATATCAAAAACTACAGATACTAAGCAAGGTTCTTTTTAGAACTACAGTAAGCTCTGAGCTCCTGAACTGCCTGGACTACTTTGACTGTATAGAACTTACATTTGACTTCAACACAAGGCTCTTACAGTGGTTTACCTAGTTAACACTTGTTCATTATCACCATCATCATCTTTCCTTTGTGTACCTCATAAAACATAGGGCCTAAGTAAAAATATCCCACTCTCCGCAGTATCTTGTTAGTTTTTTAATGGCTTTCCAGCTCTTTCCTACCCTCTCAGCTTCATCTAGGACACTCTATCACCACATTCATTTTGGTTTTCCTCTGCATCATGTGCCCTGGGGGGTTCCACTCTAAGGTCTGTCTAGCTCTGTTGTTGGTATCTTTTCTAAGGATGTGACTAATCCATTTCCACTTTCTAAGATCTGCACCACCTATATTTCTCTGTTCACCCATCTTACACAGTTTGGTGTTTTCTATTTTGTCATACCACTGTATTTTGCAAGACATTTGTTGATGATCTGTACTGTTGTTGCTTCAGTTGTTCTCCATGTTTCAGAACCATACAGTTGGACCACCTCAACAGAGTTAAAGATTCTTATTTTAGTCTTGTTAGAGATGTGAAGAGATTTCCGGGTTGGTTTTTGGTGTGTAAATATCTGATGCACTAAATTTATATGATGTTAAATGTCTTCATGTGTTTCACTTGATACACTGACTAAATTCCTAAAATGCTAAATACTTTTTTAGATAAAGGACTGTCTTCATCATTTTCATTTTATATTTTTGTAAATAGTTTGATTTGAAGAAATAATTTATTAGATATCTGTCAAAGAAAGAGTCTTTGATAACCTTGATTATTAAATCATGTTCAAATGGGACATTGAGGGCTATAGTTAATATATAGTTATTATAGTAAATCAAAATGTGCAGGAAATAATAAAATAATAACACTTACGCAATATTTCATAGTTCATGAGAAAAAAACAACAACACATGTTGAGTTCAGGTTTCTTATAAAACGAAAACAACAAACTATTTCTATTAAGTAGTTTATGCAGAATCCAATTTAAATGAATGGATTGCCAAGACTACTGTGGTACTTTCAAAGCTCAACAATGGTAGTGAATATTTTTAATATTATGCATCCATTCTATCATAGCATGCATTCTTGTTCAATAACTTTAAAAAAAAGAATGGTTTTGTGGGAGTAGTATCTATTATACATTTTTCAACTGCATTTACTTTGTTGGTAGAACCAGCCATTTTCATCAGCTTGCTTGTCTTCCAGAGCTTTTTCACTGTTCATAGTTTTCTTTGTCATAACCACTCTCCTTGTGATGCTGTCTTGAGCTATGTCTTTCAAGTAGTCAACACTGATGCCCACTGCTTTTAGTTCCCTATTGATTAACATCACATTTCTGATGTGGGGGCTACCAGTTTTGTCTTGTGCCCATCTCAGGGTGTCCATAGAGAATGACTTTTGAGTTATTTCTCCTCTATGTACCATGTATAATCAAGCCAATGTAGGTGGCATTGTCATAGACGGGGTAGAGGATGGCAAGAATGAAATTTTCTTTCTTGCTTTGCATAAGTGGTCCATGACTCACTTGCCCTACTGTACTCAAGAGTGCCTAAAAAATATTTTGAATCCTGGAATAAAATTATTTGCTTCCATAGGGATTTGAACTTGAGACTACTCATTTCAGCAACCAAGTGTCTACAACCAAGTGTCTACAACCACTCAGCAAGTTATCTTAGACAATTAGCATTCTTGGGGAAAAAACAACTTATTACTAAGACAGTTGCTGGTCATGATGATTAAATGCCTGCTAATCCAGACAGTTTGAAACAAAAGTTAAATCAGTGGAGCTGTTTATGAAGAGTTTATTGATTTACTATGTCAGGTTTCTTTAGTGCATCCCAGTATAAAGAAGGATTGGTTATTAGAATAATTGCCTCACAGCTTTTAAAAAATGTAAACCCAGTTGTATAGCCATCATCCATCCTCAGTACCTTTAAAGCATCACTTGGCAAGGTACATTTTCATGAATAATAAAGGAAAACTAACAGTGGGATTTCAAGATGGGTTACCTTAAGAAAGGCAGAAAAAGAAACCTTCATACTTAAATGATCAGGCAGTGATATAAGACTAAGAGTGTTTACCAACAAAAACTAATTACATAGGACCTGACATGTGCCCACTACATCCTCAGTGTCAGGTGACAATTCAGGATGTCCAAAGTCCAGGTGTCCTCAGCATGTCATTGATCCTCATCCATCGGTGACTATGGTATGTGTTGTGTGGAGTACAAGATGTATGACTCTATACCTTTATTAAGAAGATGACCTTTGGTTGGTTGGTGCTGACCATCTGGCTGACCACTGCTTTAGGTTTATCAATACCTGACAGAGGGCTAAGATTTCTGCTGATAAAGCTACTTATGCACCAGTATTTTGGATGGGGACCTCTGAAGGTTATGAGCAAACACACAAAGATAGGAACGCTGAAGTGTTTCTCAATTTCATCATCCTATGTGTGTCATTCTGTATTCCAATCTTTCGGCTTATTTCATGCTCTACATCTTTTTCCCTTTCTTTTGCTTTACTAAACTTTTTATTTACTATAAATTAGTTTAGATCATATATAAGTTTATATGCTTTTATACAAATCCACTAATAGACAATCTTTTTCTTTAAGTTTGTTTTCAGTTTATTGTCAAGGCAAGATATATCAAGATCAAGACACAACCAAAGTACCTAACTAGTTTTCATGACTCTGAAAAAATTTTTCTTATTTTTTTTTTAGAAAGTTTATTTTCAGCTTGTGTTTGCTAAAGTGGTATTGGGATACATAAGGACAATATTTGAGAGGAGGTCTGACAAGTAAGTTATTTTTCCATTGATATAGACAATTTAAACTTACAGTTTCAATCAGAACTTAAGAAACACTATAAATTAAATTACTGTTCAGATTACAAAAAAATATCTTCCATACACTTGTAAGTTGCCCCTGAGTGTTACACTTAAAATCACTTCTAAAGTGCATTCACAAAGAAACAAACATTATAGTTTATCTAGTAAAAACCAGGCATAGATTTGTTTATCATTTAAACTAGAAGCAAATATACAAACTTTCATTGAAACATTTCTTGGTACAGGCCCATCTGTTTTTTATCATATGTTTTTAAAATGAAATTGCAAACAGCATATTTATTTTTTAAACCTAAAGGTACACTCTTGGTAACAAATAAGAATATTTTTTTTCTGAGCATTGTTAAGATAATAAATTTTAACAGATAGACAAAAAAAAAGGTTGCAAAAAAAATATAATTAACAGGATTGCTTTTTTAACAGTACTATAGTATTTTTTAGGTTGAATTATTTTTTGTGTAATACATTTTAAAGAAAAGGAAAAATTTAGAATTACATAAGTAGCAATAGTACCATTTTTCTTTAAACTGGTGGCTTTAAAATCAAAATCACATAAACATTAGTAGCTTTTCCTTCAGGGATTCTCTTAACATTAATCAATAGGTTTAATTTTAAAATGTTAAGTTTGTAATTACAAAAGTTTCCTTTTTAGACCTTGTGATCAATAGGGCAGATTATGTCACATTAATCTGTTTCTTTTGCCAATGGTTAATGAGTAGGGTGTCATGTGGCCAGTACAATGATCAAATGCTCTTACTTTCACCAACTAAAGTCAGATACCCATTAGAGTTAGGCGGAATCAGAGGCACCCTTAAAATCAGGAAAGTCAAAATCCCAGTCTTCACAGAGATTGAAAACCAGCACTTAAGATTCTAAAGTCAAGCACTTAACCACTAAGTCACCACGCCCCAATTTGTAACTATAGTCTTCTGTTAAATTAAATGAATATTTTTCTACAAGGTCATAGAGAAATCTCACCATCTATAATACTATTACAACCTACTGATAAGGTTTCCATTCCAAATCTTTTTCCCAACATAATTAGTCTTTTTCTATCACTAACCCTAAGAAGGAAAGGATGCCAGTTTTCAAGAACATAATATGTAACTGAGACATGGTGATTAAGGTGAATTGTAAACAAAAATTTAGACATGGATAATTGCATTTGCAGGTCTGTGTTTGTATCTTCATTCCGTAAAGAGTATCGACTCCTTAATAATTAGTCTTTTCTTTCCCAGGTGAAGGAACATGGAAGGAAAGGATGCCAGCCATCAAGAACTTAACATGTCACTGAGACATGGTGATTAAGGTGAAGTTGATTTTTTTCTCATTTATGAAGAGGCCTGCATGGTAGTGGAGTTATTGCACACTCTGCTGCTTACCTGGTTGTCTGAGGTTAAAATCTTGGTTGTAATGACCAGATTTCTTCTTGGGACAAGAGTTAACCCAGCTCTAAATGGGTACCTGGCATCAGCTGGGGAAAACAAAGAGTTTGTTGTTTGGAATGCAACACTCTGGCGGAGTCCTTTCCCTCAGAAATAGGTTGCCCAACATACTGTAAGGTATGAAGGGTTAATTTCTGTGAGGTTTGTTCTTGTACACATCTTTCCTTAACTCTGCATCACCAGCATACAAATGCTGTTCTCCTGTATAGCGACACATCTTTTCTCCACTCTGGGTTATTTGAGACATAGAGTTAAAAGAAATACAGCCTTAAGTTTCTTAATGCTGCTTTTTCTTAGGTTAGGTTAGCTTAGATATAAAAGAAATACAGACTTAGGTGCTTAGGTCTGCCATTTCTTATTCTGTTAAGATGATTTAAAAGAGGTATAACTTTGGGTGCTCAAGGTTGTAATCTCTTCAATTTGGCAGCTGATAGATGGATTCTATAGTTCTGAAAAGGACTATGACCCATTCTGTTGTGCAGCCAATTTTACTAGATGGGGCCTGGGTAGTGATTTGTTTTGTAGGATAATGGTTGGGATTTGAGTGGAGAAACACATACTTTCATACAAACATATTCTAACACAACAGTAGTGACATACATTAGTGTAACTGTTCACACAACAGTATGTGTGAATAGGGTTTGTGGAGTAGATGTTTAATTTATTTGTCTTAAGTTATTGACTTGAGGAGAATATGTCTAACTCTTTTAGTTTCAAAGCTTTTCTTTCAGCTGATGTGGTTCCCGTTCCAAGGCTCTCTAGTTTGGAATGTGTTACAGGTAAAAAAATTTTTTTATCCATTTAAATCTTTGTTAGTTTTGAGTAGAATGAATGATAAACAAAAATTTAGACATGAATAATTGCATTTGCAGGTCTGTGTTTGTATCTTCATTCCGTAAAGAGTATCGACTCCTTAATAATTAGTCTTTTCTTTCCCAGGTGAAGGAACATGGAAGGAAAGGATGCCAGCCATCAAGAACTTAACATGTCACTGAGACATGGTGATTAAGGTGAAGTTGATTTTTTTCTCATTTATGAAGAGGCCTGCATGGTAGTGGAGTTATGCACACTCTGCTGCTTACCTGGTTGTCTGAGGTTAAAATCTTGGTTATAATGACCAGATTTCTTCTTGGGACAAGAGTTAACCCAGCTCTAAAAGGGTACTTGGCATCAGCTGGGGAAAACAAAGAGTTTGTTGTTTGGAATGCAACACTCTGGCGGAGTCCTTTCCCTCAGAAATAGGTTGCCCAACATACTGTAAGGTATGAAGGGTTAATTTCTGTGAGGTTTGTTCTTGTACACATCTTTCCTTAACTCTGCATCACCAGCATACAAATGCTGTTCTCCTGTATAGCGACACATCTTTTCTCCACTCTGGGTTATTTGAGACATAGAGTTAAAAGAAATACAGCCTTAAGTTTCTTAATGCTGCTTTTTCTTAGGTTAGGTTAGCTTAGATATAAAAGAAATACAGACTTAGGTGCTTAGGTCTGCCATTTCTTATTCTGTTAAGATGATTTAAAAGAGGTATAACTTTGGGTGCTCAAGGTTGTAATCTCTTCAATTTGGCAGCTGATAGATGGATTCTATAGTTCTGAAAAGGACTATGACCCATTCTGTTGTGCAGCCAATTTTACTAGATGGGGCCTGGGTAGTGATTTGTTTTGTAGGATAATGGTTGGGATTTGAGTGGAGAAACACATACTTTCATACAAACATATTCTAACACAACAGTAGTGACATACATTAGTGTAACTGTTCACACAACAGTATGTGTGAATAGGGTTTGTGGAGTAGATGTTTAATTTATTTGTCTTAAGTTATTGACTTGAGGAGAATATGTCTAACTCTTTTAGTTTCAAAGCTTTTCTTTCAGCTGATGTGGTTCCCGTTCCAAGGCTCTCTAGTTTGGAATGTGTTACAGGTAAAAAAAAATTTTTATCCATTTAAATCTTTGTTAGTTTTGAGTAGAATGAATGATAAACAAAAATTTAGACATGAATAATTGCATTTGCAGCTCTGTGTTTGTATCTTCATTCCGTAAAGAGTATCGACTCCTTAATAATTAGTCTTTTCTTTCCCAGGTGAAGGAACATGGAAGGAAAGGATGCCAGCCATCAAGAACTTAACATGTCACTGAGACATGGTGATTAAGGTGAAGTTGATTTTTTTCTCATTTATGAAGAGGCCTGCATGGTAGTGGAGTTATTGCACACTCTGCTGCTTACCTGGTTGTCTGAGGTTAAAATCTTGGTTGTAATGATCAGATTTCTTCTTGGGACAAGAGTTAACCCAGCTCTAAATGGGTACCTGGCATCAGCTGGGGAAAACAAAGAGTTTGTTGTTTGGAATGCAACACTCTGGCGGAGTCCTTTCCCTCAGAAATAGGTTGCCCAACATACTGTAAGGTATGAAGGGTTAATTTCTGTGAGGTTTGTTCTTGTACACATCTTTCCTTAACTCTGCATCACCAGCATACAAATGCTGTTCTCCTGTATAGCGACACATCTTTTCTCCACTCTGGGTTATTTGAGACATAGAGTTAAAAGAAATACAGCCTTAAGTTTCTTAATGCTGCTTTTTCTTAGGTTAGGTTAGCTTAGATATAAAAGAAATACAGACTTAGGTGCTTAGGTCTGCCATTTCTTATTCTGTTAAGATGATTTAAAAGAGGTATAACTTTGGGTGCTCAAGGTTGTAATCTCTTCAATTTGGCAGCTGATAGATGGATTCTATAGTTCTGAAAAGGACTATGACCCATTCTGTTGTGCAGCCAATTTTACTAGATGGGGCCTGGGTAGTGATTTGTTTTGTAGGATAATGGTTGGGATTTGAGTGGAGAAACACATACTTTCATACAAACATATTCTAACACAACAGTAGTGACATACATTAGTGTAACTGTTCACACAACAGTATGTGTGAATAGGGTTTGTGGAGTAGATGTTTAATTTATTTGTCTTAAGTTATTGACTTGAGGAGAATATGTCTAACTCTTTTAGTTTCAAAGCTTTTCTTTCAGCTGATGTGGTTCCCGTTCCAAGGCTCTCTAGTTTGGAATGTGTTACAGGTAAAAAAAAATTTTTATCCATTTAAATCTTTGTTAGTTTTGAGTAGAATGAATGATAAACAAAAATTTAGACATGAATAATTGCATTTGCAGGTCTGTGTTTGTATCTTCATTCTGTAAAGAGTATCGACTCCTTAATAATTAGTCTTTTCTTTCCCAGGTGAAGGAACATGGAAGGAAAGGATGCCAGCCATCAAGAACTTAACATGTCACTGAGACATGGTGATTAAGGTGAAGTTGATTTTTTTCTCATTTATGAAGAGGCCTGCATGGTAGTGGAGTTATTGCACACTCTGCTGCTTACCTGGTTGTCTGAGGTTAAAATCTTGGTTGTAATGACCAGATTTCTTCTTGGGACAAGAGTTAACCCAGCTCTAAATGGGTACCTGGCATCAGCTGGGGAAAACAAAGAGTTTGTTGTTTGGAATGCAACACTCTGGCGGAGTCCTTTCCCTCAGAAATAGGTTGCCCAACATACTGTAAGGTATGAAGGGTTAATTTCTGTGAGGTTTGTTCTTGTACACATCTTTCCTTAACTCTGCATCACCAGCATACAAATGCTGTTCTCCTGTATAGCGACACATCTTTTCTCCACTCTGGGTTATTTGAGACATAGAGTTAAAAGAAATACAGCCTTAAGTTTCTTAATGCTGCTTTTTCTTAGGTTAGGTTAGCTTAGATATAAAAGAAATACAGACTTAGGTGCTTAGGTCTGCCATTTCTTATTCTGTTAAGATGATTTAAAAGAGGTATAACTTTGGGTGCTCAAGGTTGTAATCTCTTCAATTTGGCAGCTGATAGATGGATTCTATAGTTCTGAAAAGGACTATGACCCATTCTGTTGTGCAGCCAATTTTACTAGATGGGGCCTGGGTAGTGATTTGTTTTGTAGGATAATGGTTGGGATTTGAGTGGAGAAACACATACTTTCATACAAACATATTCTAACACAACAGTAGTGACATACATTAGTGTAACTGTTCACACAACAGTATGTGTGAATAGGGTTTGTGGAGTAGATGTTTAATTTATTTGTCTTAAGTTATTGACTTGAGGAGAATATGTCTAACTCTTTTAGTTTCAAAGCTTTTCTTTCAGCTGATGTGGTTCCCGTTCCAAGGCTCTCTAGTTTGGAATGTGTTACAGGTAAAAAAAAATTTTTATCCATTTAAATCTTTGTTAGTTTTGAGTAGAATGAATGATAAACAAAAATTTAGACATGAATAATTGCATTTGCAGCTCTGTGTTTGTATCTTCATTCCGTAAAGAGTATCGACTCCTTAATAATTAGTCTTTTCTTTCCCAGGTGAAGGAACATGGAAGGAAAGGATGCCAGCCATCAAGAACTTAACATGTCACTGAGACATGGTGATTAAGGTGAAGTTGATTTTTTTCTCATTTATGAAGAGGCCTGCATGGTAGTGGAGTTATTGCACACTCTGCTGCTTACCTGGTTGTCTGAGGTTAAAATCTTGGTTGTAATGATCAGATTTCTTCTTGGGACAAGAGTTAACCCAGCTCTAAATGGGTACCTGGCATCAGCTGGGGAAAACAAAGAGTTTGTTGTTTGGAATGCAACACTCTGGCGGAGTCCTTTCCCTCAGAAATAGGTTGCCCAACATACTGTAAGGTATGAAGGGTTAATTTCTGTGAGGTTTGTTCTTGTACACATCTTTCCTTAACTCTGCATCACCAGCATACAAATGCTGTTCTCCTGTATAGCGACACATCTTTTCTCCACTCTGGGTTATTTGAGACATAGAGTTAAAAGAAATACAGCCTTAAGTTTCTTAATGCTGCTTTTTCTTAGGTTAGGTTAGCTTAGATATAAAAGAAATACAGACTTAGGTGCTTAGGTCTGCCATTTCTTATTCTGTTAAGATGATTTAAAAGAGGTATAACTTTGGGTGCTCAAGGTTGTAATCTCTTCAATTTGGCAGCTGATAGATGGATTCTATAGTTCTGAAAAGGACTATGACCCATTCTGTTGTGCAGCCAATTTTACTAGATGGGGCCTGGGTAGTGATTTGTTTTGTAGGATAATGGTTGGGATTTGAGTGGAGAAACACATACTTTCATACAAACATATTCTAACACAACAGTAGTGACATACATTAGTGTAACTGTTCACACAACAGTATGTGTGAATAGGGTTTGTGGAGTAGATGTTTAATTTATTTGTCTTAAGTTATTGACTTGAGGAGAATATGTCTAACTCTTTTAGTTTCAAAGCTTTTCTTTCAGCTGATGTGGTTCCCGTTCCAAGGCTCTCTAGTTTGGAATGTGTTACAGGTAAAAAAAAATTTTTATCCATTTAAATCTTTGTTAGTTTTGAGTAGAATGAATGATAAACAAAAATTTAGACATGAATAATTGCATTTGCAGGTCTGTGTTTGTATCTTCATTCCGTAAAGAGTATCGACTCCTTAATAATTAGTCTTTTCTTTCCCAGGTGAAGGAACATGGAAGGAAAGGATGCCAGCCATCAAGAACTTAACATGTCACTGAGACATGGTGATTAAGGTGAAGTTGATTTTTTTCCCATTTATGAAGAGGCCTGCATGGTAGTGGAGTTATTGCACACTCTGCTGCTTACCTGGTTGTCTGAGGTTAAAATCTTGGTTGTAATGACCAGATTTCTTCTTGGGACAAGAGTTAACCCAGCTCTAAATGGGTACCTGGCATCAGCTGGGGAAAACAAAGAGTTTGTTGTTTGGAATGCAACACTCTGGCGGAGTCCTTTCCCTCAGAAATAGGTTGCCCAACATACTGTAAGGTATGAAGGGTTAATTTCTGTGAGGTTTGTTCTTGTACACATCTTTCCTTAACTCTGCATCACCAGCATACAAATGCTGTTCTCCTGTATAGCGACACATCTTTTCTCCACTCTGGGTTATTTGAGACATAGAGTTAAAAGAAATACAGCCTTAAGTTTCTTAATGCTGCTTTTTCTTAGGTTAGGTTAGCTTAGATATAAAAGAAATACAGGCTTAGGTCTGCCATTTCTTATTCTGTTAAGATGATTTAAAAGAGGTATAACTTTGGGTGCTCAAGGTTGTAATCTCTTCAATTTGGCAGCTGATAGATGGATTCTATAGTTCTGAAAAGGACTATGACCCATTCTGTTGTGCAGCCAATTTTACTAGATGGGGCCTGGGTAGTGATTTGTTTTGTAGGATAATGGTTGGGATTTGAGTGGAGAAACACATACTTTCATACAAACATATTCTAACACAACAGTAGTGACATACATTAGTGTAACTGTTCACACAACAGTATGTGTGAATAGGGTTTGTGGAGTAGATGTTTAATTTATTTGTCTTAAGTTATTGACTTGAGGAGAATATGTCTAACTCTTTTAGTTTCAAAGCTTTTCTTTCAGCTGATGTGGTTCCCGTTCCAAGGCTCTCTAGTTTGGAATGTGTTACAGGTAAAAAAAAATTTTTATCCATTTAAATCTTTGTTAGTTTTGAGTAGAATGAATGATAAACAAAAATTTAGACATGAATAATTGCATTTGCAGGTCTGTGTTTGTATCTTCATTCCGTAAAGAGTATCGACTCCTTAATAATTAGTCTTTTCTTTCCCAGGTGAAGGAACATGGAAGGAAAGGATGCCAGCCATCAAGAACTTAACATGTCACTGAGACATAGTGATTAAGGTGAAGTTGATTTTTTTCTCATTTATGAAGAGGCCTGCATGGTAGTGGAGTTATGCACACTCTGCTGCTTACCTGGTTGTCTGAGGTTAAAATCTTGGTTATAATGACCAGATTTCTTCTTGGGACAAGAGTTAACCCAGCTCTAAATGGGTACCTGGCATCAGCTGGGGAAAACAAAGAGTTTGTTGTTTGGAATGCAACACTCTGGCGGAGTCCTTTCCCTCAGAAATAGGTTGCCCAACATACTGTAAGGTATGAAGGGTTAATTTCTGTGAGGTTTGTTCTTGTACACATCTTTCCTTAACTCTGCATCACCAGCATACAAATGCTGTTCTCCTGTATAGCGACACATCTTTTCTCCACTCTGGGTTATTTGAGACATAGAGTTAAAAGAAATACAGCCTTAAGTTTCTTAATGCTGCTTTTTCTTAGGTTAGGTTAGCTTAGATATAAAAGAAATACAGACTTAGGTGCTTAGGTCTGCCATTTCTTATTCTGTTAAGATGATTTAAAAGAGGTATAACTTTGGGTGCTCAAGGTTGTAATCTCTTCAATTTGGCAGCTGATAGATGGATTCTATAGTTCTGAAAAGGACTATGACCCATTCTGTTGTGCAGCCAATTTTACTAGATGGGGCCTGGGTAGTGATTTGTTTTGTAGGATAATGGTTGGGATTTGAGTGGAGAAACACATACTTTCATACAAACATATTCTAACACAACAGTAGTGACATACATTAGTGTAACTGTTCACACAACAGTATGTGTGAATAGGGTTTGTGGAGTAGATGTTTAATTTATTTGTCTTAAGTTATTGACTTGAGGAGAATATGTCTAACTCTTTTAGTTTCAAAGCTTTTCTTTCAGCTGATGTGGTTCCCGTTCCAAGGCTCTCTAGTTTGGAATGTGTTACAGGTAAAAAAAAATTTTTATCCATTTAAATCTTTGTTAGTTTTGAGTAGAATGAATGATAAACAAAAATTTAGACATGAATAATTGCATTTGCAGGTCTGTGTTTGTATCTTCATTCCGTAAAGAGTATCGACTCCTTAATAATTAGTCTTTTCTTTCCCAGGTGAAGGAACATGGAAGGAAAGGATGCCAGCCATCAAGAACTTAACATGTCACTGAGACATAGTGATTAAGGTGAAGTTGATTTTTTTCTCATTTATGAAGAGGCCTGCATGGTAGTGGAGTTATGCACACTCTGCTGCTTACCTGGTTGTCTGAGGTTAAAATCTTGGTTATAATGACCAGATTTCTTCTTGGGACAAGAGTTAACCCAGCTCTAAATGGGTACCTGGCATCAGCTGGGGAAAACAAAGAGTTTGTTGTTTGGAATGCAACACTCTGGCGGAGTCCTTTCCCTCAGAAATAGGTTGCCCAACATACTGTAAGGTATGAAGGGTTAATTTCTGTGAGGTTTGTTCTTGTACACATCTTTCCTTAACTCTGCATCACCAGCATACAAATGCTGTTCTCCTGTATAGCGACACATCTTTTCTCCACTCTGGGTTATTTGAGACATAGAGTTAAAAGAAATACAGCCTTAAGTTTCTTAATGCTGCTTTTTCTTAGGTTAGGTTAGCTTAGATATAAAAGAAATACAGACTTAGGTGCTTAGGTCTGCCATTTCTTATTCTGTTAAGATGATTTAAAAGAGGTATAACTTTGGGTGCTCAAGGTTGTAATCTCTTCAATTTGGCAGCTGATAGATGGATTCTATAGTTCTGAAAAGGACTATGACCCATTCTGTTGTGCAGCCAATTTTACTAGATGGGGCCTGGGTAGTGATTTGTTTTGTAGGATAATGGTTGGGATTTGAGTGGAGAAACACATACTTTCATACAAACATATTCTAACACAACAGTAGTGACATACATTAGTGTAACTGTTCACACAACAGTATGTGTGAATAGGGTTTGTGGAGTAGATGTTTAATTTATTTGTCTTAAGTTATTGACTTGAGGAGAATATGTCTAACTCTTTTAGTTTCAAAGCTTTTCTTTCAGCTGATGTGGTTCCCGTTCCAAGGCTCTCTAGTTTGGAATGTGTTACAGGTAAAAAAAAATTTTTATCCATTTAAATCTTTGTTAGTTTTGAGTAGAATGAATGATAAACAAAAATTTAGACATGAATAATTGCATTTGCAGCTCTGTGTTTGTATCTTCATTCCGTAAAGAGTATCGACTCCTTAATAATTAGTCTTTTCTTTCCCAGGTGAAGGAACATGGAAGGAAAGGATGCCAGCCATCAAGAACTTAACATGTCACTGAGACATGGTGATTAAGGTGAAGTTGATTTTTTTCTCATTTATGAAGAGGCCTGCATGGTAGTGGAGTTATGCACACTCTGCTGCTTACCTGGTTGTCTGAGGTTAAAATCTTGGTTATAATGACCAGATTTCTTCTTGGGACAAGAGTTAACCCAGCTCTAAATGGGTACCTGGCATCAGCTGGGGAAAACAAAGAGTTTGTTGTTTGGAATGCAACACTCTGGCGGAGTCCTTTCCCTCAGAAATAGGTTGCCCAACATACTGTAAGGTATGAAGGGTTAATTTCTGTGAGGTTTGTTCTTGTACACATCTTTCCTTAACTCTGCATCACCAGCATACAAATGCTGTTCTCCTGTATAGCGACACATCTTTTCTCCACTCTGGGTTATTTGAGACATAGAGTTAAAAGAAATACAGCCTTAAGTTTCTTAATGCTGCTTTTTCTTAGGTTAGGTTAGCTTAGATATAAAAGAAATACAGACTTAGGTGCTTAGGTCTGCCATTTCTTATTCTGTTAAGATGATTTAAAAGAGGTATAACTTTGGGTGCTCAAGGTTGTAATCTCTTCAATTTGGCAGCTGATAGATGGATTCTATAGTTCTGAAAAGGACTATGACCCATTCTGTTGTGCAGCCAATTTTACTAGATGGGGCCTGGGTAGTGATTTGTTTTGTAGGATAATGGTTGGGATTTGAGTGGAGAAACACATACTTTCATACAAACATATTCTAACACAACAGTAGTGACATACATTAGTGTAACTGTTCACACAACAGTATGTGTGAATAGGGTTTGTGGAGTAGATGTTTAATTTATTTGTCTTAAGTTATTGACTTGAGGAGAATATGTCTAACTCTTTTAGTTTCAAAGCTTTTCTTTCAGCTGATGTGGTTCCCGTTCCAAGGCTCTCTAGTTTGGAATGTGTTACAGGTAAAAAAAAATTTTTATCCATTTAAATCTTTGTTAGTTTTGAGTAGAATGAATGATAAACAAAAATTTAGACATGAATAATTGCATTTGCAGGTCTGTGTTTGTATCTTCATTCCGTAAAGAGTATCGACTCCTTAATAATTAGTCTTTTCTTTCCCAGGTGAAGGAACATGGAAGGAAAGGATGCCAGCCATCAAGAACTTAACATGTCACTGAGACATAGTGATTAAGGTGAAGTTGATTTTTTTCTCATTTATGAAGAGGCCTGCATGGTAGTGGAGTTATGCACACTCTGCTGCTTACCTGGTTGTCTGAGGTTAAAATCTTGGTTATAATGACCAGATTTCTTCTTGGGACAAGAGTTAACCCAGCTCTAAATGGGTACCTGGCATCAGCTGGGGAAAACAAAGAGTTTGTTGTTTGGAATGCAACACTCTGGCGGAGTCCTTTCCCTCAGAAATAGGTTGCCCAACATACTGTAAGGTATGAAGGGTTAATTTCTGTGAGGTTTGTTCTTGTACACATCTTTCCTTAACTCTGCATCACCAGCATACAAATGCTGTTCTCCTGTATAGCGACACATCTTTTCTCCACTCTGGGTTATTTGAGACATAGAGTTAAAAGAAATACAGCCTTAAGTTTCTTAATGCTGCTTTTTCTTAGGTTAGGTTAGCTTAGATATAAAAGAAATACAGACTTAGGTGCTTAGGTCTGCCATTTCTTATTCTGTTAAGATGATTTAAAAGAGGTATAACTTTGGGTGCTCAAGGTTGTAATCTCTTCAATTTGGCAGCTGATAGATGGATTCTATAGTTCTGAAAAGGACTATGACCCATTCTGTTGTGCAGCCAATTTTACTAGATGGGGCCTGGGTAGTGATTTGTTTTGTAGGATAATGGTTGGGATTTGAGTGGAGAAACACATACTTTCATACAAACATATTCTAACACAACAGTAGTGACATACATTAGTGTAACTGTTCACACAACAGTATGTGTGAATAGGGTTTGTGGAGTAGATGTTTAATTTATTTGTCTTAAGTTATTGACTTGAGGAGAATATGTCTAACTCTTTTAGTTTCAAAGCTTTTCTTTCAGCTGATGTGGTTCCCGTTCCAAGGCTCTCTAGTTTGGAATGTGTTACAGGTAAAAAAAAATTTTTATCCATTTAAATCTTTGTTAGTTTTGAGTAGAATGAATGATAAACAAAAATTTAGACATGAATAATTGCATTTGCAGCTCTGTGTTTGTATCTTCATTCCGTAAAGAGTATCGACTCCTTAATAATTAGTCTTTTCTTTCCCAGGTGAAGGAACATGGAAGGAAAGGATGCCAGCCATCAAGAACTTAACATGTCACTGAGACATGGTGATTAAGGTGAAGTTGATTTTTTTCTCATTTATGAAGAGGCCTGCATGGTAGTGGAGTTATTGCACACTCTGCTGCTTACCTGGTTGTCTGAGGTTAAAATCTTGGTTGTAATGATCAGATTTCTTCTTGGGACAAGAGTTAACCCAGCTCTAAATGGGTACCTGGCATCAGCTGGGGAAAACAAAGAGTTTGTTGTTTGGAATGCAACACTCTGGCGGAGTCCTTTCCCTCAGAAATAGGTTGCCCAACATACTGTAAGGTATGAAGGGTTAATTTCTGTGAGGTTTGTTCTTGTACACATCTTTCCTTAACTCTGCATCACCAGCATACAAATGCTGTTCTCCTGTATAGCGACACATCTTTTCTCCACTCTGGGTTATTTGAGACATAGAGTTAAAAGAAATACAGCCTTAAGTTTCTTAATGCTGCTTTTTCTTAGGTTAGGTTAGCTTAGATATAAAAGAAATACAGACTTAGGTGCTTAGGTCTGCCATTTCTTATTCTGTTAAGATGATTTAAAAGAGGTATAACTTTGGGTGCTCAAGGTTGTAATCTCTTCAATTTGGCAGCTGATAGATGGATTCTATAGTTCTGAAAAGGACTATGACCCATTCTGTTGTGCAGCCAATTTTACTAGATGGGGCCTGGGTAGTGATTTGTTTTGTAGGATAATGGTTGGGATTTGAGTGGAGAAACACATACTTTCATACAAACATATTCTAACACAACAGTAGTGACATACATTAGTGTAACTGTTCACACAACAGTATGTGTGAATAGGGTTTGTGGAGTAGATGTTTAATTTATTTGTCTTAAGTTATTGACTTGAGGAGAATATGTCTAACTCTTTTAGTTTCAAAGCTTTTCTTTCAGCTGATGTGGTTCCCGTTCCAAGGCTCTCTAGTTTGGAATGTGTTACAGGTAAAAAAAAATTTTTATCCATTTAAATCTTTGTTAGTTTTGAGTAGAATGAATGATAAACAAAAATTTAGACATGAATAATTGCATTTGCAGGTCTGTGTTTGTATCTTCATTCCGTAAAGAGTATCGACTCCTTAATAATTAGTCTTTTCTTTCCCAGGTGAAGGAACATGGAAGGAAAGGATGCCAGCCATCAAGAACTTAACATGTCACTGAGACATGGTGATTAAGGTGAAGTTGATTTTTTTCCCATTTATGAAGAGGCCTGCATGGTAGTGGAGTTATTGCACACTCTGCTGCTTACCTGGTTGTCTGAGGTTAAAATCTTGGTTGTAATGACCAGATTTCTTCTTGGGACAAGAGTTAACCCAGCTCTAAATGGGTACCTGGCATCAGCTGGGGAAAACAAAGAGTTTGTTGTTTGGAATGCAACACTCTGGCGGAGTCCTTTCCCTCAGAAATAGGTTGCCCAACATACTGTAAGGTATGAAGGGTTAATTTCTGTGAGGTTTGTTCTTGTACACATCTTTCCTTAACTCTGCATCACCAGCATACAAATGCTGTTCTCCTGTATAGCGACACATCTTTTCTCCACTCTGGGTTATTTGAGACATAGAGTTAAAAGAAATACAGCCTTAAGTTTCTTAATGCTGCTTTTTCTTAGGTTAGGTTAGCTTAGATATAAAAGAAATACAGGCTTAGGTCTGCCATTTCTTATTCTGTTAAGATGATTTAAAAGAGGTATAACTTTGGGTGCTCAAGGTTGTAATCTCTTCAATTTGGCAGCTGATAGATGGATTCTATAGTTCTGAAAAGGACTATGACCCATTCTGTTGTGCAGCCAATTTTACTAGATGGGGCCTGGGTAGTGATTTGTTTTGTAGGATGATGGTTGGGATTTGAGTGGAGAAACACATACTTTCATACAAACATATTCTAACACAACAGTAGTGACATACATTAGTGTAACTGTTCACACAACAGTATGTGTGAATAGGGTTTGTGGAGTAGATGTTTAATTTATTTGTCTTAAGTTATTGACTTGAGGAGAATATGTCTAACTCTTTTAGTTTCAAAGCTTTTCTTTCAGCTGATGTGGCTCCCGTTCCAAGGCTCTCTAGTTTGGAATGTGTTACAGGTAAAAAAAAATTTTTATCCATTTAAATCTTTGTTAGTTTTGAGTAGAATGAATGATAAACAAAAATTTAGACATGAATAATTGCATTTGCAGCTCTGTGTTTGTATCTTCATTCCGTAAAGAGTATCGACTCCTTAATAATTAGTCTTTTCTTTCCCAGGTGAAGGAACATGGAAGGAAAGGATGCCAGCCATCAAGAACTTAACATGTCACTGAGACATGGTGATTAAGGTGAAGTTGATTTTTTTCTCATTTATGAAGAGGCCTGCATGGTAGTGGAGTTATTGCACACTCTGCTGCTTACCTGGTTGTCTGAGGTTAAAATCTTGGTTGTAATGACCATATTTCTTAGTCTTTTCTTTCCCAGGTGAAGGAACATGTGGAAGGATGCTGGTTATCCATAACTTTTCTTTGCATTGTATGTTTAGTCTTATTCTCACTTTGTTAAAATATATAGATTGTTGTTTTTTTTTTCTATCTTTTCCAACTTATATTAGTATTTTATCTTAGCATTTAAAGACTAGAAGCCTAATTCTTTTAGTTTGAAAGCATCTTTTTTCAGCTGAATTTCCCTTCCTAGAGTATTAAGTGCAGAAAGTTTAACAGGTGGTTTTTTTTTATTATCCCTTCCTTTTGCTTTCTAGATTAATTTATTTAAAAAAAAAAAAAGATTAATCCTTAGCATGAACACTTATGATCTTAGCTTCTTTCTCCACCTAATGACTAGCATTTTCTGTTACAGGTGAAGGACCATCTAGAAGTCAACATGTCACTAGTGATAAAGGTGAAGTTAATTTATTACTTTGAGTTCTATTTGTAGGGGCATCTTGCCCATGTGAGGTCCTAGTCTGTTATGTGTCTTATTTCTGTTGTATTGTCTTTTATTTCTGTGAATAATTTGATTTAAAGCAACTTAAAGAGAGTTGTTCACTTCTTTCCTCTGTTTTGTTAGGTTAGTCTTAGTCATTTGATTTCTTTTGTGATATATTTCTTTTAGTCTTCTCTATTTCTTGTCCTCTCTTTTTCTTGTTTTCTCTATTTCTTGTCCTCTCTTATTTAGATCTAGCTGTTTTATTTAAGGAGAAAAAGTCTAATTCATTTAGTTTCAAAGTTTTTTTTCCAGCACATGGGGTTCTTGTTCCAAGATTCTAGTTTAGAATGTGTAACAGGTAAAAAAGAATTGAATCAACTTAACTGTTTATTATTTACAAGTAGAATTAATGATAAATAGTGACATACATTAGTGGAACTGTTCACACAATGGTATATTTGAAAGGGGTTTGTAGAGTAGATGTTATATTGTCGTCAACTTATTTATTTGTCTGAAGTTCTAGGCTGTAGGAAAATATGTCTAATTCTTATAGCTTAATAGTTTTTTCACCTGATAAGATTTTTAATGTGAAACAGTTATCATGAGGCAACTTATTTTTTTCCCCTAGAATAATTAGTTTAAAAAAAAATTAAAACAATTAGGCTTTTCTTTTATAAGTGAAAGAGCATGGCAGACAACTTCCCATGATTTGATTTCTTTTTCTCTACTTAGTCAAAATGCCTAAACTCAGTCATTTTCTTTTCCTAGCCCCTTTTTTTTTATCATCAAATACTTCTCCACTGAACCAGACTTCACTGCTCCTTCTAGATGAACTGCCTTTTATTTTCTGCTGATTAAACTCAAATTGCATACCCATGTAAAAAAAATCTCTACATTTTACAGTCATACATAACCTAATTTTGCACTACTTCTGAACTATTCATGGCCATACACCTATATATTTCAGACAAAATTCACAGAAAAACAATACAGCTCAAAGAAAAAAAATTATAATATACTGGTATATAATAAAACTCAACAAGTAAATCCTATAAAAACATAAAAATGTTTGCCTTATAACTATTTCTTAAGACCAGATAATTTTGCTACATACAATGATACAATCTATAAGCAATCTCAGTTGCACAGAAATGATATCCAAGCCATTTTGTCTTTTATAAAACAAAATTTATATCATAAATACCGGTACATAACTCTGCTCAGCCTTATAAATTTCTGACAACCTATAAATCAAGCAAATATTTGTCATAGAGCCTTACACCTGTATTTTTATGGTCAGATAATTAACACCTAAAACCTATAACAACACATAAGTTCCATTTGTAATATAACTAAATGTCTTGTCTATTACTACATAAATTTATGCTGAACAAAACATGCAGCTCAAGAATCAATGAAACCCTAACCTTGATGATGTACCATACAATTTTAAAACCCATGAAGGTTTCAATAGTTGAAGTAAAATAGCCACATATAACACAGTAATATCAATGATCAGAGAAAATGTAATTGAACTCTGTATCTATTCGAAATCTATCTATAAATTAATTTGAAGCCCATGGACCTCTAGACTTATTGTTCATTACTATACCAATTTCACAAAATTCAACATGGTATACCCTCTTGTTACATAAAATTATGCTACAACACAATAGAGGTCATGGTCAGGTAAATAAATGCTTTACCACCATTGTCCCAAATTTCCTTGTAATAAACCACAGCACAAAATTTCACATAATTCATGTGACTCTTAAAAAAAAAACATTGTAATATAATTCCATATGACAATCTTGGTATGGTTTAAATACATTGAGACTAAAAATACCAGGCATTGCAAGAAAAATTTCTGTTTGTAAAACAATACAACATATGACCAAAAGAATGTCTGCAACATTGCCATAGACAGAATATAAAACTCACCTGCAGTACAATAAGCAATATGTCCTTAACAACTTAATTTTACCATGCTATGATTACATTACACTGAATAATCCAAAACAAGACAAATTTGCTTAATACATCCAATGGCCAACTAAAACTTTAGTGTAATTGTATTCATTACTTTTCTACTTGCATTGTCCATATTTTAAATGCTTTTCTTTCCATTAATGAAATTTGTATTTCAGCAATCACAGGTTCAAACACCAAGTAAATTGCATGTCTTTTTTTTTATTTGTTTGTTTGCTTGCTTTGTTACTACTTATCCTACTAAAAATTGCTTCAAAAGTGACAATCGGCAAGATTGGATCAAAGGAAAAAAGAATTGGACCAAGTTTATCTGTCACATTCATCAACAAGAATCACAGAATCGCATGCGCTAATTACTAACGGAGTGTGTGGTAGTTGGAAAGGTGATTGACAGCCATATTCTTTTGAATAGTCAAAAACCTGCAATTCCAACTACCTAGCTCATGTATGGCTCCTCGAGCCGCACTCTGGGCAACAGTTTTGGCTAACTGGCCAAATACATGAGTGAAAATGTTTTAACATTTTTGTATTTTTAAGGAATCCTTACAAAGGGTAAATTGTATTCTAGCTGTCTTGTAAACATCCAGATTGAATGGTCAAGAGAAATTCTTTCAAGGTAAGATGGAGATAATGCATAGTTAATAAGGCACTGAATGTTTTGATGAAGTAGGTCTTAGCAGTTATTAAGGAAGTTTCAATGCAGTCAAAAACTATCATTAACTTACTAGCTTTGGAGAATATTACACCAATAAATCTAAACCAAAAAATACAGTCCAATAAAGTTTTTGTTAATGTACGTTACTTGATAATAACATAGTTGTATTGATTTTTTTTTAACAGGAATGTAATGAGATCTTACTTATTCTATGAAATTTCTAAAAAAAAAAAATAGTTGCTGTTGGATCTGGTTTTGATTACTTATTTGCTAAAGTTGCTTTTTAGTATATTAAAGCAAATATTAAGGTTACTTTTGTATTAATGTTAGCCTAGAATATAGATGAATTTCTTAATTTAGGCTAATCTTATTTTGTGTATTTATATTCTTAATAAATTACTTTAAATTTTCATACACATTAGAAGCTTATGATAAAATAATGTGATCTGTTAGGCACTTCCACACTGTGTCTGCAAGTCAAACGGCAGTAACATTCAAATAACGAAGTCAAATAACACAGGTGAAAAGGCCAACAATATAGGTTAGTTGATACTGTTAAGGAATGTCGAATAAGACATCAAATGTCATCAAGCTAAATCTCTTTTTTTCTAAAAACCTGCCTCTAAAGTAGTTAAAAATAGTCTGTTTACATTTTATTATTCTTATTCATTATCAAATCCTAGTCTTGTTTTTACTATTTGCATCTTTGTCTCTAAGTCAAAACCTTAATTTTCTATGAAACAAATAACTAATTCCAATTTGTGCCATAACAGATCACACTTGGTTAAGAGTTAAGAAACTTTGAAGTATTGGCTATTGCAAATGCTAAATATTTTATTTCACATTATATTTTAAGCCCACTTCAAGTTTCTACTGACTTGTAAAACCAAACAACCCAGACAGATTACACCACCATAATATGGTGAGAGTAAAGCCAAGATGATGCATTGATAACAAGTTGATGAGAAAAAGTATCATCTAGTTTAACATTTTGCAATCTGTTAATTGTTCCTCATCCCTTGACCATTTATGTCAGAAATAAGTAATGCTCTAATTTGTTTCTTATATACTACTAATTAATCAAAACAAACATGCCTCTTTTAGTTACAAACTTGTAACACTAATAGCATCTATGCTAACAAGGGAGATTAATCTTCATATTTCGAATGTGTTCAGTATTACTTCTTGTCTTATTTCAGAAAAAATTAGTTTAGATGTACCTTTACTATATAGACTTCCAAATTAAAATGTTAAATTAGGTCTTTCTATTAAGCTGCCTTTCTAAACATGAGAAATAGCTAAATCTCGAACTCCCCAACTGTAAAAAAAAAAAAAAAAACTCCTGGAGTTGCAAAAGAGTTTTCCTTCTTCTAGGCCAGCCAAGGCCAACGAGCCTCTCCTGCCCAAAGCTTACTGGCTTAGGTGCCAGTTATTTGCCTTTTTTCCTTCTCATTTTAGTGAAAAGTTTCACCGGATTTAAAATCTGAGCCATACACGAAGGCCATGAATTAGACTGGTTGTCAGAGGCTATTTGAGACATGCCATTAGGAAGCATTTTATAGATAGTTGAGTGCTTATATCCATTACCACTACTGGCAATGACAACCTTGCGGAACCAAAAGCCTAATGAAAGAAAGCATAATGTTATCAATACTAACAAAGGGTGATTTTTGTAAGAGATTTCACTTAACAAATTTTGTATATAGAAAATAACTCTATAACAGTTGATAATATTTTCTTTTCCCACAGAATAGGCTTATAACACTGAAGACAAAGAGGGAATGAAATGAAGCCAACATCTGACTAAAAAGAAATTATTGTTTCATAAAAGTTTTTCTTTTTATATAGGTTTATTTTTCTCTTCCATATTTTAGTCACTTCCCATATACTCATGTAAATTTTAATTGAGGAATTATTAAAAATCAAATTTAAAAAATGAAACTTTAAAAATGTATTTCTCTTAAATGTGATTGTATGTGTGTATTTGTATAGCTCAGAGCTAAATTGAAAACTCATGATGAAAATACAATTTTAAAGTAGCAGTTAAAATAAAAGAGATATAGTGAAACTAAGAGTACATTAATATTTAACTAGTAAAAAGGTCAAATGCAGGAGATAGGAATGTCATGTTAGAATGTAGCAATGAGGAGAAAGTCCTTTGGTTTAAAGAGATTCCAAAATAATAACAAAGTTAATATACAGTCATACGCACACACAAAAAATGTATTTAAAAACAGTTTTTTCTTACATTTAAGTCAACACAATCTAAAATATAACACAGCTTACAATAAATAAGTTCACCATTAGAGAATCAAAAGAGTGCTACTGATGAAGACATGGTACAGATAGCGAGAAAAAAACAACTCTCAAAGGTATTGGCTTTTTTATAGATAGAAACTGCATTTCTTGTATTGATCTACAGAAATTTTAATTTGCATTGTAAAAATTCAAGTATATTTAATGAACTTTTGAAATCATTTCATCAATTTGTGGATTCAAAGCCTTTTTTTTTAATACTTTATAAACAAAAGAAAATACAAATCAAAATCTTTAAATCCAGGTCCCCTCATGAAAAGAGAACCTTTCAAGTCAGTAGAGTTATCTGGATCTTAATCATCACTTGGCTGCAACTTCCAGAGAGCCCGTTTACTCTACTCGGTTTTATAATACTATAATAATTGTCTTCGAGTCTGAAGATTAATGAGGAATGCAGTATTTTCCGCCTCAGCGGAAATATAATATTACTAGCCGGATATTACCACGGCCTGCGGGCCTTATTAGTTTGTGTATTACTAATCTAGTGGACTGGATTTAGATCTATGTCAAAATTAGCTAAATGTTCCTTTCAAGTTTTTCTCTTTCACCACGAAAATAAAAGTAGTTTTGCGAAAATGGGTTTCCTGTTAAGCCGATACATTCTTATCAAATATAAAATATAATGGCAATGGGTTTACCCCATTTTTTAAAAAGTTTCTTTAATAGAGATAAATTTAGCTGTTAAAACAAGTTTACCCCGATTAGTTAAATGAATGGGATAATAAAGTAGGTCATGACGTCTAAATATGCAGGTAGAGAAACAAATTTATGTAAAAATGCTTTTGAAACACAAATTAGAAGGTTAATTTTATTAATGGACTATATTTTAAAGTGTCAACGTAAAAAAACTATCTTTGCAAAGTGTAGTTCTTAAAGTCTGATCTAGATGCTTTTGATCTTGTCTGATGTAAACATGGCTAAATGACCTAGATCCATGAAATAGTAATACTTTCATAGCGTTGTGCAACTTTTTTTTTTTGAGGGCCTTAAGCTTGTTTTAGTTAGTACCCAAGGAACATTTATGCCAAGTTTTATCAAGATTGGTCAAACAGTTTTGGTTTCTATGCGGAACATATGGGCCTACAATACTAGGCCTATATTATACATACATATGCCTTACTTTCTGCTTTACAGTATTGTCACTATAGCTATATTAATTTTATTATTGATATCGGTAACAGTTTAGATGCCTACCAACTCCAACAGTACGACAGGACAACATAGATACATTACATCTAGATTTTTGTAGATGTGGTAGTCATTAAAATCTGTTGATACATTATTCAAATTATTAATTATTGGAGTCTGAAGCCCTAGTGCTGAAAAACATACATAGCTATAAAATTAAAAGGAAAACGGTGAAGACAATTGGATTGCTAATATTTAAATATAAATAAACTTTTATAACCCAAAACAACGACACCTGCTTCCAGCGAACAAGTACTAGATTAACGTCTGACTTAACCATCCAGGTCACCTAAAAAAAGAACCTATTAAGGCATTAGAGTTATATGGACCCTGGAATGTAACGCTAATTTAGCAAGAAGTTATTAATAAGCCACTTTTATTATGGGATCCATCATTAATTTTAAAACATGGACTTGGGAGTGTTTCGTGGTTTTTCATATTTGCAAGAAGCAAATCTAGACATAGTTCTAACTTCTATAAGTAGGTCTATAGAATCTATATATGTCTTAGCCACAAAGTTACTATATCTAGTATGTGAAAGGCTTGCATTTAAGACCATGATGATCAAATATGGAATCTTCACTTTGTGCTGAAAAGTAAAAATTTAGTATGTAGAAGTTGGTTTGCATATATCAGTGCAATGAAAACGAAAGCAGCTTACATTTTTAAGATGTTGATTTTTCGTTTTCACATATTTTCCTTTAAGATTGTTTATCATTCTTGTCTTGTAATAACAAAGCACATTTACACAAGACGACGCAAATAATTTTTTCATGTTTAGAATTTTTTTTTTATTTGGTACAACTTTTTGCAAATATGCAATTGGAGCATTTGAGTGTCAAAGGCGTAGCTAGGGTGGGGGGAGGAGGGGGGGGGAATGTGAAGATCCCTGGGCCCCCACTTGAGGGTCCCCCAAATGAGTGTCCGAATTTTTTTAAAAATAAATTAAATATTACGTCACTGTCATGTAATCTTGCTTTTCACGTTGCTATATAAGTCAGTGACCCTGTTGCATGTATTCCACACAGGCTATTAACTTTTTCCGTGCGGGGTTACTCTCAATTTCAAAGATTAGCGCTGACTAGTGCCGCTCCTACTCTCGGGAAGTAACTTGGTATATAGAGTAGTTAATTTCATCATCCTTATCATTTAAAAAGAAACCTGATAAGAGAACTGAAAACAAAATCACTTACTCCAGAAGTATAAGAAGCTGTAATTAAGTACAAAGCCTTCGGACGTTTTGTTTTCCATGTGTACCCAAAATAAATCACGAAGTTTGACATTATGGTTCACTAGAAAGCTTCCAACAGGACAAATTATGAACAGATCTTGGCTCCTCCTCTCTCCACACTTGATATGGCTATTTTGTTTTGCATTAGTAATGTTTTCTGAGGCATCAGAAAAGACATCTAGTGCATTGATCAAACCTGGATTTGGTTTCACCAAATGGAAGAAACATGAGAGACTGAAAGAACATGAAGAAGGAGTCCACCACAGACAAGCTCTTTTGAAGAGGAAGTTTGAAGAAGAAGGCAGAACCAGATGAACTGTCACATATGTTTCATGCGCAAATTTTGAAAAATCAGCAGTATAGGATTATATTGGATTATTTGTCACCAGAAATTAAACATGAGTTTATTAACTTGATGGGCAATAAAGCTAGGGAATCAACTGTTGGGAAAGTCAAGCAAGTTTGTTACATTTCTCTTATGCTTGATTCCACCCCAGATTTTTCTCATCAAGAACCCTAATAGTTCGTTACTCGGATTTTGATAATTCATTGTTTACTTTTAAATTTTGAAACCTGGTGGACAACATTATGAAGAACTTGTTCTGAAAACTGAACTTTGAACTGTGCAGAGGTCAAACCTATGATAACCCAGCCACAATGAGTGGCCAACTATCTGGCCTGCAAAAACGTTTCTTAGACATAAATCCTAATGCAACATTTCTGAACTGTGATAATCACTCTCTGAGCTTGGCAGCTCTTCATTCTGCTGAGATAGATCCTGCAATTTTCACCTTTTTTCTTTGGAACTGTACACGAATTGTTCAACTTTTTTTTCCAATTCACCCCAGAGATGGGCCAAACTAAAAGAAGCTGGAGCCTGCAGTTAAAAAAAAGAGAGTATACAAGGTGGTTTGCAAGAGAAGAAGCTATGTCGGCAGTTTCCTTGCTTATCGACAAAATCATCAAGCTGTTGGAGAAACTTTCTGAATCAACAACTGAAATAATGGATACTAGAAGCAGTACACAACATCTTCTTCATGCAGGGGAAAATTGTTGTGATTACAAGGACTCTTTTCTCATATAAAGACAACACAACAGAAAAATACACATAAATACAACAGACAACATAAAGACTACACACAGGTATCTTGGTGCATTTCATGTTCCCTGATCAATGAGTGGCGGTGATAGAGTCTGACCGAGTGAGGTACGAACGAGTTTTTGTACCGCTCCGTTCTTGTTTTGGTTGACAGCAGTCGCCCACTTCGCGACGACCTGACGTAGTTCTGATGGAGCTGGTGGCCGTTGTCTTCCAAGATTTTTTCGATTTTTTTTTAGGCACTTTTGTTCAAAAAGTTCCTTTAAATGTGGTAATGTTGTGAGTGTAATTTTTGATGCTTTTTTAAATGATGTTTTCTAGACGTCGCAACAGTTTAGATGAGGCGTTGCCTTGCCAACAAGTTATTCGGTATGTTAGCAGATTTTGTCTAGTCGCGCCGTAAAAAGTCTCATGGATCTTCTTGTTTGGTTTAAAGCTATTGAGTTTGTATAGAAAAAAAAGAGTCGCTGAGCTGTTTTATTTGTCAGAGTTCCAAGGTGGTCTTCCCATGAAAGCTTGTTGTTGATGATAACGCCTAGATATTTATATGCCTTTACTTGTTCTATAGATGTAGTGTTTATTTGCAGTTCACGTATAGTTTGTTTTTTCTTTCTAAAATCTATTATAAGTTCTTTAGTTTTGTGACATTCAGTTCTAGAAAGTTGTCGGTGCACCAGTTTGTAAACTCTTCTATCGAGCTTCGATACTGAGTTTCGTCTCCTGAAATAAGACCGACTATGGCAGTACCATCAGCGAATTTAATTAGTTTAACGGAATCATAGATGCTTCTTGTGTCATTAGTGTAAAAAGTGTATAGTACAGGAGAAAGTGCACAACCTTGTGGAGCACAATACCAGTGCTTGTAAACATAGCTAGAATTCTGGCTGCAAATTTCCGCAATTCAACATACCGTTCAGGGTAAATAACTGTACAATTTTTGTACAGCCATTTCAATATGCTTCGATTTCAACTAAGAATCTGACTGCTATTCTATCAGCTCTAGTTGCACATTTCCAGTAGCATTTTCAGAATCAAATGAGAATGGAGATACAAAACACGAAGATCCTTGCTCTTATGTAACGAGGTCACGAAAACGGTCATTGAAAGCATCTACTAACGATTCTAGGTGTAAGACATTCACCATATGTCGCAACCGTATTTAATCTTTTTAGTTCCTGACACGTTCAGAAGTGAACAAGATTTTCACTTCACATTTGGTTTATCCACAGTCAAAATTTTGCTTGAAAGCATTTCACATGATTACACGCAGTTGTGACAATTTTGTCTTTACTTTGAAGTTTCAAATTCAAGTCTTGCAGGTGACCAATGGGATCAACTGCTAATGCCAAATCCTGAACATATTCGTCAGTTTTAAATGTTCAACAGGTTCAACTTTCATGTTCAGAAACAATACGATTTCCTCACGCAGTGCAAACAATCTCTTCAATATTATGTCATGAGAGCCAGCGGACTTCTGTGTAGCAGGGAACACAATCAAATTCATGTCCAATGTCATCCAGGAACATACAAAATTGGCAAGCATTAAGACCGAGGGCACGAATAAAATTGAGAAGCGACTGAAAACGGTCTTAAGACATGTTGAAACTGTAATTGCTGTGCGCAGAATGTTTCTTGGTGAATGATGCACTGAAAATGAGCAAATTTAAAGGTCCTTATGAATATAACCAACTGTGCTACACCCTTTACATCAGCTGACTCATAGAGAGCCAATGAAAATAATTCAAAATCAACTATTTCGTTCTTTAATTGTTCACTCAAGCCTACTAACATGTCATTTATTCTATCTGCCACAGTGTCACTTGTTAACGCTATTTCTTTGAATGCTTTCACCTTTTCTGGACAAATTACTTTGGCTCTAACGACACACTCCTTCATAAAATCACATTTATTAAATCATTTGCAATGGCTTACAATGAAGTTTGACAAAATGTAGCTTGCATTCACTGCAGACTCACCCTCGTTGTTCAGTTTAACAAATACTATTTTTCAATTCAAGTTGCTTGTAATTTCTTGTTTTCCAGCGTAATAGTTTAACATTATTTTTATAATTTTTTAGGTGGCCAAGGGGGCCGCATGCAAGGTGGTCGCGGGCCGCATGCGGCCCCCGAACACCCAGTTTGACATGCCTGAGAGCAGCAGCACCTTATTCAAGCTAAAGGTTTGGCCAAGTATTTGCCAAGCCAGAGGCTCGACGACTTCATTCAACATTTTCTCTAACGTGAAGATTAAAGTAGCTCAAAATGGTTTTGAGATGGTTCTTTTAAAATCAACTTAGCATGCTATTTCACTGGGAAAAAAAAGAGGCAAAGAAGAAAATGTCTGTTGAACTATATATATATATACATATATATATATACCATTGCTAATTTCTTTTTTTTTTAATATTATTTTTACATGATAATACACAATGTTTGCAATACGAGACGGCAGTTGCGGAAGTAACCAAAGGTTCATCTTTACATTAGGCCTATAAAGTCTCTCTGACTCTTGACTGATTGAAAAAAAACAAAAACACTTCACGCACTACAGCAGATGTTTAAAAATGACGTCAACAACAATATGTTACAACGAAAACAATTTATTGAATGAATCTAAAAATAGAATTAGACTCGAATCTTGATGTTTATTATTATATAGCGACTAGTAAGGCTATAAATAGTTTAAATTAGGTCTCGACTGCATCAACCAATCGGTTTCGGCTGTATCAATTTAATTTTAAAAGTGAAATCAGTTCACATGCTACATAGTGCTTACGGAGTCCCCCGTTGTGTCATTACTATCTGTTGATAGTGTAGAATAAGATACGTGTATTGGGCGATTTGATTCTTCTAAGCTCTAGATCTATATATTTATTGGAAACAAAATAATGAAATATAGGATTACTTAAACGATCGAAATGCACCAAACTCTCGTTTTGGGATATAATCTAGATATTATTATATTATAATTATAACATCATGATCAAGTCATCATTCATACTGACACAAATAGGCTACATGCATGCTGGCAGTATCAGTGAGTATGATATATTATCAGGTAAATTTAAGATCCCCTATCTAGATTCTATTATATATTATGTAGTATAAATTCTAGCTCAAATAATTACCCTCTAATTATCTATCCATATTATGAAATTTCTCAGTCGAACAACTTAATGAGTTTAAAATTTAAACTAATACATTGGGGTCCAATCACTGTATATATTATATATATATATATATATAGTATTACATAACAGTCTCTGATCTCTTAATCGATCTTTTAATGTGATAGGCCTACTAGGATCCTTCTAGAGTGTAGCATCTCAATTCTTAATTAAAATCTATATATATATATATCTATTTACGACTACAATAATATTTATTATCTTTTTTCTGTGAGTATTTTAATATAACATTATTACATAATAATAATATGTTGCATCCATAGCCATAGACATAAATATATGTCTATCATTGGTTGCGTCTTTGCCTTAATTAATTTATACCTTTATAATTTATAGGACCTTAAAAAATAAGGTCACATATTAAAAGAGAAAGAGCTCTAGAGCAATAAATCATGATTACGGTATTTGCATTTAGTTTAGTTAACTTTATTTACGGACAATATAGATTATTATTATTAATATTATTATAGCCTACATCAGAAAAATATATAACACATGTTGTTAATATGTATGCTATGCTATTCAGTACCTAGGAATAATGCCCCTTTGTTGACTGTTGTTGTTACCTGAATAATAATAATAACAGCTGATTTGTCAGCTAGAAACTTTCAAACTAGTATAATATAAGCTTAATCTTTTAATATTATCAACACATGTAGTCTACATTGAGATAGATATATTGGTAATCCCAATATATATTGTATACTGATAGAAATATATTTATAAAAATGTGTAGTCTACTTATAATAGTTATAAGTCTTATAAGACTGAGACTTGAGACTGGGATATAATACCATAAATGACATAATTTAATTATATTATTATTATTTTATATAGACTACTTAATTAGATTGAGATATAACCATTGTAGCTTACTTAAATCTACCAATATATTTCAAATTTAGACTTCTATATTTCTCTCTAGAAATCCTAGCTTCCTTCCAATTCCTGCAGGTGAAGGATAATGAGGGAAGAAAGAAAGCTGATCTTCAACAACTCAACCTCAGCAATTCAATGCTGATTAAGGTGTGAAGTTACATTAATTCCTTTCATGAATTCCATCTTTAAAAATCTTATGTTAGTCTAATATCTGTCTTTCTTATTCTTTGTTCTTGTCTGTGAATGATTTGATTTAAAGCACCTTAAAGAGAGTTGTTCACATCTTTTCTCTGTTTTGTAGTGTCAGTCTTTTTGTACTGTCTCTAGGTTTTTTATTTCTTCCGTCTATATTATAGTTTGTTTTGATTTCTTCTCTTTTTCTTCTGTTTTGTCCTCTTCTAGTCCTTTCCAACTTTTGTTAGCATTTTAAGTTAGTGATTAAAGAGAAAAAGTCTAATTCTTTTAGTTTGAAAGCATTTCTTTCAGCTGAAGTTACCGTTTGAAGACCATCAAGTGTGGAATGTGAAACAGGTAAGTTATTTTTGTAATATCCTTTTTGCTGCCTAGATTTAATTACTTTAAAAAAATGGTTATACCTCAGGATGAAAATTTAAAATCTTAATTACTTTTTCCAGCCATTGATAAGCAATTTCTTTTACAGATGAAGAGCCATGGATGAAAAGGAAGTCGAAATCCTAGAACTCAACATGTCACTTCTAGATTAAGGTGAAGTTAATTTGTTTCCTTTAATGAGTTCTATGTGTAGGGGTGTTTTACCCATTTGATGTCTGTGTCTCTTATGTGGGTCTTTCTTCAGTTGTATTGTCTTTCATTTTCTTTGTTCGTGTCTGTGAACGATTTGATTTAAAGCACCTTAAAGAGAGTTGTTCACATCTTTCTTCTGTTTTGTAGCATTTTTGATATTATACTGTTTCTAAGTTATTTTTAATTTCTTCTGTCTATAGTTTGTTTAAATTTTTTGTCTCTTCTTCTTCTGTTTTTTTTTCTTATCTTTTCCAACTAATGTTATTTATTAGTGTTTAAATAGATCAAAGTCTAATTCTATTAGTTTGAAAGTATTTCTTTCAGTTGAAGTTGCCCTGTCAAGTGTGAAATGTAAAACAGTAATTTATTTATCTATTAACTTTTGGCTAACAAGATTTAATTAATTAAAAAAATGGTTACACCTCAGTATAAAAAGTTAAAAAATTAGTTTCTTTTTCCAGCCAATGTTAAGCCATTTCTTTTACAGATGAAGAATCATGGAAGAAAAGGAAGCAAAACTTCAAGAACTCCACATGTCACTACTAATTAAGGTGAAGTTAATTTGTTTCCTTTCTTGAATTCTATCTGTAGGGTTATTGTACCCATGTGATGTCTGTGTCTCTTATGTGGGTCTTTCTTCAGTTGCATTGTCTTTCTTATTCTTTGTTCTTGTCGGTGAATGATTTGATTTAAAGCACCTTAAAGAGAGTTGTTCACATCTTTTCTCTGTTTTGTAGTGTCAGTCTTTTTGTACTGTCTCTAGGTTTTTTATTTCTTCCGTCTATATTATAGTTTGTTTTGATTTCTTCTCTTTTTCTTCTGTTTTGTCCTCTTCCAGTCCTTTCCAACTTTTGTTAGCATTTTTAGTTAGTGATTAAAGAGAAAAAGTCTAATTCTTTTAGTTTGAAAGCATTTCTTTCAGCTGAAGTTACCGTTTGAAGACCATCAAGTGTGGAATGTGAAACAGGTAAGTTATTTTTGTAATATCCTTTTTGCTGCCTAGATTTAATTACTTTAAAAAAATGGTTATACCTCAGGATGAAAATTTAAAATCTTAATTACTTTTTCCAGCCATTGATAAGCAATTTCTTTTACAGATGAAGAGCCATGGATGAAAAGGAAGTCGAAATCCTAGAACTCAACATGTCACTTCTAGATTAAGGTGAAGTTAATTTGTTTCCTTTAATGAGTTCTATGTGTAGGGGTGTTTTACCCATTTGATGTCTGTGTCTCTTATGTGGGTCTTTCTTCAGTTGTATTGTCTTTCATTTTCTTTGTTCGTGTCTGTGAACGATTTGATTTAAAGCACCTTAAAGAGAGTTGTTCACATCTTTCTTCTGTTTTGTAGCATTTTTGATATTATACTGTTTCTAAGTTATTTTTAATTTCTTCTGTCTATAGTTTGTTTAAATTTTTTGTCTCTTCTTCTTCTGTTTTTTTTTCTTATCTTTTCCAACTAATGTTATTTATTAGTGTTTAAATAGATCAAAGTCTAATTCTATTAGTTTGAAAGTATTTCTTTCAGTTGAAGTTGCCCTGTCAAGTGTGAAATGTAAAACAGGTAATTTATTTATCTATTAACTTTTGGCTAACAAGATTTAATTAATTAAAAAAATGGTTACACCTCAGTATAAAAAGTTAAAAAATTAGTTTCTTTTTCCAGCCAATGTTAAGCCATTTCTTTTACAGATGAAGAATCATGGAAGAAAAGGAAGCAAAACTTCAAGAACTCCACATGTCACTACTAATTAAGGTGAAGTTAATTTGTTTCCTTTCTTGAATTCTATCTGTAGGGTTATTGTACCCATGTGATGTCTGTGTCTCTTATGTGGGTCTTTCTTCAGTTGCATTGTCTTTCTTATTCTTTGTTCTTGTCGGTGAATGATTTGATTTAAAGCACCTTAAAGAGAGTTGTTCACATCTTTTTCTCTGTTTTGTAGTGTCAGTCTTTTTGTACTGTCTCTAGGTTTTTTATTTCTTCCGTCTATATTATAGTTTGTTTTGATTTCTTCTCTTTTTCTTCTGTTTTGTCCTCTTCCAGTCCTTTCCAACTTTTGTTAGCATTTTTAGTTAGTGATTAAAGAGAAAAAGTCTAATTCTTTTAGTTTGAAAGCATTTCTTTCAGCTGAAGTTACCGTTTGAAGACCATCAAGTGTGGAATGTGAAACAGGTAAGTTATTTTTGTAATATCCTTTTTGCTGCCTAGATTTAATTACTTTAAAAAAATGGTTATACCTCAGGATGAAAATTTAAAATCTTAATTACTTTTTCCAGCCATTGATAAGCAATTTCTTTTACAGATGAAGAGCCATGGATGAAAAGGAAGTCGAAATCCTAGAACTCAACATGTCACTTCTAGATTAAGGTGAAGTTAATTTGTTTCCTTTAATGAGTTCTATGTGTAGGGGTGTTTTACCCATTTGATGTCTGTGTCTCTTATGTGGGTCTTTCTTCAGTTGTATTGTCTTTCATTTTCTTTGTTCGTGTCTGTGAACGATTTGATTTAAAGCACCTTAAAGAGAGTTGTTCACATCTTTCTTCTGTTTTGTAGCATTTTTGATATTATACTGTTTCTAAGTTATTTTTAATTTCTTCTGTCTATAGTTTGTTTAAATTTTTTGTCTCTTCTTCTTCTGTTTTTTTTTCTTATCTTTTCCAACTAATGTTATTTATTAGTGTTTAAATAGATCAAAGTCTAATTCTATTAGTTTGAAAGTATTTCTTTCAGTTGAAGTTGCCCTGTCAAGTGTGAAATGTAAAACAGGTAATTTATTTATCTATTAACTTTTGGCTAACAAGATTTAATTAATTAAAAAAATGGTTACACCTCAGTATAAAAAGTTAAAAAATTAGTTTCTTTTTCCAGCCAATGTTAAGCCATTTCTTTTACAGATGAAGAATCATGGAAGAAAAGGAAGCAAAACTTCAAGAACTCCACATGTCACTACTAATTAAGGTGAAGTTAATTTGTTTCCTTTCTTGAATTCTATCTGTAGGGTTATTGTACCCATGTGATGTCTGTGTCTCTTATGTGGGTCTTTCTTCAGTTGCATTGTCTTTCTTATTCTTTGTTCTTGTCGGTGAATGATTTGATTTAAAGCACCTTAAAGAGAGTTGTTCACATCTTTTTCTCTGTTTTGTAGTGTCAGTCTTTTTGTACTGTCTCTAGGTTTTTTATTTCTTCCGTCTATATTATAGTTTGTTTTGATTTCTTCTCTTTTTCTTCTGTTTTGTCCTCTTCCAGTCCTTTCCAACTTTTGTTAGCATTTTTAGTTAGTGATTAAAGAGAAAAAGTCTAATTCTTTTAGTTTGAAAGCATTTCTTTCAGCTGAAGTTACCGTTTGAAGACCATCAAGTGTGGAATGTGAAACAGGTAAGTTATTTTTGTAATATCCTTTTTGCTGCCTAGATTTAATTACTTTAAAAAAATGGTTATACCTCAGGATGAAAATTTAAAATCTTAATTACTTTTTCCAGCCATTGATAAGCAATTTCTTTTACAGATGAAGAGCCATGGATGAAAAGGAAGTCGAAATCCTAGAACTCAACATGTCACTTCTAGATTAAGGTGAAGTTAATTTGTTTCCTTTAATGAGTTCTATGTGTAGGGGTGTTTTACCCATTTGATGTCTGTGTCTCTTATGTGGGTCTTTCTTCAGTTGTATTGTCTTTCATTTTCTTTGTTCGTGTCTGTGAACGATTTGATTTAAAGCACCTTAAAGAGAGTTGTTCACATCTTTCTTCTGTTTTGTAGCATTTTTGATATTATACTGTTTCTAAGTTATTTTTAATTTCTTCTGTCTATAGTTTGTTTAAATTTTTTGTCTCTTCTTCTTCTGTTTTTTTTTCTTATCTTTTCCAACTAATGTTATTTATTAGTGTTTAAATAGATCAAAGTCTAATTCTATTAGTTTGAAAGTATTTCTTTCAGTTGAAGTTGCCCTGTCAAGTGTGAAATGTAGAACAGGTAATTTATTTATCTATTAACTTTTGGCTAACAAGATTTAATTAATTAAAAAAATGGTTACACCTCAGTATAAAAAGTTAAAAAATTAGTTTCTTTTTCCAGCCAATGTTAAGCCATTTCTTTTACAGATGAAGAATCATGGAAGAAAAGGAAGCAAAACTTCAAGAACTCCACATGTCACTACTAATTAAGGTGAAGTTAATTTGTTTCCTTTCTTGAATTCTATCTGTAGGGTTATTGTACCCATGTGATGTCTGTGTCTCTTATGTGGGTCTTTCTTCAGTTGCATTGTCTTTCTTATTCTTTGTTCTTGTCGGTGAATGATTTGATTTAAAGCACCTTAAAGAGAGTTGTTCACATCTTTTTCTCTGTTTTGTAGTGTCAGTCTTTTTGTACTGTCTCTAGGTTTTTTATTTCTTCCGTCTATATTATAGTTTGTTTTGATTTCTTCTCTTTTTCTTCTGTTTTGTCCTCTTCCAGTCCTTTCCAACTTTTGTTAGCATTTTTAGTTAGTGATTAAAGAGAAAAAGTCTAATTCTTTTAGTTTGAAAGCATTTCTTTCAGCTGAAGTTACCGTTTGAAGACCATCAAGTGTGGAATGTGAAACAGGTAAGTTATTTTTGTAATATCCTTTTTGCTGCCTAGATTTAATTACTTTAAAAAAATGGTTATACCTCAGGATGAAAATTTAAAATCTTAATTACTTTTTCCAGCCATTGATAAGCAATTTCTTTTACAGATGAAGAGCCATGGATGAAAAGGAAGTCGAAATCCTAGAACTCAACATGTCACTTCTAGATTAAGGTGAAGTTAATTTGTTTCCTTTAATGAGTTCTATGTGTAGGGGTGTTTTACCCATTTGATGTCTGTGTCTCTTATGTGGGTCTTTCTTCAGTTGTATTGTCTTTCATTTTCTTTGTTCGTGTCTGTGAACGATTTGATTTAAAGCACCTTAAAGAGAGTTGTTCACATCTTTCTTCTGTTTTGTAGCATTTTTGATATTATACTGTTTCTAAGTTATTTTTAATTTCTTCTGTCTATAGTTTGTTTAAATTTTTTGTCTCTTCTTCTTCTGTTTTTTTTTCTTATCTTTTCCAACTAATGTTATTTATTAGTGTTTAAATAGATCAAAGTCTAATTCTATTAGTTTGAAAGTATTTCTTTCAGTTGAAGTTGCCCTGTCAAGTGTGAAATGTAAAACAGGTAATTTATTTATCTATTAACTTTTGGCTAACAAGATTTAATTAATTAAAAAAATGGTTACACCTCAGTATAAAAAGTTAAAAAATTAGTTTCTTTTTCCAGCCAATGTTAAGCCATTTCTTTTACAGATGAAGAATCATGGAAGAAAAGGAAGCAAAACTTCAAGAACTCCACATGTCACTACTAATTAAGGTGAAGTTAATTTGTTTCCTTTCTTGAATTCTATCTGTAGGGTTATTGTACCCATGTGATGTCTGTGTCTCTTATGTGGGTCTTTCTTCAGTTGCATTGTCTTTCTTATTCTTTGTTCTTGTCGGTGAATGATTTGATTTAAAGCACCTTAAAGAGAGTTGTTCACATCTTTTTCTCTGTTTTGTAGTGTCAGTCTTTTTGTACTGTCTCTAGGTTTTTTATTTCTTCCGTCTATATTATAGTTTGTTTTGATTTCTTCTCTTTTTCTTCTGTTTTGTCCTCTTCCAGTCCTTTCCAACTTTTGTTAGCATTTTTAGTTAGTGATTAAAGAGAAAAAGTCTAATTCTTTTAGTTTGAAAGCATTTCTTTCAGCTGAAGTTACCGTTTGAAGACCATCAAGTGTGGAATGTGAAACAGGTAAGTTATTTTTGTAATATCCTTTTTGCTGCCTAGATTTAATTACTTTAAAAAAATGGTTATACCTCAGGATGAAAATTTAAAATCTTAATTACTTTTTCCAGCCATTGATAAGCAATTTCTTTTACAGATGAAGAGCCATGGATGAAAAGGAAGTCGAAATCCTAGAACTCAACATGTCACTTCTAGATTAAGGTGAAGTTAATTTGTTTCCTTTAATGAGTTCTATGTGTAGGGGTGTTTTACCCATTTGATGTCTGTGTCTCTTATGTGGGTCTTTCTTCAGTTGTATTGTCTTTCATTTTCTTTGTTCGTGTCTGTGAACGATTTGATTTAAAGCACCTTAAAGAGAGTTGTTCACATCTTTCTTCTGTTTTGTAGCATTTTTGATATTATACTGTTTCTAAGTTATTTTTAATTTCTTCTGTCTATAGTTTGTTTAAATTTTTTGTCTCTTCTTCTTCTGTTTTTTTTTCTTATCTTTTCCAACTAATGTTATTTATTAGTGTTTAAATAGATCAAAGTCTAATTCTATTAGTTTGAAAGTATTTCTTTCAGTTGAAGTTGCCCTGTCAAGTGTGAAATGTAAAACAGGTAATTTATTTATCTATTAACTTTTGGCTAACAAGATTTAATTAATTAAAAAAATGGTTACACCTCAGTATAAAAAGTTAAAAAATTAGTTTCTTTTTCCAGCCAATGTTAAGCCATTTCTTTTACAGATGAAGAATCATGGAAGAAAAGGAAGCAAAACTTCAAGAACTCCACATGTCACTACTAATTAAGGTGAAGTTAATTTGTTTCCTTTCTTGAATTCTATCTGTAGGGTTATTGTACCCATGTGATGTCTGTGTCTCTTATGTGGGTCTTTCTTCAGTTGCATTGTCTTTCTTATTCTTTGTTCTTGTCGGTGAATGATTTGATTTAAAGCACCTTAAAGAGAGTTGTTCACATCTTTTTCTCTGTTTTGTAGTGTCAGTCTTTTTGTACTGTCTCTAGGTTTTTTATTTCTTCCGTCTATATTATAGTTTGTTTTGATTTCTTCTCTTTTTCTTCTGTTTTGTCCTCTTCCAGTCCTTTCCAACTTTTGTTAGCATTTTTAGTTAGTGATTAAAGAGAAAAAGTCTAATTCTTTTAGTTTGAAAGCATTTCTTTCAGCTGAAGTTACCGTTTGAAGACCATCAAGTGTGGAATGTGAAACAGGTAAGTTATTTTTGTAATATCCTTTTTGCTGCCTAGATTTAATTACTTTAAAAAAATGGTTATACCTCAGGATGAAAATTTAAAATCTTAATTACTTTTTCCAGCCATTGATAAGCAATTTCTTTTACAGATGAAGAGCCATGGATGAAAAGGAAGTCGAAATCCTAGAACTCAACATGTCACTTCTAGATTAAGGTGAAGTTAATTTGTTTCCTTTAATGAGTTCTATGTGTAGGGGTGTTTTACCCATTTGATGTCTGTGTCTCTTATGTGGGTCTTTCTTCAGTTGTATTGTCTTTCATTTTCTTTGTTCGTGTCTGTGAACGATTTGATTTAAAGCACCTTAAAGAGAGTTGTTCACATCTTTCTTCTGTTTTGTAGCATTTTTGATATTATACTGTTTCTAAGTTATTTTTAATTTCTTCTGTCTATAGTTTGTTTAAATTTTTTGTCTCTTCTTCTTCTGTTTTTTTTTCTTATCTTTTCCAACTAATGTTATTTATTAGTGTTTAAATAGATCAAAGTCTAATTCTATTAGTTTGAAAGTATTTCTTTCAGTTGAAGTTGCCCTGTCAAGTGTGAAATGTAAAACAGGTAATTTATTTATCTATTAACTTTTGGCTAACAAGATTTAATTAATTAAAAAAATGGTTACACCTCAGTATAAAAAGTTAAAAAATTAGTTTCTTTTTCCAGCCAATGTTAAGCCATTTCTTTTACAGATGAAGAATCATGGAAGAAAAGGAAGCAAAACTTCAAGAACTCCACATGTCACTACTAATTAAGGTGAAGTTAATTTGTTTCCTTTCTTGAATTCTATCTGTAGGGTTATTGTACCCATGTGATGTCTGTGTCTCTTATGTGGGTCTTTCTTCAGTTGCATTGTCTTTCTTATTCTTTGTTCTTGTCGGTGAATGATTTGATTTAAAGCACCTTAAAGAGAGTTGTTCACATCTTTTCTCTGTTTTGTAGTGTCAGTCTTTTTGTACTGTCTCTAGGTTTTTTATTTCTTCCGTCTATATTATAGTTTGTTTTGATTTCTTCTCTTTTTCTTCTGTTTTGTCCTCTTCCAGTCCTTTCCAACTTTTGTTAGCATTTTTAGTTAGTGATTAAAGAGAAAAAGTCTAATTCTTTTAGTTTGAAAGCATTTCTTTCAGCTGAAGTTACCGTTTGAAGACCATCAAGTGTGGAATGTGAAACAGGTAAGTTATTTTTGTAATATCCTTTTTGCTGCCTAGATTTAATTACTTTAAAAAAATGGTTATACCTCAGGATGAAAATTTAAAATCTTAATTACTTTTTCCAGCCATTGATAAGCAATTTCTTTTACAGATGAAGAGCCATGGATGAAAAGGAAGTCGAAATCCTAGAACTCAACATGTCACTTCTAGATTAAGGTGAAGTTAATTTGTTTCCTTTAATGAGTTCTATGTGTAGGGGTGTTTTACCCATTTGATGTCTGTGTCTCTTATGTGGGTCTTTCTTCAGTTGTATTGTCTTTCATTTTCTTTGTTCGTGTCTGTGAACGATTTGATTTAAAGCACCTTAAAGAGAGTTGTTCACATCTTTCTTCTGTTTTGTAGCATTTTTGATATTATACTGTTTCTAAGTTATTTTTAATTTCTTCTGTCTATAGTTTGTTTAAATTTTTTGTCTCTTCTTCTTCTGTTTTTTTTTCTTATCTTTTCCAACTAATGTTATTTATTAGTGTTTAAATAGATCAAAGTCTAATTCTATTAGTTTGAAAGTATTTCTTTCAGTTGAAGTTGCCCTGTCAAGTGTGAAATGTAAAACAGGTAATTTATTTATCTATTAACTTTTGGCTAACAAGATTTAATTAATTAAAAAAATGGTTACACCTCAGTATAAAAAGTTAAAAAATTAGTTTCTTTTTCCAGCCAATGTTAAGCCATTTCTTTTACAGATGAAGAATCATGGAAGAAAAGGAAGCAAAACTTCAAGAACTCCACATGTCACTACTAATTAAGGTGAAGTTAATTTGTTTCCTTTCTTGAATTCTATCTGTAGGGTTATTGTACCCATGTGATGTCTGTGTCTCTTATGTGGGTCTTTCTTCAGTTGCATTGTCTTTCTTATTCTTTGTTCTTGTCGGTGAATGATTTGATTTAAAGCACCTTAAAGAGAGTTGTTCACATCTTTTCTCTGTTTTGTAGTGTCAGTCTTTTTGTACTGTCTCTAGGTTTTTTATTTCTTCCGTCTATATTATAGTTTGTTTTGATTTCTTCTCTTTTTCTTCTGTTTTGTCCTCTTCCAGTCCTTTCCAACTTTTGTTAGCATTTTTAGTTAGTGATTAAAGAGAAAAAGTCTAATTCTTTTAGTTTGAAAGCATTTCTTTCAGCTGAAGTTACCGTTTGAAGACCATCAAGTGTGGAATGTGAAACAGGTAAGTTATTTTTGTAATATCCTTTTTGCTGCCTAGATTTAATTACTTTAAAAAAATGGTTATACCTCAGGATGAAAATTTAAAATCTTAATTACTTTTTCCAGCCATTGATAAGCAATTTCTTTTACAGATGAAGAGCCATGGATGAAAAGGAAGTCGAAATCCTAGAACTCAACATGTCACTTCTAGATTAAGGTGAAGTTAATTTGTTTCCTTTAATGAGTTCTATGTGTAGGGGTGTTTTACCCATTTGATGTCTGTGTCTCTTATGTGGGTCTTTCTTCAGTTGTATTGTCTTTCATTTTCTTTGTTCGTGTCTGTGAACGATTTGATTTAAAGCACCTTAAAGAGAGTTGTTCACATCTTTCTTCTGTTTTGTAGCATTTTTGATATTATACTGTTTCTAAGTTATTTTTAATTTCTTCTGTCTATAGTTTGTTTAAATTTTTTGTCTCTTCTTCTTCTGTTTTTTTTTCTTATCTTTTCCAACTAATGTTATTTATTAGTGTTTAAATAGATCAAAGTCTAATTCTATTAGTTTGAAAGTATTTCTTTCAGTTGAAGTTGCCCTGTCAAGTGTGAAATGTAAAACAGGTAATTTATTTATCTATTAACTTTTGGCTAACAAGATTTAATTAATTAAAAAAATGGTTACACCTCAGTATAAAAAGTTAAAAAATTAGTTTCTTTTTCCAGCCAATGTTAAGCCATTTCTTTTACAGATGAAGAATCATGGAAGAAAAGGAAGCAAAACTTCAAGAACTCCACATGTCACTACTAATTAAGGTGAAGTTAATTTGTTTCCTTTCTTGAATTCTATCTGTAGGGTTATTGTACCCATGTGATGTCTGTGTCTCTTATGTGGGTCTTTCTTCAGTTGCATTGTCTTTCTTATTCTTTGTTCTTGTCGGTGAATGATTTGATTTAAAGCACCTTAAAGAGAGTTGTTCACATCTTTTTCTCTGTTTTGTAGTGTCAGTCTTTTTGTACTGTCTCTAGGTTTTTTATTTCTTCCGTCTATATTATAGTTTGTTTTGATTTCTTCTCTTTTTCTTCTGTTTTGTCCTCTTCCAGTCCTTTCCAACTTTTGTTAGCATTTTTAGTTAGTGATTAAAGAGAAAAAGTCTAATTCTTTTAGTTTGAAAGCATTTCTTTCAGCTGAAGTTACCGTTTGAAGACCATCAAGTGTGGAATGTGAAACAGGTAAGTTATTTTTGTAATATCCTTTTTGCTGCCTAGATTTAATTACTTTAAAAAAATGGTTATACCTCAGGATGAAAATTTAAAATCTTAATTACTTTTTCCAGCCATTGATAAGCAATTTCTTTTACAGATGAAGAGCCATGGATGAAAAGGAAGTCGAAATCCTAGAACTCAACATGTCACTTCTAGATTAAGGTGAAGTTAATTTGTTTCCTTTAATGAGTTCTATGTGTAGGGGTGTTTTACCCATTTGATGTCTGTGTCTCTTATGTGGGTCTTTCTTCAGTTGTATTGTCTTTCATTTTCTTTGTTCGTGTCTGTGAACGATTTGATTTAAAGCACCTTAAAGAGAGTTGTTCACATCTTTCTTCTGTTTTGTAGCATTTTTGATATTATACTGTTTCTAAGTTATTTTTAATTTCTTCTGTCTATAGTTTGTTTAAATTTTTTGTCTCTTCTTCTTCTGTTTTTTTTTCTTATCTTTTCCAACTAATGTTATTTATTAGTGTTTAAATAGATCAAAGTCTAATTCTATTAGTTTGAAAGTATTTCTTTCAGTTGAAGTTGCCCTGTCAAGTGTGAAATGTAAAACAGGTAATTTATTTATCTATTAACTTTTGGCTAACAAGATTTAATTAATTAAAAAAATGGTTACACCTCAGTATAAAAAGTTAAAAAATTAGTTTCTTTTTCCAGCCAATGTTAAGCCATTTCTTTTACAGATGAAGAATCATGGAAGAAAAGGAAGCAAAACTTCAAGAACTCCACATGTCACTACTAATTAAGGTGAAGTTAATTTGTTTCCTTTCTTGAATTCTATCTGTAGGGTTATTTAACCCATGTGATGTCTGTGTCTCTTATGTGGGTCTTTCTTCAGTTGCATTGTCTTTCTTATTCTTTGTTCTTGTCGGTGAATGATTTGATTTAAAGCACCTTAAAGAGAGTTGTTCACATCTTTTTCTCTGTTTTGTAGTGTCAGTCTTTTTGTACTGTCTCTAGGTTTTTTATTTCTTCCGTCTATATTATAGTTTGTTTTGATTTCTTCTCTTTTTCTTCTGTTTTGTCCTCTTCCAGTCCTTTCCAACTTTTGTTAGCATTTTTAGTTAGTGATTAAAGAGAAAAAGTCTAATTCTTTTAGTTTGAAAGCATTTCTTTCAGCTGAAGTTACCGTTTGAAGACCATCAAGTGTGGAATGTGAAACAGGTAAGTTATTTTTGTAATATCCTTTTTGCTGCCTAGATTTAATTACTTTAAAAAAATGGTTATACCTCAGGATGAAAATTTAAAATCTTAATTACTTTTTCCAGCCATTGATAAGCAATTTCTTTTACAGATGAAGAGCCATGGATGAAAAGGAAGTCGAAATCCTAGAACTCAACATGTCACTTCTAGATTAAGGTGAAGTTAATTTGTTTCCTTTAATGAGTTCTATGTGTAGGGGTGTTTTACCCATTTGATGTCTGTGTCTCTTATGTGGGTCTTTCTTCAGTTGTATTGTCTTTCATTTTCTTTGTTCGTGTCTGTGAACGATTTGATTTAAAGCACCTTAAAGAGAGTTGTTCACATCTTTCTTCTGTTTTGTAGCATTTTTGATATTATACTGTTTCTAAGTTATTTTTAATTTCTTCTGTCTATAGTTTGTTTAAATTTTTTGTCTCTTCTTCTTCTGTTTTTTTTTCTTATCTTTTCCAACTAATGTTATTTATTAGTGTTTAAATAGATCAAAGTCTAATTCTATTAGTTTGAAAGTATTTCTTTCAGTTGAAGTTGCCCTGTCAAGTGTGAAATGTAGAACAGGTAATTTATTTATCTATTAACTTTTGGCTAACAAGATTTAATTAATTAAAAAAATGGTTACACCTCAGTATAAAAAGTTAAAAAATTAGTTTCTTTTTCCAGCCAATGTTAAGCCATTTCTTTTACAGATGAAGAATCATGGAAGAAAAGGAAGCAAAACTTCAAGAACTCCACATGTCACTACTAATTAAGGTGAAGTTAATTTGTTTCCTTTCTTGAATTCTATCTGTAGGGTTATTGTACCCATGTGATGTCTGTGTCTCTTATGTGGGTCTTTCTTCAGTTGCATTGTCTTTCTTATTCTTTGTTCTTGTCGGTGAATGATTTGATTTAAAGCACCTTAAAGAGAGTTGTTCACATCTTTTTCTCTGTTTTGTAGTGTCAGTCTTTTTGTACTGTCTCTAGGTTTTTTATTTCTTCCGTCTATATTATAGTTTGTTTTGATTTCTTCTCTTTTTCTTCTGTTTTGTCCTCTTCCAGTCCTTTCCAACTTTTGTTAGCATTTTTAGTTAGTGATTAAAGAGAAAAAGTCTAATTCTTTTAGTTTGAAAGCATTTCTTTCAGCTGAAGTTACCGTTTGAAGACCATCAAGTGTGGAATGTGAAACAGGTAAGTTATTTTTGTAATATCCTTTTTGCTGCCTAGATTTAATTACTTTAAAAAAATGGTTATACCTCAGGATGAAAATTTAAAATCTTAATTACTTTTTCCAGCCATTGATAAGCAATTTCTTTTACAGATGAAGAGCCATGGATGAAAAGGAAGTCGAAATCCTAGAACTCAACATGTCACTTCTAGATTAAGGTGAAGTTAATTTGTTTCCTTTAATGAGTTCTATGTGTAGGGGTGTTTTACCCATTTGATGTCTGTGTCTCTTATGTGGGTCTTTCTTCAGTTGTATTGTCTTTCATTTTCTTTGTTCGTGTCTGTGAACGATTTGATTTAAAGCACCTTAAAGAGAGTTGTTCACATCTTTCTTCTGTTTTGTAGCATTTTTGATATTATACTGTTTCTAAGTTATTTTTAATTTCTTCTGTCTATAGTTTGTTTAAATTTTTTGTCTCTTCTTCTTCTGTTTTTTTTTCTTATCTTTTCCAACTAATGTTATTTATTAGTGTTTAAATAGATCAAAGTCTAATTCTATTAGTTTGAAAGTATTTCTTTCAGTTGAAGTTGCCCTGTCAAGTGTGAAATGTAAAACAGGTAATTTATTTATCTATTAACTTTTGGCTAACAAGATTTAATTAATTAAAAAAATGGTTACACCTCAGTATAAAAAGTTAAAAAATTAGTTTCTTTTTCCAGCCAATGTTAAGCCATTTCTTTTACAGATGAAGAATCATGGAAGAAAAGGAAGCAAAACTTCAAGAACTCCACATGTCACTACTAATTAAGGTGAAGTTAATTTGTTTCCTTTCTTGAATTCTATCTGTAGGGTTATTGTACCCATGTGATGTCTGTGTCTCTTATGTGGGTCTTTCTTCAGTTGCATTGTCTTTCTTATTCTTTGTTCTTGTCGGTGAATGATTTGATTTAAAGCACCTTAAAGAGAGTTGTTCACATCTTTTCTCTGTTTTGTAGTGTCAGTCTTTTTGTACTGTCTCTAGGTTTTTTATTTCTTCCGTCTATATTATAGTTTGTTTTGATTTCTTCTCTTTTTCTTCTGTTTTGTCCTCTTCCAGTCCTTTCCAACTTTTGTTAGCATTTTTAGTTAGTGATTAAAGAGAAAAAGTCTAATTCTTTTAGTTTGAAAGCATTTCTTTCAGCTGAAGTTACCGTTTGAAGACCATCAAGTGTGGAATGTGAAACAGGTAAGTTATTTTTGTAATATCCTTTTTGCTGCCTAGATTTAATTACTTTAAAAAAATGGTTATACCTCAGGATGAAAATTTAAAATCTTAATTACTTTTTCCAGCCATTGATAAGCAATTTCTTTTACAGATGAAGAGCCATGGATGAAAAGGAAGTCGAAATCCTAGAACTCAACATGTCACTTCTAGATTAAGGTGAAGTTAATTTGTTTCCTTTAATGAGTTCTATGTGTAGGGGTGTTTTACCCATTTGATGTCTGTGTCTCTTATGTGGGTCTTTCTTCAGTTGTATTGTCTTTCATTTTCTTTGTTCGTGTCTGTGAACGATTTGATTTAAAGCACCTTAAAGAGAGTTGTTCACATCTTTCTTCTGTTTTGTAGCATTTTTGATATTATACTGTTTCTAAGTTATTTTTAATTTCTTCTGTCTATAGTTTGTTTAAATTTTTTGTCTCTTCTTCTTCTGTTTTTTTTTCTTATCTTTTCCAACTAATGTTATTTATTAGTGTTTAAATAGATCAAAGTCTAATTCTATTAGTTTGAAAGTATTTCTTTCAGTTGAAGTTGCCCTGTCAAGTGTGAAATGTAAAACAGGTAATTTATTTATCTATTAACTTTTGGCTAACAAGATTTAATTAATTAAAAAAATGGTTACACCTCAGTATAAAAAGTTAAAAAATTAGTTTCTTTTTCCAGCCAATGTTAAGCCATTTCTTTTACAGATGAAGAATCATGGAAGAAAAGGAAGCAAAACTTCAAGAACTCCACATGTCACTACTAATTAAGGTGAAGTTAATTTGTTTCCTTTCTTGAATTCTATCTGTAGGGTTATTGTACCCATGTGATGTCTGTGTCTCTTATGTGGGTCTTTCTTCAGTTGCATTGTCTTTCTTATTCTTTGTTCTTGTCGGTGAATGATTTGATTTAAAGCACCTTAAAGAGAGTTGTTCACATCTTTTCTCTGTTTTGTAGTGTCAGTCTTTTTGTACTGTCTCTAGGTTTTTTATTTCTTCCGTCTATATTATAGTTTGTTTTGATTTCTTCTCTTTTTCTTCTGTTTTGTCCTCTTCCAGTCCTTTCCAACTTTTGTTAGCATTTTTAGTTAGTGATTAAAGAGAAAAAGTCTAATTCTTTTAGTTTGAAAGCATTTCTTTCAGCTGAAGTTACCGTTTGAAGACCATCAAGTGTGGAATGTGAAACAGGTAAGTTATTTTTGTAATATCCTTTTTGCTGCCTAGATTTAATTACTTTAAAAAAATGGTTATACCTCAGGATGAAAATTTAAAATCTTAATTACTTTTTCCAGCCATTGATAAGCAATTTCTTTTACAGATGAAGAACCATGGATGAAAAGGAAGTCGAAATCCTAGAACTCAACATGTCACTTCTAGATTAAGGTGAAGTTAATTTGTTTCCTTTAATGAGTTCTATGTGTAGGGGTGTTTTACCCATTTGATGTCTGTGTCTCTTATGTGGGTCTTTCTTCAGTTGTATTGTCTTTCATTTTCTTTGTTCATGTCTGTGAACGATTTGATTTAAAGCACCTTAAAGAGAGTTGTTCACATCTTTCTTCTGTTTTGTAGCATTTTTGATATTATACTGTTTCTAAGTTATTTTTAATTTCTTCTGTCTATAGTTTGTTTAAATTTTTTGTCTCTTCTTCTTCTGTTTTTTTTTCTTATCTTTTCCAACTAATGTTATTTATTAGTGTTTAAATAGATCAAAGTCTAATTCTATTAGTTTGAAAGTATTTCTTTCAGTTGAAGTTGCCCTGTCAAGTGTGAAATGTAAAACAGGTAATTTATTTATCTATTAACTTTTGGCTAACAAGATTTAATTAATTAAAAAAATGGTTACACCTCAGTATAAAAAGTTAAAAAATTAGTTTCTTTTTCCAGCCAATGTTAAGCCATTTCTTTTACAGATGAAGAATCATGGAAGAAAAGGAAGCAAAACTTCAAGAACTCCACATGTCACTACTAATTAAGGTGAAGTTAATTTGTTTCCTTTCTTGAATTCTATCTGTAGGGTTATTGTACCCATGTGATGTCTGTGTCTCTTATGTGGGTCTTTCTTCAGTTGCATTGTCTTTCTTATTCTTTGTTCTTGTCGGTGAATGATTTGATTTAAAGCACCTTAAAGAGAGTTGTTCACATCTTTTCTCTGTTTTGTAGTGTCAGTCTTTTTGTACTGTCTCTAGGTTTTTTATTTCTTCCGTCTATATTATAGTTTGTTTTGATTTCTTCTCTTTTTCTTCTGTTTTGTCCTCTTCCAGTCCTTTCCAACTTTTGTTAGCATTTTTAGTTAGTGATTAAAGAGAAAAAGTCTAATTCTTTTAGTTTGAAAGCATTTCTTTCAGCTGAAGTTACCGTTTGAAGACCATCAAGTGTGGAATGTGAAACAGGTAAGTTATTTATGTAATATCCTTTTTGCTGCCTAGATTTAATTACTTTAAAAAATGGTTAGACCTTAGAATGAACAGCTAAAATCCAAATTACTTTTTCCAGCCAATGATAAGCAATTTCTTTTACAGAAGAAGTGATGGAAGAAAAGGAAGCTGACCTTCTGAAACTCAAAATGTCACATCTAGATTAAGGTGAAGTTAATTTGTTTCCTTTCATGATTCCTGCCTACAGCTTTTTAAAAATTGTTTTCTCTTCATATTTTGTTTAGTTCTTTTTCTATTTATTTTAACTTTTATTAGTTAGTGTTGGATGAGAAAACCTACCTGATATAAATTGGAAAACACTAACCATAGATAAACACCAAAACCTTAAGGACATAAATGAGCTTTTCATAGAAACCTTACACAACCTAAGTTTAGATCAAATCATTAAAAAGCCAACTAGATTAAACAACACATTAGATCTCTTCTTAACCAACAGACCTGGATTAGTAGTTGATTATGATATTATCCCTGGTCTATCAGACCATGAGATCATTAAAATACACAGTCAGATAAAAGCAATAGCCAATACAAAACCCAAAAGAAAAATCTTACTCTGGAATAAATGTAACCTAACACAACTACACCAAGCTGCATTAAACTTTCAACAAACATTCTTATTAGAAAAAGACATTAACCAACCAGTCGATGACCTCTGGAATTTCATCAAAAACCATCTTAAAAGCATTATAGAAAATCATATACCAACTAAATACACATCAAACAAAATAAATAAATGCTGGTTTAATAATAGACTAAAGAAGCTTTGTAAACAGAAGGAAAACCAATATAGAAAATTTAAAGAAACCTAGGCAGAAAGAGTTCACAAAAAGTATATAAAAATTAAACACCTAACCCAAAAAGTAAGCAGACAGCTGCAGAGTGAATACATAAACAATGTACTATCTAAAGATAACAACAAAAACTTATGGTCATACATTAAGTCTAAGAAAATGGAAACAACAGGCATAGCGCCATTAAAAGATGAACATAACATAATACATAATGACAATGAAACTAAAGCAAACATCCTAAACAAATACTTTGCATCAGCATTCTCAGCCCCAGGAGACAAAGACATATTTCTTAATTTGAACCAGGTAGACAACATAGAAGATTTAGTAGTACAAGAAAATGGAATTCAAAAACTATTATCCAACACCAAACCAAATAAAGCATCTGGACCTGATGGTATTCCAGCTAGATTACTCAAAGAACTAAGCAATGAGCTAGCTCCAGTGTTCAAAATACTCTTTCAGGCATCGCTTAACCAGGGCAGAGTACCAAAGGACTTGAAAGAAGCTAATGTCACCCCCCTATTTAAAATAGGAGAAAAATCTGATCCAGGAAACTACAGACCAGTATCACTTACCAGCATCACATGTAAAATCCTAGAACACATAATATGTAGCAACATCATAAACCACTTAGACAAACATAATGTTATCACCCCATACCAACATGGCTTTAGGAAATATAGATCATGTGAAACACAACTAATAGGACTAATTGATGATTTTTCAAAAGGTTTAGATAATAGTGAACAAATAGATGCTATTTTACTAGATTTTTCCAAGGCTTTTGACAAAGTCCATCACCATAGTTTGCTTAAAAAATTAAAATATTTTGGCATTAATGGTCCACTGCATCAGTGAATTAAAGATTTTCTGATAGGGAGAGAACAAACTGTAATAATAAATAGCTCTAAATCAACACCAATAACAGTAAACTCAGGTGTACCTCAAGGAACAGTCTTGGGTCCACTACTATTTTTAATTTACATAAATGATTTACCAAATTGCATTAGTTCAGGAACAAAAGTCAGATTATTTGCAGATGATTGCATAATATATAGAACAATAAAAACAACACAAGACACAGATATTTTACAAAGAGAATTTGATGAATTACAGAAATGGGAATCAAATTGGAGCATGTCTTTCCACCCAGAAAAATGTCAGTTGTTAAGAGTAACAAAAAAACTAAAACAAATTAATTCCACTTATCTTATTCATGGCAAACCAGTAACACAGACTAAAAAGGCAAAATACCTAGGTGTTATAATAAATGAAAAACTGTCATGGAATCCACATATTGATGAAACTACAAAAAAATCCAACAAAGCATTAGGGTTTATTAAAAGAAATTTCTATAAATCAAATAAGAACATAAAACTAAAATGTTATTTAACCTTGGTTAGGCCAATAATAGAATATGCATCCACCGTTTGGGACCCCTCAATTCAAGAAAACATTAAGGAACTGGAACAAACACAAAATAGAGCAGTGAGATTCATAACAAACGAATATTCACATTTGACTAGAGTAACACCATTAGTAAAATCACTAAATTTAGAAAGCCTTCAGGACAGAAGACTCAAAAGTAAAGTAGCAATTATACATAAAACACTGAACCATAATCTTCAAATACAAAAACAAAATTTAATAAAATACTCTGAAAGACACAAAAATAAAGGCACATTCCTTGTCCCCTATGCTAGGACAAATTTGTACAAATACTCCTTCTTCCCTAGTGCTATTAGAACATGGAATGGGTTGCCTGAGCTAGCCAGAAAAACCAGTGACTTAGCAGAATTTAAGTCATTGGTTAATATGCCTGACTAAATGCATGACGCGTAGGATGTAATCATCTTCTTTTTTGAAGTAACGTCTGTATTATATAAGATAAGATAAGAAAAAAGTCAATTTTTTTTTCTATGAAAGCATTTCTTTCAGCTTGGATTTCAAGATATTTTGTTGTGAAATTCAATACTAGATAAGTTTTTTTTTACCTTCAATTTTAGGCTGCTATTTATTGAAAAATAAAAATAAAAATATTTAGACACTAGCACCTTATATATGTTTTTTATGTTTTATTTGGAGTGTTGTGAAGTGTTTGGCTCTTAAACAATTCTTTTGAAAACATGGGGTTTGAGTTTCAGGGTTTTTAGTGTGCATTGAATCAACTTTATTGGGTACCTGACAATAGTTGGGGAAAAGTAAAGTTGTGTTTGCCAAATGACATCCTTTGTAAACATGGGCCACAGAAAAAAACAACAACCTATAGATCATAAATTCTGAATTGGATACTTTACTTAGATTAGTTGTGTGACAAAAAATTTTGTTCATTAAAGCCTAACAGAAATTACCTGACATCAGCTGGGAAAACTTTTTTTTTTTTTACACCCTTCTCATTTACACTGCATCATCTGCATACAAATGCTGTTCTCCTCTTTAGCAACACATTTTTTCTCCACTCAGGGTTATTTGGGACAGAGTTAAAAGAAATACAGTCTTAAGTTTCTTAATGCTGCTTTTTCTTAGGTTAGGTTAGCTTAGCTATAAAAGAAATACAGGCTTAGGTCTGCCATTTCTTATTCTGTTAAGATGATTTAAAAGAGGTATAACTTTGGGTGCTCAAGGTTGTAATCTCTTCAATTTGGCAGCTGATAGATGGATTCTATAGTTCTGAAAAGGACTATGACCCATTCTGTTGTGCAGTCAATTTTACTAGATGGGGCCTGGGTAGTGTTTGTTTTGTAGGATGATGGTTGGGATTTGAGTGGAGAAACACATACTTTCATACAAACATATTCTAACACAACAGTAGTGACATACATTAGTGTAACTGTTCACACAACAGTATTTGTGAATGGGGTTTGTGTAGTAGATGTTAAATTTATTTAAGTTATTGACTTGAGGAGAATATGTCTAACTCTTTTAGTTTCAAAGTTTTTCTTTCAGCTGATGTGGTTCTCGTTCCAAGGCTCTCTAGTTTGGAATGTGTTACAGGTAAAAAAAATTTTTTTATCCATTTAAATCTTTGTTAGTTTTGAGTAGAATGAATGATAAACAAAAATTTAGACATGGATAATTGCATTTGCAGGTCTGTGTTTGTATCTTTATTCCGTAAAGAGTATCGACTCCTTAATAATTAGTCTTTTCTTTCCCAGGTGAAGGAACATGGAAGAAAAGGATGCCAGCCATCAAGAACTTAACATGTCACTGAGACATGGTGATTAAGGTGAAGTTGATTTTTTTCTCATTTATGAAGAGGCCTGCATGGTAGTGGAGTTATTGCACACTCTGCTGCTTACCTGGTTGTCTGAGGTTAAAATCTTGGTTGTAATGACCATATTTCTTAGTCTTTTCTTTCCCAGGTGAAGGAACATGTGGAAGGATGCTGGTTATCCATAACTTTTCTTTGCATTGTATGTTTAGTCTTATTCTCACTTTGTTAAAATATATAGATTGTTGTTTTTTTTTTCTATCTTTTCCAACTTATATTAGTATTTTATCTTAGCATTTAAAGACTAGAAGCCTAATTCTTTTAGTTTGAAAGCATCTTTTTTCAGCTGAATTTCCCTTCCTAGAGTATTAAGTGCAGAAAGTTTAAAAAGGTTAAAATCTTGGTTGTAATGACCAGATTTCTTCTTGGGACAAGAGTTAACCCAGCTCTAAATGGATACCTGGCATCAGTTGGGGAAAACAAAGAGTTTGTTGTTTGGAATGCAACACTCTGGAGGAGTCCTTTCTCTCAGAAATGGTTGCCCAGCATACTTTAAGGTATGAAGGGTTAATTTCTGTGAGGTTAGTTCTTGTACACATCTTTCCTTAACTCTGCATCACCAGCATACAAATGCTGTTCTCCTGTATAGCGACACATCTTTTTTCCACTCTGGGTTATTTGAGACATTTCTTATTCTGTTAGATGACTTACAGATTAAAAGAGGAATTACTTTGGGTAGTGAAGGTTATTATCTCTTCAATTTGGCAGCTGATAGATGGATTCTATAGTTCTGAAAAGGACTATGGCCCATTCTGTTGTGCAGTCAATTTTACTAGTTGGGGCCTGTGTAGTGCTTTTTTTTTGTAGGTTGAAGGTTGGGATTTGAGTGGAGAAACACTTTCTAACACAACAATATAAAATAGACAATTCATGTCCAAGTAAAATTTCTCTGTATTCATTATAATGCTTAAGAAGACTATTTTCACCTTGACAATAAACAAAACAGGCTAAAATAAAAATCACAATTAAACAATCTATAAACACACCAATGCCTTTGACACTGAAATGATTATACTCAAAGAAAATGATGCCATTTTTGTTTTATTTTACCAGATAAATTTTTACTAAAATATACAGATCATTGGTAGATTAATCTCTGCTTTGCCATATACATTTGACAAAGCAATGTAGAACCTATAAACAGGTCAAATATTTGTCATAGAATCTTACATCTGTATTGCTCCTGATCCAAATATTAATACTTTTCAACCTATATGTAGACCAAGTTCTGTAGTGACACTGAATGGCCATGTAAAATAAAATTAAAATGTTTTGTCTATTACTGAATACATTTCTACCATAAGACTCTAGAGTAAAAAAGAATTTAAATGATAAAAATGTACACCATAAAAAAATGAACAACTCATGAAGTTTTTAACAGTAGAGCTTTTAGCCAAATAATATTGCATGACACTGTAATCTGCAATATCAATGTGTTGACAAATTCTGATTGTTCATTGCTACACACATTTCAGACTAAACTGAATATATAGTACATCTTCTGGCCACCTTAAACTATGCTATAACATATAAGAGGATATGGCCAGAGAACTTTTTGCTTTACCATCATACAGTTCATAGTGCAAACATTTTTCTCTGTAACACAGTACAGCACTAAACAGCTTAAGATTTTAAAAATTACTAGAATTCCATAAGACAATCACCTTTCTGGTTAGATAATTAACACCTGAAACATATAACAAGACATAAGTTACATGTCTACTAAAACTAAATGTTTTGTTTATTACTACATATGATAATGCTGAAAAAAAAACATGTAGCTCAAGAATTAATTAAACCATAACTTAATAATGATGTACACCATAGAAATGTACAACACTTGAAGGTTTCAATAGAATTAATGACCACAGTATCAATACCACCATAACACAGTAATATCAATGGTCAGAGAAAATGTATTTAAACTCTGTATCTATTTGAAATCCATCTATAAAATCAATTTAAGGCCCATAGACAGCTAGACGTAATGCTCATTACTACACTAATTTCACAAAATTCAACATGGTATATCTTCTTGGCAGATAAAACTATGCTATGACACAATAGAGGTCATGGCCAGAGAAATAAATGCTTTACTACCATACAGTTCATAGTCCAAAATTTCCTCTGTAACAAAACACAGCACAAAATTACACATAAACACAGTAAAGGTGAAGATTCTAAAAAAAACAAAAAAAAACATTGTAATATAATTCCATAAAACAATCTTGGTATGTTTTGAATACATTAAGACTAAAAATGTTGCAGTACAGAAAGTTACATTACACTGAATAATCCAAAACAAGACAAAATTGCTCAATGCATACAATGGCCATCTAAAACTTCAGTGTAATTACATTTATTACTTTTTTGTTTGCATTGTTCATATTTTAAATGCTTTTCTTTCCATTAATGAAATTTGTATTTCAGCAATCACAGGTTAATACATCAAGTAAATTGCATGTCTTTTTGTTTGTTTGTTTGTTTGCTTGCTTTGTTACTACTTATCCTACTAAAAATTGCTACAAAAGTGACAGCGGCAAGATTGGATCAAAGGAAAGAATAATTGGACCAAGTTTATCTGTCACATTCATCAACAAGAATCACAGAATCGCATGCGCTAACTACTAACGGAGTGTGTGGTAGTTGGAAAGGTAAATGACAGCCATATTCTCTTGAATAGTCAAGAACCTGCAATTCCAACTACCTAGCTCATGTATGGCTCCTCGAGCCGCACTCCGGGCAACAGTTTTGGCTAACTGGCCAAATACATGAGTGAAAATGTTTTAACATTTTTGTATTTTTAAGGAATCCTTACAAAGGGTAAATTGTATTCTAGCTGTCTTGTAAACATCCAGATTGAATGGTCAAGAGAACTTCTTTCAAGGTAAGATGGAGATAATGCATAGTTAATAAGGCACTGAATATTTTGATGAATTAGGCCTTAGCAGTTATTAAGTGAGTTTCAATTCAGTCAAAAACTATCATTAACTTACAGCCCTTCTACATTGGAGCTTGTTTTGTAATCTTTTAAAAAGAACATATGTTTTACAATGGAATGTAGATTAACAAGAACTCACACCTTTTGAGCAGTAGGATCAGCATGAATTTTATTTCTAATAAATAAGCTAATATTTAGGGTTTCAAAAATTTTACAAATAGCCATGATATTATGAATGGAAGGTCAGTACAGAGTAAAATTAAACGCAGAAGACAAGGATCTGTTAGGCATTTTCCCACTGTGTCTTATGCAGATAAGTCAAATGGCAGTAACATTAAAAAAACAAAGTCAAATAACACATGTGAAGGGCCAACAATATAAGTTAGTTGATACTGTTAAGGAATGTCGAATGTCATCAAGCTAAATCTCTTTTTTTCTTAAAACCTGCCTCTAAAGTAACTCCCCAACTGTAAAAAAGCATGTATGGCCTTCTAGAGTTGCAAAACAGCTCTGGATCATCTTATGAAATTGAGATGAATGCCTGGGCATTAGCTGTGGTTGGAATGATGTTGCCCACTCAACAGTTTCCCCCTCTCCACAGAACTGGGATGTATCCAAAGGAGTGGCAAGTGCCAATAGCTTTTGGCATCAGCGGAGTCGCAGGCTCTGCTAGGGTGTAGTTCTAAATACTGCAAACTACCTAACTCATGTATGGCTCCTCGAGCTTCACCCTGGGCCACAGTTTTGGTTAATTGGATAAATGCATGAGTGATGTTTTTTCTTAACAATTTTTTAAGCAACCCTTACTAATGATAATTTGTATTCTAGCTCTCTTAAGACAAATGCTTGAATTCTTCTCTCCAGGTAACCTGGGGATTATTCATTTTTAATACTAAGTGAAAAAACATGATCTATTATTACTGGTTATATAAATTATTTTTTCATTCCAAAACTAATCACTATCATGTTTAGTGTGCATTTTTAAGACAGCAAGGTTTATACAGAGACTCTATTAAGTTGATGTTTTGATGAAGTAGGCATTAAGGTGAGCTTCATTTTTTCTTATCTAATAAAATACAGACATAATTTTTAAAACAAGAAGATAAGTTCTACGCATGTCCCTAGGTCAATCAAGTCTTGCATGTTAATCAATGACTTGAACTGTGGCTGATTTGGGTAACCCATTCCCTACTCTAATAGCACCAGGTAAGAAGAATTTGTACCAGTTTGTCCTAGCATATGGAATAAGAAATGTGCCTTTATCTTGGTGTCTTTCTGTGTATTTTATTAGGTTTAGTTTTTGTATTTGAAGATTATGGTTCAGTGTTTAATGTATAATTGCTAACTTACTTTTTAGTCTTCTGTCCTAAAGGATTCTTAATTGAATGATTTTTCCATAGGTTTACTCTATTCAAATGTGATTATTCATTTGTTATGAATCTCACTGCTCTATTTTATGTCTGTTCTAGTTTTCTTGAGTTGAGGGTCCCAAACAGAGGATGCATATTCTATTTTTGGCCTAACCAAGGTGAATTTGATTTCTACAAATTTCTTTTGATAAACCCTAATGCTTTGTTTGATCTTTTTTTATTATTTCATCAATATGGGAATTCCATGATAATTTTTCATTTATTATTACACCTATGTATTTGGAGTTTTTATATGATTAGTGGTATAAATTTGTTTTAGTTTTTTTGTTTCTCTTTATAATTGAAATTTTTTGGGTGAAGAGAAATGCTCCATTTTGATTCCCACTTCTGTAATTTTTCTAATCTCTTCATAAAATTTCTGTATCTTATGTTGTTTTTATTTTCTATATTTAGTGTTTCTGCCAACCAACATTGATAAATTACACTTACATATATTTACAGTACTAAGCAAGATGAAAGTCATGATAATGATATATTGAAAGTGAGATTACAAGAACAACATATCATTTTTCACCTAGTTCAAGCATAGCAACACACTATTTACTACATCAGCCCTAGACACCTATTACAAGAGGAAGTAAGCATTGTATTAATTTATTACATATGCTAAATAATCAAAACAAATATGCTGTTCTATATTAGAAATAATTTTGTTACAGCATCTATGCTGACAAGGAAGATCATTCTGATATGATGAAAATGTATTGCCCTTTTTGTTTTATTATTTCTTAGAAGTTATTTAGAAGTATCTATCTTCGCTGCATAAGGTCTCTAAAGAACTAAAGAATATTAAAAGCAGAGTATTGAGAGAAAAGTTAAGACAGAAGCTCACATAATAATGATTCATTGTAGAAGAATATTATTATTTTGTAACAACAATATTTAAGACAATAAATCCTTATTTATCCAGAGCCAGCATCTAATTCCATTTTAAATTATTAAACTTTTTGTTTCTTTCTCCACAGATTTGGACTGAATTCTATCAGGGGAGAAAAACTAGTCACTAAATCTTTAAGCAGAAAGGAATACTAATATTGTTAATTCATAAATATTTTAAACTGTCTATAATTTCTATAAATTTTTAAAGTTACTTTTACATTTTCCTATTCATTTTATATGTATTGTGTTGTTTACAAAAGGAATTTAACAGAGGAATCAATAAAAGAAATATATATTTTAATTTGAATATCTATTATTCATTAAGTGTTTTGTTATGTGTGGCTCAACATTAATATTTCCAATAGCAACAAGTTCAACAAAAACCTGCATTTGTACTATATCTTCATCATGCTGCCTCCAATTCTACCATCAGTGTAGAAAAAAACAAACTATTTAAAACAGACCATCAGCAAATGACAAGCAGGTGGTACAATACTAGACTAGTTTATTTCATCTCAAAACAGCATGGAAATATATGTGGAATTGATTGAAAATAGTATTTGTAACTTTTAAAAATCATTCTATAGTCTAGGTAGGTATAATGTTTTGTTAAAATTGCAGAACCACAGTAAAGACAAGAACTATAACTCTGTCGTCCTAATTTCTTACTATTGGTTGTTTCTATTGGCTCACTAGTGCAATAAAATAGGGCTTGTCTTTGAGTCCAAAGACTAATGAGAAATACAGTATTTCCTATGGTTACACAGCCCTAGCTGCTTCCTACAAATTTTGCCACATCCAGCATAGTGTAATAATAGCCGTGAAATCCACAGAGTTAAATTGTAGCCTACTTAATGTTGATATTTGAAAGCTTAAAATTATGTTATATACAAATATTATTTTATTTTGTTCCTTTGGCAATTAGATCATTGAACAAAATTTAATGCTTTTGTAAATTTCACATGTAATGTTCAAGAGAAACTGTGGTATGAATGTATATTTTGTGAGCTATCATAAATTATTTGCTCTCAAAATGTAGTGTAATGTGTAATCTTAATTGTAAAACCAATTTCCTCAAGGTTAATAAATATTATTATAAATATGTTAAAAACAAACGAATATTCATTCTCTCAGTGTCTTCACTGTCAGGAGTGTCCAATTTTAGGGCTTTCATTTTTTGAAAGAAAAAAAGATAGCTGGTAACACAAAAGGCCGATGTACCTAAACTAAAACTCAGCTGCATTGTTGGGGAATAATACAGCTGTGATAGTGCCTTTTTCAAGATAGTCTGTGGCAATAAAAGCACCAATCTGATTTAGATTGTGATTATTGAACCTCGTTAAAGCTTATATATAGCTGAGTTTGTTCTAATCGATGAAATTTTCCAAGAGTCTAATGTATATGGTCACTGCTTCTTGGTTAATGCCACTCAACGCCCCAACAGTCAATGTTGTCTCAATGGTATCTGAAATACCTTTCACAAAACTTGAGAAACATTTTTTAAAACCAGTAATATAAAGCTCATGGTTGAAGACATGATAGATAAACATCCTTCTCTTTTCAGCTACATCATATGCATGCTTCATTAACCAAAGAACATGTAACCCCTATTCAAGTGCAAAAATGTATTTTACTATTTGAACTTCCCCAGCATCTGATAATACTTAATAATGCTCTACTAAGTTGCTTAATTTTAATAATAATAAGGTTTGTCTTCAAGTTCAAAGATTAATAAGGAATGCAGTATTTCCCATGGCTACGCAGCTCCAACTGTGACCTACATATTTTGCCACATCCAGGGCAAGCATAACCATTGTTCGACGGTGGTCGAATAAGATTTTCTTATCGCCATCTGCGGCAGCGGATTTTCTTTTAATATCAAATGTGTATCCTGTGGCCTTTGTGAGTGACCTCCAGCTGTCTTGTTCTGAGGTCGCATGCAACCAGGTGCTCTCTCTTCAATGTCAGCTAAGGCAAGTTGGTGCCTAAGCTGGTCTTTAGTTGGGGAAAGTAAAGGCGGTTGGTCGTTGTGCTGGCCACATGGCACCCTGCTCGTTAACAGTTGGCCATAGAAACAGATGACCTTAACATCATCTGTCCCATTGATCGTTAGGTCTGAAAGGGAAACTTTACTTTACATATATATATATCACTTTAGAAAAAATATAAGAGCCTCAGATCTGCCTTGGCCACTACTTTTCAGTAGTCCGAAGAGAGTTAGTGAGGAAAGCAGTATTTGCCGTGTTACAGCCACAATAAACAATATAAAGCCCAGCAACAAATCCGGCTATAGTAAACAATAGTAACAAATCAACGGGTGTAGCGCAGGTGCGTCGACCCATACAGCGCTTGAAAATACGTATATCTATCATCATCATATAATCTATAGGGTCTAGAAGATATAGGTCTGTGATCTATAACTCTAGCTAGATCATACTCTAGATCCAAACGTCTTTTGGAAAAAAAAAAAAAAGAGCCTCGAAAGACATTTCCGGTTAATAAACAGAACAACATAATCATAAAATAATGTATGAAATACTCAAATAGATCTAAACTAGACTATGTTTATCATTAGATCTAAATCTATGTAATCGCATAGAAGATTTTATATTTAATTAAATCATAAATTACATTCAATTTTAGATCTATACAAACGATAGTAGACTTTGACTTAGGGTGTTTTCTTTTACTTACCGTCTTGAGTGTAGTAATTACTTTAGTAAAACTCTTTAGTCTGCGTTGTTAGAGACGCCAAGTTACATTTTTATAGACCCATACTGCCATATTAGTCCTAGAGTGTAGATTCTAAATCTATTAGACTCTATCTGGACTTAAATTATTTCTCTAGATCTTATATAGAACAAGATTTTGAATGTAACTAAACTATTATAACTATTTAGACTATTAATTTTTCTTCTTATTATATATAATTATATTATATAATAATAATATGTTGAGTCATAATTATCATAATAATAATAAATTTAAATGTCATAATCAATGCATGTCATTAAAATTGATTAAAATGATTATTATACTACATTCTAGATGATTCTACATTACATTCTATTATATTATATATCTTATTAAATATTATATTTAATATATTAATAATAATAATTTAATATTAAATATATACCACTATTGTACTATAGACTATAGATATAGTCTAGTCTAGACAATCTAGTTCTTTTTTTTTTTTACAGTGACATTTAGATCTAGATCTCTACTACTGGTTAGATTCTATGGAATGTCTATAATTCTGTGTAATACTATAGTATTAGATAGAGATTCTCTTGAGAAGAGATTAATCTAGACCTTATATAACAGACTAATACAGTATCATAAATGAGGCATGATGGCTGAGCGGTAAAGCGCTATCCTTCCTAACTGGGGGTCCCGGGTTCGAATCCTGGTGAAGACTTGGATTTTTAATTTCCAGATCTTTGAGCGCGTCTGAGTCCACCCAGCTCTAATGGGTACCTGACATTATAAATATTTGTGGAAAAGTAAAGGTGGTTGGGCATTGTGCTTGCCACATGACACCATAGGCACAGAAACAGATGACCTTTATGTCATCTGCCCTAAAGGCCTCAAGGTCTAAAAGGGAAACTTTACTTTTTATTGTTATTACTAACTTTGAATTTCGATCTACTACAACTAAATCTAAGTATATTTTATAGATATACATGACTTAATTTGTATTTAGCTTTTGTACTAGATTCTACATGACTTAGTCTTTAGACTTTAGTTAGATTTAGATCTAGTAAGAGATCTACATAACTTAACTTAGTTAGATCTGTAGTACTAGATCTACATGACTCAGACTAGTCTTTCTATAGTTTGATCTAGTACTAGATCTACAGTTCATAGCCAAATCTTGGGCCTAGATCCATTGGACTACATTTAGATCTATGTAGCCGATTTAAAAAAAAATTCCATGTTTTTTTTTAAAATTATGTGAAAATTATTATTATTTTTTGTAGACTTATTATCAAGATATAGTCTTTAACTTTAATATTGTGGCCAATAATAGTTAAATATACTTACATACAATAAAACAAGTTCCTTGAAATGCATTAAATTTTTTTGCTACTTAAAAGCATTTTATATAATCTAGATATAGAGGTAAATCCAAATAATAATTCTTAATGAAATCTTGATGTCAAAGTTTTTCTTTAGTATCTAATAACATTCTTTAAAAAGGTTAGTGGTATATAAAAAAAAAAAAAAATTGGGGTAGATAGAGCTTGTCAGCTTAGTAAGGCAATTTATTTCTAGAGAGAAAAAACTCAGATTTTAAACCTCAGCTGATTAGTGTAGCTAAGGCTTAAGGAAAAAATATAAGCTGCCTTTTTTGCATTTTATATATTAACATTATATTTATAGCACTTTTAGTTTCGCTTCATGTTTTATCAGGGCAGGTGGACTTCTTTTAGTTCTGATAAACATAAATGATAAATGTTTTAGATATAATAAGGCTACATGTTCTTGACATAAGATTTAAATGCTCTTTGGATGTTACAGAAATGCTAAAATTAATTACTCTAATAAGAAAACAAACATGTTTTTTTTTTAAAATTCTGTATTTCACTGAAAATAATGTTTAAAAAATCATAAATTATTATTTCATTTTTTTTTAGTCCTTTTGACTTCCAGTGGAGCATAGGGCCATAACAGCACTTCGCCATTATACTGTGTTCAGGACAATTACAATCCTGCCATCTTTGCTTCTTTTTGTATTCATCACCTCAATGTATGCTTTGGTCTCCCAGTCTTTCTTTTCCCAGTTTAAAGCCTGCTTTGGAATATTTCACATTGTATGGCCAATCCAGTCTGTTTTTGTCTTTTGGTTTCTTGCTCTATTTAAATTTGCTGTATTAAATAGATTTTAAAAACTAATTTCTTTACAGCTAAGTTACCATTCTGTATCATACTATTGTCTATAGGTATGATAAATACTTGTTGAGCATAAATTTTTCTGTTAGTTAAAAAATTATCATTATTATTTTGTGTTTTTTTTTTTTTATCTAGATTGTTTTATTTTCTAATTCAAAGTAAAAAGGGCATGTTTGAATGATGCAGGAAGTCAATGTCAAAGTTGCAGTCCGGGTAAATTTTTTCTTTTCTAAAGTGACAATTAAACTATCTTCATTCACTTTTTCATCTTAATATGGTAACACTGTTAACAATCATACTTCCATCATGTCGAGCACAAAAATGTTTATTAAGATTTTGGAAACAGTGCAAAAGATGTAGATTGTGTTTAGGAGTTGGAATTTGTATGACTTGATTCCTGATGCTCTTAAATGTAAATTTTGGTTTGCAGTCTTTTTTACAAAGCTTATATAAACTCAATCTGTCTGTCTGCTGTCTTTATGGTAAAAAGTTTGTACATGTTATTTCTCCTGCACCCAATATCGGATTAAGCGAAATTTTGCACAATTATTTCTTTTACCTGACAACACAAGAATCGATAAAAAAAAGTTTTAACAATTTGTTAAATAACTATTGGTAATTAATTATTTTGTTTGGGATCTTGCTTGTACAAGGGAAAGAAATCTTACTTGACAGATGAGGTAGTACAAACTGAATTAGTCCTATTGAGGACTCGAGCCCTGAGTGAAAACTTTTTGATGCATTTAATAAACGATCATGTAAACATTCACCAAGATACCCCCTTCTTCCCACCCCCTTTCACAACTGGTCCAAACAAGTGATAGGATCATAGCACATTGAGAAAGCTAAATACTAAACAAAAACAATTGGTCAATCATGCATATAATTACATGACTGATCCAAACTAATTAATACAATTACACTTTAAATAAGCTTTGTTTTTTAAAAAAGTATTTATTTTTAATGTTTTTCTTTTTTTTTTTTTTTCTTTTCATACACATTTTGGGTTAAATCAAATTAGTATATTTTCTGCATAGAGCAACAAGTCTTGCTGAAAGCTGTTGTATGCAGTTCATATTTCCCATTGTTTACAAAATGCTTTCCTTATAAAGTGGTTCTTCCCCCCCCCCCCCCCCCCCCCCCACCACCACCAACCACCTTTTAGTGTTGTCCATTAATGGCTGTGGGTTAATTTTTAAAAACGTATTCACATTAAATTCAATTAGCCTGTGTTTAAGCCAAATTGAATCAATTTTCAGATAGCTTATTTTTTTACGTTTTATCAATATTATAAAAAAAAAGCTTTCTTTTCATTGACTAAATTAATTGTATTTAATAAATAAAATTATCTTTTTATCTTTTTTTTTTATATATTATCTTTTTGTATATATTTTTTAGTGTTATTTTAACAGGTATGAATTTATTTTCAATTGTTTCAATAATAAACCTCTGCAGGTCAGACCTTTATTAGGAAAAGAAAAACTAAATGGTGAACAAGTATGCATTCGGATGGGAGGGAGTCCCAATCAAGTCATTGTTGGCACTGACAAGGCTTTTACTTTTGATCATGTCCTCTTTAATACATCACAACAGGTAGGGACACATTCTGAGAAATTTTTATTACCAATATTGAACAAAAAATTTTGTTTTTTTTTAAATAAATTAAAAGAAAGACAAAGCTATTTCTACATTTAAAATGTTATTCAGATCATTAATTGTGTTTTGATTGTTCCATTTCTTTTTTCTATAGGATGTGTATACGTTATGTGTTGAGCCATTAGTACACAGTATATTTGATGGATACAATGCAACTGTATTTGCATATGGACAGACAGTATATCCACTTTTAATAATTTTTTAATTCTAAATTTATTTTAGTTAATATTTCAAGTGAGGATATTTTTCTTGCCAACTTTTATATAGACTATAAAGGTTATGTTGATATCTACAAAATTGTCTTTGTCTTATAGTATTACTCTTCTTACAAACAAAAACCTTTTAATTTTGTAGTGTTGGGTGTTTAACATTGTTAGCTTCAACTTGTTGTATAGGTCATCTCAGACTTCTCCTATCACATACATTTTCTTCTCCTACCACATACATTTTCTTCTCCTGTCCCATAACTTTTCTTCTCCTACCACTTACATTTTCTTCTCTTGTCCCATAACTTTTCTTCTCCTACCAGATACATTTTCTTCTCCTACCACATACATTTTCTTCTCCTGTCCCATAACTTTTCTTCTCCTACCACATACATTTTCTTCTCCTACCACATACATTTTCTTCTCCTACCAGATACATTTTCTTCTCCTTCACATACATTTTCTTCTCCTGTCCCATAACTTTTCTTCTCCTACCAGATACATTTTCTTCTCTTTCCACATACATTTTCTTCTCCTGTCCCATAACTTTTCTTCTCCTACCAGATGCATTTTCTTCTCCTTCCACACACATTTTCTTCTCCTACCACATACATTTTCTTCTCTTGTCCCATAACTTTTCTTCTACCACATACATTTTCTTCTCCTACCACATACATTTTCTTCTCCTACCAGATACATTTTCTTCTCCTTCACATACATTTTCTTCTCTTGTCCCATAACTTTTCTTCTCCTACCAGATACATTTTCTTCTCCTTCCACATACATTTTCTTCTCCTGTCCCGAAACTTTTCTTCTCCTTCCACATACATTTTCTTCTCCTACCAAACACATTTTCTTCTCCTACCACATACATTTTCTTCTCCTACCACATACATTTTCTTCTCCTGTCCCATAACTTTTCTTCTCCTGTCCCATAACTTTTCTTCTCCTGTCCCATAACTTTTCTTCTCCTACCAGATGCATTTTCTTCTCCTACCACATACATTTTCTTCTCCTACCACATACATTTTCTTCTCCTACCACATACATTTTCTTCTCCTACCACATACATTTTCTTCTCCTACCACATACATTTTCTTCTCCTACCACATACATTTTCTTCTCCTACCACATACATTTTCTTCTCCTACCAGATACATTTTCTTATCCTTCCACATACATTTTCTTCTCCTGTCCCATAACTTTTCTCCTCCTACCAGATTCATTTTCTTCTCCTACCACATACATTTTCTTCTCCTACCACATACATTTTCTTCTCCTACCAAATACATTTTTTTCTCCTACCACATACATTTTCTTCTCCTGTCCCATAACTTTTCTTCTCCTACCAGATACATTTTCTTCTCCTTCCACATACATTTTCTTCTCCTGTCCCATAACTTTTCTTCTCCTACCAGATGCATTTTCTTCTCCTACCACATACATTTTCTTCTCCTTCCACATACATTTTCTTCTCCTACCACATACATTTTCTTCTCCTACCACATACATTTTCTTCTCCTACCACATACATTTTCTTCTCCTACCACATACATTTTCTTCTCCTACCACATACATTTTCTTCTCCTACCAGATACATTTTCTTCTCCTTCACATACATTTTCTTCTCCTGTCCCATAACTTTTCTTCTCCTACCAGATACATTTTCTTCTCTTTCCACATACATTTTCTTCTCCTGTCCCATAACTTTTCTTCTCCTACCAGATGCATTTTCTTCTCCTTTCACATACATTTTCTTCTCCTACCACATACATTTTCTTCTCTTGTCCCATAACTTTTCTTCTACCACATACATTTTCTTCTCCTACCACATACATTTTCTTCTCCTACCAGATACATTTTCTTCTCCTTCACATACATTTTCTTCTCTTGTCCCATAACTTTTCTTCTCCTGTCCCATAACTTTTCTTCTCCTGTCCCATAACTTTTCTTCTCCTGTCCCATAACTTTTCTTCTCCTACCAGATGCATTTTCTTCTCCTACCACATACATTTTCTTCTCCTACCACATACATTTTCTTCTCCTACCAAATACATTTTTTTCTCCTACCACATACATTTTCTTCTCCTGTCCCATAACTTTTCTTCTCCTACCAGATACATTTTCTTCTCCTTCCACATACATTTTCTTCTCCTGTCCCATAACTTTTCTTCTCCTACCAGATGCATTTTCTTCTCCTACCACATACATTTTCTTCTCCTTCCACATACATTTTCTTCTCCTACCACATACATTTTCTTCTCCTACCACATACATTTTCTTCTCCTACCACATACATTTTCTTCTCCTACCACATACATTTTCTTCTCCTACCACATACATTTTCTTCTCCTACCACATACATTTTCTTCTCCTACCAGATACATTTTCTTCTCCTTCACATACATTTTCTTCTCCTGTCCCATAACTTTTCTTCTCCTACCAGATACATTTTCTTCTCTTTCCACATACATTTTCTTCTCCTGTCCCATAACTTTTCTTCTCCTACCAGATGCATTTTCTTCTCCTTTCACATACATTTTCTTCTCCTACCACATACATTTTCTTCTCTTGTCCCATAACTTTTCTTCTACCACATACATTTTCTTCTCCTACCACATACATTTTCTTCTCCTACCAGATACATTTTCTTCTCCTTCACATACATTTTCTTCTCTTGTCCCATAACTTTTCTTCTCCTGTCCCATAACTTTTCTTCTCCTGTCCCATAACTTTTCTTCTCCTGTCCCATAACTTTTCTTCTCCTACCAGATGCATTTTCTTCTCCTACCACATACATTTTCTTCTCCTACCACATACATTTTCTTCTCCTACCACATACATTTTCTTCTCCTACCACATACATTTTCTTCTCCTACCACATACATTTTCTTCTCCTACCACATACATTTTCTTCTCCTACCACATACATTTTCTTCTCCTACCACATACATTTTCTTCTCCTACCAGATACATTTTCTTATCCTTCCACATACATTTTCTTCTCCTGTCCCATAACTTTTCTTCTCCTACCAGATTCATTTTCTTCTCCTACCACATACATTTTCTTCTCCTACCACATACATTTTCTTCTCCTACCAAATACATTTTTTTCTCCTACCACATACATTTTCTTCTCCTGTCCCATAACTTTTCTTCTCCTACCAGATACATTTTCTTCTCCTTCCACATACATTTTCTTCTCCTGTCCCATAACTTTTCTTCTCCTACCAGATGCATTTTCTTCTCCTACCACATACATTTTCTTCTCCTTCCACATACATTTTCTTCTCCTACCACATACATTTTCTTCTCCTGTCCCATAACTTTTCTTCTCCTTCCACATACATTTTCTTCTCCTGTCTCATAACTTTTCTTCTCCTACCAGATGCATTTTCTTCTCCTACCACATACATTTTCTTCTCCTTCCACATACATTTTCTTCTCCTACCACATACATTTTCTTCTCCTGTCCCATAACTTTTCTTTTCCTACCAGATACATTTTCTTATCCTTCCACATACATTTTCTTCTCCTACCACATACATTTTCTTCTCCTACCACATACATTTTCTTCTCCTACCAAATACATTTTTTTCTCCTACCACATACATTTTCTTCTCCTGTCCCATAACTTTTCTTCTCCTACCAGATACATTTTCTTCTCCTTCCACATACATTTTCTTCTCCTGTCCCATAACTTTTCTTCTCCTACCAGATGCATTTTCTTCTCCTACCACATACATTTTCTTCTCCTGTACCATAACTTTTCTTCTCCTACCACTTACATTTTCTTCTTTTGTCCCATAACTTTTCTTCTCCTACCAGATACATTTTCTTCTCTTTCCACATACATTTTCTTCTCCTGTCCCATAACTTTTCTTCTCCTACCAGATGCATTTTCTTCTCCTTCCACATACATTTTCTTCTCTTGTCCCATAACTTTTCTTCTACCACATACATTTTCTTCTCCTACCACATACATTTTCTTCTCTTGTCCCATAACTTTTCTTCTACCACATACATTTTCTTCTCCTACCAAACACATTTTCTTCTCCTACCACATACATTTTCTTCTCCTACCAGATACATTTTCTTATCCTTCCACATACATTTTCTTCTCCTGTCCCATAACTTTTCTTCTCCTACCAGATGCATTTTCTTCTCCTACCACATACATTTTCTTCTCTTGTCCCATAACTTTTCTTCTCCTACCAGATACATTTTCTTCTCCTACCACATACATTTTCTTCTCCTACCAGATACATTTTCTTCTCCTTCACATACATTTTCTTCTCTTGTCCCATAACTTTTCTTCTCCTACCAGATACATTTTCTTCTTTTTCCACATACATTTTCTTCTCCTGTCCCATAACTTTTCTTCTCCTACCAGATGCATTTTCTTCTCCTTCCACATACATTTTCTTGTCCTACCACATACATTTTCTTCTCCTACCACATACATTTTCTTCTCTTGTCCCATAACTTTTCTTCTACCACATACATTTTCTTCTCCTACCAAACACATTTTCTTCTCCTACCACATACATTTTCTTCTCCTGTCCCATAACTTTTCTTCTCCTACCACTTACATTTTCTTCTCTTGTCCCATAACTTTTCTTCTCCTACCAGATACATTTTCTTCTCCTACCACATACATTTTCTTCTCTTGTCCCATAACTTTTCTTCTACCACATACATTTTCTTCTCCTTCCACATACATTTTCTTCTCCTACCAGATACATTTTCTTCTCCTTCACATACATTTTCTTCTCCTGTCCCATAACTTTTCTTCTCCTACCAGATGCATTTTCTTCTCCTACCACATACATTTTCTTCTCCTACCAGATACATTTTCTTCTCCTACCACATACATTTTCTTCTCCTGTCCCATAACTTTTCTTCTCCTTCCACATACATTTTCTTCTCCTGTCCCATAACTTTTCTTCTCCTACCAGATGCATTTTCTTCTCCTACCACATACATTTTCTTCTCCTTCCACATACATTTTCTTCTCCTACCACATACATTTTCTTCTCCTGTCCCATAACTTTTCTTTTCCTACCAGATACATTTTCTTATCCTTCCACATACATTTTCTTCTCCTACCACATACATTTTCTTCTCCTACCACATACATTTTCTTCTCCTACCAAATACATTTTTTTCTCCTACCACATACATTTTCTTCTCCTGTCCCATAACTTTTCTTCTCCTACCAGATACATTTTCTTCTCCTACCACATACATTTTCTTCTCCTGTCCCATAACTTTTCTTCTCCTTCCACATACATTTTCTTCTCCTGTCCCATAACTTTTCTTCTCCTACCAGATGCATTTTCTTCTCCTACCACATACATTTTCTTCTCCTTCCACATACATTTTCTTCTCCTACCACATACATTTTCTTCTCCTGTCCCATAACTTTTCTTTTCCTACCAGATACATTTTCTTATCCTTCCACATACATTTTCTTCTCCTACCACATACATTTTCTTCTCCTACCACATACATTTTCTTCTCCTACCAAATACATTTTCTTCTCCTACCACATACATTTTCTTCTCCTGTCCCATAACTTTTCTTCTCCTACCAGATACATTTTCTTCTCCTTCCACATACATTTTCTTCTCCTGTCCCATAACTTTTCTTCTCCTACCAGATGCATTTTCTTCTCCTACCACATACATTTTCTTCTCCTGTACCATAACTTTTCTTCTCCTACCACTTACATTTTCTTCTTTTGTCCCATAACTTTTCTTCTCCTACCAGATACATTTTCTTCTCTTTCCACATACATTTTCTTCTCCTGTCCCATAACTTTTCTTCTCCTACCAGATGCATTTTCTTCTCCTTCCACATACATTTTCTTCTCTTGTCCCATAACTTTTCTTCTACCACATACATTTTCTTCTCCTACCACATACATTTTCTTCTCTTGTCCCATAACTTTTCTTCTACCACATACATTTTCTTCTCCTACCAAACACATTTTCTTCTCCTACCACATACATTTTCTTCTCCTACCAGATACATTTTCTTATCCTTCCACATACATTTTCTTCTCCTGTCCCATAACTTTTCTTCTCCTACCAGATGCATTTTCTTCTCCTACCACATACATTTTCTTCTCTTGTCCCATAACTTTTCTTCTCCTACCAGATACATTTTCTTCTCCTACCACATACATTTTCTTCTCCTACCAGATACATTTTCTTCTCCTTCACATACATTTTCTTCTCTTGTCCCATAACTTTTCTTCTCCTACCAGATACATTTTCTTCTTTTTCCACATACATTTTCTTCTCCTGTCCCATAACTTTTCTTCTCCTACCAGATGCATTTTCTTCTCCTTCCACATACATTTTCTTGTCCTACCACATACATTTTCTTCTCCTACCACATACATTTTCTTCTCTTGTCCCATAACTTTTCTTCTACCACATACATTTTCTTCTCCTACCAAACACATTTTCTTCTCCTACCACATACATTTTCTTCTCCTGTCCCATAACTTTTCTTCTCCTACCACTTACATTTTCTTCTCTTGTCCCATAACTTTTCTTCTCCTACCAGATACATTTTCTTCTTCTACCACATACATTTTCTTCTCTTGTCCCATAACTTTTCTTCTACCACATACATTTTCTTCTCCTTCCACATACATTTTCTTCTCCTACCAAACACATTTTCTTCTCCTACCACATACATTTTCTTCTCCTACCACATACATTTTCTTCTCCTACCAGATACATTTTCTTATCCTTCCACATACATTTTCTTCTCCTGTCCCATAACTTTTCTTCTCCTACCAGATTCATTTTCTTCTCCTACCAATAACATTTTCTTCTCCTACCACATACATTTTCTTCTCCTACCAAATACATTTTTTTCTCCTACCACATACATTTTCTTCTCCTGTCCCATAACTTTTCTTCTCCTACCAGATGCATTTTCTTCTCCTACCACATACATTTTCTTCTCCTTCCACATACATTTTCTTCTCCTACCACATACATTTTCTTCTCCTGTCCCATAACTTTTCTTTTCCTACCAGATACATTTTCTTATCCTTCCACATACATTTTCTTCTCCTACCACATACATTTTCTTCTCCTACCACATACATTTTCTTCTCCTAACAAATACATTTTTTTCTCCTACCACATACATTTTCTTCTCCTGTCCCATAACTTTTCTTCTCCTACCAGATAAATTTTCTTCTCCTTCCACATACATTTTCTTCTCCTGTCCCATAACTTTTCTTCTCCTACCAGATGCATTTTCTTCTCCTACCACATACATTTTCTTCTCCTGTTTCATAACTTTTCTTCTCCTACCACTTACATTTTCTTCTTTTGTCCCATAACTTTTCTTCTCCTACCAGATACATTTTCTTCTCCTACCACATACATTTTCTTCTCCTACCACATACATTTTCTTCTTCTACCACATACATTTTCTTCTCCTACCACATACATTTTCTTCTCCTACCAGATACATTTTCTTATCCTTCCACATACATTTTCTTCTCCTGACCCATAACTTTTCTTCTCCTACCAGATGCATTTTCTTCTCCTACCAGATGCATTTTCTTCTCCTACCACATATATTTTCTTCTCCTGACCCATAACTTTTCTTCTCCTACCAGATACATTTTTATCTCCTACCAGATACATTTTCTTCTCCTACCACATACATTTTCTTCTCCTACCACATACATTTTCTTCTCCTACCAGATGCATTTTCTTCTCCTACCACATACATTTTCTTCTCCTGTACCATAACTTTTCTTCTCCTACCACTTACATTTTCTTCTCTTGTTCCATAACTTTTTTTCTCCTACCAGATACATTTTCTTCTCCTACCACATACATTTTCTTCTCCTACCACATACATTTTCTTCTCCTACCAAATACATTTCCTTCTCTTGTCCCATAACTTTTCTTCTCCTACCACTTACATTTCCTTCTCCTGTCCCATAACTTTTCTTCTCCTACCAGATGCATTTTCTTCTCCTACCACATACATTTTCTTCTCCTGTACCATAACTTTTCTTCTCCTACCAATTACATTTTCTTCTTTTGTCCCATAACTTTTCTTCTCCTACCAGATACATTTTCTTCTCCTACCACATACATTTTCTTCTCCTACCACATACATTTTCTTCTTCTACCACATACATTTTCTTCTCCTACCACATACATTTTCTTCTCCTACCAGATACATTTTCTTATCCTTCCACATACATTTTCTTCTCCTGACCCATAACTTTTCTTCTCCTACCAGATTCATTTTCTTCTCCTACCAGATGCATTTTCTTCTCCTACCACATACATTTTCTTTTCCTGACCCATAACTTTTCTTCTCCTACCAGATACATTTTCTTCTCCTACCACATACATTTTCTTCTCCTGACCCATAACTTTTCTTCTCCTACCAGATACATTTTCTTCTCCTACCAGATACATTTTCTTCTCCTACCACATACATTTTCTTCTCCTACCACATACATTTTCTTCTTCTACCACATACATTTTCTTCTCCTACCAGATACATTTTCTTCACCTACCAGATAGATTTTCTTCTCCTACCAGATACATTTTCTTATCCTTCCACATACATTTTCTTCTCCTGTCCCATAACTTTTCTTCTCCTACCAGATACATTTTCTTCTCCTTCCACATACATTTTCTTCTCCTGTCCCATAACTTTTCTTCTCCTACCAGATACATTTTCTTCTCCTTCCACATACATTTTCTTCTCCTGTCCCATAACTTTTCTTCTCCTGTATCATAACTTTTCTTCTCCTACCAGATACATTTTCTTCTCCTACCACATACATTTTCTTCTCCTACCACATACATTTTCTTCTTCTACCACATACATTTTCTTCTCCTTCCACATACATTTTATTTTCCTGTCCCATAACTTTTCTTCTTCTACCAGATGCATTTTCTTCTCCTACCACATACATTTTCTTCTCCTGTCCCATAACTTTTCTTTTCCTACCAGATACATTTTCTTATCCTTCCACATACATTTTCTTCTCCTACCACATACATTTTCTTCTCCTACCACATACATTTTCTTCTCCTACCAAATACATTTTTTTCTCCTACCACATACATTTTCTTCTCCTGTCCCATAACTTTTCTTCTCCTACCAGATACATTTTCTTCTCCTTCCACATACATTTTCTTCTCCTGTCCCATAACTTTTCTTCTCCTACCAGATGCATTTTCTTCTCCTACCACATACATTTTCTTCTCCTGTACCATAACTTTTCTTCTCCTACCACTTACATTTTCTTCTTTTGTCCCATAACTTTTCTTCTCCTACCAGATACATTTTCTTCTCCTACCACATACATTTTCTTCTCCTACCACATACATTTTCTTCTTCTACCACATACATTTTCTTCTCCTACCACATACATTTTCTTCTCCTACCACATACATTTTCTTCTCCAACCAGATACATTTTCTTATCCTTCCACATACATTTTCTTCTCCTGACCCATAACTTTTCTTCTCCTACCAGATGCATTTTCTTCTCCTACCACATGCATTTTCTTCTCCTACCACATACATTTTCTTCTACTGACCCATAACTTTTCTTCTCCTACCAGATACATTTTCTTCTCCTACCACATACATTTTCTTCTCCTGACCCATAACTTTTCTTCTCCTACCAGATACATTTTCTTCTCCTACCAGATACATTTTCTTCTCCTACCACATACATTTTCTTCTCCTACCACATACATTTTCTTCTTCTACCACATACATTTTCTTCTCCTACCAGATACATTTTCTTCACCTACCAGATACATTTTCTTCTCCTACCAGATACATTTTCTTCTCCTTCCACATACATTTTCTTCTCCTGTCCCATAACTTTTCTTCTCCTGTATCATAACTTTTCTTCTCCTACCAGATACATTTTCTTCTCCTACCACATACATTTTCTTCTCCTACCACATACATTTTCTTCTTCTACCACATACATTTTCTTCTCCTTCCACATACATTTTATTTTCCTGTCCCATAACTTTTCTTCTTCTACCAGATGCATTTTCTTCTCCTACCACATACATTTTCTTCTCCTGTCCCATAACTTTTCTTTTCCTACCAGATACATTTTCTTATCCTTCCACATACATTTTCTTCTCCTACCACATACATTTTCTTCTCCTACCACATACATTTTCTTCTCCTACCAAATACATTTTTTTCTCCTACCACATACATTTTCTTCTCCTGTCCCATAACTTTTCTTCTCCTACCAGATACATTTTCTTCTCCTTCCACATACATTTTCTTCTCCTGTCCCATAACTTTTCTTCTCCTACCAGATGCATTTTCTTCTCCTACCACATACATTTTCTTCTCCTGTACCATAACTTTTCTTCTCCTACCACTTACATTTTCTTCTTTTGTCCCATAACTTTTCTTCTCCTACCAGATACATTTTCTTCTCCTACCACATACATTTTCTTCTCCTACCACATACATTTTCTTCTTCTACCACATACATTTTCTTCTCCTACCACATACATTTTCTTCTCCTACCACATACATTTTCTTCTCCAACCAGATACATTTTCTTATCCTTCCACATACATTTTCTTCTCCTGACCCATAACTTTTCTTCTCCTACCAGATGCATTTTCTTCTCCTACCACATGCATTTTCTTCTCCTACCACATACATTTTCTTCTACTGACCCATAACTTTTCTTCTCCTACCAGATACATTTTCTTCTCCTACCACATACATTTTCTTCTCCTGACCCATAACTTTTCTTCTCCTACCAGATACATTTTCTTCTCCTACCAGATACATTTTCTTCTCCTACCACATACATTTTCTTCTCCTACCACATACATTTTCTTCTTCTACCACATACATTTTCTTCTCCTACCAGATACATTTTCTTCACCTACCAGATACATTTTCTTCTCCTACCAGATACATTTTCTTATCCTTCCACATACATTTTCTTCTCCTGTCCCATAACTTTTCTTCTCCTACCAGATACATTTTCTTCTCCTTCCACATACATTTTCTTCTCCTGTCCCATAACTTTTCTTCTCCTACCAGATACATTTTCTTCTCCTTCCACATACATTTTCTTCTCCTGTCCCATAACTTTTCTTCTCCTGTATCATAACTTTTCTTCTCCTACCAGATACATTTTCTTCTCCTACCACATACATTTTCTTCTCCTACCACATACATTTTCTTCTTCTACCACATACATTTTCTTCTCCTTCCACATACATTTTATTTTCCTGTCCCATAACTTTTCTTCTTCTACCAGATGCATTTTCTTCTCCTACCACATACATTTTCTTCTCCTGTCCCATAACTTTTCTTTTCCTACCAGATACATTTTCTTATCCTTCCACATACATTTTCTTCTCCTACCACATACATTTTCTTCTCCTACCACATACATTTTCTTCTCCTACCAAATACATTTTTTTCTCCTACCACATACATTTTCTTCTCCTGTCCCATAACTTTTCTTCTCCTACCAGATACATTTTCTTCTCCTTCCACATACATTTTCTTCTCCTGTCCCATAACTTTTCTTCTCCTACCAGATGCATTTTCTTCTCCTACCACATACATTTTCTTCTCCTGTACCATAACTTTTCTTCTCCTACCACTTACATTTTCTTCTTTTGTCCCATAACTTTTCTTCTCCTACCAGATACATTTTCTTCTCCTACCACATACATTTTCTTCTCCTACCACATACATTTTCTTCTTCTACCACATACATTTTCTTCTCCTACCACATACATTTTCTTCTCCTACCACATACATTTTCTTCTCCAACCAGATACATTTTCTTATCCTTCCACATACATTTTCTTCTCCTGACCCATAACTTTTCTTCTCCTACCAGATGCATTTTCTTCTCCTACCACATGCATTTTCTTCTCCTACCACATACATTTTCTTCTACTGACCCATAACTTTTCTTCTCCTACCAGATACATTTTCTTCTCCTACCACATACATTTTCTTCTTCTACCACATACATTTTCTTCTCCTACCAGATACATTTTCTTCTCCTACCAGATACATTTTCTTCTCCTACCAGATACATTTTCTTATCCTTCCACATACATTTTCTTCTCCTGACCCATAACTTTTCTTCTCCTACCAGATGCATTTTCTTCTCATACCACATACATTTTCTTCTCCTACCAGATGCATTTTCTTCTCCTACCACATACATTTTCTTCTCCTACCACATACATTTTCTTCACCTACCACATACATTTTCTTCTCCTTCCACATACATTTTCTTCTCCTACCACATACATTTTCTTCTCCTGTCGCATAACTTTTCTTTTCCTACCAGAGACATTTTCTTCTCCTACCACATACATTTTCTTGTCCTACCACATACATTTTCTTCTCCTACCACATACATTTTCTTCTCCTGTCCCATAACTTTTCTTCTCCTACCAGATACATTTTCTTCTCCTACCACATACATTTTCTTCTCCTACCACATACATTTCTTCTCCTACCACATACATTTCTTCTCCTACCACATACATTTTCTTCTCCTGTCCCATAACTTTTCTTCTCCTACCACATACATTTTCTTCTCCTTCCACATACATTTTCTTCTCCTACCACATACATTTTCTTCTCCTGTCGCATAACTTTTCTTTTCCTACCAGATACATTTTCTTCTCCTTCCACATACATTTTCTTCTCCTACCACATACATTTTCTTCTCCTACCAAATACATTTTTTTCTCCTACCACATACATTTTCTTATCCTGTCCCATAACTTTTCTTCTCCTACCACATACATTTTCTTCTCCTACCACATACATTTCTTCTCCTACCACATACATTTTCTTCTCCTGTCCCATAACTTTTCTTCTCCTACCACATACATTTTCTTCTCCTGTCCCATAACTTTTATTCTATTCTATAATTTTTATTCTATTCTATAACTTTTTTTCTATTCTATAACTTTTTTTCTATTCTATAACTTTTTTTCTATTCTATAACTTTTTTTCTATTCTATAATTTATCTTCTAATCTATAACTTTTTTTCTATTCTATAACTTGTATTCTATTCTATAACTTTTATTCTATTCTATAACTTGTATTCTATTCTATAACTTTTATTCTATTCTATAGCTTTTCTTCTATTATATAACTTTTCTTCTCTTATTCTATAACTTTTCTTTTCCTATTCCATAACTGAGTCATGATTATTAAACAAATGGAGGGTTGATAAAATGTACTTATCTCTACTTGACTAAATATTATTATTCTTATTATAATAATTACATTTTTTGCATAATGAGACATTATTTATACAGGGATCTGGCAAAACCTACACAATAGGTGGAGGAGACATCACTCCATTAACAGAAGAAGAATATGGAATCATTCCACGTGCATTGACTCATATGTTTAAAATCATGGAGGTTTGTTTATGACATCATCATTCCTTTTATCTCTTTTATTTGAACTGTCAATCTTCTTGTAAGTTCTTAATGACTTTTTAAAGCTCTAGTACTTTCTTATAAACATTCCCTTGTGGAACAAAATAGTGTGATAGTGTAAAAAGGTAGTGTGCTCTATTTTATATTGTAAATCAAGCTTTATAATAATGTAATGGTTTCAAGGTTCTTACTGTCATCAGTCAACTATTAAATAGAAACATGATGTTTACATCTGAAATTAATGTCAAATTTAATAAGCAGTTTTTTATGGGCTCTACATGATTGAGCACTTTCTTTGCTATAGATTACTGAGCACTTATGTTGTAGATGTTTGAGCATGGGCTGTTCATGACCTAGTACTTACTTTGTTGTAGATGACTGAGTAATTACTTTGTTGTAGATGACCTAGTACTTACTTTGTTATAGATGACTGAGTAATTACTTTGATGTAGATGACTGAGCACTTACTTTGTGTGCTGTACATGACCTAGTACTTACTTTGTTATAGATGACTGAGTACTTACTTTGTTGTAGATGACTGAGCACTTTGTGTGCTGTACATGACCTAGTACTTAATTTGTTGTAGATGACTGAGTACTTACTTTGTGTGCTGTACATGACCTAGTACTTACTTTGTTGTTTGTAGATGACTGAGAATGAGACATTTACTGTACATGTCTCCTACATTGAGATCTACATGGAAGAATTAAGAGACTTATTATGCCTAGAGACCTCTCCTAAAGACCTTCATGTTCGAGAAGACAGTAAAGGAAACACAGGTCAGTTTTTTGATCACATGACCTAACAGTCTTAATATTGTATTTACTATATTAATGTACACTTTAGAAAATACTGGAGTATGAAATGCACTCATAATTTCACTTAATTAATGGGTTAACCCTTTTACTTCTTGTACTTATTGAAGAGGGATGACTAAGGGATTTTATTTCAAATTCCAAAGATTCAGGAGACAAGCTCTTGAACCACTCTGTTTAATAGAATTCCTAACTTCATACACTTCACCACTCAGTACATTAATACTAATAATATTGGATAACGATCATTAAAAGGTCAAGGTATATTTTTTTATTTACTGACTTCATACATAAAAGATAACTTCAAAAGATTAATACATTGTAATTTTGAATTTAATTATTGTTTCATTCGATGATGGTAAATCTAGAATAAATTATCACCCATTATTTACAGGATTAGATTTTCGTGCATTTCATTTTATTGACAATGAGCTAAAGGGCAAAGTCAAATCCTAGTACATCTTGTAACACTTGTAAATGCATAAATAATATGCTTAAAGAAAATGTGGCACTGTTTAACAGATGTACTATATTGTGTATTTAGTTATTGTTGGAGCCAGAGAGGTTGAGTGTGAGAGTCTGGATGAAGTCATGTCACTACTGGAGTCAGGATCTGCTGCTCGCCATACAGGATTCACACAAATGAATGAACAGTCCAGCAGATCTCATTCTATTTTTACAGTAGTTATTGGTTTGTTCATGAACTTTATACATTAAACTAAATAACAGCCATCTCTCTCACATACACTGAAGTCTTTCATAGTAGACGATATGCTCTAAAAAGTCGCTTTAATAGCACTAAAAAAAAATTCTTTTGATTAGGTCAAAAATGGTCTGAGCCAGAGTCTATAAAAGAGAAAAGTAAAAAACAATTGACATCAAGCAATGTGGATGGCTTAGAAAATGAAGGTATTTTGCTTTTTTTCCCCCTGTTGTTTGGATCAGACTATGATCCTGTGTAGACTTTGAATGTTTTAGATTTAGTCCTAACAACAAAAATTCTGATTTCTTTGCATGTACAATGTTTAACTTCTACTTTCTCTCTCTTTTTTTTTTCTATCTCTCTAGACATTAGCCATTACATGAGTGGTAAGTTTTGTTTTGTTGATCTGGCTGGTTCAGAAAGAGCTCATAAAACTGGAAACATAGGGGACAGGTTTAAAGGTAAATATATATATTTTGCTGGACTTAATATCTATAATTATTACTGATATTTGGATCTCAGCAATCATATTTGCACAGAATTCATTGTTATTATTCATTGTTATCTACAATTCATAGATTCAAAAATTTAATTGGAAAAGCTACTTTTTATGTAGTTATTTGAATTTTTTTGTTTCCAGAATCTATCTACATCAACTCAGGTTTACTGTCACTTGGAAATGTTATCAGTGCACTTGGTGATGTGAAAAAAAAGCCAACACATATTCCTTACAGAGATTCTAAAATTACTAGACTTTTAAAGGTTTATAAATTGATTATTATTATATATAAATCTCTTGAAGTATTTGTTGAAATGGTTCAGCTTTTGTAATTTATTTGTAAGTTTCAATTAAAAAGATATCAAACTGTTATAAACGATTTCAATGAGCATTGTTTAGAAGAAACGGAATATTTGAATGTAAGCATTGATAATTATTATTAGAATAAAAAAACAAGTTATACACTTCTGGTTACATTATAACATTATAATCTAGCCCTACTGATTAACTTCAGGACTCATTAGGTGGCAATGCCAAAACTTTGATGATTTGTTGTGTAAGTCCATCGTCTTCAAGCTTTGATGAATCTCTCAACTCTCTGAAATATGCAAACAGGGTAAGTGTTGGCTAGATTTATAAATACATTTTTGTCTTAACATAATGGCAAATTCTAAGATTTATTTGTCAAGCTGTATTTAACATTGTTTGATTCAGGCCAGAAACATCAGAAATAAACCAATTATCAACAGAGACATTCAGTCAATAAGATTTGAAGAAATGCAGTCTGAAATTAAAGTAAGTCAACTAGTAAAATATATTGAATAACTTAGTGCATTAATTGCTAATTGAAAATAGGCATTGATCTTATTATATATATTATGTGTCTATGTTATTGTTTTGAAATACCTGCAGGCATTACGAGAAGAACTGGCTAGACAAAGGACAACTTTGAGCATGTATCCAGATCTGGAGAATCAGGTCCAGTTTGTCAACAATAAGGACTTAGAAGAGAAAATTTCAAAGTAAATAGAATTTATATAGATCTAGATCTTTATTTCCTTACACTCACTATGGCTTTATCCATGCTTCCATATAGGTATTTTTTTTAACTGTGTGTCTTAATTTCTCTCTTATTCTAATTTTTTTGTCTTTTTTTTTTAAATTATGGTATCTTGTTTCTCTTTAATAGCCTTGCCTATCACACATTCATGTTCACTCACCCACTGTTCTAATTATATCCTAAGGAAATACAAAAGTTTTTGTGGTGACTCAAATAGATACACATTTTATTTTAGATAATAAAAAGTAAAATAAAGTTTCCCTTTGAAGTCATTGGCTATCAAGTGTCTCATGTTGACAGCATTTATATCAAGAAGTCATTTTAACTGAGCAAGTTCTAAGACTACGTTGTTGTTTTTTTTAATTGGAATTTTTTGTAAAGTTCAATATTTTTTTCTTCTGTAACATTACCTTATTTGTGCTGACCTTACTTAGACTCTTAAAGACGTGTCTTGTTTGTGTGTAGATTTTCAAAGCTGAATGTCTTAAGAAATGACTGAAACTACTTACAATTCATTTAATAGTGATGCAGATGAAATAAGATTTTTCCAAACTAATTTTTTGCACAATTGAATGTAATGTCACATTGTTTAATTTTACACCTTGTTAATTAACCTATTGTTCTCATCAAATAAAAGTTATGGAAATCTATTCAGAAAACTGCAATGTATGACTAAACATTTTTTTATCAAGTGCATGGATAATGTGTGTATGTTCGTCTACCATATTATAATGTCTTGTGTCTTATGTTCTTACTTTCTAGATTACAAGTAGAATGTGCCAATTACAGAATGATAGCTGAAGAGGCGTACAAGCATATACTGGACATTCAAGAAAGAGATATTGTTTCGAAGAGTCAGAATCTCAGGCTTAAAGATTGGATGGACTTACTGGAGGAGGTTTTTAAATTCCCAATAACATTTAAAAAAAAAAAATCAAATAGATGGATTCTCAAGTAATAAACAAATAAAAACAATAATTTTTTATAACACTAAAATAAGTTATTTATTTAAATTAGTTTAAATCTATAATTCTAAATATTTCTAATTAGCAGTTTGTAAATAAATACATTGAAACACTGAGCTACTGTAAACATTACTCAGGCTGTGTTGTCTAAGTCATTATTACATGAAGACTAAAATATTGCTCTTATTTCAATTTTGATTGAAAGCCAACAGCTTAACTTATGATTTTTAACAACCATGTAACCAAACATGCTTCATTTCAACATTATGAAAACAATGTTTAAAACTACATAACAGCTCTATTATACATTGTCTAAGTTTTGTTTTACTAGAGTAGGAAGAGAAAGAAACTCAACTGATTTCCTCCTGCATTTTGTGTGTTTATAAATTGGGTTGAATAGTTCTATTAGCTGAGCTTTTTGTACATTTATATTTTAATGGTATATTTTAAAATGAACAAAGAGAAAAGAATGCCATAATTTTTCTCTATTTACTTTTGTTACTAGATTAAGAACAGTGTACCAGATAGACTGTGTCATGAAGAGCTGCAGACTGAGACTATACAAAACCTTCAACATGAATTAGAAAAGGTTAGGCATTGATATTTTCTTTTCTTAGTATTTTCAAAAGATTGAAGTTAGAAACAAACTATGTTCCTATTGGAATGTGATACATTATAGAAACCCTTTATACCTCATATACTTGTCTGAGAACCTTTTGTAGCAATCCATCAGTTACTAGGGTGTAAACCATAGCAGAAGGCTGAGCAGAATAGGAACTGCTTCCTGCAGGAGTAGAGCTATTTTCTCCCCCCCCCCCCCCCCCTCCCCCAACAAAGAGCTATTAATAGAGTAATGAGGCAACCCTAAAAAAAAATGACTACCAAATGTTTGTGGTACATGTAAGAAATAGACAAGCAGTCGCCTAATGCACATCCAAACAATACTAATAGATCATTAGCCCAGCCAATACTAATAGATCATTAGCCCAGCAAATACTAATAGATCATTAGCCCAGCCAATACTAATAGATCATATAATGTCTTCTTCACTTTCATATAGAGGAAACTGCTTAAGATGTTTTTCTTCAGTAAGAAAATGTTGAATTCAATTTGAAATATTTTTCAATCTAGTGTCGTTTCCATCTTAGAAGTGATGAAACAATATTTGCAGAGAAAACCAGAGAGGTCAATCATTTGAATGATACTCTGAAAGAAGTGGTAGGAATAGCATTTTGTTTTTGCAGTGTTATTTAAGATTTTTATTTTATGTTTGATAATTGAAATTAAATGTTTGTTTTTCATTTCCTTGTATTGACAATTCAATTTCATTCTATTCAACCTCAAACAACTGATTGATTTAATAAATGTACTGTCCAGAAATAAATGGGAATATCAATCATCCCATAGAAATAATCAGATTCTATTTTTTTAAAGTTTTATTTTAGTTACATTCTTTAAAAATGTATTCATTATACATTTTTTTAATCTTTGAAATTTTATATTATTTATTAAAAGGGAAACTCTGATAGTTTTTCAAATTTATGTTATTGACATATTTAAATTCTGCATAAAAAGTTGTAATAGTAAACATTTTACCATTTTTTAAATTTCAATGCTTAGAAGCAGTTATATTTAATAAATGAGACAGTAAATTCTTTACATTTAAAAAACAACAGTGTTCTTTGAGATTTTGTTTATAGGATGAGCTTACATCACTTCCCTCAACAATACTGAAAGGGAAACCAATCGTATTGCTTCATTCTTACAGTGGCTGTTAGGCTTAGTGATGGCCTAGTCCATAGCTATGATGGTCACTGGTACAGGAGATATAGATCTATAAGCATTTGGATAACCAACTAGAGGAAAAAAAGCAACATTTTCATCCATGCCCCTCCCAGTCCCAAAAAGTAAATAGATCGTGTGTCTGACTAATTCTAACAGACTGGTCAATGTAAGGCTAGCCTAGAACTTTAGTTTCTTACGTGTAGTTGGTCATGTTAAGATGACAATATGATAGTATTTGTTATATGGTGAGTGATCAGGTGAGAAAAGACACACTGACATGGTTAGTCAAGCATACAGATCTACTCTTCAGCTCCTATTTTATTCTTTGCTTACAAGATCTTGACCTAACTGTATAGACCTTTATAAAAAATAAATTTTACATGAAGGTAGACACTTTTCTGAAGATTTGAATCGAAGGGGCAAAAAAACATATATAAATACATACTTTTTTACTGTGCAACATGGTTCCTTTTATTTTCCTATTTTATTGTGCAACATTGTTTGTAACACATATCTTTCACATGTGGTGCCAAAGCACATAACAGATACCATCATACCAGTTGGTATTACTAAGATCTAGATTTACATCTACAATTATATAGATTTACTCAAAGCATCTAGGGGAAAAAAGCATTTTCATTCACACGCACACCTGCCGGAAAAGTAATTACGCTTTGAGTCCAACTAATGTTAACAACCTGGTCATATATGTAGGCTACACATTTAGGCCATTCTATAGAAACACATAAAAAATCTGACCGTTATGGATGATAGAAAGATTACATCAGAAAAACATAAATTACTAATTTATTTGAAAATAAAATTAAATAATAATATATTTCTTATCTGTTGTTTAAAACATATCAAAATTTGTCAAAACCAACAGAGTTTCCCTTTAAAATATTTTAATACACTAGTGATTGTTAAGTTAATTTCAAACATAATTTAGGAAAAGTCCAACAAGCTTCTAGAGAGTCATTTAGCAGAGATGACATTGGCATGTCAGCGTCAGGCTGAACAGCTGATTTCTCAACAAATCAGAATAGATGAGCTAGAGACAGCCTTAAAGGTTTAGTAATTCACTTTGACCATGTTTGATTTTTAACCTAGGTCTAATTTGTTTCTACTTTAAGTTAAAAACTTACTAGTTTATTTATGTAATATAGTTTTTGGTTTATTTGGGGGTGTTTATTTTCTTTTGTATTTTTTTTATACTAACTTAATAAAAAAAAAAGCAACTTTTTTTTCAGATGCTGAACCAATCATCTGTCAGTACAGAGGAAACATCTTCGTTGCCGTCTCTGCCGTTTTTTTCTGGAAAGAGACCAAAGTCAGTGCCAGCTAAAATGCATTATAGCAAAGAGGATGTAATTACTTTTTTTTCTTGAAACTCGATGTAATTTTATTAGCTTTTATTTGTGTAGTGCAAGTAGTATTTTGGGAGCATTTTGTTTAGAGACATAGTGTTTGAGTGATGAAAAGCCCTTGTTTGCTAAGTAGATAGTCTTCCAAAGGCAGCAGAAAAGCACAAATACCCTTACCTAACAAATGTTATTGCAATGATGCTAATAATTTTATAGAATTTATAGTTTCATTGAAAAAGGAGCTAAACTACATTAATATCATCATTTGCTACCATTTGGCTATGATTTTGAAACAATATGTTTTAAAAATGATTATTGAATTCCATAACTATTGTTGCTACTGATACTTCCTGGAAACGCAAAATAGACCTTCATTTGTTGTATTTATTTCAGAGCAACCTTCTTCGTCCACCATCTCGTTTAATTAAAACAAGTCCAGCCCTGTTTACATTGGAGAGAGTTATGCAGAGTTTTCGAGCCAGAAGTCAGCTTTTAATAAGCCGCCTGGAGGACTCGGATGAGGTTCTACATCAGACATTTACAGATTCAGAAGAAGAAGAAAATAATGAAATCATAAAGTAAGTCTATAACTGTTTTTAGTCACTGTGCATTTATGAGGCACTTAGATTGAAATTTCGCTATGTGGCATACAGGAGATTTAGATACATTGTACTAGTCACTGTGAAGCTTTGACACTACTTGGATCCACTGAAGAAACCCAGTAATGAATATTGTTTTCTTGAGTTGAAGGCATTTAAAAGTAGTTCAAAAAGTAATCACCTGTTAACTTGACTGACAGAATACTAGAGTTGAAATAATACCCTGTGAAAATACTGGCAATGGGACGACAGAGCCTTTAGCTAGCTCTACGCTCTCACAAATGTCTGCATGTTTACACATAAATGGAAAGTGAATATGCTCATCTTGTACACTTTTAGTGATGTAATACATTTAAAAAGAAAAGTTGTAAAGATATTTTTCAAAAAGTTTTTTTTTTATAATTCTTTGACTTTCATTAAATTAAATTACATTAAAATTGAATGTCCATGTGTTTTGTTGGTGTCCAGAAGTTTATTAGTTTAGTTTAACCTAAAGTAGTGGTTCTCAAGCTTTTGCAGGTGGGGCCCCTTGAAATGAGAAGATTTTGGTTCGCTCCCTCTTTGGATAGCTGGGGAACTTGACTCTCTTAGTAGGTTCTCACAGTGCAGTTTTGGAGGTCTTTTAGAATGTAATGAAAAGAAACTCAAAAACATAATTATAACACATTTTTCTGTTTATATTTTGATTATTTATTTACAATATGATTTGGATCCAAATTTACATATTGAATGTTCATTGAAACTAGTCCATTGAATCTTTTTTTTCCTCCATTTTTGTTTTGTTGGTAATTTATAAGTGTATAGTATACTTGAAAAGATTATTTCTGGAGATAGTACTGGAAAGTCAGCAGGCTCCCTCTCCATCCAACAAGGGGGTATATGGGAGCACTGTAAGCTTCCCTGGGGTCCAGGTTAAGTCTTTTCCTGTGTCCTGTGTCTCAGAACTGACTTTGTCTTAGAGTAAGAAGAGTGCAAGTAAAACAAAAAATAAAATGAAGGAAAAAAATTGCAGCCTTTTTTTTTGTCAGGACGTCACACTACCCTTTAGAGGACCTCTCGGGGGCGCCCCACATTTTGAGAAATGCTGCTTTAATGATATATTTTTTTAAAAGTATAAAATGTAGACTGCATGAAAGCAATATCACTCTACTCAAAACTTTGTATGTCAATGCAATAATACTACATGTTTGAAAACATATTCACAAATTTGTAGTAAAAATATAAATGATATATTCACATTTTGGGATATTTGTAGGAAAAATGAAAAGATTCAAAGAAAAAATACTTTTAATGTGAAACAAAGAGAAGATAAATCAAGTAACAAAGCACAGAATAATGAAGACAGTGCCTCAAGTATAGACTTCACTAACAGTGAGTGCAAGGTTTTGATCAATACACTAAGTGACAGAGAGTTAGGACAGTGCACAACATTTGTAGGTCAAAATATTTTGTTTGACACTTATTTTGTGTCTAATTCCAAAATATGATTAGAACCAAAATAAAGAAACTTTTTTTTTGCATTGATTAATTAATGTATGATTTTTTTCTAATGTCAGCAATAGCGTCAAGAGAATTAATAAGGTCCAGCACTCGATTGATAGAAAAATCTGCTGAATGGGCCAGAGAAAATCAAGAGAGTAGTCGACTGATCAACATTGATGTCCAGTCTAGTGCAGAGATACACAGGAAACTCATCAAACAGTCACAGCTGAAAGCTCTTGAGGCACACCAGAAGATCAGAGATCTTTCTATTAATATAAGGTGGGATCTAATTACAATAAGAGGTTGGATATATTACTATATAGATGGAATTTAAGTTAATTAAAGTTAAGTAGTAAGAATATGTAATCATAATATTTTTACTCCCTTTAAGATACGTAGATTTTAACTTTTTTGTTTGCAAACTCTAGTTTGTAATTAGAATAAAATTCTTGATATATTTAACCTTATAGAATGAAAGAACAACTAATCAGGGAACTAGTAAAGTCGGAGAAAGATGCAGAGCTCATGAATAAACAATATGCAGAAAAAATAAAAGGACTTGAAAAGGTAAGAAAAGAAATCATTACTAAGAAAATTGAGAATATCATTAGGCCTAGCCTAACTTAATTTGGAATGTTGAACTGTCTTTTTTTTTTACTTCTTAAAAGGAAAAAATGGCAGCAAAGAGAGAATTAGCAGAAGTTCAGACTGCACTACAGATGTTAGAAACAAAAGACAAAGCAGAAGTTTCCAACATTCAGAAATTAGAAATGTAACTATTAAAGTATACAGAATACAGTTTCTGTTACATATGGCAAAATATTTTTTATTCCATTGAAATTAAATGAATTGGATTGTTAATCTATTTTATTTATTTTTTTTGTAACAAGTGACTACAAGAAAAAAATTGAAGAAGCCAAAGCTAAAGTTGCAGCTCTTCAGAAAAAACAAAAAGAAACAGAAAAAGTTGCAAACTTTGCCCATCAGCATGAGAAAAAGTAGGTGACTGTTTATGTTGGTTTGACTTTTTATTTTTTTTGTGTGTTTATTTTTTTTTCTTCTTGATTGGTACACAAGATTTTAAGATAGGCTCTACCAAGGTGACAATGGCACTGTCTGGTTATGTGGATAGGCTCTACCAAGGTGACATTAGTACTGCCTGGTTATGTGGATAGGCTCTACCAAGGTGACATTGGCACTGCCTGGTTATGTGGATAGGCTCTACCAAGGTGACATTGGCGATGCCTGGTTATGTGGATAGGCTCTACCAAGGTGACATTGGCACTGCCTGGTTATGTGGATAGGCTCTACCAAGGTGACATTGGCGATGCCTGGTTATGTGGATAGGCTCTACCAAGGTGACATTGGCGATGCCTGGTTATGTGGATAGGCTCTACCAAGGTGACATTGGCACTGCCTGGTTATGTGGATAGGCTCTACCAAGGTGACATTGGCGATGCCTGGTTATGTGTATAGGCTCTACCAAGGTGACATTGGCACTGCCTGGTTATGTGGATAGGCTCTACCAAGGTGACATCGGCGATGCCTGGTTATGTGGATAGGCTCTACCAAGGTGACATTGGCGATGCCTGGTTATGTGGATAGGCTCTACCAAGGTGACATTGGCACTGCCTGGTTATGTGGATAGGCTCTACCAAGGTGACATTGGCACTGCCTGGTTATGTGGATAGGCTCTACCAAGGTGACATTGGCACTGCCTGGTTATGTGGATAGGCTCTACCAAGGTGACATTGGCGCTGCCTGGTTATGTGGAACGAGCTTCAGACTATCATCATGATGGTCCAGAGTTCAAACCCTATGCGCTGCCTTTGCCACCTTGCTATAGGTTAGGGCTTGGATGAAATAATCTTCATTGCTGAAGGAGTTTCAGAAAATAATAATAATAAAAAAAAGATTCCCCATTCATAGAAAAGTTGTGCTTTCAGAATAATTCTCTTTAACTGCTAGAAGTTGCTTAAAGTCCTCTCTTGTATTTTTAATAAAGACATTATATGATCAACTCACTAACAGATTATTGTTCTCAGGATCCAAGATTTGGAGCTAGCCATTGACAGAATGAAACAGCAACAGGAACAGTTAAATAAAAAATTAAAAGAAGAAATGGAACAAAAAGTGAAACTTGAGGTCAGTGGAAGCATTGGGAGGGGGGTATACATTTGTATGTAATGCATTCTGCTAGAATTACTGGTTCAATACTGTTAAGTTTGCTTTCTGAATAACAGCAATCAATACATACATATATTTATTTTTTGTGATCATAATTATCAATGTTTGTTTTTGACTTTCTATTATTTTGATCCAAATGAAAACATTATCTACTCTGGTCTGGCAAGAGCAGCCACTCAAAGCCTTGTTCTTTTATCTGCACTTCTTTTAATGTAACAGAAAACCAGATTTGTATTTTGTAAACTATCTTCTTTTTATTATAGAAAGAAATGCAGCGAGAGGTTCAAAGAGTCAAAGATTTGGAGATAAGAGACGAACAAACACAGAAAGTGTTGAAAAGAAAAACTGAAGAGTTGGCATCAGCTAAAAGAAGGTTACGATCAGCATCAGGTGTACTACCACCAATTACAAGGTGTTTATATATATACATGTTTACCATAAACAAAACCTTTGATACCATTATGTTTAAGGTGAAGATTACTTTCTAATTTTTGGGTTTAGATCTATTTAAAACTCTTAACATTCATTACCATTCTTTAAAAAAAAATATGTAAATGTTTCTTGTACATGTGTGTAGTGAGGAGCAGGAGAAACTTGAAGAACAGCGTAAATGGCTGGATGCAGAGGTGGAGAAAGTCTTGGAGCAGCGCAGACAAAATGAAACACTTGAGCAAGTAGGTCTTGTTTATTATACAAAAATACAATTTATTATTCATTGAAAAATTCTTTCAGCTAATAAAAGTTGTACCAGTAGTTTAGTTTAGGTGCATTATTTCACTAATTTAAATTTTCTCACTAAAGATTGAATTGTTTTCTTTTATTTACTCACATTTTTACATTCTTAAACAAGAAAATTTGGAAATAAATATAAAAAAAAAGTTGAAATCTTTATACTTGATGCAATCATTTAATTGTAAGTAGAATAAGTAATATTGTACATTTGTATGGAACTATTTGAAAACAAATAATTAGGTTCTTAAAATATTCTGTGTGACTTTCTCAATTTTACAGGAACTTAAACAAAGAGAAACAATACTTGCCAAAAAAGAAGCTATCATTGCTGAGAAAAGTGAACTGGAAATGAAAAAATTGAGATCTAGTCAAGCTTTGAACAAGGTTTTTATTTGACTTTTGCTAATAAATTCAATGTCACAACTGCTTATATTTAAAGCTCTGTATACCTTAAAATAAAATGAAAATTTCAATAAAATGTATTATAAATATGGCTTATTCTTTATTAGAGCCTCGTGTTACTGTCCTCTAAACTGGACAGTGTGGAAAGAAAATTGGAAGAAAAAAAGAAAGAATTGCCAGAAGTGACAGAAGACAGAAGGTCTCATGTGATAGAAGAAATTCAAAAGTTGCAAAAAACTAAAGACAAAGTCAACAAAGAGCGCTCACACTTAGACAAAAAATTAAAAGAAGGAAAAATTTTATCTGTCGAGGAAGAAAGAAAGTAAGTGGTTCTAGATACATTTTACACAACATGAAAAAAAAAAAAAAAGTATGGGGCTTATGAAACCATTGTAGGTTACATAGTATCACGATTGTCTAAAGATGTGTGTATATTACTATATTATACTGATCTATTTCTATTTTAAATTTTGTCTATTTTAAATAATGAAAGTTATTGTGGCATTAGAATTTGATTGTTTATTTCAAATGTTCTTTCAAAAGAGATTCACTTCCAAAACTTGGGGTCTTAGGTTCAAATCCTTATAATGTCTGAGATTTTTTGTATTTAAGGAAATTTCTGAGTCAACCAAGCTCTAAACAGTACTAGACATTTGTTGGGTTAATTTTGTATTGGTTGTCACATGACACTTTCATTAAACTAAATAGTATCAGAAATTAGTCTGGCAAACTGAATGTCACTCAAAACTTTCATTAAACTAAACTATATCAGACATTAGATGGGCTAATGTTGCTTTGTTAGTCACATTTTAAAATGTAGTTACTATACAGATGCTTATAAGAAAATGACAATAATTGTACCATAAAAAAAGTGAACTAAAATACTTTAACACTAATATTTATTCCCCCTAACATTTATAGTTACACAATGACATGGTTTAACTCTAGTGTATTATATATGTATTACCCTCAGGCTTATAGAAATGGATGAAGCCATTGAAGCTTTAGATGCAGCCATTGTCTATAAAAATGAAAATATTTATCTCAGACAAATGGAAGTCAGACAATCTTCTGATTCACTCATTCAGGTAACATGTTGTCCATAAAACTAGGGCCTACACAAGACAATTTTATATGGACAGAAAACTTAAAATATTAGTTTTCAATGTACTTTTTCTTTCCAAACAGAATGAAGAACATTTACTGCAGAAACTAAACTCACTGACTAATGTTGAAATCAGAGCTCTTCTGTCTCGTTACTTTGATAAAGTTGTCAGTCTAAGAGATGAAGAAAGAAAGCTTCATTTAAGGTGTAGTGAAATGGAGGTAAATAAGTGTGTGTGTGTGTTTTATTTCTGATGGGAGTTTAAACTCTTCTTATTTTATTACAAATTAAAGTAATAACAATAAATAATTAATACATCATATTTTTGTTTCATAAATAAATTGTATGAACAAGTTGGTATTAAATCTAGTTTCTAAGCAGGGTAATTATACAGTCCAAAGCATCCATAAAATATTTGTTTTTTCCTATCAAAACTAATCACTTTTGAAGTAAATCCCTAATGAAAGATCTCATTATTTTCTGAAAGACTAAACAACTCGATTTGTTTGTTTACTTCAATAAATCACTCTCTAAAGCCATGTAATGATCTTGATACAGATTCAGTGTGGTCCTAATTAAAACAAGATCTTTTAGTATTCATCATGATGACCCACTTTATCAAAGGACTAGCTTTTTTTTAAAGCACAAAAATATCATTCTTACATTCAGATTCTAGGCTCTTTTTTTAATATATATTTTATTATTATTCATTTTATAATCAGATGAAGACAGATGAACAGGATAGACTTATAATGGAATTGAAAGGAGCCTTGCAGAGATCAGCAATGGAACTGGACAGGAAGTTGACACAGCAGCAACGAGACTATGAGCAGAAGATTCAGTTATTGATGCATCAGTTGACAGAAAGAGTTGGAGACACAAACATAGACAGTCTGGCTAACAAAGACAAGTACTTTAATTTTGCTAAACTTTTATAGTAGATTGTAATATTTTAGTCATATCATTACTTTGTTTAAATATTATTCTAATAGGATCAATGTTGAATTTTAGAAATGATATCAAAACTATTTTACAGTTTTCTTCTGAACAATGTCTTAGAGCTGAAACAAAAATGAAAACACTCAAATTCAAAGACAAATGAACTAATTAAATGCAAAATGAAAGACTTTCTATCAGAAACCATTATTTAATGATTTTGTATTTAGCTTGGTTCTCATCTATATTTGTTTTGTAGGATTCAAAACTTGGAGAAAGATTTGTATTATTACAAGAAGACAGCCCGTGATATGAGGACAAAAATTAAGCAATTACTTTACAGTGGAGTGATCTCACCTTCTGGTAATAAGCTTTCCTATTCTATAAGCTCTTGGTTAAGTCTTGATGATTAATAACATCAAATGTTTTATAAATATATAAATGTTAAAGCCCTGACTCACTGATTCTACTCAAACTCTATCACAAAAATTAGATTTTGTACTCAGTCTATATTTATCATGTACTTGTATGCTTTTTGTTACTTTTTTTTTTTTTTAGTGTGTTGTTTTTTTTATCCAATTTGTATTTGTTTCCTAATACACAGTTTTAATCCTGTTATATTGAGTTGTCCTCTTCTACAGTGAATTTTTATTACAAAATTATTTTTTTTAAAATTTTTCCATCTTTGCATTTCTTTTTTGGTTAATCTAAAAATTCACTGCTGTAGAGGAAACAACATTAGGCATAATAATAATAGATTAGCTGTTAACAGTTAAAGGAAGAAAGCAATATTTTACAAGTCAACTGAGGCAGATGAAACCATGTGTTGGGAAATTAATATTTTTCTTTTCAGTGGTGGTGTCAAATATAAAAAAAAGCACAAAATCTTTGAATAAATCAGGACATTGTCACTAAAAACTGTCAATAAATGATCAATTTTTAGATGCAGAAGGTCTAGTGGGCAGCTCAACACAAAGTCTTGATGCTGAAGTAGCAACACCAAGAAGTCATGTTCAAAAGAGTGTCACAGATCCTGCAACACTAAGATATAGTAATCAAAGTCAAATGAACAATGCGTCCAGAAAAGCTCTTAACAGGTAGAATGTGTACACAGATTATGTTCATGTAGAATGTGTACAATGTTTTGGGATCACATTGAATTTGTACATAGGTTTGATCATGCAGAATGTGTACACATGTTTTCATCACATAGAATGTGTACACATGTTGTGATCATGTAGAATATGTACACAGGCTGTAATCAAGAGTTGTTGAATGAACAAAAATTCACCACTTATTTAGAATCTATTGGATGAAATTTTTAGAAGTTTACAGTTGCGAGACAAAAAGTTATGTTAACACTTTAAAAAAAAAAAAATAATGCATTAGAATAATAGCAATACCATTAAGGCTGAAATGACAATGAATATTTAGTGACAAAATATATTTTTATTTATTTTTTGATTTATGTCAGTTCCTCTGAGACAAGGAGCATAACTACACCTGTCAAAATATCCAGGCGAGACTTACGACCCATGTCTGAGGAAGAAGTTTACTTAAGGCGGTCAGGTTTATCATCAAGAGGTCACTCCCGTACCCCACAAGGTTAGTAAATTTGTTTATTATTTTAAAAAGATATTTCATTATAAAAATATTTTTAAGCAATTATTAGAAAGATGATAGAATGCTTACCTTCTGAATGTGTTCTAAGTCCTGGTCTTGTATCATACAGATATTTCAATTCTAAAAGACCTGCTCTGTGGTCCATTAACTTTTTAAATGTTAACTTGACATTAGTTTTTTCTTACTTCACTTTTCAAAGCTAAGTCAATGATGACACTTCAATGCATTCATTGAATGTAAATAATTTCTCTTTTTGTTGCTCATACATTTTTGTTTTTGCGTACATTCTCAGATTCCTTAGAAGAGCCAAGTCCCAAATTCTAATGCACTACAAGATCTAGTAGTCTGTGATTTAGTTTATGTCCGTAGACTGTGATTTTATTTGTTTGTATACACCCAAATCTCCACCATTCCTCAAGTATTTTTTTTTTCTAAATAAAACTTTTTTTTTTTTTTTGACAACATGTACTTTTTTTTTTTTGGCATTTACAGCAAAATGGAAGTCTCATTAAATTAATGTCCATTTATTTGATGTTTCCAATGTTTTCCTTAGTTACTTAAGTCAACTCTAGTCTAACTACTTGTGAGGATTATCTACCTAGTTGAGTGGATTACATTCCCATAAAAAACATCTTGTTTTATCAACTAAAATACCAGAAAAATGACATCACTTTGATGGCAACACAAGACTTCCTGTTAATTGCTGCTAGGCAATAGAATTGAAACATAGGGTCAAGCTTTGAAGATACCATTCATGGTCTACCCAAAAGAAAACTGGAAATCTTAAATAATATATTTGATATAAAAAAAAGTGTGTGAAAATAAACTAAATCAAGTTTTAGTCATCCAATATTACTGATCACAGATGCTAAACCATGGTCATAAATCTTAATGCATTTTGCTAAGAATATACTTTTTACAAAAATATCAATATGTACTTTATGTTCAAATGAAATGTGGCACAGATCCTGTAACAAGAACATAAACATTAAAAGATACTTTATTTTTTTAAAGACAATACCTCCTTTATACAACTTACAGAGCAATTATTTTTCTGGTAATAACTAATGAACATTTGATTTTAAAGAAAGGAACATTTTTTTACTCTGACCCATTCTCTCCCCCCTTTGAAAGAATCCTGGTTAAGCGAATGTATAGATTTACTAGACTTTATTATATTCCAATGAAAGGCCTTTATTTCTAGATTTAGAAAATGATGAGCAAAACATTCTTGAATGAATGCGAAAATACCCAAAGACATAGAGTTTATTCAAGATAAGTATTTTCTAGCCAAATTAAAATAATGGTACAACTGCAGTTTTCCCAGTGTGGCTACAATTCTTTTCCTACAATATACATCAACGGGCACACATGGCCTAAATTGTGCCAAAATTTCAAATATATCAATATACGTCCACATTTCTAGGAGAATCATTAGAGACATGTTTAAGATCCCTTTGCCCACCAAGAAGGTTCCATGGAGGTATGAGCGAAATGGAGGTATGAGTGAAATAGAGCTATTGCAAAAATGGCATTTGTTTTCTATGGTTCAGAATCAAAGTATTGCCAACTTAAAAAAAAAACAACACCAGAACTAACTTTCTTTATGTAGCAACCATTTTATCCTATCTGTCAAAGACACAACATTCTCAAAATACTGCAGAAGTGAACACACACAATCTTACACAAGGATATACAAAGTATACAGACTGGTCACATGATCTATGTTAATAACAAAACAGTACGTTAAAAATACTCCAATGTTTTCTTGACAGCATGTTAAACATCTTAAGACAAACTAAATATTATCATCACATTTACAACCTGATGCAGAATCTCCATTTATTCCTAGTATTATAAATATTAAACATTATCACCACAGCATTAAAATGTATATTACATGATAGTTAAAATGTGCACTCAGAGACAAACCTACAAAATGCATAGATATACACACACACACATAAAGCTGAAACTTTAATATTAATATATAGAGAGAGATTAAAAGTTTTGCTTACTGTTGCAGTAGATTTGTTTAACATAATGTTAGAACAAAGAGAAAACTACAAATTTAATTGCTTATTGTAGCAGTCTACTTGTTATAGTTCTTTGTGGAGACCGCTAGCTGCCCATAGTGCTGAACAGTGTGGGAGGATCTAAGTAAGTAAGTAAGCCAACATGTTGTCAAAACGTTATAAGAAAGAGAAAAAGTTACTAACCAAAAATGAAAATAACAATGTATACTCTCTCTTTATTGCATTCAATGACTACCACATATATTCTACCTTAAGTTATAACAATACTAGATAAAAATATTTGATTATTCATTTCCTTTCCATTTGTACTTAAAAAGGGACTTCAACTTATGTTGGTAAAAAAATATATATAAACACAATAAAGAAGAGCAAGTATTCACACAACATAAAGTGCTAATTATTTTATGTATCAACATTCTTGATTCATTGATCTTAAAGAATTCCTATACTGGGTGTATGCTATGAGAAAACCTTTTTTTTTAGTAAAAAATCAAATTTTAAAGCTTTAATAGTGGTCCTGGTGTAAAGCTGTCACAATAAATTTAAAGTTGAACTAAATAAAGAACACTTTGGTGTAAGAAGTCCTCTCATTGATCAACTTTTGATATTTAGAAAATGTACATCAATGAATCTTTTCTTTGATGCACATCCTTTATACATCTTAATATAACAAAACAATTTAGTAATACCTTAATGTTGATCCCATATTCAACACATACACAAATGGACTCCATCTTTTCAATTAAAGTGGCTACTAATCAATATTCAAGCTAGATCAAGAGAGAAAACTGTAGGATTTACATTGCTAAAGGATGGCTGCCAGGTTATGGGTATGCACTTCCACTGTCATCCAAATGGTCTTAAGTTCAAACCCTGCCCACCTCCATAGCATACTGTCCTGCAGTAAATATGTAATACTGTCTAGCAGGAAGTATGTAGTATTCTTCATTTCCGAAGGAACATCCAAAATTTTAAAACAAAGTAAGAGTTGGGGGTGTGGGGGCAGGTTAGCCAATAGAATCTCTCAAAAGCACACATGGGAAGAGAGAAGCTAACCAGCTCTAGAGACAAACAGCATCATTACATTCAAACACGTCAATACAATAAATAATTTTAGCACAATGGTTAAATGAGTGAAATACAACAGACTTAATGTACAACAGAAACATCTGGGAATTAAATATACAATTCAAAGAGCATGGTAAAATAATATGCTGTAATGGTTTCATTAAAAAAAAAAAAAACATTATTATTATCACCAAGTGAAACTTTCCACTATTTACAACCCTCAAATAGTTCAAGGCAAATATGATATAAATAAGAAAAAAATTCAATTCATAATTCAGAAATGAACTTAATCTCCCACACTACTCATCACACAATCATGGAATGAACAAATATATCCACACAAACCTCAGACAACAATCAAATCCATCTACATGCAGTAAAAAACATACATTAAATACTAGTTCAAAAAGTAAGTTTGACCACATTATCATCAGCTATCACAATCAATGATTTGCTTATCAAAGCCAAATTTAAAATAAAATTCAACTTAGAGAATATTGTCGCTATTCAATACTAAGGTGAGAACTTTTTCAATAATCAATCAATGTACACAAAGCATATTAGAGAAAAACATTTACATTTTTGCAACAATAGATGATATAACAATGTACTGTCAAAAACACACAGGCTAACATAGTTCAACCCTAGTCTAGCCACTAGTATTTGGTGAATTGGTTGTAGACTTTACATCTTAGATTAACTACATGAAGTTGGATTTCCTCAGTCACCCCAAGCCCTTCATTGAGGCAATGGTTTACAGTGATGTTTACTAGCAGCTAAAGCTCAGAAGGAATGTAAACAAAGGGGAACATGAACAAATAATATCAAAGTCAGAAGACATTGCAGCCTCTATTCACCTAACAGATAATATTTTTGAAGCCTCTATTCACCTAAGATTGGAAACCAAATTTTTAAAAAGATATTTTTCTACCAAATTCACTATGATTAAAATATTCTGGTTCTTAAAGTTTGAAATATAAGTTAATGAGATAAATCTATTAAATATCACTTTTTAAAGCTTGGAGATGCATTCACAATCTCAGTTTCATACCTTTATTTAAGCTTGGAGATGCATTCACAATCTCAATTTCATATCCCTGGCATGTACACAACAACCACTATAAATTATAGCGAGAGCGTGTGAACCTCTCCTGACCTTGGCAGTATTCATTGTAGATGAGCTTGAAGAGAAACAGGTGAAAGATGATGATGAGGAAAGCTATTGAGACCCAGAAGATGGTTGGAAGACCTCCAAAGTGATGTCCATGTTTGTGTAAGGCAATGACGTGATGTTCATGAGCTGGAGCTGGAAGATTGAGACATGATCAATCATTTATACAGACAAATAGCATTTAGAACAAAGAATAACCAGAGGATCAAGAGATCAAGTCACATAATCAACCCAAAAATAAAGGTTTTTAAAACACCAACTAGGTGATAGTTAAACCAAGTGGAAAAAAAATACTATCAGTATAAACAAATGACTAACTGATTTTTTCCTGTAGGCCATAATTACACCTCTCAAACTTGGTTCTGAGCAGTTTTCTTCACCTGCTCCCATGTTATTCCAGTATCCTCTTCCAGGTTTGTTTGGGTCTGCCCATTTTCCTCTTTCCTTGAGGATTCCATGCCTTACAACATCATAAGTTGGTTTTCTCAGGATGTGTCCTATCCAGCTCCATTTTCAACTTTTAATATCTTGGGCTTGAGTTTTTGCTCAGTTCTCTCACACAAGTTGACTGTAGATATCTTTTCTGGCTACCTAATTCCCAATATCTGGCGAAGGCAACTGTTGGTGAAGGTCTGGAGTTTTTAAATATTTGTTTTTTGTAGCTCTCCATGTCTTGGAACCATCTAGAAGGACTAACTTAATGTTTGAGTCATGCATAAGTGAGTAAGCCAGAACAGAAAGAGCTAACCACAGGACACATTGTGTATGTGTAAAAAAAAGAAAAGTTTATTGCTAGACTGAATCATCTCAAAGACAAAAATATCAAGGGCAAGCATATATCTTTATCTTAACCCTGTTTTTTTTACTAGAAAAGGATTATTAAGAATTAGTAAGCTTACAGTTGTGTATTACTTGGAATGATGAGCCATCAGACAACTGTTCAATATGTTAGTGAACTTTGGTGGTTCACTGTAGTGATTCATCATCCTCTAAATTATGCTGAAGGCTTTCTCAAAATCCTTAAAGGTTATGTACAGAGGGAACTGACATTTAATGGATTGCTCTGTGATCATGTCTAGTGTAGCAATGTGGTCAGTGCATGATTTCTTTCCAGAAACCAGCCTGTTCTGGTCTTAGTCTTTTGTCTAGGGTGTCTTCTAGTTTTATCTCAATTACTAGGGTTGACATGATTCTTCACCAGTTGTTGCACGAGTCACTTTTGTAAGGTAACTTGATTAGGAACCTGCTTCCAGATTATAAGGACATGTTCTGTTTCCCATATCTTGCACAGTAGCAGATGGCTCCATCTGTTTACTACTAACATATACAGACATTTAATAAACACTAGCTTTAACCAGACATAAATCCTGGACCAGTGACATAATATCAGTGACCTAGGACCAGCATTGAACATCCCTTATCATTGATAAAATTCCATATTGGTCTTTATTTCTTAAAATGTAGCTAACAGAATAAATAGTCCTTAAATAAACCAGGCTATGATGCTCAATGTCCATAACGACCATCTAAAACATTGATTGTGTAAAAGACATCACAATACCTTCATTCACTTCTTTGACATGTATAGCATGTTTTAATTCCTCCATGTGTTGCTTGTCTGCTGTGATGTACAGAACTGATGTGGGAGGGTCAGTTAACTTCACAGGAAACTGATGGGGTTCATTACTGAAGGACAAAATTTGAGATGATTTAATTACTATTGTGTAACAATCAAAAGTTTGATTATCTAACCAAATCAATTCAAACTTTTTAAGTAATATGCTATGTGAACCATTACCTAAACAAAGTAAAAAAAAAAAATATATATATATATATATATATATATATATACAAATAAAGAATTTAAAGAAATAGTTCCCTTTCAAGACATTAATAAAGAAAGACCAAGAGCATATAAATCTAAATAATATGATACACAAAAACATATTGCTAAATAACATAATTTTCCTTAAGTACATAAAAGAAGAAAAATAACTTTAAAAAAAAATCTAAATTACATACTTTTGCTTGAGTACATAATGCAAAAAAAATCTAAATTACATACTTTTGCTTGAGTACATAATGCAAAAAAAATCTTAATTACATACTTTTGCTTGAGTACATAATGCAAAAAAAATCTTAATTACATACTTTTGCTTGAGTACATAATAAAAAAAAATATCTAAATTACATACTTTTGCTTGAGTACATTAATGCAAAAAAAAAATCTTAATTACATGCTTTTGCTTGAGTACATAATACAAAAAAATCTTAATTACATACTTTTGCTTAAGTACATAATAAAAAAAAACCATACCTAAGCTGTATTGGAGGATCTAAGCAGCCAGCATCACAGCCATAGTAGGGCTTGTCATTTCTGTCCAAGGCAACATATATACTGGCCTTGTTATCATCTCCCACCACAACAGAGATATTCAGGTGTGTATTGTTGCCATAATTGACCCGGCGAAAGTGAAGGTCACGGTGCAGGTCACTCGGGTGGGAGGTCATCTCAAGGTGCTGGTTGTGAAAATGTAAAGGACCCAAACTAAGTATCATAGCTTGCATGATTCCTTCTGCACCTAATGAAGGAAGCAAAAAATATACATAATTGTTTAAAAAATTGAAACTAGATGATTGTGTTCTAGAATATGTGGCCACATAAAAAAAAATAATCTTGGACTGGAATTGTGCTTGATATAAATGTCTCATTTCTAATTGAACAAATATTCCTGGGTTTATCCTTGAGCTTTACAGGGTACCTATACAACTGTAAAGGAGAGTAAACATGATGATTTCTTGTTCTGGACACAACATCTTTGTTAACATCTTAAAACAGGATAAGATGAACTCAGATCAACCATATAAAACTTCAGTAACATAGTTGATAAATTAATGTATTATTTAAAGTTTGCACTTGAGACTTTGAATGCACATATAAGAGAACAACTAATTTCATGTACTGGGCAGAAAAAAAATTGTAAGATGTTAATCTTAACAAAATGTTTTCACAGTTCTGATTTTCTCTTTTTGATTTTTATATTTTCATTACTTCATCTTGCAATACAACTGAATAAAATTAGAAAAATAATACATAGTTATGGTATATATATTCATCACATTAACAACCTTTAGAAAGATAAATATTAAATCATCGACAAAGCTTTAAGCTTAGCTGGAAGAATAGGTCACATTTTTTAATAAGTAAAATGTGTAGAACACGTTATAAGTCAAGAATAATGAAATAAAATCAAAATGTATTTTTTTTTAAAGAAAAATATAACATTAAATCAAAATAAAATCTATTATGCAGGATGTAACACTGAGCTAGACTGCTCTGAGTTAATGTGTTAAAAAAAGGCAAAGACTGTCATAGGTAAAAACAAGAAAGATGGAATGATAGATTTACAAATGAAATGTCCTACCTGATTGAGCAATGACACTACAGCCTTGTTTTTCTAATGTTATCATCCATGTGGTCACCACTCTGGCTATTTGAGATTCATCTTCAGGGTCTATCCAAAGTGTAGGAGATACTCTGAAATAATATGCATAATGTCATACTCTTGTTCATGTCATTTTCTATGATTTACTATCAACAATTTAAAGAAGTTACTTCCCATGTGTTACATGTGAATGAAAAGTACACAAGGCTATGTCTGAGAAGTTAGAGAAATTCTTTTTTACAATACCTCTATTAAAGTCACACTTTTGGAGTGGAACCTAGGCAACAGATGGGTGGATGCAATTATTGAAATTTTCAATTTTTTTCTAAGTGTGAGGATGTTGCCTTTTTTTAAAAAAATCTAACATTCATGAGTTATTAAGTGCAAAATAATCCTATAAGTTGTATAAAGGAGAAATTATCTTTAAAACAAAAAAAAAAAGTATTTTTTTATATTTTTCTTGTTATTCCTAAAGCTAAATTGATTGATACTTTTTAAACCACTTAACAGATAGTTTCCCAGTTGTGAATATAATATCTGTGATTTCACAGGATTTTAAATATGGCCATATTTTATTTGTTGGATGAGAAATTTCCTTAGGGAACATGCAGTTTTTTTAAAACCTTTTGAATGTTTTGTTTTTAAAAAAATAAAATCTTCAAACTTCTGCATTAATTTCAAACAGTAGGTGAACAAGTAATAAGCTATGGGAGATTGAATCAAAAAAAGTTTTAATTTAATTATTATTTTAATTGAAATAAAAGGGTGTTATTTAAAAAATCTTAAAGAAAATATTTTATAATTATGCTTTTTAAAACTAACACTATAAGTATGCATACAAAATAGAAATAAATAAAACCTCCAAATGAATATCATAAATCCCCAAAGCATTTCTTGGTCTCATTATTTTAAAAGGGAAACTGCAACAGACTCAACCTACCTCAGCCTTGTATATGGCCGGCTTTTCAAATCAAAGATTGGTCTCCATAGCCATCTTCCAGTTTATATGAAATGTGATCGTGTTCATCTTTGACCTGAAGGAGGAGCTATTCAAATATGGCAGATAGGACTTTTTTCCTTTTAGTAACTGTAATTGTTTGGCAAAAGTTTGCACTGCACTATCTCTTTCAGTAATTGATGTATTAAGCAATGAATTGACAAAAGATTGAACGTAGAAAAGGTGTCACCTAACACGTTTTTTTAAAGTAATTATTCAACATCCATGGATGTCCATCCTAGTTGACAGAATATATATAACTCTTTCTGTCAGTACTTAAAGTGCTTTACTTCTATACTTGCTAGACTTACTACACTATTGTACTTACAATGTTGTGTGTCCACCATAACATCTATCAGGATAATACAATATTTTCTCTATCGCAAGCTTATCTTCTGGTGAGGACTTGACATTATGGAGTGGGGCTGGTGCATTACTCAGTACAAAATAAATGGTTTTGTTGATATGGTCTCCATTCAAAGCTCCTGATGCCATTGAGTGACTGATGGAAAAACCACTAAACCAGAGCTGGAAAAGTTAGATGATTGAAATACATTTAGTTAAAAAGAGTGCATATTAACACTTTTGATAAAATTTATACTTAAAGCTATAAACAATGTTGTTGTTTTTAATGCTATTAAATGAACTGTTTCATTGAATTTCAAAACAATGTACCTTCTGCCAAACTTTGGTGTGCTCTTGTCTTAAAAGTTTCTCATTTATATTCAATCCAACTTCCAACTCCTTCAAAAAGAATAAATAAAAAATTGAATTTTTACATAAAACTACTATAGCAAATTAGTTTTAGCACAAAGTAACACTTAAGTTATTATATGGAAGCTTTGTCTACTACTTGACCATGTAATGACTGAACATATTTCAACACTTGACAAAGTAATTATATGGAAGCTTTGTCAACCAATTGACAATGTAATGATTGAACATATTTCAACACTTGACATCATCTAGAAACCTGTAGTGAAAACTTACTCCTTTAGCTTGATGTTTACTATCTGGAATGTACTTTGAGGCCTCCTCTTTATGTAATGGTTTGGAATAATGAACTGATGTCAAGATGTGCATCTTTTGGAAACTAAGACATGAAAGAAAGAAATGAGTTTATTACATTGGGATAATATTGTATGAAAACAAGAACAAAAGGTATCTCCACAATATCAATATTCATTTAATATCCTACAATTAATAACATGTTACAAAATGGGATATGGATTTTAACAAGTTTCACTAATGTCTACATAGATATGTAATAAAGAAAACAATAATTTATAGACTTTCCTTATGCATACTAGAATTTTAAAACATTTTTAATTGAGAAATTATACAATCATTATATAAATTGTTACATATATTAACAAGATTTCAAAGAGAGTTTGTGTTATCAAACAAACTCAGAGGCAGCCACCACAGGATTCCATCCATGGGCAAGGAATATTAAAGTCTTACTTAGACTTAGACTTAGGTCCTCCCGCACCGTTAGGCGCATTGGGCAGCAAGCTGTTTCATAAAGATAAATAGTTTTCTTTATGTGTCAAGTTTGCTGTTTCTGTAGCAATTGTGGTTTTACAGGGTGGGGTCGCTAGACCCACGTCAAACCCTCCTCCTTTCTCACCCGGTCACCATGGTCTTTTAATAGTCTAAAGTAATCAAATATCAAAGAATTTTATTTTTTTTAAAGTATAGACCTTAATCAACTGATGTCCCAGAAATATCCTAAAAATACACTGGTACGACATAATAGAAAACACCAAACTGTGGGAGATGTGGGGGCAGAAAAATCTTAGGAAGTGGAGATGGATTAGTCACACCCTGAAAAAAGATACCAACAACAGAGCTAGGCAGGCCTTAGAGTGGAACCCCCAGGGAACAAGACGCAGAGGAAGACCAAAAAGAAATGGCGATGCAGTATACTAGAGGAAGCCGAGAGGACCGGAAAGAGCTGGGAAGCCATAAAAAAGTAGCAAGAGATGGTGGAGAGTGGCATGTTTTTATGGAGGCCCTATGTTCCATGAGGAACTCAAAGGAAAGATGATGATTTTTTTAACTTGAAAACAAATTGATTATTAATAATGAAACTACTAGACCTTTTGGCAAGAAAACAAAATGTAATTTTAGTCAGATGAGCTATTTTAATAATCATTTGGCATTGTTTCTAACTTGAAAACAAACTGAACATCAAATAAGCAATAATGAGCATTGTGACATATTTCCTTTCATTTTTTTTTCCAAAAGGAGAAATCAGCTTTTAAATATGTTTTCAATATAAATGTGACAGAATAGAATATAGAGTCACAGATCTAACACCATATCACATCTCTAACACAATTAACCAGAAAATTATTAGATCTAGAGCTAGATGTTCATTAGTAATTTTAAAATTGTTTTTGAATTGTTCTAGATCTGGGTTCTATTGTGATTGACATAAAGTGCAAATAGGGCGATGAAATATAATAATCCGTACCAGAGATTTAGAATCTAAGAACTAAAGCAAATACTAGGATATAAAAAATAAAAATTAACAACATTTTAATATGTATTTTACTAAATAAGTTAATAAATGGAAAAAAATATTTAATAATTAGCCATAGATAGTTAATAAATGGAAAAAAATATTTAATAATTAGCCATAGATAGTTTTTAAATTTGACCATAGATGCCATTTTCTTGTATCAATGCACGAATCCATTAATTAGTTATCAATGAAGAAGCAGCTGATGGATATAAAGACTTACCTCCCCTGAAGTCTATAAAAAGTTGGGTATTTTTATGAACAAACTGCTTTCATATTTAATTTTAAAATTTTAACAGTTTGCTTTCAGAAAACAAAAAAGTAGCCATTGCACCAGATCTTAGCAAGATCTAAAATATCATGAAATCAGATTTTCAATTTCTTTTTTAGTTTTTGAAATATAAATGGGACAGACGGACAAACAGACAGCACAAAACAATTGTGGCTTTTCGCCAATCAGGGACAGCTAAAAATGAAATGTACCTTGATGGTTCAACCTTGACATTATTTGATTTGATTGAAACTGTTGCTATAGCAATTGGAATGAACATCTCTGACTTAGCCACAGGAACCAGACCTGAGTAAATTTTGTAATTCACAGTTTCTTTCGTGGAAGTCACAAAACTGGAATTAATTTAAAACAACAAACTAGCAGTTCATCTGAGATAAAATAAAGCAATATGAAAATGATTTTAGTTCAATAAATCTTGACAAGTGAGTTAGAAATGAAGTAAAATCATAAAATATTATTTGATAAATTTGAGATCAACATCATAAATAATTATTTCAGAATAATCACACAAAAAAAATACAAACAAAGAAACAAGCTTAGCGCAAATATATTTTAGCTGCTTAATTCTTTAAGAATTTTAGTTTTGAAAAACTCAAAGCTGAAACTGATATCTATCAAATTAACTGACTAGCTAAATGCATAATGTTAAATGGAACAAGTTAGCTATTAGCATAGTGCAGTGACGACCAATATAAATATGAATTCTATGTAGTTATTAGGTGAATTTTAAAGCATCCAGATACAAGTGTGTATAATCAGGTACAATTTTCATTTTTACAAGAGATTTTAAGTTGTGAATTAAAAAAAATATATATTTGTATGTTGAGGCCTCTTGACATTACTTAACAAAGCTATATAAATAAACTTGATATTATTGTTATACAATATAAAAATATACCCCTTATTTATGTTACTGGCTATAATGACAATAAATAATATAAACTAACAACTATCCAGGAAAAAATGTTCTTATTAAAATGTTCACATCTTTAAAGCAAACAAAATAAATGCATGACTTAAATAAATCATTAATTTAATGATTTCTACAATTTCTAGTCAGACTATCACAAGTTTTATCAAACAATAAAACTTTGATTAATCTTAAATCTATTTCAATTACTATAAGGCAACCCTTATACATATAATCCACCAATTGAGAAAAAATCTGCATAATTGCATAGTCTTGTTACTTTACACTTGCTGACTGCATTATAGTGTGCTCTTTACACTTGCTAACTGCATTATAGTGTGCTCTTTACACTTGCTGACCGCATTATAGTGTGCTCTTTACACTTGCTGACTGCATTAAAGTGTGCTAAATGGAAGTATGTCAAATACAAATTGAATAGTAAAATATTTACTTGGCTGTTTCTGTTTCAACATTATCCCAACCGGAGGCTCCTATTTGATCTAACTCTATGACAACAGCTTGGGACTAAAAATAGATGTAAAGTTGTAAGCTAATTTAAAATATTAAAGAATTTGCTTTTATACTATCTTTAACTAAAACAGAATTTTTATTAAAAAAATAACTAACAAATTTCTATTAACTCTATATCTCCGTAATTATTTTCCATGTTCTGACAGAATTGTTAATTTTTCACATTTGCATATTCTACTATGTTTTGATTAAACTTCTATAACATTTTCCTTTGTAATCAGAAAACGTTACTTTTGGTATAGACTTATAGGAGAATGCATGCTCTTTTTATACCACACAAATACACATTTATAAAACAAAAATTAATTAAATTTAACGGCGTCAAAGATACGATGGTATCGATCATTAGGAGAGAAAGAGTTAAATACAAAATTCTTAGAACTAAATGAAAGTATATACACATATCTTGTTCATTCAATACCATAAAAACTTTTTTTTTATTTAATTAAAAATTTTCTTGATGATTTCATGAATCAGTAATAAATAAAAAGGATTTTTCTTTAAACATTGTTGTATTTTATTATAGTGCTAACATTTTTCTAAATTCTGTCATTAAAATATCAAAGTTTAATCAAAGTTATCTCAGAAATTAAAATTAATGGAAAATAGTGTAAATTATTTTGTTTTTGACAGCTTAAATTTGAGTCTATCTCAATCATTGTAAATAAGCTCTTGATAAACGTATGTCAAGCAAACTTACTGATGGGTTCTGTATTTGTATATCTTGAACAAGTAGTGCTGGCCTTGACCTATGTGCATAGATTTGTGACTTGACAGTTACACAGCTGGAAAACTAAACAAGTGAACAAAATTTTTGACTGATTACACATATCTATTAGCAAGGCAATCATTTATCAATAAGTGCCATGCCAACTTATAAATGTAATAAATAGTGGTAAAACATATCAAGCTGCAAGTAGACAAGAGCAAAGTATTCAGATAAGTACATAGCATCTGTGAACTTATTATAAATCCCAGAAAAAATTGGAACAATACTAACAAAATTAGTACCATAGTTTCATCAATTTCAAGAAGAAGGCCTGCAACAGAAAATAATTTGGAGCACTCAAGGATTACTTAGAGAAAAATAAAATTTCCACTGTATGTGTATTTATATTGTATCTGGCTGCCTCTGTCTTAAAGAACAGCCTTTTCCAGACTTCGTTGTCTCAACAGATCAGACAGACTTCACCAAAACTTCTGTATGCTTATGTTTCACTTATATCAGCTTTTTTGTTTATTTGCATTGGTCCTGCATCTATGCACAATCTTGTTGCTATGCTGTCAACTTCGTCACAAAGGTTCATCAATTCCCAAGTCTCTGAAGTTCTATTTACAGATATCATTAAGAGCACTAAAACTAATTGAGAACCTAAACAACTATGTAGAATAAATAGTTTCTAAAACACACAGCTAGGGCCTTTTTAGAAAGGATAAAGGAAGAATCTTCTGAAAGGTTGAGAAAAAAAGAAAACAATTACAGCTAAAGAATTACAAATCTGCTTTTTTTTTATAATCAATCTGGCAAAAACTCAAGAAAAGCTTATAATTGTGGCTAATAACTAATAAACATCAGTACCCAGAGCACCAACAAATATCAAAACTGTAGTTGGTTAAAATGTAGCTAGTTAAAATCAAGGGATTTATAGCCAGTAAGCTATCTTTCCAAATGAAAAATCATATGGAAGCATGTCGATTTCAATAGATTTTTATATAATTTAAATAAAAATGCTATTTTTTTTGGATGATATAAATTTTTTTGTTTTTCATTAAAATCTATCATGAAATTTTCTGGAAAAAAAAAAGGGGGTAATGTTTTGGACTTTTAAGTTACAGTTGTGATGGAATCGCATTTTACAGTTGGTGAGTAATATTCCTCTGTGTGTGTGTGTGTGTTATAAAATAGATAAAAAGTTCTGAAGCAAAAGTTAAATGTTTATAATAAATTTTTAAATAAAAGTTGCACCAATAACTGAATAAACAAAATTAGTTGTTTTTACCATTGATTGAACCATTATATGGTAAGCAACACCAGACTTTACATCCAAGATATTGGATTCTGGAACAAACAAAAAAAAGGTCTGTTATCACAGTACACTTTAAGTTCAATTAAGATATTATTTCTTGAGCAGAAAGACCATATACAAAAAAAACAAAAAAAAACAATGCACATCTTGCCAGTAACTAATAGCAAAGCCTAGGTAGGGTCAATTACAAAGAGATAGCAGTGGGATGTTTGGCTGAGAACCAGCCTATTGAGGATACTAGAGTTAGAATCCCAACTCAAGGTGAGAAGTGTTTGCTGCGCATCTAATGGCAGCATGGAAACCTTCTCTCAGTCACCCCTCCTCCTTCTCCTCCAGGTCTATAAGAGATTGAACAAGAGACCACTAAGCATGGCATGAATTGTAAACAAAAGTAATTGAAAAAAAAGATAGGGATAAGAAGGTTAAAAGACAATTTTAGCAAGCTGCTTCATACATTCATTAATATCTGTAAGGTCAAATTGAGATGTTAAAGAACTCTATAAATATGCTGTCGAGAATAGTATATACACATAATAATTAAATACTAACTTGAATAAAATAATTGTCCCCAACTATTAGCACAAAAAAAAAAATACATTTGTTCACTAATGAAGAATTACCTTTGTCACGGATGAATGTGTGTATGTATGTATAATCTATTTTTCCATTCTGCGCGAATGACCGGAAGTGTGTTTTGTTGTCAGACAGAGACCAGTTTACAGGTTGATCTAGTGGTTTCATTGTTTTATTTCGTTAACTAGAACTGAACCAGGGACACCTAGACGTATCGAGACCTAAGGTAGATTCTATCGAGTTATAATTATAAATACTATAGGAAAGCTGTGACAACCTTTAACCCTGCCATTTAAGTGAACTTGTACAATTGGCCAGAATTGAACTGGCTGTGATAGTGCCCTATAGAGTCTTATGAACAGGCCACTCTCTGTGCCCAATGCTGCAGCAAGATTGCCATTTCCTATTGGATAAAAAAATAATGACATTGATGATTAAATAAACGTACAGACTGAAAATAGTTTAAGTCTAAATAGTAAATGTGAAAACAACAGCATCAAATCTGAAGTACTGCATAAAAATGAACAGCCCCCATAATAAATACACCAATAATAAGGTAAAAAAAAAATTATCTCAATGTTTATAATCCATGTAAAATATTATGTTGAGAAGGTATATTAATTCAAACAAAACACAATTTTAAAAAACGTTCTTTCAAAAACGACAACATTAAATTAAGTGCAATAATTACAATTATCATTTAGTTTGTCACTTACCTACATAAGCAAATTTTTTAATCAAAGAAGAAAGACCAGAGTCTCCTGATACAAATGTATTTAAATTATTAATACCGCTTTGAAATTCAATAAGACCTTGAGCAAGACAATCCTCATTGGGATCTGGAATCAAACACACAATCAACAATAATTTAATTTTTTATTCAAATGATATGAATATTTTATAAATACCAAAATCCCTTTCAAGTTTATATTTATAATATATACAAAATATATATAACTATTTACAATTTTTTTTTTACCAATTTCAATACTTGAAGTTCTGTGTATCCTGAATATGTATGGCAGTAAATAGTACAGAAGAACAACAATAAACACTAAAACAAACAAGAACTTTCTTGACCTGAAATATAAAACAAAATGTGTATATACAGATATTTTCCCAAAGAAATCAAAATAATGTTACAAAGATTATACCCTTTGTATTTTTAAAAAAAGCATTTTAATCAGAATGTACTTTAATTTGAAGCTAACAATTTTTAAAAAAAATAAGTGCATACAATTACATTTAAGGTATTGTGCATATTTATATACCTGCATAAATAATCTTTGCTGTAATACTCCTACATAAATTGATTTTCTTCATATTTCCCAAACAATATGTAAAATGGTAAAACTGTAGGGTGTATTATATTTTTAAAAAACTATTTGTTTTTGGGTAGAACAAATTAGTTATTACATATCATTTTTTAATACAATGTGCATTTTTTAATATGAATTCTTAAAAAAAAAAATATCTAGTTAATATAGAAACCTGATTCCAGGTATCTAGTCACATACAATTCATACAAGGTCATAGTATCCACTGGATACATAGAGATCTTATATTAATCTAATACTAATACCACTCTAGCTAGATCTATCAATCTATCTAGATCTTATTATATAAATAATTAAATTTAATATCAAACCTAGATCTTAGATATTGACTATTATCATTATATTATTCAATTTATATATTATGTATATATATATATATATATATATATTACTAGCCATATGTTACCCGCAGGTCTTAATTTGCGCAGCACTTTCGATGTAGTCACTGAGAGTGTTTTGTAAACAATTAAACGAAAATAATGTTATAAATAAGTAAGTAATATTTTTTTAATTATTATGTATAAAGTGTAAGTTTATAAGTAGATCTAGACTTTCTAGATCTAGATAAGTATCATCTCAAAACGAAGGCTACATTGATGACAGAGTTAAATAGTTTACCCAAGTGGAGAATGATTGTGTACAGATTTATATTCTAGACCTAGATCTACTTATATATTATAAAATAAATAAGTTTTCGTTTGTTTTTTGCTTCCATTATGTAAGCTATATGTAGACAAATGGTACCTACCAATAGAAGTTAAAATGTTTTCTGTATAAGTAATAATAGTGTAGATCTATAATTAGTAAAGATATAGATCTAGTATAAATCTCGCTGTCTTGTTTACGTTTTATAAAATGGAAGTAGATTTTAGATCTATTTTTAAAATGTGTATGTATTCTTAATTAAAGGTATAGTCAAACATATATTTAAGAGAGTAAAATATTGAATTCTCAATGATCTAAATATAACGCAAAATAGAGTTTATTCAATTTATTAGTCAAAAGCCATTATCTGTTTTTAATTTTATTTAGAGCCGAAAGTTTATGACTTCAATACGCGTTGCCTTGGTGAATACTGCAGGCTTGTAGGTGACAAAAAGCAATAAAATATATTTTATAATCAAATCGAACGCGTGAATGTAATTGTTTATTTAACATTGTTTGTTTAATTTTATGTAGATCTAGATTTAGAATCTAAACAATGTGAATGCCACAGTAGTCTAGTCAATAAATAAAGCTTTGAGCCAATTATAGTAAAAGACTATAAACACCGTGATGTGAGCTTGTGTCAACCTAGGTGTAATGTGTTGACCTAGATACATAAGCCGTGTTTCATTCATCATTTCGTAGCTAAGTTGCTAAGAGGTCTAAATGCGCATTAAATCTTAAAAAAAAAGTAAATTGAAAATAAAGACTAAAATTAAACCGAATCGGTAACTGTAGGCTTAAATGCTTAAAAAAAAAACACATTGGAAAGTAAATTGCATTATGTAAGTAATTTATATTATTAGTTGAATAATATGCCTTTATAATGTGAGATATTATTACTTCTGACGTTAATTTTATTCGTATCACTATGCAGCCCAAGTAATGGTGCGCGCGAGCTATGGAAAAGTGTGTCAATGCAGCTAAAGCTATTCGCATTTAGAGCGAACGATTTTATGAAACAAATGTTTTGTAAACTCAAATTTTAATTGTGCATCAAATAATGAAATGAATAGACTTTTTTTTATGTTCATGTGTAAAATAAAATTATGTTTTATTGAATGAAAGTTAATTTAGGTCTAGAGATTTTCATCACTGTGCATGCATGACCTCTCCTTTAAGACACAGCATGTAAACATGGCCTAGATTTATAAGATACAATACTTTTATAGAGTTGGGCAACTTTTTTTTTTGAGGGTCTTAAGTTAGCTTTAGGGCTACAATACATACACTAAGGTCTAAGTTAATACTCAAGGAACATTTCTGCCAAGTGTTATCAATATTGGTGAAACGGTTTTGATTTCTATGCGGGGACATACATACATACATGTCATGTACGCCTTACTTTTTACTTTATATATATATATTACTAATATTAGATTAACTTATCATAATCAAATATGTCATATAGAGTCTATACATGAGACATGATCTTATTAATTCTTATCTAGCTAGAATCTGCTAGATCTAATAATCCATTCTGTGATTCTAAAGTCTATTACAGTAAGTAAAGTCCCTAAAGTCTTAAAATAGCTATTTAATTATCTAGATAGCAATTAACTATACTAAGGCTAAGCCCTAGATATACTAATATAGATTATATTGTCATTTGAAGCAGATGACATAAGTCAGCAATTTATAAATTGTCACTGACTTTGTAGTTTGTTGAGTGAGTTTTGCCAAGACAGTTTTGGAATCAGAATGTGAATGACACTGAATCAGTGAATGTGAGAAAAAAAAAACTGGACGCCAACCTGCCGGACGAATTAAATGCATTACTAGCATTTTGAAGCCATGAATGCAATCCCATTTCTCGCTTCTGGCACTGAAGTGTTATTCTGTAAATGAGTTGCCTACACACATATGTTAAACCATTACGCATTTCACCTCATTTTATTGATGACCAGTCTAGGATTTGTAAAATTTCTATATAAACATGGCACCGGAAGTTTTGCTCGTTACGTACTGCGAGTTTTCCCCCTTTGCATTTTAATGCACTGATCTATATAATAATAGATTTGTTCTAAAAGACCGTACTTCTATCATAGTCTCATAATAAGAAAAAGAAGAAAAAAAGGGGAAAAAAGCTACCATTATTGACATCGCCTTACCACTGTCTCATAATTTAAGAAAAACTAAATGGAAAAACAAAGAAAAATATGGTAACCTAAGCTTGGAGATTAAGCGTTTATGGGAAGTTATCCAAAATAACAATTAATAGGCCTATACCCTATTGTTATATCAATCGAGGGGATAATAACAACTGACTATACAGATGCCTTCTAGGCCCTTAACATTTTTAGGAACATTCTCGTTGCCTGTCAGAGGGCGGTACTGCTGCAGACCTGTCACATCACTAGAAAATTCTTCAGTGGAAACTGATAAAGGGACTATACTGAATTTTGTTTCTCTTTAACGAAACTCGACCCTGGCAGCGCCAGAGAATGAATACTCGTTCCTTTCTAACATCATAATAATAGTAATAACATTACAACGTACAGGCTGACTGGATCAACGAAATTCAAACTACGAACAACCTAATACCAGAAATGCCTAATGAGGATTTCTCAGCGGAGGAAGTCTCAGCAGCTATATCAAAAACTCACAACTGGACTGCTCCCGCCAGGACAATATACACAACTTTTGGTTGAAAAAACTTACAGCCATACATGTACCACTAAAATCAAATTTTAACGATATTAATCAGAACCGTCTTCAATGCTGATAGAACTCACTGAAGGGAGGACATCTCTCCTCTCCAAAAAAGGGGATCCGAATCAACCATCAAACTATCGCCCTATCACTTGTCTGTCAGTTGTGTATAAACTATTAACTTCACTATTAAAAAGTAAGATGTATAAATTTTGTTTTGCCCAACAATGTTGCATTGAGGAGTCGATGGGCTGTAAATTACAGCTAACTATAATATTGCACCAAGCTAATAGAAGAAAAAGAAACATACACATGTGCTACATCGACTACAAAAAAGCATTCGATTCAGTTCCGCATGATTGGCTGTTGAAAACTCTGGAAATTCATAGAATTAACACAAGAATAAAACAACTATTGAAAGTCTAATTGGATAATTGAAAGATAAGTCTACACCTTAATCGTGATAAACTAGGTTCTGTGCACATAAGAAGGGGTATATACCAGGGTGACTCTCTATCTCCTCTCTGGTTCTGCCTAGCTATCAACCCACCATCTAAATTACTCCATGGCACTACAAACGGTTTTAAGGTTGACACTAAATGTACAAAGTCTGTGTCTCACCTGTTATACATGGATGATTTAAAGCTATATGCAGAGAACGAGCAAAAGTTAGACACCTTAATTACAACGGTAAAACGCTTTAGTGACGATATCTGCATGTCTTTTGGCTTGGATAAGTGTGGCATCATAAGCATAAAAGAGGGCAAGGCAGCCAACACCAAAATTGCATTTGAAGGCATCGAAGGACTGAACTCTGCCTCCCTTTATAAATATCTTGAAATAAACTAGAATGCCACAATAAACCATAAAAAATTAAAAGAGGACTTTTTTGGCAAACACAAGCAGAGAGTAAATAAAATTCTCAACACAAAACTGTCTGGAAGTAACCTCATCACTGCAATAAATAACCGGGTCGTCCCAGTGCTCCTTTATAAATTCAGTGTCATTAAATGGACTGACACCGACCTACATGACATTGATAGACTCACTAGAAAATTACTAACCAAATTTCGATGTTTGCATCCCAAGTCCTCAACTATAAGGTTATACCTGCCCAGGAAGGATGAAGGTGTGGATTGCAGAACATCTTCAAACTGTGCAAGACCCAAGTTTCAAAAATACGATAAAAACTGCACGCCTCCAGCAATGAACTAGTTTCCTTCCTACGCAAATACGACTCCGATGCAACTCCTCTGAACCTAAAGAATGTTGATGTTGGTGTTGGTTTGGATGACGTAGAGCATGAGATTCGCCAATAGGAAGAAAAACATTCCACGGAAAATTCTCGGCTTTATTACATGGGGACAACATAGACAAGGCTGCTTCCTTAGCATGGCTCATTGCAGGTCATCTCTACCCTGAAACTGAAGGCTTTGTCACAGCAATACAGGACAGAATAATTAGGACAAAAAATTACGAGAAACATATCATAAAACTCAATGTTGTTGACAAATGCCGAAAATGTGGAAATGTGGGGGAGTCAATTGAACACATTATGGCAGGATGTAGAGCCCTATCGGAATCTGCCTACCTAGGTCGCCATAACCAAGTTGCAAAGCTAATACACCAGCACTTGGCTTTGACACACAATTTGATCGGTAAGGATACACCTTCTTATTACAAATACATACCACAAGAGGTTCTCGAGTCTACGGTTCATCTACTGTACTGGGATATGCCTATTTTGACTGACAAAACGGTAGTTTTTAATCGCCCTGATTTGCTGCTCATCGATTAAAAAGAAAAAACCACTACCATTTTGACATCGCCGTACCAATATCTCATAATTTAAAAAACCTGAGCTGGAAAAACAACGAAAATATGGGAACATTAGCTTGGAGATTAAGCGTTTATGGAAATGATGTCAAAGAACAATATACCCCATTGTAATATCACCGAGGGAATAATAACAAATGACCTCACAGATACTTTCCAGGCCCTTGGCATTCCTAGGAACATTCTCGTTGCCTGTCAGAGGGCGGTACTTCTGCAGACCTGCCTCATCAACAGTAAATTCCTCGGTGGAAACTGATAAAGAGACTACGATGAATTTTGTTTCCCTTTAATGATATTCGACCCTGGCTTCGTTCTTTTCTAACATAATAGTAATAATGATAATAATAATAATAATCTTTATTATTCCTATGGTAATTAGTCTTACAATTTGTGCATCACACCAAACAAAGCATTATAATTATAGAAAACCAAAATGTACTTTCACACCAGACTCACTCATAATTTACATGTCAAATATTTATATGAGATAGTTGAATTGTATTTAAATGATTTTATTGTCAGGGGAACAAAAGAATTTTTGTGTCTGTTAGTCAATATTATCAGTGTCTTGAATTTTTTGAAGTAACGTCTGTATTATATAAGATAAGACAAGATAAGATCATTTTAGATTTCTTTGAATTTTTTTCTCAAACAGCTACCCCAATGAGGTTTGTTTTTTGCCAATGACCTCATCATCAGCATTTAGGATTTCATTAAGTTTATTTTTAATGTTCAGATTGTTATATCGGGTAGTGATATTAAAACATAAAGTATTACAGATGTAAGCGTGATAAAACATTGCCGAGGCCCTTTCATTTTTTAAATAAATAAACGAAGTTGTATTGTTAATGAGAAATCAATAAAGAACAATTTTACATAAGTCTAGATGTTTGTAGACACAATTAATATTTAGGATGGTCTTGATCCAGTCTTCTAGCTTGGTGCAGTCGGTTCTCCTCCCTTCCTCAAGAGCAACGTTGAGATTTCGTTGTGCTCTTTTCCCATCTTGTCTGTCGCCACTCAAATATGCTCTTTTCTTTTGGTTGATTTCTCCTTTTATTTTTGAAATTAATGTAATTCTTCACTGCTTCGACCCATTCTTTCAGATTTGAAGATTTGGGCATGAATTTTGTAAGAGAAAGACAAGGTTTTCAATTACAAAGGGGAACAGTATGCAGTCAGAGGCGGCCTTTTGGAGTGGTAAGTGGGGCAACAGTGATAGGAGATACCCTTGTCACCGTCATCTTCGAAACCAGACCAGGTCTCATAGACGAGGATTTGTTACTCAATAGTTTGCAAGTATTTCTCGGCATCTGTAATACATGATACAAATTACCATGAAAGCAGTGCTGGATTTACCTATAGACATTTAGCTATAACTTAGCCCCTCCCCCGAGAGATTGGGGGCTTAAAAATGTTCGAATAATCATTTACAAGCAGGGGCGGACTGGCGATATGGGCATTCGGGCAAATACCCGGTGGGCCGGTACCCAATTGGGCCGGTAGGGGCAGTGAAAGGGAAGCATGAATGCCACCAAGACTCGTATTAAATTGTAAAAAGATTATATAATATTCTTTTTGCTTTCATCCCGCTTATCTAAATGGTGGCTAGCCCTAATCACACTGTGCGTTAACAACAACTTAAGCTTGATCTTGAATGATTCCGTCAGCTGTAATCAAGAAGTTGCTGCTGTCTATGGCTTGGTAAAAAATGCGTAGGTGTCTTATGCTCAAGGCATAGCAAGATGGGGGCGTCTTAAATCTAATATGGAGAGCAAAGTCTCTATTACACTTTGAAAAGTTTTGTCCTACAATGTGGTCATCAAGAAAGGATGCTCTAACATAAATGAGATTCTGTTATTTTGATGTACTCAAGATGCTATACTCCCCAAAGGAAAAAGAAGGTCATGAAGCTACAACTCTTAGAGTGAAATTAGAAACATTCAACACCGTATTTATCAGATTATCAAACTTAGCATAATGATTTTGAGGAGATGTATAATTCGATCTCCCTCATATGGCATGTTGGGATCTGGATTGCATAGAAATGCCCGGGTCGGTTTTGACACCCAGTCCGCCCCTGTTTACAAGTTAAACATATTGCTGGTATTTTTTAAAAATCAAATGCTGTAATTTTATTAGTTTAAAACGTATTTATCATATAAGCACTCAGAACATCTCATTTCTTTTACTCAAAACATGACGATTCTCCAAAATTAGTCTCTGCTGCCACACTCGAGTATGACATTGTTTATGACTGTGTTCTAATCAGCTAGTCGCTGACACATTGTTTATGACTGTGTTCTAATCAACTAGTGGCTGACACATTGTTTATGACTGTGTTCTAATCAACTAGTCGCTGACACATTGTTTATGACTGTATTCTAATCAACTAGTCGCTGACACATTGTTTATGACTGTGTTCTAATCAACTAGTCGCTGACACATAGGTTATGACTGTGTTCTAATCAACTAGTCGCTGACACATCGTTTATGACTGTGTTCTAATCAACTAGTCGCTGACGCATTGTTTATGACTGTGTTCTAATCAACTAGTCGCTGACACATTGTTTATGACTGTGTTCTGATCAACTAGTCGCTGACACATTGTTTATGACTGTGTTCTAATCAGCTAGTCGCTGACGCATTGTTTATGACTGTGTTCTAATCAACTAGTCGCTGACACATTGTTTATGACTGTGTTCTAATCAACTAGTCGCTGACGCATTGTTTATGACTGTGTTCTAATCAACTAGTCGCTGACACATTGTTTATGACTGTGTTCTGATCAACTAGTCGCTGACACATTGTTTATGACTGTGTTCTAATCAGCTAGTCGCTGACGCATTGTTTATGACTGTGTTCTGATCAACTAGTCGCTGACACATTGTTTATGACTGTGTTCTAATCAACTAGTCGCTGACACATAGGTTATGACTGTGTTCTAATCAACTAGTCGCTGACACATCGTTTATGACTGTGTTCTAATCAACTAGTCGCTGACGCATTGTTTATGACTGTGTTCTAATCAACTAGTCGCTGACACATTGTTTATGACTGTGTTCTGATCAACTAGTCGCTGACACATTGTTTATGACTGTGTTCTAATCAGCTAGTCGCTGACGCATTGTTTATGACTGTGTTCTAATCAACTAGTCGCTGACACATTGTTTATGACTGTGTTCTAATCAACTAGTCGCTGACACATCGTTTATGACTGTGTTCTAATCAACTAGTCGCTGACACATTGTTTATGACTGTGTTCTGATCAACTAGTCGCTGACACATTGTTTATGACTGTGTTCTAATCAACTAGTCGCTGACACATTGTTTATGACTGTTCTAATCAACTAGTCGTTGACACATCGTTTATGACTGTGTTCTAATCAACTAGTCGCTGACACATTGTTTATGACTGTATTCTAATCAACTAGTTGCTGACACATTGTTTATGACTGTGTTCTGATCAACTAGTCGCTGACACATTGTTTATGACTGTGTTTTAATCAACTAGTCGCTGACACATTGTTTATGACTGTTCTAATCAACTAGTCGTTGACACATCGTTTATGACTGTGTTCTAATCAACTAGTCGCTGACACATTGTTTATGACTGTGTTCTAATCAACTAGTCGTTGACACATCGGTTATGACTGTGTTCTAATCAACTAGTCGCTGACACATCGGTTATGACTGTTCTAATCAACTAGTCGCTGACACATTATTTATGACTGTGTTCTAATCAACTAGTCGCTGACACATTGTTTATGACTGTGTTCTAATCAACTAGTCGCTGACACATCGTTTAGGACTGTGTTCTAATCAACTAGTCGCTGACACATTGTTTATGATTGTGTTCTAATCAACTAGTCGCTGACATATTGTTTATGACTGTGTTCTAATCAACTAGTCGCTGACACATTGTTTATGACTGTTCTAATCAACTAGTCGTTGACACATCGTTTATGACTGTGTTCTAATCAACTAGTCGCTGACACATTGTTTATGACTGTGTTCTAATCAACTAGTTGCTGACACATTGTTTATGACTGTGTTCTGATCAACTAGTCGCTGACACATTGTTTATGACTGTGTTCTAATCAGCTAGTCGCTGACGCATTGTTTATGACTGTGTTCTAATCAACTAGTCGCTGACACATTGTTTATGACTGTGTTCTAATCAACTAGTCGCTGACACATCGTTTATGACTGTGTTCTAATCAACTAGTCGCTGACACATTGTTTATGACTGTGTTCTGATCAACTAGTCGCTGACACATTGTTTATGACTGTGTTCTAATCAACTAGTCGCTGACACATAGGTTATGACTGTGTTCTAATCAACTAGTCGCTGACACATCGTTTATGACTGTGTTCTAATCAACTAGTCGCTGACGCATTGTTTATGACTGTGTTCTAATCAACTAGTCGCTGACACATCGTTTATGACTGTGTTCTAATCAACTAGTCGCTGACACATTGTTTATGACTGTGTTCTGATCAACTAGTCGCTGACACATTGTTTATGACTGTGTTCTGATCAACTAGTCGCTGACACATTGTTTATGACTGTTCTAATCAACTAGTCGTTGACACATCGTTTATGACTGTGTTCTAATCAACTAGTCGCTGACACATTGTTTAGGACTGTATTCTAATCAACTAGTTGCTGACACATTGTTTATGACTGTGTTCTGATCAACTAGTCGCTGACACATTGTTTATGACTGTGTTCTAATCAACTAGTCGCTGACACATTGTTTATGACTGTTCTAATCAACTAGTCGTTGACACATCGTTTATGACTGTGTTCTAATCAACTAGTCGCTGACACATTGTTTATGACTGTGTTCTAATCAACTAGTCGTTGACACATCGGTTATGACTGTGTTCTAATCAACTAGTCGCTGACACATCGGTTATGACTGTTCTAATCAACTAGTCGCTGACACATTATTTATGACTGTGTTCTAATCAACTAGTCGCTGAGACATTGTTTATGACTGTGTTCTAATCAACTAGTCGCTGACACATCGTTTAGGACTGTGTTCTAATCAACTAGTCGCTGACACATTGTTTATGATTGTGTTCTAATCAACTAGTCGCTGACATATTGTTTATGACTGTGTTCTAATCAACTAGTCGCTGACACATTGTTTATGACTGTTCTAATCAACTAGTCGTTGACACATCGTTTATGACTGTGTTCTAATCAACTAGTCGCTGACACATTGTTTATGACTGTGTTCTAATCAACTAGTTGCTGACACATTGTTTATGACTGTGTTCTGATCAACTAGTCGCTGACACATTGTTTATGACTGTGTTCTAATCAACTAGTCGCTGACACATTGTTTATGACTGTTCTAATCAACTAGTCGTTGACACATCGTTTATGACTGTGTTCTAATCAACTAGTCGCTGACACATTGTTTATGACTTTGTTCTAATCAACTAGTCGTTGACACATCGGTTATGACTGTGTTCTAATCAACTAGTCGCTGACACATCGGTTATGACTGTTCTAATCAACTAGTCGCTGACACATTATTTATGACTGTGTTCTAATCAACTAGTCGCTGAGACATCGTTTATGACTGTGTTCTAATCAACTAGTCGCTGACACATCGGTTATGACTGTGTTCTAATCAACTATACGCTGACACATCGGTTATGACTGTGTTCTAATCAACTAGTCGCTGACACATCGGTTATGACTGTGTTCTAATCAGCTAGTCTCTGACACATCGGTTATGACTGTGTTCTAATCAACTAGTCGCTGACACATCGGTTATGACTGTGCTCTAATCAACTAGTCGCTGACACATTGTTTATGACTGTGTTCTAATCAATTTTTTGTAGAACGTCTTTATCAATAGCCATCTACGAGAGGAAATCTATAACATCATTTCAGGATTAACTGTGATTTAAAGTGGCCAATTTGGAGGCGGCCGCACCCACCATTTCTGTGCCAGCCCACAGGATTAGCCCGATTGCAAAAACACCAACCCCCTCTGAAAATTAAACTAAAGCACATTTCAATCACCAGCGTAGCCAATGGGTGTTTGAGTTAAAAACCTTCCCTCCAGATGGTTTTGAGTTTACCCCCCCCCCCCAAAGGGTTGGGACCATAAACTCCCCTTTTCAATAACAAATCTAAAGCAAACATGATCGTAGACAACACGGGTTGTGAGGTTACCCCCCTTTTTTTCCAACAAAAGGAGAAAAAAAAGCTACAATTACAAAATGGTAGCCAAAAGGGTTATGCGGTTTCTATCCACCTACAATTAAAAAACAAAACAACAACCTGTTGTTACCATTTTTTACCAGTCGCTGGGCTCCATTAATAAAGAGCAGTCAATAGCTGATTTGGGTTTTGATCTACAATTTTTTAACAAAAAGGTGCACTGTACGATTCACAGATTCTCTCGGGATATGCATTTTAGGCCTATATTTAGTTTTAAATTACCGGAAATAATGCTTGGCGCCGGAACCCCGCTGGGGGAAGCTCACAGCACTCCCCTAGATCCCCTAATTGGCAAGGGTGGGTGTCAAGTGTCTTTCCACTAACTAAAGGAAAAGCCTATTCTAGAGAACAAAAGACGTCCGAAAGAATGTAATGAAGATTAAGTACGTATACTTCACACACACATAGAAAGATATACACACATATAATGACACACACTCACACAAACAGAGAGAGAGACAGACAGATATATATATATATATATATAAAATGGTGGGGAAGAACAAAAAAATCCCCCCCCCTCAAATATAAATCTTGTTACGCCATATGTGTATGGTGTGAGAGTGTTGTCATCGTAATTGTAATTGTTTGACCTGCTTGAATTATTTATAGTGCAATTTTAATATTCTATGATTCAATATATATTGTTATGAGGAAATAGACAAACATACAATTAAGTTTGTTTAAACTATGGACATTTTTATTTATAGAAAGAACAAATCTGTATATAACATACCTAATTGTTATAGAAATATACAAAATAATTACATATTTTACTTATTATAACCTTCACGGTTCTCTCTCTTCTCTTTCTCTCTCTCTCTCTCTCTCTCTCTCTGCTGATTCATAACTGTATAATTTAATATACAACTATTTATTTTAAAAAAACGCGAACAAAATGTATTTCTCATAACGATCAACAACTTAAAATGCCTCATCTAGTATCATGCATGCACAGCACATGAATGGTTTAAAATGCTCTCTAAAGAATAATCACTCAAGCAGTTAAAGACGACAGTTAAAGTCTCCCAGTAATTGTATCTTCCATTATGGAATCGGTCAATACTCTGTTCTTATCAGGGATGAGTTGCGTTTGCCAGAAAATGTCTTAATTTATTTTGGCATGACAGAAACATTGCGTTCCCAATACACAGCCGGTTTTTTGTAGAGTGTTTGATTGGACAAAAATCAATGGAAACTTCCGGTATTTTACTAGTAGCCGGAAAATAATTTATAGCTGTTTGTATCCATTTTAGACTTTACGTTCGTAAGGACATGCGATCTTTGAACAAGCTTTTACTTTTAATTGATAGCCCATTGTTGTTGTTTTTTAGCGACCCCAGAAAGGGGAAAAGATGCTTTTAGTTTTGTGTGAAATGTCCGTCCGTCTGTCCGTCCGTTGGTCCGTCCGTCCCGTTTAGATCTCATAAACTAGAAAATCCGACATCATAATAATTTATTCAATTCAAAGTTCTGAAGCAACGGCTACTTTTTTCTTTTCTAAAACCAAAAAATCTAATTTTTTAAATCACTTATGCAAGCAGGTTTTTTTTTTTCATAAAAATACACCGCTTTTACAACTTTTTTAACGCATTCATGCAAACGGTGTTTGATTTTTTGTCAAACATTTTTTTCTTGTTCGTTTACATGTGCATTGATAAGTGAAGTAATTTCTGTCCTAGCTAACTACTGCTACATTTACTCGAAAAAAAATGTTGTTTTTTTTAAAGAGAAAATATCTATTTAGTTTATGCATATACGTTGGACATAATTTAAAACAACAATTAATAAGTAATTTGTCAAATTATCCCGTGAACTGCAATTTACATATAGGACATCTGAGATGAACTCCTATTGTAAAATCAGAGCAGGAAGGACTAATCCTCCCGTAGTGCTCTGGCAAGAAACTTAGCCGTCCGGCGTAGTGCCTCATAGCTACCTACCATACAAGTCGAGTGACTGCACAGACAGGTCCCCCCTTAGCTCGCGGAGCTGGGGACACTCGTACAAGACATGCGTCACTGTTTCGGCGCTCTCTCCACAGTGACGGCATCGGGAGTCAAAGTTCGTGCGGAACCGGGCAAAATATGCCCCAATATTACAGTGTTCCGTTCTGCACTGCGCAATAATTGACTGCTCTGACCTCCTCAGTCGCCACCATGGATCGTCGCGATCTAGGTGACGCATGCGCTGCCAGACACCACGTGCTCTGTCGGATTCCTCCCAGGACTTTAACCACTTCTCATGAATGAGTGCTCGGATTTGTGCCGTTGCTTGTAAGTACGTGCTTGGTGCTACGAGGTGTGTGGCTGCCATTGCACCCTCCCTTGCTAGGGCGTCTGCCGTTTCATTGCCCCTCACGCCGCAATGTGAGGGCGCCCACTGCATGAAAACGACAGCTCCAATAGCTCGGCGGATGTTATCTGCGGCGCCGATTGCCTCTTCTATTACGGGCGGCCCTCCCCCGCCGCCACCCATAGCTTGGAGACTGGAGCGAGAGTCGGTGACCAGCACCACCGTAGTGGCGCTAGTCTCACGTTGGAGCATTCGGGCCCTAATGGCCTCGAACGCCCGAGTTATCCCTGTGAGTTCGGCATCCATGGAGCATGCGGCGTAGCCGCATGGACCAGAGAACCTATCTGGTTCAGTCCGGTCGGGGTAGACTATAAGGGCCCCATACCCCGATCTGTCGGGGTCCCTCATTACCGACCCATCAGTATAGCAGAAAATGGCATCTGATGGGTAGGATTTTATGGTTATGGATGCCAAGTTTTGTACGATGGCAGGTGTTAATCGCCTCTTGGTGGCTCCCTCTTGCCCTAACAGGGACAGGTTTTTTTTATGGGGCCGGAAATCTCCTCCACGGAGGGCACGTACTTATTCTCCTAATAGGTATTCTATCAGTGGAGAGCCCAGCTGTTTTAGACAAATTGGCCGCTATGTGGAGGAACGATCGCATTTTGATGCGGTTCCTCTCTCTCCACTGTCGCACTAATATAGAGGTGGGTAGCCTAGAGTCGCCCCTTTTGTAGCGCTCGTAGGCCGTGAATACTGCCCTCTCCCTCCTAAGATGTAGGGGTGCCACGTTTGTAAAAATTTCAGCAGCGTTTGTTGGGCTTGTCGAAAGGTGCCACTAATGAACCGTAAGGCCTGTGCTTGTACTCGGTTGAGTGAATCGAGGGCAGTTTTACTAGCGTATACTTGAACTGTATAGCTGTATTCAATTTGTGATCTGACTGCCCCTAAGTACAATGTGCGTAGCATGTCAGCTTTGGCACCCTACTTTGTGCTGGCCAGCTTTCTTAATAACGCTAACTTCTGCGAGGCTTTTCTTTCAACACCCTGGACGTGCTGGAGCATTGTCAGCTTTCTATCCAGGGTCACCCCTAGATATTTTGGCGTATTTTTACGTTGGAGTCGCAGCCCACCGAGTTGAAACTCGAATGGAGCCCTAAGAATGTCGATCAATAGGCTGAACAGAGGACAATGTCATCAGTATATAGCAGTTTTTTCGACCTAAGTGAGCTGGGCAAACGTTCAGAAAGACCATGAAAAGTGTACAGGACAGGGCGGAGCCCTGATGCAGGCCATTAAGTTGTTGTTTTGGCTTGCTAAGGGAGTGCTAATATTTTGTACGTGTGCTCTTCCCAGACAGAAAGGATTGTATCCAATTGTATATCTTGCCCCGCACACTCATGGCTCTTACCTTTAGATAGAGGCCTTGCTTCCACACACGGTCGTAAGCCTGTTTTAGGTCTGTGAATACTGCATATGTGCTCTCGGACCTCTGGAACCCGTCGGCCACCTCCTTTGCGAATGTTGTGACCTGGTCGATCGGGTTCAAGCCTGCCCTAAAGGCGGCCTGCTCTGGCGCCAGGATACTCAAAGGACCAAACTAGCCGCTCGTTAACCATTCGCTCAGCAACTTTGCCAAGCGTTGAGGTTAGTAAAATGGGTCTGTAGGACTCCACGTTAGCCGCGTCTTTTCCCTTCTTAAGGACTGGCACAATGATAGCACTCTTCCAGGCCCCGGGCAGTCTGGACTCTGCCCAGGTTCGATTCATAAACTCCAGGAGTTTGCCTCTTGCAATGCCCCCAAGGTGTTTTACCATCTCGGGGGTTACCTTGTCTGGCCCCGGAGCTTTTCGGTTTTTTACACTTAGCTATCGCTCAATCCAGCTCAGCACGACAGAAGGGCGCGTTGCACGTAGCTTGGCTTTCAGGCTCCTCTGGCTCCCTTTCGAGTCTTTTACTTTCTTTGTTGAGGGCTTTGGACGTGGCAGACTTCTTTTCGGGCTTGGTGATTTTAGCAAAATGTCGATTCAACAAGCCGGCCATTTTGTTTACCTTAGAGACGGGCCCTCTGGGTGACAATAGAGGGGCAGCCGTTCGCGCTGTATCTTTGGCCTCTAGGTTTCGCAGAAGACGCCAGGCTTTCGAGGAGTCCCGAAGATCCATCCCAGCGCAGGCAGCGTTCCAATGGTCCGACCGGACGCGTCGGGCCAGTTCACTCGTGACTCTACAGAGCCGATTGTACTCCCGCCGGATTTCAGGGGTACCCTTCCGTTCAGCAAGCCTCCGGGCTCGCTTACGTCTCAGGACCAGCTTATTCAATTCCTGAGACCACACGCGTTTCTGCCTTACGCCGGGATAAGTCCGCGGGACAAACCTCTTGGCCGCACCCAACATAGCTGCTGTTATTTCGCCGTATATGATGTCGACGTCCCTCTCCTCCACTGTTAGATTCATAAGGGCAGTGTCGACTGCTGCCTCGTACGCTGGCCAGTTCGCCTTGGTGTAACTCCACCTACGAGAGCTTTTGGGGCTACACCACTGGCCTCTGAGAGGGCAATTGTGACTAGTATGGGTCTATGGTCGCTCACAATGTCGTCTAAGACTTGGAACTGTGTGTGAGATTCTAAATTAGCTGTAATTAGAGTAAGGTCTGGTCTAGATTGGCTGCCATTTCCAGTGTGGTATAGAGTTGGGGGAGTATGTTTATTTTGCAGACAGAACAAATTAGAGTTATTTAGGAGTTCGTGAATTTTATGTCCCGACGAGTCGGTTGAATCATAGCCCCACTGTTGAGACTTAGCGTTAAAGTCTCCTGCGATGACGTTGTGAGTATTGATATTAGTACAGTCATATTCGAGGCTAATTTCGTGCTGGATGGGGGGTTGTACAGATTAGTTACCGTGAGTTTACGCCCGAGTTTATGTACTTCAAGGGTGATGGCGTCGGTACGCCCATGCACTCGTGGACCGGGGACTTGTGTAGCAACCAGGTTGTTGCGAACATAAGTAATGAGCCCCCGGCAGTCTGTGCACTTGCACTTAAATGCAGTATAACCGGTGATACTGGCATTGGGTTTGCCAGTTAGTGTCTCTTGTAATAAAGCCACGTCTATTGCCCTCTCGTGGAGGAGTTTTGAGAGCTCTAACATCTTGGGTATTACCCCACAGATGTTTATTTGCAAGATCAGGAAGGACCTAGTGTGTATGGGCTTAGTCCCTAGGGTGGGTTGGATCCCACTAGTGTCAGTTTGGGTTGTTTGGGGGCCGAAGGCTCCCGTCGCTATTTCGCTTCGTCATATTTGCCTGCCGTGTATCTAGGTCGGCAGGAGGTTGTGGCAGACTTCCATCAACCTTGTTCGAATCGGACCACCGAAGGAGGTACGAATGCAGTGTTCGTTGAGAAGAGGGCTTTGGTGGAGGAATTTTAGCTAACTTTTCACGACCTGACAAATTCTCCCTCATCGAGTCGCGGGGCGACTAGTAGCTGACTTTTCGTGTCCAGGCCTGACGCCCACTACCCGGCGCACGGAGCCTGTTCGGGTTTGCTCGTGCCCGCTTTCTGTGTCTGTGCCTATCATTGTTGTATGGTTAAGGCCGTTGGCGGACTTAGTTACTGCTCTAATGCAGCAGCATACTAGTGTCGCCACTAAGGGCAAGGCAGAGACCTGCCCAAGCAATCACCACCACAGTTTGGCATATAAGTTTCCTGCAAGGCAGGAGTGGGGCGGCGCGCGTTTCTCGACATTCCCAGTGTCAGAGTTACCATTGGTCGCGGCGAATTCCTCCACTAGCGCGCCAGGGAACGGGCTAGATAGAGCCTAGCTCGTGGACGCCAACTAGTCCGCCCGACGCAGCCCGCTAAGGCCGCGCCAGTCAGTCCAGTCTTTACCCAAAGAGAGACCCGCGAATCAGCCGAGTCCCAGGAGAACCCGACCAACTCTCGAGATGGTGTCCAGCGCTATCCGCTTTTCGGAGATCCCGTTAGGTCTCTTACTCACCGTTGCCCCGGGGCCCCACAGGAGGGGGGGGGCTGGACATAACTCCTTTGAGTTTCTTTTACACTTGCCGGCTGCTCATTCATCAGCGGCAAGCAACCAGTACCCTTGGCCACTCCCAGAGAGCGGAGTATTCACGCGGCGACCACGATGAGGTGGTACTGGAACGCCGCGCATATAGGACATCAGAACACTTCACTAAAGGAACAATTTTAATATTTTTTTCTTTACGAAAAGGTTTTTTTTTTTTGAGGAATTAGAGATTGACCATTTACAAAGCAATCAGATCAATTAGATATTCATTATAAGACATCATTTAGGCCAGGTTCATATTTACTTCACTTTCATCTATCCTTTGGTTTGCTGGACCACTGGGGCACCACACAAGATCTGTCAACCTTCTTTCTCCATTCTTCTCTGTCATTTGTCTTTAATCGAATTTAATTCTCATATTCTTTCTGAAAATATTGATACCTTGCCTTTTTACCTGCCTGGGTGGACCACTTCGTGGACCGATTTTTAGTTTGTGCTTTCACACAAACTGTGTTAGTAACCTTGTGTTGTTGTTTTTTTTGGGGGGTATTTGAGTATTGAAAGTGTTTCTTTTTGTAAATAAAGAGTTAATAGGTTCGCCCAACATTTTTTTTAAAGTAGTCCACCCAGCTCTAAATCAGCGGTTCTCAAACATGTAGGGGGCGACCCCTTCGGGGCCGAATGACTATTTCCCAAGGTTCACTTAAGACCATAGGAAATATGGATTTTTTTAAGTCTATTCTAACATGTACATTTGACATTTTAAAAAGTTTTTGCATGGGTAGCTACTTTTTTGTGGTCTACTTGTTTTTCATCTTTCATTTTCTGAAATTTATAATGCAGAAATTGAAATTTGTAGAAAAGATTGGACAGATAATGAAGGAGGAGTTCTTTTAGCAATAAAAAAAACACTCTTATGGCAGAACAAATTACCTACCTAACTAAAAAAATATAGAATCAACATTTTGTACAATTAACACCCCCTCAACATCCCTAATAATAGTCAGTATCTACAGACCACCAAATTCTAGTTTAGAGTACATGCAAGCACTATGCAATCAGTTAACTACACTTAAAGAAAAAAATAAAATGCATTTTTTTTTAAATTATGGGTGATTTCAACCTAACTGATATAAATTAGAAAACACTAACTATAGCTTGACACCAAAACCTTAAGGACATAAATGAGCTTTCATAGAAACTTAATACAACTTAAGTTTACATCAAATCATTTAAAAAAAACAACTAGATTAAGCAATACATTAGATCTCTTCTTTACCAACAGACCTGGATTAGTAATAGATTACGATATATATCATATCAGTATATCAGACCATGATATCATTAAAATATGCAGTCAGATAAAAGCAGTACACAATATAAAACATAAAAAGAAAAATCTTACTCTGGAACAAATCCAACCTAACACAACTACACCAAATTGCATTAAATTTTCAACAAACATTCTTATCAGAAAAAGACTCAAATAAGATCGTTATCCCGGAGATTTAAATACAAACTATTAATTCAGACAACTAATATCCATCAACAATAAATACAAAGCAGCTTTAATTCTGGAATTAGGAATCACTTAATAAAATACACACTCTATAATAAAATTAAACATGTTAACTATTTTCGTACAAGCTCAGAACTACAACTCGACTACAAGTACGACCCGAGATATTTCTACAACTGACTTTTCCCGTCCTTTTCAAAACTTTGTATTCTCTGCATTTCCCAACAAACCCCAACCTTTCACCTGGCTAAATCTTCGCTCCTTTTTAGGTCATGGAATCTCTTCTGTTCCAAGAAAGCATGCTTGCTACTAGAACCCGTCAATAATCAACCTTGACGTGAAAAAGGCTGCAGAATACTAAAAATAAACTTAGTGCTTTATGCTACGTGACATATGGTCAATGAGTTAAGTGAAGCGATCTCCTAGCAGATATTTGGTAAATTTTAAGATAGTCCAAACGATGGCTAGACATTCCCTCTCTATTATGGAAAATCTGATTTCAGCTGATGAAAAATACAGGATGTAAAGTCCCTTGATATTCTTGCATGAGACATGCTCCTATGTCTGTAAAAGAAGCGTCTGAACCAAGATGAAATGGTCTATTTCTATTTGGAAGTTTAAGAATACTGTTCTTAGAAAATGTTTCTTTGATCTTTCCAATTGTTTCTTACGATTCGTTAGACCATGCTATTTTATTAAATTGTCCTTTCCTGGTGAAGTTGGTTAGTACTTTAGTAAGTGCCGTATAGTTTGGTATTAAAAAACAAAAAAATGTTTCTAATTTGCTTTTTAGTTGTGGGCACTTCCATGTCTAGCATAATCTTGATGATATTATCCTGTGGTATTAATGAGTTATAGTTGACTCTATCTTTAAAAAAGTCACTTTTGCCATGGCTAATTCAACTTTACTGGGTTTGACTTTAAAGCCATGTTCCTTGAGTATGCGGAAGCCTTCTTTTAGTCCTTTCAGATTCTTTTCCCAAGCTTTATGAAAATCACAGATTGTATTTATCTTATAAAATACAGACGTTACTTCAAAAAAAAAGATGATTACGTCCATTTAGTCATGCATATTAAACAATGACTTAAACTCTGCCAAGTCACTGATTTTCCTGGCTAGCTCAGGCAACCCATTCCATGCTCTAATAGCATTAGGGAAGAAGGAGTATTTGTACAAATTTGTCCTAGCATATGGGATGAGGAATGTGCCTTTATCTTTGTGTCTTTCAGAGTATTTTATTAAATTTTGTTTTTGTATTTGAAGATTATGGTTCAGTGTTTTATGTATAATTGCTACTTTACTTTTGAGTCTTCTGTCCTGAAGGCTTTCTAAATTTAGTGATTTTACTTAAGGTGTTACTCTAGTCAAATGTGAATATTCGTTTGTTATGAATCTCACTGCTCTATTTTGTGTCTGTTCCAGTTTCTTAATGTTTACTTGAGTTGAGGGGTCCCAAACGGAGGATGCATATTCTATTATTGGCCTAACCAAGGTTAAATAAAATTTTAGTTTTATGTACTTATTTGATTTATAGAAATTTCTTTTAATAAATCCTAATTCTTTGTTTGATTTTTTTTTAATAGTTTTATCAATATGTGGATTCCATGACAGTTTTTCATTTATTATAACACCTAGGTATTTTGCGTTTTTAGCCTGTGTTACTGGTTTGCCATGAATAAGATAAGTGGAATTAATTTGTTTTAGTTTTTTTGTTACTCTTAACAACTGACATTTTTCTGGGTGGAAAGACATGCTCCAATTTGATTCCCATTTCTGTAATTCATCTAATTCTCTTTGTAAAATATCTGTGTCTTGTGTTGTTTTTATTGTTCTATATATTATGCAATCGTCTACAAATAATATGACTTTTGTTCCTGAACTAATGCAATTTGGTAAATCATTTATGTAAATTAAAAATAGTAGTGGACCCAAGACTGTTCCTTGTGGTATACCTGATTTTACTGTTATTGGTGTTGATTTAGAGCCGTTTATTATTACAGTTTATTCTCTCCCTATCAGAAAATCTTTAATCCACTGATGCAGAAATATTTTAATTTTTTAAGCAAACTATGGTGGTGAACTTTGTCAAAAGCCTTAGAAAAATATAGTAAGATAGCATCTATTTGTTCACTATTATCTAAACATTTTGAAAAATCAATTAATCCTATTAGTTGTGTTTCACATGATCTATATTTCCTAAAGCCATTTTGGTATGGTGTGAGGACATTATGTTTGTCTAAGTGATTTATGATGTTGCTACATATTATGTGTTTTAGGATTTTACATGTGATGCTGGTTAGTCATACTGGTCTGTAGTTTCCTGGGTCAGATTTTTCTCCTTTTTTAAATAGGGGGGTGACGTTAGCTTCTTTCCAGTCCTTTGGTACTCTGCCCTGGTTAAGCGAAGCCTGAAAGAGTATTTTGAACACTGGGGCTAGCTCATTGCTTAGTTCTTTGAGTAATCTAGCTGGAATACCATTAGGTCCAGACGCTTTATTTGGTTTGGTGTTGGCTAATAGTTTTTGAATTCCATTTTCTTGTACTACTATATCTTCTATGTTGTCTACTTGGTTCAAATTCAGTAATATGTCTTTGTCTCCTGGGGCTGAGAATGCTGATGCAAAGTATTTATTTAGGATGTTTGCTTTAGTTTCATTATCATTATGTATTATGTTATGTTCGTCTTTTAATGGCGCTATGCCTGTTGTTTCCATTTTCTTAGACTTAATGTATGACCATAGGTTTTTGTTGTTATCTTTAGATATTACATTGTTTATGTATTCACTATACAGCTGTCTGCTTACTTTTTGGGTTAAGTGTTTAATTTTTATATACTTTTTGTAAACTCTTTCTGCCTTAGTTTCTTTAAATTTTCTATATAGGTTTTCCTTCTGTTTACAAAGCTTCTTTAGTCTATTATTAAACCAGCATTTATTTATTTTGTTTGATGTGTATTTAGTTGGTATATGATTTTCTATAATGCTTTTAAGATGGTTTTTAATGAAATTCCAGAGGTCATCGACTGGTTGGTTAATGTCTTTTTCTAATAAGAATGTTTGTTGAAAGTTTAATGCAACTTGGTGTAGTTGTGTTAGGTTACATTTATTCCAGAGTAAGATTTTTCTTTTGGGTTTTGAATTGGCTACTGCTTTTATCTGACTGTTTCTTGTTTCCATATCGTGGGTGTCGTGAATTTTGCGAATGACTTTTGTAACCGGTCTTTCAATGAATCTATGACTTCTTGAAGTTAGCCTTTTAGTGGATTGATCTCTGACGTTGATTTGTTTATTTCTACATTTGCTTAATGTCTTTTCATGCAATAAAATGTACACTCAATGTCCTTGATGCGACATTGTGAAGCATGATAGCCTTTATAATTGCATCGGTAGGAAATTATCATTTTGTTGTTCTTATAATAATGTGACATTCTGTTATCTTTCAAAAAACAAACTAAATTCTCTTTTGCAGCTGGTTTGACTCTTGTTTGGATAGGCAGCCTTATATTGTCTAATTATTTTTGCCACAACTTGGAGATCTTTAGGATTTCTCTCAATAATAAACGATTGGATATCTTCGTAGTGGGCGTGAGTAATGCTATCAATTATTACATTTTCTATCAAGGTTTCAAATGTATTATAATCTTGGAAAGTTGTGTCCACCTGTTGAAATGCATTGTCATTTTAGACACAAATATCCATGGATCATCTTCCTGTTTTGGTCTTAAATTCTAAATTTCTTTTTCAAAATATATATCCTGAGTTGCACCATACTGGCGTAGTAGGGTTTCTTTGATATCTTTATAATTATTGCGCTCGTTAAAAGATTATTGAACCGAGGCCAATCGTTATAGAAGGTCTAACCAATGACATGCAACGTCACAACCAGTGGGCAGTTTAGACCAATAGCGTCACAGGTCTTTATTATTTATCTGCATCCATTATACTTTATTATTTTTCACATTCACTTTACTTTATTATTTATCTACATCCATTTTACTTTATGATTTATTTACATCTACTTTACTTTATTATTTATTTATATCCACTTTACTTTTATTTTTTCATATCCACTTTACTTTATTGTGTATCTACATCCATTTGAGTGGGAGAGGGTTTGAACACTGGCCTTTCGTGACCATTGAACGACAGAAGTCCATAACGCAAATTAGACGCAGTCATACTTTATTATTTATTTGTATCGCCTTGTCTTGGATTCCTAAGATTAATAATGGATGCAGTATTACAGATGACTACACAAACCCAGTAGCCTATTTGTCCACATGTGAAACTGATGGGGTTTATTGAAGTTCTCTTTACATTTTCTGCGCCTGTCTTCTAAAAGGGGACCTCAAATGTTTGTCTCGCGGCCTTCTTGAAAGCTAACCGACTGTCTCTTTCAGGGACAATCTGCTGCTATCTACTTTTCTCTATGACAGTGAGGGCCTGAGTTGATGTTATAGCGCTTATGGAGGGCACCTCTGTTATGCCATCCTCCTTTAAGCTATCTTTAAGCTATCTCTATCTCTTCTATACAAATTACGTAATCCATAAAGGCTGTCATTGATACGTTTTTTAACATTTGTTTTATCAATATTATCACGTTTGTTTATGATTGGTGAATGAGGTCCATTAATTATGCATTAACTTATTATGGCATGATTTGTACACATTCTGAATATTTAGTATTTGTCTTTAGTATTAAAAATGTAAAACTCTTATTGTTCAACGACTGTTGACCACTTATTTACAATTCGGTTATTATGTAAGTTAGTTTGATGTCCTTTAATTGATACACTAACCTGCCTTTATATCATTATGTTATAGCATCCACTAGTTAACCCGCAAAACCCAGCTTGACAGAATTAGGGCCCCAACAAAACACAATCAAATGCAAAAAGTTTATGATTGATGAAAGAATGAAGTTTACTGACATTAAGAGAACCACAGATTTACAACCCAAGTTTAGGTATTAAAATATATAATTTTTGTTTTATTTTTAAAGGAATGACTTAAAAAAATGTTAAAATTTAATACGTTGACTATCAGTTTTTAAAAGTAATGGAAAAGTTGTGAAAGTTTTTGTTGATATAATAGGTACTTTACAAAATGAAAAAGATAATGTTACTTAATTTCAAACATTCAGAACTGAAACCTCTCAGATACTCCCTCCCACATGTGTTCACAAAGAGATTGGATCATGCTGTAACTTGAAGCTATACAAAAGCAATTTAAATAACCATAATTAATCATAAATAATTCTTGCCCCCCCCCCCCCCCACACCAAAAAAATGCATTCCAATTTAGGCAGTATCCTTTAGCATTCCCTGGAATCTATAGAAACTAGTTACTCGTTTGAGAATGGCTTTTCTAGTCTCCCCTGATTCCATCACTAAAAATCAACTAGTTATGTCACTTGTGTGTTTTCACAAGTAACTGTTCAACGCAGCAAACATTTTCTACGGCAGCGGGTTTTCAAAATGTCAATGATCCGTGCAGTCTCCTGGCCGTCAAGTGTTGTTAGAGTCGGGAGAGAAAACCCGCACTTTTGAATCATTGCCATTACTAGAAAGCCCGCCACTCTATAAACGATCAGTCACTCGATAAAACTGTTGCCAGAGTCGTTAACTAGCCGTAAAGGAAAAATAAAAACATTTTGTTGTCACGGCATATTGACAGCTGTAAATTGCAAGGCCTTGATACACACACTACTTGAAGACTTCACTCTTCTAGAACATGAACAAACGTCGGGGACCCGAGCTGGAAATTCTGGTGCACTAGAATGTCTTGAAGTTTATCCACTGTCATTCTGAGGTAAAATCTGTCAACAGGACATTTCTTTCTATAAGGAACCTCTATACTCTACTTAAGATCGCTGCAAGGTGTTCCTATTCCCATTCCCAAGGTGATCCACTATGCATTCTGCACATTTAATGACTTTCTTTGCAATGATATGTTTGAGATTCTCTTTTGGGATGTTAACACAGACATTCTTTAAGAGATTAGACAACGTTCTGTTCACAAACACTACCACAACGGAATTGTGCTGGCGAAACAGATGCAGTGATAGCTTTCTGTCATGTAGTCTGGCCTGTAACAGTGACCCTACCTGTAGCAGCTACAACTATAACTCTTCTCTTCAAACATGCACGAAAAATGTTGGTGATATCTACACATTTGGAGGTGGAACTCTTCAGTCGTCGGCTGCGATACAGTATGTGGGCAAGATTCAAAGTGACGGTAAGTAGATCCAGTTTCAGTTTTTTTTCCTCGTCATGTTCACATTTACAAATTATGTGATCTTATATTACAAAATACAGACGTTACTTCAAAAAAAAAAAAAAAGATGATGATTACGTCCTACGCGTGTCTCTTGGTCGATATAGTCATGCATGTTAAACTGTGCCAAGTCGTTGGTTTTTCAGGCTGATTCAGGCAACCCATGTCATGCTTTAATAGCAAATTGAATCCTTTATTTTATGATTTTTCATTATCCTTTCGAGCTGAAATTTCGCACTTAAACTTGTGCTTTGAAACAACACTGTATTAAAACGCAAAATACCTAGGTATCATAATAAATAAAAAACTGTCATGGAATCCCCATATTAATGAAACTATAAAAAATCAAACAAAGCATTAGGGTTTATTAAAAGAAATATCTATAAATCAAATAAGAAATTATTTAACCTTGGTTAGTTAGGCCAATAACAGAATATGCATCCTTTGTTTAGGACCCCTTAACTCAAGAAAACATTAAGAAACTGGAACAGACACAAAATAGAGCAGTGAGATTCATAACAAACGAATATTTACATTTGACTAGAGTAACACCTTTAACAAAATCATTAAATTTAGAAAGCCTTCAGGAGAGAAGACTCAAAAGTAAAGTAGCAATTATACATAAAACACTGAATCATAATCTTCAAATACAAAAACAAAATCTAATAAAACACTCTGAAAGACACAAAGATAAAGGCACATTCCTCGTCCCATATGCTAGGACAAATTTGTAGAAATGCTCCTTCTTCCCTAGTGCTATTAGAGCATGGAATGGGTTGCCTGAGCCAGCCAGGAAAACCAGTGACAGAATTTAAGTCATTGGTTAATATGCATGACTAGATGCGTGACGCGTAGGACTTTATCATATTCTTTTTTGAAGTAACGTCTGTCTTATATAAGATAAGATTTTATTACAATTTCATTGTTTACTACAACATTTCTTACGGGATAGTGATGCAGTAGGCTTTTCCTCCACCCAGCAATAAGGTCTGGGGGAGTGCTGTAAGCTTCTCCAGTAGGCCCCGGCGCCTAGCGTTTTTATGCGTTCTGAGCTTCAGAAATTCTTTCTCCTGGTGTCAAAGATGTTTTTTCCTCATAGTATGAAGAGCGCATGTCAAAATAAAATATCTTTTAAATTAAAAAAAAAGGGGGGAGCTGACATTGAAGTGCTTTCTTGAAATCAGAGCGCACTATTTCTCCTTGTAAAAATAAAAGTTGAGTCGCAGGTCTATTTAACCCAATTTTTAATATTCGAGGAACATTCGAGATAATATTCCGCATGCACGTCTGTAATAGGTGTGATCGTCGTAGATTTATCTTTGTGTTCAGTAAGACTTCATAGAACTCAAGTAAGACATTAAAAAGCTCTAGTATGACAACATAGAGCTATAGTATGACATCATAGAACTCTAGTAGGACATCATAGAACTCTAGTAGGACATCATAGAGCTCGAGTAAGACATCATAGACTCTAGTAAGACATCATAGACTCTAGTAAGACATCATAGAATTCTAGTATGACATCATAGAACTCTAGTAAGACATCAGAGACTCTAGTATGACATCAGAGACTCTAGTATGACATCATAGAGCTCTAGTATGACATCATAGAGCTCTAATAAGATATCATAGAACTCTAGTATGACATCATAGAGCTCTAGTATGACATCATATAGCTCTAATATGACATCATATAGCTCTAATATGACATCCTAGAACTCTAGTAAGACATCAAAGAGCTCTAGTAAGACATCATAGAGCTCTAGTAAGACATCAGAGACTCTAGTATGACATCATAGAGCTCTAGTATGACATTATAGAGCTCTAGTAAGACATCATAGAGCTCTAGTAAGATATCATAGAACTCTGATAAGACATCTTGTTGCGAACCTTTTTCTTTTCTTGTTAGGCCTACATAAAAGTCACCATAAAGTCAGAATCATTTCCTTTATTCTGAAACAAGAAATTTGCAAAAATCCGGTTATGAAACGTTATGAAACGTTATGAAATTTCTTCTTCAGAGACTTTGACTCTATATTGTTGCAGACACCTCTCTCGAAAACGGTATACATTTTAAAGGTCTTAAGAATGAAACAAAATTCTAATAATATTTTTTTATGTCATTTTAATTGGATAATAATATTCAAACATGGATTGATAATTACAGTAAAAATAACCCCTTCCGTATAAAAATGAATTAACTGGCTCCCTTCGATCCCTCTTGTGAAGGCTAGGAGTTGGACTGGTTGTCAGAGGCTGCTTGAGACGCATGTCATTGTAAGCATTTTATAGGTAATGATGGGCTTAAGACCATTACCACTTCCGGCGTTAACAACCTTGCGGAACCATTTTCGAAATATAATATTGTGAAAATGTCATATTGTCTGGAGTTCAAGACATTCTAGATCTTGATTACTAACACGCCAGAGGGTATTGCGCCATGTGTTCAATAACTAGATGTTCCTTTTGATCCCCATGTTATCTTTAGAATTAACTTTTTGGGGGGGGGGGGGGGGGGAGCATTTTGACGGGGTAAAAAATGTTCAATTTTTAAAAATCTACTATTCATTAGTTATTAAGAACAGAATGATTGATCTTCTAAAGTTTAGTCAGCTGTAGCAAGCAGGAATTTTAGTTTCATGAAGCACGTTTTAGCGACCCCCGAAAGGGGAATAGACGCTATTAGTTTTGTGTGGTCTATCTGTCCGTCCGTCCGTCCGGTTAGATCTCGTTAACTAGAAAAGATAGTGAAAATCTAACATCATATTTTAGACCATTCAAAGTTCTGATGCAACGGCGACTTTTGTTTTTCTGAAAGCGAAAAATTGTAATTTTAAAATCAACTATGTAAGCAGTTTTTTCTTAAAAAATACACCATTTATACAACGATTCACTATTAAAATCAACAAAACGGGAGGCTATTTAGTAAGGAAGATGACTATGTACCATATTTTTAACACATTAATGCAAACGGTTTTAGTTTTTTGTCAATATTTTTTTTTTACTATTGTATTGCTAAGCTAAGTAAGATATGCCATACTAACTACTTCATTTACATTTACTTTAGTTTTTAATGAGAAAGAATCTATTTAGTATGCATATAAGTTGGACACAATTTAAAACAACAATTAATAATATTGCGTGACCTGCACCATGGCCATGTGGCAGTGTTAGCCACGGGAATACGAGACTAAAGAAAAGGAGAAATTATGTTTTTTCACGGAAAATTTTTTTCCCCTTCAGGCTTTGAATAAGAGATTGATCCTTTACAATTAGATAATCATTCTATGACATGAGTTTGGCCAGGCTCACATCTAACTTCACCTTCACTTTCACCTATCCCTTGGTCTGCTTGAAGTTGGGGCACCATACAAGATCTTTCAACCTTCTTTCTTCATTTTTCTCTGTCATTTGCTTTGATAGAATTTCATTCTGATATTCTTTCTGAAAATATTGAAACCTGCCTTTTTACTTGCCTGGGTGGACCACTTCGGGGGCCGATTTTGAATTTGTGTTTCCACACAAACTCTTATTTGTAACCTTGTTTTTTGTTACTTCTTTTCATTACATTTGACCATAGCGCTTATTGTCACCTCTCTCTCTCTCTCTCTCTCTCTCTCTCTCTCACACGCTCTGATTTTACGCTTATCGATTTAATGACATTATATTTGAGTCTAGTAAAGCAAACATTTGGGACTTAAATGGTTTTCTAGAATACAATCTCTTTTCTATTATTCTCGTCCCATGTTATCTTATTGTTTTGATAATTTACAAGTTAAAAGATCTTTGTCTAACCAATTGTTTTTATAGTAATATTTTGTTTATCTTCTACATGTTGCCTTTGTATGACAAAGTCAGCCATCTGCAATATGTTCATAATAATCAATTCAATAAAATACTTTTGTGTGTCAAATTTCTATTTATTTTGCAAAATCCAATTTCATTTTTTATATTTCATTAAAATGTTATACTTTGATCGAAGTTGTATTTTTTATTTTTTTTTTAATAGAGTTATTGTTGTTTTTATAAACAATCTGATCTCCTGACTAAACCGAGATTGAGTTTGTTGACTGTCAACAGAATGGTCGTTAATCTCCCCCTGCAGTTAAGCCTTACGGCCATCAAACGATGTCTCCAGTAGGGCTACCAAGGTTATTTTACATGACAATGTGCAGCTAGTCTAGAGTTCAGAAGGAAACTTAAACTGTTCTCACAGAGAGCTCGTAGTATTAGGACCATTGGGAGTGGGCGAGTGGTGGTTACAAAAAATACAACTCGTTCGGCTGCTCCAATTTGAGACTGGATTTGAGTTATCGGCCCAATTCAGGCCATGCCGTGACCCCAGAAAAGAATTTGTTCGTGATTCAATTCCAATAACGATGTGAGGTAATAAAAAAAAAGATAGTCTTCTATGTCTACTTGTATTAACACAAACTCGCTGTTATTATTATTGTTATTATTAATTAATGTCACAGTATGTTATTTATTTATCTGTGACAACAAAACATGGTGTCAGATTGGTTTAAAGCTTTGGTAGCGGTAGTGGTTTCTAAATTGCTAAAAGTACATTTCATTTGTATCAAGTGCTGCCGTTAGTTCATTTTGTTTTAGATCTAGACATAGAATCTATACGAATAATAGAATTATTTGATCCTCCTAAACCTTTTCACTAGACGGCAATCTGTCTGAAAGATGGAAAAAATGGAGACACAAGAGTTTTGAACTGTTGATGGTCGCCACTGAAAAGAATACGAAGCCCGAGCCAGTGAAAAAAGCTTTATTTACACCTGATCGGTGAACCCGTTCGAGACATCTATAATACTTTTTAAGTATGTAAAGATGAGACTGTAGACAAAGTAATTGAAAGCTTTGAGACTCACTTTTTGCCCAAGTCCAACACTGTGTATGACAGATTTAAATTCTTCACAAGAAATCAGAAGGACGGTGGAACGTTTGAACAGTATTATACTGAGTTGAAGAATTTGGCAAAAGAATGCAAGTTTAACAACCTTCGAGATGAACTCATCCGAGATCGATTGGTATGTAACATACAGTGTGATCCAGTGAGAGAGAGATTTCTGAGAGATGTAGACTTAACTTTAGAGTATGTAGCAAGCATAATTCGTGTTAATGAGCATACCCAGAATCAAATGATAGATATGAAAGGACTATATGTAGATGCTGCTTATTAATTTAGGAAGACAGAAGATAGAAAACCAGTCAAAAGCTCACAGGAAAAAATGGCAAAGAATCTTGTAACAAGTTTCATTAGAGATTGCAGATCTTGTAGTAGATCTCACGGAAAATACAATTGCCCAACATTTGAACAGACATGCCGAAAATGTAAGAAGAGAGATCATTTCGCCGCCCGATGTCGTTCAAAACATTTCAAGGCTGTTGATTCACTGAAAGGTGAAGGTCAAGCAAGCCAAGTAAATGAGTTGTGGATTGTGACAATTGGTACTGACAACAATGTCAAAGTTTGGATGGTTGATGTCAATATTATGGGAAAAAATAGTTAAAATGAAGATTGACACAGGAGCACAAACTAATGTGATATCAGTCAACTGATACTCAGTTAAAGCATTCAAATACTACCCTACGAGCATTAGGGGATGAAGCATTAGAACTGAAGGGAGTTGCATCGGTCACATTTAAAGTCGGCGATGTAGAAGTTAAAGATGATCTGTACGTGATCAAGAAAAGTATAAATCCTATACTAGGACTGAAGACATCTATTGCTTTAAAACTAATTGAGGCAAAGAGAAATGTCGAAGTACACGATGTCAAGCAACAAAATGAAGTTCCACAAGTGTGGATGAAAAAATCTAAGGAAGTATTCGAAGGACTCTGTACATACAAAATGAAGTTTCAAATTAAACAGACGTCAGATGCAAAACCAGTTATTTAATGTGCGCGCAGAGTTGCACCATCACTCTATGAAGAATTGAAAAGAAAACTCACACAATTCAACAAGATGGATTGATCACAGAAGTTGATGAACCAACAGAATGGGCTCATAACTTGGTTATAGCAAAGAAGAAAGATAATTCTTTGAGGTTGTGTTTAGATCCCCGAGAACTGAACAAATATATAATGACAGAACATTTCACAATACCAACATTTGATCAAATCAATAGTTCACTGGGAGCAGCAAAAGTGTTTAGTATACTTGATCAAAAGGATGCATATTGGCAAGTGGAGTTGGATGAACCAAGCTCTTATTTGTGTACATTCAATACTCCGTTTGGAAGATACATATTCTTGAGAATGCCTTTTGGTATATCTTCAGCTAGTGAAGTACTACAGAAACGTGTTTATCAAGTATTCGGAGACATCCCAGATGTACATATCATGTCAGATGACATGCTGATTGCAGCAAAAGATGAAAAAGAACATGATCAAATTTTTGAAAATGTTATGGAGAGAACTAGAAAGAACAATATAAAGTTCAACAAGAACAAGATACAATATAAACTATCTGGTGTTAAAATAATGGAGATGCCAGCACCAACAGATCGCACAGGAATTCAAAGACTGCTAGGGATGCTGAACTTTCTGTCAAGTTTAATTCCAAACATGTCAACAATCACAAGTCCGTTGCGTGAATTGCTAAAGACAGATGTATAATGGCAGTGGAATGCAGAGCAAGAAAAGGGTTTGGGGCATGTTTAATTCAAGAAGACAAGTCAGTTGCGTAAACGTCAAGACCATTGACAGAAACGGAGTGCAGATATGCACAGATAGAAAAGGAAATGTTAGATATAGTGTTTGCAGCTGAACATTCTCCCCTCTATATTTTTGGACGAACCGTGACTGTACTATCAGATCACAAATCTATGCAAACTATTGTGACGAAGCCTTTACACTAGATTTCCTCAAGACTTCAGTTGATGATGTTAAGACTGTTGAGATATCCACTAACAATGACTTACACTCCAGGTTCAAAACTGCGAATGGCTGAGAAGTTGTGCAAAGTTTCAACATGTCCCAGATTGAGGGTGGGAGAACAAAAATGTGTATAATTCTCTAAGTTGCAAAAATCCCACATATTCAGCCATATTTCTTAATATTGAAGGATTAATTTCCCTTAAGATCCAACAAAATAATTAATTACCAGATGTTAATTGACTAATTGATTAACTTTTTGATTCATGTCATTCAATAATTATGTAAAGTTTCAACTTGATCCGAGTGTGGATGAATGTGGGCGAAACAACGTGTTCAAAATGTGAACTAGGCAGACAGACAGAGTGAGTTCATATAAGCTTTGTTAAAATAGGATCATATTATGACGAGAAACAGTATTACTTAGACCATCATCAATGTTATTATCGCGACCATATTCACAATGATTAGGGCTTTGAAATTATTGATAAACTCTGGAAAAGGATTTTAAAATATTTGATAAATAAGCAGGTAGATAACTTTTTTTTACCTAGTCGAACAAAGTTAACTTTTATATCTAAGATTAATATAGTGATTATCACCTTCACCTGTCCCTTAGTCTGTTGGGACACCACACAAGATTTGTCAACCGTCTTTCTCCATTCCTCTCTGTATATTGCCTTGGGTAGAACCCCTTTCGACGGCAGGCTAGTCCATTATTTTATATTGTCTTCCCATCGATTTCTCTTCTTCTTTTTCCTTGTACTGTTCCCTGAAGGAAGGTCTTTGCAAGCCCCGAAGACCTTGTAATACGGGCATAGAGTTTTAGTTTCCATTTTTTTTACAATAGTTAACAGGTCATCGTGGGGTCCAATCTCTAGTAACCCTGTCTCTAATCTCTTCGTTTCTGGTGGATTTTTAAATTTGATTCCATTGCTAGGATCCTCCACTCTAGCTCAGCAGTCAGCGTTCAAGACTCGCAAACATATAAGACCAGGGAGCGCATCAGTCTGACTTTGGTGTCAAGGGCTATGCCTTTGTCATTCATATTGTTTTTAGTATTGCCAGTGCTGCTGTGGGACTGTGCCGGGCCTGTGGTGCTTCAACTTCTACTTCAACAAATGTTTGTCTAAGAAGCTTGTCTCTCCCCAGTGACGGACGGTGCTTGGATCCTTGTGTACAGAGCTCAAGCAGAGAACAACGTGTCAGCCTACGGCGTCTATAACAACAGCGGCTATGTGAGTGACAATGACTTGAGTAATCTCCCTTTGTCTTCTATCTCTAAAACTGGTGACGTCACTTCCTCCCATTATCGCTCAAGATGGATGAATGAGTGGCCGAGTAAAATCTCTCAGGTGAGTTGTAGAGTTATTCTTTTCTGATAATATCTCTCAGGTGAGTAGAAGAGTCATTCTATTCTGTTGCATATATATATTCTGACCCTTCATGCTTTCGGAAGACATTTATTGTACCTTTAGAATAGGATCTTACTGCAGTTAGTGGAAATACTGTAGACATCCCGCATCTTGCCATCAATATAGGCTCCGGCAGCGGGGCGGAGCCCTGCATCCAAGCACTGTTTCCGGTATTTAAAACAAAAAAATGCATATTAATTTTATTAATGGAGCCCAGCAAAACACCTCTATGCTACGCTTATAGTATCTGATGACTGTTGTATGCTTTAGTCTTTTATTGAAGTGGGGGGGGGGGGGGTATCATAAAAACTAAATTTCGGAGGGAGGCTTAAACTCAAAACCACATTTGGCTACGCTCATGGAATTTGGTGACTGTCGTTTGAATTATTTTTTGTTTTACAGAAGAGGGAGGGTTCTAACCTTAAAATCCCCTGAACCTCAAAACCCTTTTGGCTGCGCTGGGGCAAATGATGGTTTAACATTTAAATTTCACCTAAAATAAACAAAATCAAAGCAAAAAATCAGTCATAAAATTGTATTTGGGCAGCTATGCCAATGGCTCTGATAATATCTCTCAGAGAAGTAGAAGTCATTCTATTCTATATCTAATAGGTGACTACTAAAGTTATGCTACATTGTAATCGCGATACCACCTCTGAGATGAGTAGTAAAATCATTATATTTAGTAGGTCTGATAATATCTCTAAGACATGTCGATGTAAGCGAGACATAAGGAACATTGACATTGATAACAACAGCTGGGGGAAAACGTTACGATGCAAATATTGGAAGAGGCATAAGACTTAACAATCTGCAAAGTAATCAAACGTATACATTAACGATCAGCCTCTCGAAGTCAACGGCCTACCAAGGGGGAAACACTCGAGACGAATTGGATAAGGAAGCTACATGACAAGAAGAATCTCTCTCTATGGAAGTCGTGTTCAAACTTCCCCCAGGTCGACTGACGGGAAATGGCAGCAGGCAGGGTACGAGAAGTCCGAACTAGTCCAGCGCGCATAGCGCACGACGAGACAGCCATCCTAGATGTCACTTATATGTCAAATGTGATTGCTATAAAAGTTAGTCTAATAATAGCAAACCAAGCACGTGACAAAACCTTCCTTAATGTTCCTTATGGCAAGCACGTGACAAAACCTCCCTTAATGTTCCTTATGGCAAGCACGTGACAAAACCTTCCTTAATGTTCCTTATGGCAAGCATGTGACAAAACCTCCCTTAATGTTCCTTATGGCAAGCACGTGACAAAACTTTCCTTAATGTTCCTTATGGCAAGCACGTGACAAAATCTTCCTTTATGTTCCTTATGGCAAGCATGTGACAAAACCTCCCTTAATGTTCCTTATGGCAAGCACGTGACAAAACCTTCCTTAATGTTCCTTATGGCAAGTACGTGACAAAATCTTCCTTTATGTTCCTTATGGTTATTATGAAAGTTTACCTAAAGGCAGCCTACATTAATTATCAAAGCAGGTCAAATTTGAGCTGTACACTCAAGGTCAGACTGTTCTGACATTGCTCTTCAACGCTACGGGGAGCAATTCAACCAACTGGTTTTCATACAGCAGACTGATACAGTCTCCATTTACTGACCTGACGTGGCCACCCGCCATTTTCTCATCAACAGGGTACGTGAAATGCTAGACTTAATTAACTTTATGTAGAAATACATAAAAGTATTCGCTTAAAAATTAAAACGCCCCTCATTTCTTTTCTTCCATAATTGTATAGCCAAATAATATAACTATTTTTTTCCTTGTGTATTCACCTAAGATTACTACATGCTTGTATCTTATATTCATTACAGACTACAATTTTTGGATTTATAGAAGTCTACACTGTCATATTAAGAAACCTTAATTTTAATTTTAATCTTTATTGATTTAGATATCCCAATACCAGAAGGATATTTTGTATCACCAACGCTACCAGCTTTATAGATTGCACCCAGAAATCATGGCTTCTGGTCGAAGACACAGTGGATACCACGTGCTCATGGACATCCGGCGCCACAAAAACTTTCCCAAGGTTTCAGTACAGTAAATCTAGCACATTTACGACTTTCAGCACCAAAAGTAAGTCTACAGCTCGCAAACAATCAGCTCTTCTCGGCTTGACAGATGCTTGACTTGCTGTGGAGGGGAGGAGAGACTACTTACTAGACTCGTGACGGCATTGGAGACACTGGTGGATCGGAGGAGGGGGGGGGGAGGGAGGGTCGATCGTTTTTGCTTCACTAAACCTCACGAATGACATTGCAGAATACGGGTACATGAAGGAGAACAAGATGGCTGGGGCTTAGAGATTTATAGAGACTGCTAAGTAAACAACAGGTAGCGAGACAAGACGATCATCCCCATCTGTAAATAAATACCAGAGGAATTCTTTACTTGTCTTGATTAAGTATATTATTAGTATAAGTATATTATTGTTAATTGTGATGTCCCTTGGCTAGTTTGAACTCGCGCAGTAGAATAAGTGAAGTAGTGTTTTAGTTAGATAACACACAACATACACACAACATCCAAACCTCCATGCTATTGTTTTGTTTGTTCTTGTTTTTTTTTCAGCCCAGGGACTTGCCAATGTTCTTGCAACATTTATCAAGTTCTGAGACGACCAATGACCAAATACTGGTTGAAAAAAAGATACAACTTTGTCAAGGGAGAGAAACTTCACTACACTTGATCAAACTACTGCTTGAATCGCTGTCTTGTAGCCAAAAGACGACGAGTAGACCGCAACCAACTTAGCAGTTCTAGATCACTAACCTTCACTCTGTCCTGATATTATTATCTGATAATTTAGCGATTGAATTGATTTATTTTTATTATTATTATTTCTAAAAGTAATGTTTCAGTGTATGTTATAGTGTATGTCTAGACATGGTATAGCTCAGTAATATAACTGCACTATAACGGGTACATAGTTAAAGGTCAAAAGGCTCTCAATACATTGGTCATTTGTTAAAATCCAGTTTTTTCAAATTTAATATCTCAGAGAATTTGTGCAATATTTCCATTTTCATATTTTGGACATTTTCATATATGGAGAAAATCCACAAAGAGCTAGCTTTTTGGTGTAGCCGGTGTACAGACTATGCAACTATTGATTGGCTAAATATTTTCATAAACGTTAAATATATTTTTGTTTCACTTTTCAACACTGTAGAATCTAATTTGTTATCTCTCTCCCTCTCTCTCTCTCTCTCTCTCTCTCTCTCTCTCTCTCTTAGCAGAACATAATTTTTATTATTGAGTTGGCAACAGGCTAACAGGGATCTTTCAGCATGTCTTTGAATGTCTTTGACATTGTTTATTGTCTATTTATTTCAAAATCCTACCCGATCTTCATTTTTTTAGTTTGAGTTTCTTTTTTTTTAGGTTCCATTATATAGCCATCACATTTGTTCATATCGCTTTATCTTCTTTTTATCTCATACTAAATTTTATTGCTGAATGAACATGCACATGTGATTAAATTTCAGTATTAAAATTTCCAATATTAACTACTTATTATTTATCTCAAGTTACTTCTAAGACTAGCCACGCCCCTATAAGATCTACAATTAGGACGAACTATTCTCCAAGAAAGCTGGAAACTTCATACATCAAATTAGTTTTGTTGTGATCTAAATGTTTTAGTCTCAATGACTGTAGTTTTTCAAATAAAACTAATTATGGGCCGTCCAGATCTTCTCTTTACCTAAAATGTTTTGCCGCCCATTCAGTGGTGCCCTACCAGTTTCTGCCTTGGGGACATTGAAGTTTCAGACACTTCCGGAGGCGCATCACTGACAAAGAAAGTATTAGACAAACGGAACCGATTTTTTTGCGGCGCAAGTTTCGAGGCATTAGATAGCAGCGAATGAAGGGCAGGATAAGGCCCGCAGGCTGTAATTTGCAACTGTTGAAAAGGACTTGTCAGCTTTCATTTCAGCTGTAGAAAATAAAATGTGAACAACTGAAACCATTTCTTTTCTTTACGAACAGATTTAAAAAACAACTATCCTTTCATTATATGAATTCACACAATTAATTGGAACTTTACTTTATTGATTCTCATTTGTATTGTTACGAATCTCACTATCCAGGCTCTCTGCAAACTGCTCCATACACCACCAACTTAAAGAACTTGACAACTCAGGCTCCAGAGTAACGTAACACTTAAATAGTTGAATAAATAACAGCCAATACTGTACAATTGGCAACACGTACACTGTACAAATATCTCTCCGATAACACCGTACCGCCGTATCAACTCTTGCACTGGCCTCTCCGTCTCGTTCCGGGCTTGCACTGGGTTCAACAGTTCAGGACTGACTTCACACACTAGGCTCGTTGTGTCGGACTCGATCACAGACCAAGATCAAGACGCCAGTCGTCTCAACTGTACTTGACAGTACTCCGCACTGAACCGTCGTAATGCTCTGTACAGAACCACACGGCTGAACTGTGCTGTAGTCGACCGGACTGTAGTGAACCGGGCTCTGAACTGTCTTGACTGGACACCTTCGCTTTTAAAAAAGAAAAAAAGTAGCTGCTGCATCAAAACTTTAAATGGACTAAAATATTAGGATGTCAGATTTTCACTATCTTTTCTAGTTTACGAGATCTAAACGAGACGGACAGACATTTCACTCAAAACTAATGGCGTCTTTTCCCTTTCGGGACCCGCTAAAAATGTGTAAAGAGTGGACTAAATTGCGAATAGTGATATTTTTTCTTTCAAACTGTAAAAAACTTTGTGCACTGCGGGTGGGGGGGGGGGGGGCATTATTATATGCTAGGACGCAACGAATGAATCAAAGAAGGGTGTTCTTTGTTTTAGACCTTGCTTTACTGACCTTTCAATTGAGAAATGCAAAAAAAAGTGAGGCGGCCTAAAAGTTCGTGGTAGGGAATGAGGGCTTTCTATTGTAAGATGCCAACAAAGTTATGCAATGACTCTACAAGTGCCAAAATGTGTGTTGTTGGGGGAGATGCGTTTTATTTCAAAGTAGCGTGTTTCTTGTGTGTGGCGTTAGAATGTATACAGAATAGAAGGCTACAACTGATAGGATTAAGAAGTATGTGTGCATGCTCAATACTAGGGTGTTTCAACCGTAGCGCAGCACGGGTATGTGCTCATGTGTGTGTGTTCAAAGAAAGAAAAACAAAAAAAAAAACACTGTGAAAAATTTCTGGCTACAACAAAGGCTACACCTATTGTCGTCAATGGCTTCGGTTGTCATGTTTACATTTAAAGGTTAAACCAGTCTATTGTCGTCAATGGCTTCGGTTGTCATGTTTACATTTAAAGGTTAAACCAGTCTATTGTCGTCAATGGCTTTGGTTGTCATGTTTAGATTTAAAGGTTAAACCAGTCTATTTGTCGTCAATGGCTTCGGTTGTCATGTTTACATTTAAAGGTTAAACCAGTCTATTGTCGTCAATGGCTTTGGTTGTCATGTTTAGATTTAAAGGTTAAACCAGTCTATTTGTCGTCAATGGCTTCGGTTGTCATGTTTACATTTAAAGGTTAAACCAGTCTATTGTCGTCAATGGCTTTGGTTGTCATGTTTACATTTAAAGGTTAAACCAGTCTATTTGTCGTCAATGGCTTTGGTTGTCATGTTTACATTTAAAGGTTAAACCAGTCTATTGTCGTCAATGGCTTCGGTTGTCATGTTTACATTTAAAGGTTAAACCAGTCTATTGTCGTCAATGGCTTTGGTTGTCATGTTTAGATTTAAAGGTTAAACCAGTCTATTTGTCGTCAATGGCTTCGGTTGTCATGTTTACATTTAAAGGTTAAACCAGTCTATTGTCGTCAATGGCTTTGGTTGTCATGTTTACATTTAAAGGTTAAACCAGTCTATTTGTCGTCAATGGCTTTGGTTGTCATGTTTACATTTAAAGGTTAAACCAGTCTATTGTCGTCAATGGCTTCGGTTGTCATGTTTACATTTAAAGGTTAAACCAGTCTATTGTCGTCAATGGCTTTGGTTGTCATGTTTACATTTAAAGGTTAAACCAGTCTATTTGTCGTCAATGGCTTTGGTTGTCATGTTTACATTTAAAGGTTAAACCAGTCTATTGTCGTCAATGGCTTCGGTTGTCATGTTTACATTTAAAGGTTAAACCAGTCTATTGTCGTCAATGGCTTTGGTTGTCATGTTTAGATTTAAAGGTTAAACCAGTCTATTTGTCGTCAATGGCTTCGGTTGTCATGTTTACATTTAAAGGTTAAACCAGTCTATTGTCGTCAATGGCTTTGGTTGTCATGTTTACATTTAAAGGTTAAACCAGTCTATTTGTCGTCAATGGCTTTGGTTGTCATGTTTACATTTAAAGGTTAAACCAGTCTATTGTCGTCAATGGCTTCGGTTGTCATGTTTACATTTAAAGGTTAAACCAGTCTATTGTCGTCAATGGCTTTGGTTGTCATGTTTACATTTAAAGGTTAAACCAGTCTATTTGTCGTCAATGGCTTGGTTGTCATGTTTACACCGGTCTATTGTCACGTCGTCAACTTACATGTGCTATAGAAATCTATGGTTTAAATTATTGTTAACTTTTTAGCCATTTAAATAAATTTAAAAGTCTAGAGGAAAATATTTTAAATCAAACTAAATTGTTCAAAACATCTTTTATATATATAAACCGCTGCCATCTGCTCCTTCTTGCTACTGGCGATCTCTTCTCGCAAATCCGGTTCAACTTCAAAAAGATATGTGTCTGGATCTCCCCCTTCTTCTACAATGTCTTCTCGAAGGCGTGCTTGTAAGGTTTCTTTATTTCCGCTCGTCTTCAGATCTCGATCACGGAGCTCTTGCCTCAGTTCCTTCACAAGGAGTTGGTCTAGCGTTTTCGTACTAGCCATTGCAGATCCCACTTCTGACACCAGTTGTTACGAATGTCCCCATCCTGGCTCGCTGCAAATTGCACCAAACGACACCACCAACTTAAAGAACTTGACAACTCTGGGCTTCAAAATAACGTAATAGTTTAATGTCAATAAATTACAGCCAATACTGTACAATTGGCAGCACGTAACACAAGACTGTACAAATATCTCTCCACCGTATCAACTCTTGCACTGGTCTCTCTGTCTCGCCTCGGACTTGTACTGAGCCGTTGTAACGAACTGTAGATCGGGAAGTTGTGACTGACTCGTCTCTGATACCTTCCCTCTTTATATAGGGTCCCTGCTGGCCTTCTAGAACCGGACAGAACGTCGCTCGATCATTCTGGGTGGTCAGATGACTACATCCCTAGTGACGCTCCTGAGCTCTGTTCACGACGTCGATCCTTCCCGAACCATCATGTTGACACTCGTCTCGGCCGACCGTCGTAACTCGTCACGGTTGACCGCTCGTCTAGCGCTGGCCTGGGGCGATTTGCGTCGGTTGACTACACACAGACACCATTACCTCCATCTGTGCCACCACCAGGTTTATAACAATATATATATATATATATATATATATATATATATATATGTATTTCAATACGTAGATATTTGTTTCTTTTTACGATTGAGATAAAGAAAAAGAAAAAAAAAGAAGAAAGAAATGATAAAAAACAAGGTTACAAAAACAGTTTGTGTGGAAACAGAAACTCAAAATCGGCCCAGAAGTGATCCACCCAGGCTGGTAAAAAGGCAGGTTTCAATATATTCATAAAAAATATCAGAATGAAATTCTATCAAAGGCAAATGACATATAAGAGTGGAGAAAAGAGGTTGACAGATCTTGTGTGGTGTCCCAACGGTCCAGCAGGTTAAGTGAAGGTTAAGTTAGATGTCAACCTGGCCTAACTGATGCCTTATAATGCATATCTAATTGATCTAATTGTAATGTAAAGGGTCAATCTCTTATTCAAAGCCTCAAGGAAAAACAAATTTCCGTAGAAAAATTTAGTTAGGTGTCTTATACCTCTACACCACGGTGCAGTTCACAAGATAATGTATAAAACTACTTTTTAATTGTCGTTTTAAATTATGTTCCACTTATATGCATACTAAATAGATTTTTTCTCTTTAAAAATAAAATCAAACATTTTTTTTATTGTAAATGTAGTCGTTGGTATGACAGAACTTATTTCTTAGCAATACTAAAGTTAAAAAAATATTCTTTTTTTGACAAAAAAAATCTAAATTCGTTTGCATAAATGTGTTAAAAATATAGTAAATAATCATCTCCTTACTAAATAGCCTCCATTGTTTGTTACTGTTAATAGTGAATAGTTGTAAAAATTGTGTTTTTTTATGAAAAAAAACTGCTTGCATAGTTGATTTTAAAAATTAAATTTTTCGCTTTCAGAAAAGAAAAAGTAGCCGTTGCATCAGAACTTTGAACGGTCTAAAATATCATGATGTTGGATTTTCACTCTCTTTTCTAGTTTACGAGATCTAAACGGGACGGACAGACCACACAAAAATGAAAATCCCACTGAATACTAATTAAGTGATAGAAACGTTTTTTCCAGTAATCAGCCTAACAGTTGTTTGACAAATCGTCCTACAGGGGGCTGTGGGGCAGCTGTGTAAATAAACATCATTTATGAACATTATCTACGGACATAATTTAGCATTACTTTGACTTTAGAAAACGACATTCATTAACCGCAGCGGAGATTCAACAACTACAACTCCATTATATTTAACTTTGTCATCTGTGTATTTGCCTTTTTAGCTAAAAGTGGCCTTACTATGGCCGTATATTTCATTTGCTACCATTATAATGGTTTGTTATTTGTAATGCACACATTGTAAGGCAAATGTCATGAAGGATAATACAAATATTATTATTATTATTAAGATATTTTGATAAGAGACTACAAGAAGTGTCATTCACGTTATAACTAGAGCTATATTTTTCTTTAAAGCGCGAAATTAATTCAGTAATTTATTGTTTATATTATATATTGTGGATTCACTATATCATGGGCGTAGCCAAGGGATTTGGGGTTCAAACCCCCTCGAAATGAAATCCCCTCCCCCGCAGAGGGTGGGCGAAATTTAGTGACTGGTTTTTTGCTTTGCTTTTGTTGTTTTTTTTAAATTATTTTGTTTATTTTAGTTGAGATTTTAATACTAAACCATCACTTGCAACAGCACAGCCAAGGGGGTTTTGAGTTTGTATAAACAAAACAAAACAAAAATGCAAACGAAAATCCCCAAATTCCAAGATCACAGCTAAGGAAGATTTTGACATTAAAACCCCCTCCGAAATTTACGATAAAACCTCTCTTTAATATAAAAAAAGCAAATTACACACTCATTCTATGAGCGTAGCCAAACGGGTTTTGAGTTTAAACCCCCTTTTAGCGGGGTTTGAAGCTACAAAAATACCTATTCAATAAAAAAAAGGAAACTACGCACTCAAAATGCTATGAGTATAGCCAAATGGGATTTGAGTTTAACCCCCCCCCCCTCCAGTGGGGTTTCAAGCTAAAAAATACAACTTCAATATTTCAAAAAAGGAAATTACACACTCTTAAATCTATGAGAGTAGCCAAAGAGGTTTTGAGTTTAAACCCCCTTTAGCGGGTTTGGGAGCTAAAAAAATACCTATTCAATTTTTTTTTTTTAAATAGCAAATTGCACATTCAAAATGCTATGAGCATAGCCTAATGGGTTTTGAGTTTAAACTGCCCTTCAGCCGTGTTTGAAGCTAAAAAATACCTCTTCAATATTAAAAAGAAAGCAAATTACAAACTCATAATTCTATGAGTGTAGCCAAAGGGGGGTTTGAGCTAAAAAAAATACCTCTTCAATATAAAAATCCCCCTACAGAGAGTTTTGAGGTTGAAAGCCTCTCTCTTCAATATTATTCTAAAGCAAACTACAGTCACCAAATTCTGTGAATTAAAAAAACAACAACTCCAGAGATGTTTTAGTTTAAAAACCCCCAGCAGATGATTTTGACGATAAAACTTCCCTTTTCGATTTAAATCTAAATTCCAAGAGCGTAGTCAAGAGAGGTTGCACATTTCTACCAGTGGCTGTGCAGTCTGGGCTCCATTAATAAAGTGCAGTGAATAGTCATCCGCCAAAATAAAAAAAAACACTAAAAGTGGCTGAACAAAGATGGCTATGACGGATTTTAGGAGGAGTCAGTTATAGAGATCAGGTCTCAATCAAGGAAATCCTATGCCGAACTGGGAGTTGAACCCTTAGTAAGGTTGTGACATAGTTTCGCATGAGGTCTGCGGGACATGTTATCCGACAAAATGAATTACGCATAATAAGAGTTGCAATGACATCCTAGTACAACTTGGCGCCACAATTTCATGAAAGTCCTCAGAGCAGATGGCTACAGACATTGCCAGTGACAGATTTTTGTGGAAACAGCTTGCCGCCCAATGCGCCGAACTGCGCTGGAGGGTTTAAGTCAGTGAGAATAGCACATTAGGTTTATGAAATAAAACTTTTTAATAGCAGGATAATGCACTGAAGATACCTCAGAATTTGCATTTTGTTGGCTTTCAATACCGGAAATAGTGCTTGGCGGCGCGGCACCCCCCAGACCCCCTTGCTAGCAAGGATGGGGAGTCTACAATTTTCCACTAACTCCTGGAAGAGCCTATTCTAGGGTACAATAAACGTCGTCTCAAAAAATGAAGGGTCAGAATTTAAAAAATATTAATTATGTACGCAAACACACACATACATACATATATACATAAAAATCCCCCCCCCCCCGAAAAAAAAACCTTGGCTACGCCCAAGCACTATATATTCTACAAAAGTTGCTGCTCACTAGGAGTGGTCAGTCACAAGATGTTATCATTTTCAAAGTTGTTTTTAATGTGAAAAAGATAGTTATCTATTTCCTGGGGATCTTGTAGTATATTTTATAAATAGATTTATAGATTTATCGTGGTCGAGAGGCCAAGTGCCTTGAACTTGGCTTGGCTTGGCTACCTAGAAGGGGGCTCGAGGTTCGACACCCGATTCGGGCAGAAATGTGTTTACTGAGCGCCTAAAGGCAGCACGGAAAACCAACTCCTAGATACCCCCCCCCACCACTGCCCCACTGTGACGATCACACTTGTCGGGGATTATATTATCAATACTTGACAATTCAATGAAATGAAGAAAGAAACATCTCTCTGTATTTTCTTCAAACTTCTTTAATAGCTTCTTCAACTTTCACATCAAATTAACTTCTTAATTCAATAACAACTTGACTTGATACTTCATAAATAAAACTTAAATGATACATGAAACTTCACTTAGTATAACTTCAACTTCAACTACTAAAACTTTACTTAATGGACCCGCTAATATCATAAAACTTATAACTGAGTGAGGACCAACGCTCTACAAGAACTACTACAATGCGAGGACCCCGTCTGACTGACTTTCCCTTAATTTATACTTTCTTTGATCGTACGTTCCAGAATCCTGGAACCTTCTCCGATAATTATTTAAGTAACTTTGACCTTCTAGAAGCAGACGTGTGCTATTTTTTTCCCTTAACCTCTTTCTTCGCTACTGAGTGAGACTCTTTTTGTTATCTGCTGATCAACATTTGTTCATTTAAAACAGTAGGCAGGTGGTAGCTCTACTGGGTGGGCCCAATCTGTGCACCTCGGTCTGCGACCAAGGAGCTATAGTAGCCTAAGCAACCAGACAGCACAATTAAACTAAACTAAACTAAACTAGCTAACTAAAAATAAAATAACAAACTGAAATTTTAAAAGGAACTTATATACACTTTATTTACAACCAACTTACAAAGCAATAAAAATATAGGTGAATACGAAAATGAAAAAAAACTTAGAAATAAACAAAAACTATATATACGCACTACTAAATAATTAATCAACCCTACTTAACTGAACTTAACAACTCCACTAACAAAAATCCTCTGCCGCCTCTGGATCTATGTTGCTAAATCTACTACTATTATTAACTAAACCGACCATCAAATAACCTAAATTACCCCAACACTAAACAGTAAGATATTAGTAGCAGTAAAGCAGAACTACAGCAGACAGTTAGGCAGCCGAAATAATGGCAGTTAGGCAGTAATAACTGCGGCAGACAGTTAGGCCATAAGGCAGGCAGTAAGGCAGGAATTATAGCCTGCAATTACAAAATAAACAAACATAAGACAATATTCAAAAAATAAAATAATATTGGACTATAACACATATATTAGACTGGACTGGTCTAGTCCTAGTTAGTACATGCTCACAATACAAGCATGAGGTAATTTCAATTACCTACATTAGATAATAAAAGCAATACCTGAGTTATTAAAGTCCCAGCCACAACCAACACAGGTCAGGCTAGACTACAATAAACATAAGCTAGATCTAGATAATAGTAGATAAGACTAAACAAGCCGCCATGACAGCAATGCTTAGGCCGCAGCCATCTTTTACATTAAAAAGTAGGACAAAATGCCAACTTAAATAGAGTGGTTATCCTAGCGATAAAAATATAAATAAAAATACATAGGAAACATAAAATAATAAAATATTTACACATAGACATAGTATAGGAAAGCAAAAGCATTAAGGATGGCGCAAGGGGGTGACGCTACCCAAGTCTACAGAGCTTCCGGTTCCATCAGAGGTAATCATGGCTAATTAACTAGCCAGTGACGCCACTACACTAATCAGTCTGCATCTAGACTATAGCAATAGATGCAGAAACAATTAATACAAATACGAACGAAAGAAAGTAAAAATAAAAACATTTTCCAACTTACAGGCGGTTCCAGCTGAAATTACACTACACAAAAATAACTTTATACAGGCACCACTGTCAGCACTGACCACTGGTCAAGACAAAAGAGAGCTCAACGTGGTTCCGGAGCTAGCCATAACTGGTCAGCGCGAACATATCGGAGAGCATGACGTCACGCTAATTATCTAAAACTAAACTGGACTACCTATTTCCCTAATTTGTACCTAGCCTTACACAACAATAAAATATAGCAAATTACTAAAGACACGGACTACACAACATTATATACCAAATTAAACAGCATTAAAAAGAGAATCTTAAAATTTAAATCCACAAAAATACAAAAAGGAAGAAAAAAAGTTATTTCTATTCTAAACTCATATGGGGGCTCTAGACCGTTTACAGACCTGCACATAAACTGATATTAAAAAATAACAAATAATCCATCACTTATGCCAAAGACAAAAATAAGCAGAACTAACCAGGGACAAAAATTGGAAAGAATATCCACAGCTCCAAGGCTAGTTAACTATTTTAAAAACTACTTTTCCTCTACGAGTAAAACACAAATAACAGAAAAAGACTAAAACTAGCAGAAAGTTATAAATAGCGGCAACTACAAAGTACTCAGCACTGAACTATAAAAATTAAAAAGGACACTAAATTATAAACATCATAGCCCTGGCCTATGTAAATAATATAAATTAAATAAAATTAGGTCAAAAATTGGAACGCCAGCTCACAGATTGGATATTTAAAATTAACTTGTTTACGCTGGACACTTGCACTGGTTTGAACTCGAGCTTCTAGAAACTGGTCGAAATAGGTCACAGACTCGACTCATGACACCCACAAATGAAATTGGACCAAAAGCGCTCTGAGAATGCTATAAGCATGAAAGTAGCGCTATATAAAAGCTATAATAATAATAATAATATGTGTGCATGATGCCGTCAACCTTACTATGGAAGTGAGAGAACATTATAAAGAAAATCATTAGACCACAAATAGATATAATTATACATACACTTTTCTTGCAGTTACTAACCTCTTCTTTTGCTAACGTCGCACAAGCACACACAAAAAAATAATATTTTTGATACATTAAATTAGCAAGAAATCCATAATTGTGTTCAATGATCATAACTTTGAAGCTTGTCTTGTTTATGCACATTCTAAAGAAATATCTAAACTGTGCTAGACTAACACTTGACAATTTTTACACTGAAGTTTCAAAGGCCTTAGGTCCTACAGCAATAATAATGCAGATTTTTTGTTAAATAACATCATTTTGATAGTAATACAGGCCTTGTCAATATTCAATGAATACAACCAACAGTCTAGCGCTAACCTCGTTTTGAGTCGACGATATAAACCAACGCTTCTCAAGTCTGAACACACGTGAAAGAACTGTTACATGTCAAATTTTTTAAAATACTTTTTTAGAAACAAAATTTACGTTATTATTTTGTAGCAATCATGTCATTAATTTTTCATAAACCTGTACTAACAAAAATATGAATGATATATATGTGCGATTGGAAATATTGTTATTGTTTTATGCAACTTTCATACCTATAGAGTGCTCAATGCAATTTGGTCCAATCACCCATTTGGGGATTGGGGGGGGGGGGGTATAAGGGAGAAGGTTTTTGTGCTGCTTTTCTAAAAGCAATTTTTAAAAACAAGTTGCTCCAGTCTGAATTTGAACTCAAGTCTCAAATCTCCACGTCGGAAGGCTTGACGTATTAGTCACTGAGCTATGCAAGTACTTATAAAAGTAGATCTTTTTTATAGTCTTCAAAAACAGTCTATAGTCTAACATTTTTAGCGAACGACCTTATTCTCTACCTAAGACGTTATCTCCACTTAGTTTAGTACATTTCAATAGAAAACTAAATTAATTCATTACGACTGGTTTATTAATGATTGGTTAATTTTTGTTATTGAATCATGTGTACTCATCGACAATGATTAATTGTGTAAAGTTTGAACTTAATCCGAGAATGGGAAGTATACGAGATAACGTGTACAAGATTCCGACCCAAACAGAGTGAATAGATCTCTGCTTTGTACAAATGCTAAAATAATATCGCTCAAGTTTATTTTTCTGTTACAACTAAAGTGGGCGGAGCCAAGCGTTATCCCACAATTCTTATGTCAATATTTGAGTCTGTACTCGAGTCTTTCTAAGCTGGCATGTGGAGAGAATTCTGCTATCAGTTTGTCACATGTCTAAATCTGTCTTGAAGACAAACTCTCTAGTCCACTAGAGATTGCAGAGATAAGGCGTCGACAAAACTTGCTCTGTGTGACATGACTTTAACAATCTGCACGTAATAACTCAATTCTGATGGCAGTCCAATGGCGGATCCAGGTGTGGGCGATCGCCCCCCCCCCCACTCGGCCGACCCCCCCCTTAGGGGGGGGGGGGAAGTACGACTTTTAATAAAGAAATCACACAATTTGTATACGAATTTATTTGTTATGTTAATAAAATATACTAATTATTTATATTTCAACCTATTTTTTAGATTATTTCGCCCCCCCCCTTTAGTATGTTGGCCGATTTGGTGGGATGGGGAGGTGGCGATGGCATCAATCCCCACCCCCACCATAAACTTTCGATTGGGGGGGGGCGGTCCAATTTATTTATACAAATCACAACGTCAACGGAATCAATTAAATATCTATATAATTAAAACTTGTTATTGGTATTTTAACCAATCTTTATATTATGTCGTTCCCCTGTTAGCCGATTGGGTGGGGGGGGGGGGGGGGCGAATACATCTGCAGCCCTTCCAACCTAAACCCTTTGAGTGTGTGTGTGGGGGGGGGGGCGGTCCTACTTTTAATTAGAAATCATAGTTTGTGAACAAAATTAGTTGAATTACAATATAATTTTTATATTATGTTGCTACACTTCTGGTATCTTGGCCGATTCGGTGAGGTGGAGGGGGGGGGGGGGTGATTGCTTCTGCTGCCCTCCCCACTGTAGCCCTCTGAGTGGGGCGGTCCTATTTTTATGGAGAAATCATAGTTTTTGAACAAAATTAGTTGAATATCTATATAATATAAGCTATATATTGATGTTTTAATCCATTTGTATATAATGTCGGAAACACGATCTGATCTCAAATTTTATCATAAGTAAATATAAAATGAAAAAGGGTTGTACCAGGTGGGAGGGGCGATACACGCGATCGCCTTCCAACCATCGGACAAACCAATACTTTTTACTTTTTGTATTTTAGTTAAGAAATTACAAAATAAAAAAGTGTCACTAATATAATTTATATATGCTATAAATTGAATTCTTTTATCGAGTCACCCTACCCCCTATTCTTTAATGCCAACTGCAATCATTAGCAGAAATTATACAAAGGAGCGAGGATTAACGTTTTCACTCTACCGCCTTCTACCCTTTCCAGATGAAAAGATGACGTTTTAAAACAGAAAAGTCAAATGTGGCGACAGTTTATGTCATTATATACGAATTTATCTTAGTTATTTTAAGAAAGACTTTGTTTTGGAAAATTTAGAATTCATACGAAATTTCTCATTATAAGAGTAACAATTGAAATGAGTTCTGAACCCAAATATTATTTTCCTAGTCATCTTTTCAATCTTTACTCAAACTAATAATTTTCTGTGTAAAAAAAAAATTTAGGACAATAACTCACAATTTATGCTTGAATACTAAAAATGCAAAAAATTTAGAGTAAAATCTAATTGGTTCACTTAATTTCTCCTCCCACTTCCAAAATGTTTTTTTTTAGAGCTTTGAGTTAATGTTCTGTAACAAAGCAAATTACAAACATGCCTATTGAACAAAATGTATCACTTACAAATGAGCTTTCTTTTTAAAAAATTTTATTTTTCGAATAGATGTTTTTTCGGCGGCGTTATTCAAAGTCTTAATCTAAATATGTGAAGTATCTTATCTTTTCAAGAACAAATCGGTTGTATTTGCGATGTAGTAAGAGCCTGTAAATCATATTAGAATATTTTTCAAGTAAAACATTATTCAAAAGATCCTTTTTTGAATAGAATAAATAATGAGCTGTGGATGTCAGGAGAATGCGATTCTGCAGTGAAGAAAGCAAAAAAAAACGATTTTTACAGCGCTCCCCCAGACCCCCTAGCAGTCAAGAGAAAAGCCTCAACATAACTTTTTTTGTCTGCTTTTTTCGCCGAAGGTTGAGAAACACTACTTTTTTTTAACATTCTAATAGATATATATATATATACTGTAAGCGCGTTTATGCTAAGGGTTAGGGTTTACTGGGCGTTAGGGTTAGGGTTTGGAAAAAAATCGCCCCCCCCCCCCACTCCGAAGTTCTGGATCCGCTAGTGTGGCAGTCTGGGTATTGGTTTAGAAATTTTTACGCTTTTTTTTTTTGTAGACTCATTTTTTGTAGACTCATTTTTTGTAGACTCATTTTTTGTAGACTCATTTTTTGTAGACTCATTTTTTGTAGACTCATTTTTTGTAGACTCATTTTTTGTAGACTCATTTTTTGTAGACTCATTTTTTGTAGACTCATTTTTTGTAGACTCATTTTTTGTAGACTCATTTTTTGTAGACTCATTTTTTGTAGACTCATTTTTTGTAGACTCATTTTTTGTAGACTCATTTTTTGTAGACTCATTTTTTGTAGACTCATTTTTTGTAGACTCATTTTTTGTAGACTCATTTTTTGTAGACTCATTTTTTGTAGACTCATTTTTTGTAGACTCATTTTTTGTAGACTCATTTTTTGTAGACTCATTTTTTGTAGACTCATTTTTTGTAGACTCATTTTTTGTAGACTCATTTTTTGTAGACTCATTTTTTGTAGACTCATTTTTTGTAGACTCATTTTTTGTAGACTCATTTTTTGTAGACTCATTTTTTGTAGACTCATTTTTTGTAGACTCATTTTTTGTAGACTCATTTTTTGTAGACTCATTTTTTGTAGACTCATTTTTTGTAGACTCATTTTTTGTAGACTCATTTTTTGTAGACTCATTTTTTGTAGACTCATTTTTTGTAGACTCATTTTTTGTAGACTCATTTTTTGTAGACTCATTTTTTGTAGACTCATTTTTTGTAGACTCATTTTTTGTAGACTCATTTTTTGTAGACTCATTTTTTGTAGACTCATTTTTTGTAGACTCATTTTTTGTAGACTCATTTTTTGTAGACTCATTTTTTGTAGACTCATTTTTTGTAGACTCATTTTTTGTAGACTCATTTTTTGTAGACTCATTTTTTGTAGACTCATTTTTTGTAGACTCATTTTTTGTAGACTCATTTTTTGTAGACTCATTTTTTGTAGCTTGCTTAGCAATGAAACGAAACTGGTATCTTAATTAATTGAAGATGAATAGAAATACTTACTCTATAAATACTTATGAAAAATGTTAAAAGTGTGCAAGCTTATAGAAATTAGAAAGCATATTGTACAGCAAATTTTCTCAGGGATAATAAAGAATATTATTATTATTATTATACATCTCATTAGGTGAAATATGTGCTACACTGAGAGGGATCGAGTTCAAAACCTGAACTAGACAAGGAGTTTTTAAGTTAAGATTTATGTTGTGTTTACTAATAACAACTGGTCAAAAAAGCAAACTAAAATTATATGGCCATATTACAAGGTCCTCAAAGCTCGCAATTACCTTCCTTCAGGCAACAGTACCAGGAAAAAGAAGAGGCATACAGAGAAAACTATGGGAAGACAACATAAAGGAATGGACTGGCCTAACAATAAGGAAGGTTCTCTCCAAGACCAATGTCAGAAAGGATTCACAGATCTTGTGGTGAAGAAGGTCTTTGCGATCCCCTAGAAGATATACATAATTGAATACTTAATGCTATACTCCTAATGAAAATCAGTTCTAGGGTTATAATAATAATAGAACAGGCGTGAAAGTTTTTAGGTTTAAATTTGTCAGATAATTAGATTTCTCTTTGATACGTTTAACTCACACTGACTTGTATATTCTTATTAATTAACTATCTAGTTATTGGGATTTTCTTTTTTTTGTATGGAAACAAAATTTCATTTTCTTTTTATACTGAACTGTCAACTTGTCAAACACAACGCGACCCAACGGCGCAAGTGACAACCCACTTCCTTAGCATTGAGTTTTTCATTCAACAAACATTGATTGGCCAGCACCGTGCTACACATTACAGCTTATCTTACAACTTGATATTGCTCTTTCTTTTAAATACAGACTTTAACACTGTTGTTTCAACTCAGACTTCTTAAAACAATGCTGCATTTGGATGTAAGGGTCGATAACATCACTAATGTAAGTGGAATACATTTCATTAATAATTCAAACAATGTCCATCGTTTTAAATTGCTGTATTTCATTATTATTTTCAGACATTCATTATGCTAATTGTTATGGCATGATTAGGAATTAATTATTTGTTTCGGAAATAGGCAGAGCGAAATATCAGCTGACGGAAACAGACTACTTCCAGGACGCCTTAGAGATAGGTGTTACGTGTTGTTTATTATGTTTATTTGAATTGCAGATCTTGATGCTATAAACTTGTGACATATGTGGGTTCGGAGGTGCCTTGATTATAGTTCAAACACTTTAATAATCAATGAAGTAACAAAGTGCTGATATGTTTTGAGTTTTAATTATTTAAAACTTGAACTTGAAACAATAAATGTATGTACAAAGATATATAAAACAGATACACGATTCAGTGAAAATGATCAATAAAATGAGTAAATATTTACTTTAAAAACTAGCGACTACTAAGTCTAACTTTCTAGCTCTCTCTCTCTCCCGTCTCAAGCTAACACTCCGCCTTTTATATCTTTCCTTAGAATACAGAGCCATGACATCTCAATACCCATCCTTGACTACTTAACCCGTTCATATTTAATTTTCCTTTTAATTGTTTTTGTAATTTAACCTACGTTAATTATATCTCCCTGCTGTAGCATTGAACTAAGTTTTAATCGGCGTCTTTCTGGCATTAAAGCGTGAGTGCGCTGACCTGATTTGAGATAGGTACAATGTCCTCAACAATGAGGTGTCACTAGGGACGTGACAATAGGAAGATTTCTATGAACGTATAGAATTAGTTGACATTCGACGGTTCCCTCCATTGCTATTAAACTTCTTGTTCGACATTCAGTAGCAGCGTCGACTAACTTATATTGATTGTTCGGCCTTTCGCCGGTGTTATTGGATTAAGTTTTTTTTTTTTAATTAGACACCGCGGAAGCGCCTAACATAATACATCTATTCAAGTTCTTTTTTATGTAAATAAAACGTTGCTATTTTCAAACGAAGTGGCATTGTTTCTATCAAGAGAATAAGCCTTTAACTGCAACTATAAAACACCTGATGTATACAAAAGCCCTCCACAGAGAACCATAATTACTCTTTAAAGTTTGGGTTCAAGTGGATGTCAGAAATGAATAATGTAACAAATGAAGTATAAACGTTAATCTCCGAAATTAACTTTTGTCAAAACATGAAAAGAATCATCTTTTAAATGTGTAGAAAATTAATATTGAATGATTTTTGAGTGATTTTTTAAATTTAGTCTTTAAAAAAATGTATTTGAGCATTTCAGTTAATTGGGTATGTTGTACGGGAATTGCAGCTATAAAAATAAAATGAAAGACTTTTTCTAGGTTCCTCATCCCCTTGCTCTTCAAACACACAAACACATAGAAAACATAAAACTCATCTTATGAAATCAGACGTTACTTCAAAAAAGAAAAAGATGATTAGGCCCTACGCGTGTTCTTATGTCAATCTGGTCATGCATGTTAAACTCTCATAGCAATACAAAAGAAGAAGCACTTGTACAAATTTGTCCTAGCAAAAATGAAAGTTCAAATATCCGAATTTCGATAGAATCAAAAAATTTGATTTAAGAAATGTTAAAGTCGTTTGGTTGTAGTGCTGGCCATATATTCGTTAGCCATTAGACACAGAAGAGGGTAAACTTTTGAATCTGCCAACTTAATATTTTTAAAAAAGTGCTAAAATTCTTGGTATATTTTTTAAATAAATGCACAAACCTATAGTTATATATGTTTTTAAATACACAATTACACAACCATAGAACAAGTACAAGAATATAAATATCTAGGTATAACTATCAACAACAAACCAAAATGGAATAAGCACTGTCAAAACATATACAAGAAAATTCACCAGCGACTCTTCTATCTCAGAAAGCTAAGAAAATTTAACATAGACAAAACAATAATGAAACTCTTCTACACAGCAACTATCAGCAGTCTAATCAACTTTGCCATCACCTGCTGGTATGGTAATACTTCACTGGCACAAAGACATAGACTTAATAGACTAATTAAAAAAGCATCGTATATCACTCAATTACAGCTACCATCTATTTTTCAAGAAAGATGCATTTCCAAAACACTCACGATTCTTAAAGACAACCTGCACCCATTAAACCACTGTTACATAAGATCTGAAGGAAGTGGTCGTTCCATTAGGACTAAAACAGAAAGATTTAAAAACTCTTTTATGCCACTATCGGTCAGAGTGTTACAAGATCAGCTGTCGTCATCGAGAAGTACATAGAAGTCCAATTCATAAAGCGCTGGTTGTGAATGTGTATGTGTTTCGTGAGTGAATGTTGTTCGAATTTTTCATCCATATTGTTTTTGTAAAGTAGTTACGCTGAGGTTGTCAGTTGTAGTCAAACTGAATTTCCATTTGATTGGATCAATAAAATTATCTTATCTTATCTTATTAAATCCGGGTGTTTTTAAAATGGCACTTTCTTAGCTTAGGCCTATGTATAATTTATTCACAACATTATTAAACTAGACATACCTGAGAAATTTTATTTGAAATCTCATTGCAAATGTATTACTTTCTTGATGACAATATCTCAAGCATAGCAGTTGATCTTCGTAACAACTATCGGATTTGATTTTTTTTTTTAATAGGCCTACCTCTATTTAGTTGACCATTTGTTTATAAATACGTTATGAGTTGTACCACTGTCATACAGTGAAAGTTTAATGCTTCCTTCATTGTGAGTTTATTTGTGCTACAATTTTGAAAATAATTTTAAATTTAAAAAAATGCGTTTAAATACTTCCTTTAATTTAAATTTATACACCAGATACACCAAAAAAGTTAGCTATTTATAGTTTTTCTAACATGTATGAAAACCTCTATATTACGTCCTACGCGCATCCATGTATCAATCTAGTCGTACATGTTAATTAGTGACTTCAACTCAGTAAGTCATTGGTTTTCTTTGTTGATTCAGAAACCCCATTGAATTAGCCCAAGGTTATTGTATTAGAAATGTGCCTTTATCTTTGTGTCTGAGTATTTATATAGTGCTTTACTTTCCCTCTCCCTCTCTCTCTCTCTTTAGAGTCTTGGACTCTATTGCCATATAAAATGGCTCACTACCGCTTAAATACGCTTCTTAAAAAAAATACACTCGATTAATTGGCTGCGTCTTATACCAGAAGGTGTCAATGGGGATAAGCTCCCATTGTCAATAAAATACTTTCTGAAATAGCCTCTAACAACTTAAGTCTAGCACTTGGTCTGCTCGTGTGGCTTAGATTCTATGCTCTCATCAAAACTGCTCTTACTAGGCGGATACCTGGCGCCTTAAAACCGGGAGCATTTGGCAGACGGAGCTCGTCGGCTTAGTAAAGCAGTTCATTTTGGAGATATCCTTGTGGTACTAAGGGTTCAGGAGAAAACCTTGAGGAAAATCAGGAATGAAGCCCTTTAGGCGTTGTGTGTATCAACAATGATATTCTCTCCGGCAGCTTCTGCAGAATGTAATGAGAAGCGCTACTTCAGATCACATCAGCAAGGCCGAGCGAGGGACCATGACGCATGGGCTACCCATGGCCCCTTAATCTAAGGCCTAGAATGCTTCCCAGAGAGAAACTCTGGTGCGGCTGGAAAATAGCTAAAACAGCACGGAGGCAACAGTTACTGGTTATAATTGCAACTTGATTAGCTGAACTGGGGTGTCTCTGACTGTGGGAGAGATTTTTGCGCCTCACTTATAAACTACATAGATCTAGATCAGAGATAGATAGTATTCATGCCTTAGCAAAATGGTCCCTACTACGAAGAGCTGGAGTCGAAACGACTATTTAATCAGTTTAATGGATAGTTGTGTTACGAAAGGATATCAACGGGAAAAAAAAATATAAGAAGTAATATATACTTTATGTTCAAATAAAATTGGATCGAATCTGAATCAAAATCAGATAATCTAGTTGGAAGGGAACCTTGCTGTCAGTTTCTAAAATGTGCAGACGTCTACCGACACACATTTTTCTTTCCAACTTCCAGAAACCATGAAAAGAATGTAAGTTAATAGTAGGAATTGAAAAAGAGACTTCCAAGACGCACGGAATGCTAAATCAACACTTTAAAAAAAACTAGACAAAGATCGCTCCTAATAACATGAAGACGTCGTTGTCGATGTTTCAGGTTACAAGGCAAAGAGAATAACCGACTGCAAAGAGAATAGCCGACTGCAAAGGAAAAATATATTGTAACAATGATTCCAAATGCCTGACAGCAAACGTGGACAAAGCGCACCCAGCCATGTGTGAATGTAATAGGCTTTTTAAATTAATCTCAATTAACTCATTTTTACAAGTAATATTTAATTGATCAAGGGATGAAATGACCAGGTGATGAAGTAACCTGGGATAAAGTGACCAGAGATGAAATGACCATTTGATAAAGTAACCTGGGATTCTCTAAGATCCTTTAGATTTAGATGTCGTAATTGCCAATCAATGAAATCGATAACGGCGAATGGGAGGGCAAAAAAAAAGTTGTTTAGGCAGAGACAACAAGTTCAAACTCTATCATTGGCATTGAAATATTTGTTCCATTGACTGATTTCATGACCTAGATCCAAGTCTTTACGTGAATGTTTTGTTTTTTTTTCATTTCACAAAAAAAGAAAAAAGAAATGCGGATCTTTTATTCTAAAGTTTATGTAACACGTGAAGAACATAGCCTATATAAAGTTAATTAAGTTACTTAAAAACACGCTCAAAATAATTCATGATATTTAATATTTATTCTAATTTCTAATGGCTGGCATTATTTATGTTAGTAATAACTTTTTGAGACACAAATGAACATAAAGTTAGACTTGATGTGACTAATCCATTCTTACCATTGTATCCATTCAGCAACAGAATGTATTTATTTATATATTTTATAATATATTTAAAGATATGCCCAAAAAAAAGAAATTTTACATCAAAATGTATAAAATTAACATTTTCGTATTAATTGGATTAATTACAGAGTTAGTGGCAAACGCAAGTTTTCAGATGCTCTTTCAAACTGTGGTCTTACAATCCCAGAAAAGTTTAACTCCTAGCTGGCATTGAGGTGTATCTATTAATCTTTCATTTAAACATACTTTTTTTTTGTTTTTCGTAAAAACCTTTTTGTTGGCAGTAGCTACGTCACACAATGAAAGACGCAGCAGTCTTAAGGCATGTCGACCTGTGACATTATTGAGCCTGGGTCTCTTATTCAGCCATCGTGAGCCGACGCATAGATGCATGGTGACATATCCTTTCTTGACACCAGAGAAAGTCACATACTGTACACAAAGAGACCTTGCTGCATACCCTGCTCCGATATCACAGCCACATACGATGTCGTTTCAAAGTATACCACCGCATAATGGCAGGGTGTCTAGTCATGAAATAAACCTAGCATCTAAAGGAGAGATGTCAATACAATTCAAAGACTCCATTTATAATTTTAGTGACAGTACCAATGTTATTTATCCAACCGATGGATATAGTCAATATTGTCAAGAAAAAACACCAAGTAAAGACACTCAAATAAACCAAAACATATTCCCTGGTGAGTACTCTTTAGCAAATTAAATATGTTAATTTTAGTCCTACATTGTAAAGCCTACTATTATGTACTTGAACACATTGTGTGTGTAGCTAAGTGGCAAAACGATTGGATTCTGATTCGACGTTTTAGTAAATGCTGCGATTTTTAAATAAAGATCTAAAGACCTCTTCGGTCGACGCAGCTCAAATCGTTAGATGAAAGTTAAGTTTGTTGATTGTTAACCGTCAGACACCGAAACTGGGTCAGAAACAGATAAGTTTCACTGTCTCTGCACCGCTAACATCTACATCTAAATTAGAAAATGAATTTTGCGTGATTTTATTTTGGAATTTTGTTGTGCTTTATTGAAGATTCTATATTCTGTAAATCTTCAGTCCCTAAGCAAGACGATGGGCAACATAATATCGAGGAGGGTATTTCATCTAAAGACAAGCAACTAACAGCTACATTGAAATGGTGAGTCCATGTAGTAAATAATATAACGATGTTTTTGGCAACTTATATGTAGGTAAACAATAATAGGGGATAAATATTTTTTGTATTTTTTTTACTGATTAGCACATTCTACAACAAGCCAATTTCAAAAATCATATTTTTTTTCACTTTTAAATCTTAATGCACATTTATTAGAAATCACTGCATTGTGCTTTAGGCGAGTAATTGGTTCTTGCAGGTTTAGTGTGTGTGCACGCGTGTGAGTGCGTGTGTGTGTGTGTGTAGACTAAATTTTGAAAAGGAAAATCTTTTTTCCCCAATACTTCTTATTTAGTTTGCTAACTCTTCATGGGTGGACAGGCACGGATCTCTAAAACGGCTCTAAAGATATTCCAAAAAATTTTACAGCATTGTGAAAAAAAATTACCAGCTAATGGGCGACACGGATAAAACTTGCTTGAGCGTTATAATTTTTCAATAATCATCTTAAAATTAAATTTGGGACCTATAGTTTGACCGAAGCTTTAACTACAAATATACCTGATATGAGTACCTCAACCAGGCAAACAGATCAAGACAACGTCGGGTCTGCGTCCAAGCCTGTTGCTGTTGGCCTTAAAGACTTCTGTCTATCTGCCAGTGTCTACGAGAGGAACTCGAAACTTGATTACTGCAACAATGCGTTTGACAAGAACTGTACGTACGTAGCTTTGTAAGAAGACTGTGAATGCCAAGAAATACACCAGCAAGGTCTGGACTTAACAGAAGCTTGTCCAGCTGTCAATATCAGCGCGAGAAGCCCTAGTGATAGTCAAGGAATTACAATAGAAACTGATGCTGAAGTTGATGGACCTTTGCACGTTGAATGTTATCAACCTGCCCCACAGTCGAGTCCTCCAGACTCGGATGAAGGTGATGACGTGTTTGACACCTGGCCTTCAAGTGGACTTGCAGCTCATTCGCAAAGAATAATGCTGAAGCAACTTGTTGGATCAACAGTCTTGATGACTACAGCTATGAAATGCAGTGCCTTCCTATGTGCTAAGTGGCTGCCATCAGCATTGATCGACAAGAAAGGAAGCCAACGACAACATCAACGCAACCAAAGAAACATCAAATGGAGGAGGGGAGAAAGCGACACATGCAGAGTGCAACGTGGATGGCTCCAACAAGATAAAGATACAAGCCCACCACTTCTCCCACTAATAGACCCCCACCAGCACTGATGAAATTCCATAGCCCATCACTTCTCCCACTGATAGACCCCCACATGCACTAATGAAACTCCATAGCCCATGTTGTTAGAAAACAAGCCCACCACTTCTCCCACTGATAGACCCCCACCTGCACTAATGAAACTCCACAGCCCATGTTGTTAGAAAACAAGCCCACCACTTCTCCCACTGATAGACCCCCACCTGCACTAATGAAACTCCACAGCCCATGTTGTTAGAAAACAAGCCCACCACTTCTCCCACTGATAGACCCCCACCAGCACTGATGAAATTCCATAGCCCATGTTGTTAGAAAACAAGCCCACCACTTCTCCCACTGATAGACCCCCACCAGCACTGATGAAATTCCATAGCCCATGTTGTTAGAAAACAAGCCCACCACTTCTCCCACTGATAGACCCCCACATGCACTAATGAAACTCCATAGCCCATGTTGTTAGAAAACAAGCCCACCACTTCTCCCACTGATAGACCCCCACCTGCACTAATGAAACTCCACAGCCCATGTTGTTAGAAAACAAGCCCACCACTTCTCCCACTGATAGACCCCCACCAGCACTGATGAAATTCCATAGCCCATGTTGTTAGAAAACAAGCCCACCACTTCTCCCACTGATAGACCCCCACATGCACTAATGAAACTCCATAGCCCATGTTGTTAGAAAACAAGCCCACCACTTCTCCCACTGATAGACCCCCACCTGCACTAATGAAACTCCACAGCCCATGTTGTTAGAAAACAAGCCCACCACTTCTCCCACTGATAGACCCCCACCAGCACTGATGAAATTCCATAGCCCATGTTGTTAGAAAACAAGCCCACCACTTCTCCCACTGATAGACCCCCACCAGCACTGATGAAATTCCATAGCCCATGTTGTTAGAAAACAAGCCCACCACTTCTCCCACTGATAGACCCCCACATGCACTAATGAAACTCCATAGCCCATGTTGTTAGAAAACAAGCCCACCACTTCTCCCACTGATAGACCCCCACATGCACTAATGAAACTCCACAGCCCATGTTGTTAGAAAACAAGCCCACCACTTCTCCCACTGATAGACCCCCACATGCACTAATGAAACTCCATAGCCCATGTTGTTAGAAAACAAGCCCACCACTTCTCCCACTGATAGACCCCCACCTGCACTGATGAAACTCCATAGCCCATGTTGTTAGAAAACAAGCCCACCACTTTTCCCACTGATAGACCCCCAGCTGCACTAATGAAACTCCATAGCCCATGTTGTTAGAAAACAAGCCCACCACTTCTCCCACTGATAGACCCCCACATGCACTAATGAAACTCCATAGCCCATGTTGTTAGAAAACAAGCCCACCACTTCTCCCACTGATAGACCCCCACCAGCACTGATGAAATTCCATAGCCCATGTTGTTAGAAAACAAGCCCACCACTTCTCCCACTGATAGACCCCCACATGCACTAATGAAACTCCACAGCCCATGTTGTTAGAAAAAAAGCCCACCACTTCTCCCACTGATAGACCCCCACCAGCACTGATGAAACTCCATAGCCCATGTTGTTAGAAAACAAGCCCACCACTTTTCCCACTGATAGACCCCCACCTGCACTAATGAAACTCCATAGCCCATGTTGTTAGAAAACAAGCCCACCACTTCTCCCACTGATAGACCCCCACCAGCACTGATGAAATTCCATAGCCCATGTTGTTAGAAAACAAGCCCACCACTTCTCCCACTGATAGACCCCCACATGCACTAATGAAACTCCACAGCCCATGTTGTTAGAAAAAAAGCCCACCACTTCTCCCACTGATAGACCCCCACCAGCACTGATGAAACTCCATAGCCCATGTTGTTAGAAAACAAGCCCACCACTTTTCCCACTGATAGACCCCCACCTGCACTAATGAAACTCCATAGCCCATGTTGTTAGAAAACAAGCCCACCACTTCTCCCACTGATAGACCCCCACCTGCACTAATGAAACTCCATAGCCCATGTTGTTAGAAAACAAGCCTACCACTTCTCCCACTGATAGACCCCCACCTGCACTAATGAAACTCCATAGCCCATGTTGCTAGAAAGATTATGTCCGGAACCATCAGACCAAAGAAGAAAGCCTTACGAATCAGTTGAAAGTGTAAAGCCAGCGCAGCGTTGTACATGTTCTCTTGTGAAGCCGCTAAAGAATAATCTAAGAGCATTCATGAGAATAGGTTTGATGAAGTATAACAGAGGTTTTAGAAGAACGATAATCAAGTCAGAAGCAAGAAGGACAGAACTAGTTTAAGATGTCAGAACTGTAGTGAGTAACTCTGCGATAGAACTGTACGAATAAAACTGTACGAGAACATCAACCCAACAGGCATCGTACAAACCCAAAGTCAGTTGCTGTTGTTTAAAAGAATTGCTGTACTGTGATGAACCTGTGTATCTCTGAAGAAGCTCTGTAAAAAGATGCTTGGAAATGTAAAACTCAGCCAGTGAAGCACGAACTCGTTAGAATGCTGATGAGTTTTCTCGACAAGAGTGCCCAATGTCGTCATCTGAAGGTCGATGTTTCCATACCAAGATTGACGAAAACATTTGTGAGGACCTGCTGAACAATGAGGATTAGGCCCCCATTCTTCTATGGAAAGAAGATGGACAACGGCCAGATTGAAAGAACATCTCTGAGAAGGGGCAACCACCAAAGCTTCCTACTTGATCTTAGATCGATTTCATCAGTGTCGTGGTGAAGTAGAATCTGTTCGGGACAAACAGATCTAAGAAGGGGGCGGTGTTACAAATGAACAGTGATAGGTAGAGGTCAACGTATGACCCCGGCGAGATGACACAGCAGCGAGTGTTCTCTGGAATCTACGCGTATAAACAAAGACAGGATGTGACGTGTCCTCACGTGTTGTTCCAGGGGACAAACAGATCTAAGAAGGGTGCAGTTACTAATGAACAGTGACAGATAGAGGTCATAACTTGTGACCCTGGCAAGATGACACTGCAGTCGATGTTTTCTGGAATCTACATGTATAAACAAAGACAGGATGTCACGTTTCCTCACGTGTTATTCCAGAAGATACTAGCAGTGTTTGTGCAACTTTGGAGGAGTGATTAGGGACTCTATTTAAGCCAGAGAGTTAATGTGAAAGTCAGTCGTGAGTGAGCCGTTAAGGTCGATACAGACGATGTAAGACGTGTGCGGCTCTAGTGGAAGAGAAATGTGTACGACTCGATGCAAGTTAACTAGGGTAGAGTTAACTGGAGTGGACTACTGTCGTTAAAGTCTATACAGCGAACTACAGTGGACTTGAGACGTTACAGTCGATACAGTTGATGTAAGACGTGTGCGGCTCTGATTCGGTAGACTTGAGTACGACTTGGTTCAGCTTTGGGTGACCTGGAGCGACACTGGGAAGTTTGTCGTTGGTCTGTTCTGTGTGTGAGCAGGTCAGGCAGGCGCGAGTGGGAGATACCTATTCTTACTGCTCAACATTAAAATTTACCAACAGTAGGCAGATGTTAGCGCTACTGGGTGGGCTCAATCTGTGCACCTCGGTATGGTTACCAAGGGGCTAGAGTCGATTAAGTAACCAGACATACTAGCTATACTAACCTAAACTAAATGAAAGCAAGATAACGAAACTTTAGTTTAGGATAAATAAACAAAACGAAACTTTATTTACATATGCAAAAATAAATCAATAATAAAATATAATATATACACTAACTTGACTAACCACCACTACTGAACCCATCAACTAACTAAAACCTCTAAATCTAGACCACTACAAACACTAACAAACTAACCAAACCAACTATCTAACTAAATCATTAAAACTACTACACTAGTCTAGACCTAGATCTCCACAAACAAACTACAATAAACTAGTCTAGATCTACAATATTCTACTACTACAACCAACTCATAACTAAAACTAAAACAAGAACACCTTAGTCTTAGTACCTTAATATTAGCATTCACTAAGAACAGAAACAGACTATAACTAACTAAGTTTACTAAGCCACTAAGGCTACAATACAAAAACAAAATAACACCCAGATTCTAGATCTACAGCAAGAGGCTACAGCAGAGTAATAGCAGTTATAATCAGCAGTTGAAAAAACAGCAGTGTAATTGCAGCAGTAATAGTAGCCTGCAATACATAAAATCATATATTCTATTAGATCTAGAAAATTCAAAGCAGGACTGATGGACGCCGCCATCTTTAAATTAACATGCTCAAAACATAAACTGCCAACTAGAAAATAAGCTAAATTAAAATAGATCTAGTAAAAGAAAATATAAAATAATTACACGACAGACCACAAAGATCTTCGGCTGTCACACAGACATACTATACTGACCACTGGTCAACTGTACACTGAACTGTTTTAAGACAGCATGTAGTACATCACTTTTATACTATCCCGCACTAACCTATATAAATATGCTGAAGTACAATTATAAAATCTGACACTAACCTATAAAAATATAAAAATAGATCTAACCTATACAACAAAAATACATAAAACTAGCACAGGGAGCGCAAGCTCACATGTGGAATACAGCTCGATGCAAGTTGAGAAGAGATGAATTGCAACGAAGTGAAGAGATGAATTGCAACGAAGTATAACTAACTGTAAACTGACAGATATTGTACAGTCTTCTACGCTATATGTTACAGTAACAAATTGTTAGAGTTAATAGTCATTAAAGTTATATGAAACTGAAAGCTGAGTCGTCAAGTTCTTTGCAGTGTTTTTATTTGTGTGCCTACTAATACATTTAGCCAGAAGATTCAGAAATACGTAACAATACTCTGAATAGATTTATACAAGAATTTTTAGGGGGGAGGGGGGGAGAGAAATAGGGTCAAGTTAATAAATGCTTAATAAATGCTCCTTTTTTTATTTGTATTTTATTAGTTCTCAAGAGCAAAGTAATCGCTCTTACAAAAAGTCATCCGATGCATAAAGGATGAATTGTCAATTTAAAAAAAAAATTGTAATAACTTGTTTTAACTATGTAGTAAAGACGAAAAAAACACTTTCTATAAATAATTTAGATTTACTGAACACTCAAGAGCTACTGTTTATGTGGAATAATTACTAAAGTTCTTGATCGAGAACTGAATTGCCTAAGTGTTGAGGGTGCTTGTGTGTTGGGTGAACTTTGTGTAAAGGGAAGGGAGACTAAGGAGGATGCAAAGAATTGATAGTTTATACTTTATGGGCTATAACTAACTGAGTGTGTATAAAGGACGGGTATAGACAAGGGCTGGATCTTGATTTAGACCTGACGAGCCAAAGAAATCTAAGTATATGTTGAAAGGTTTTAAGAAAGGAGTTACCCTGTCGAACAGATCTATTGATTAAAAAAAAGCAAAAGTATTTTATCTTACACAGCGTTAAATTGTAATTGACGATTCAAATGTGTCTATCTAAATCTCAGGCAATTCTTTCGGAAGGAGATTAAGTAATAATATTTAATTTTTGACGAATACAACAGATGGTAGTGTAAGGGAGAAGCAAAGCTATATGACGGGGCGTCCTTTTTGGAATGTGACTTGCCCATGGATGAAGCAAAGGAATGTTTTAACCTTCACGGCTACTACTGATGCGTCCAACAATAAAGAGTATCAACCTATTCAAAGGCTTGAGTGACCTATTCTACAATAAGTATAGCTAAAAATGTCCTTTTTGTGTGTGTGTGTGAGCTGGCGCTCCTAGATCTAATTTTTGACCTAATTTTATTTAATTTATATTATTTACATAGGCCAGGGCTATGATGTTTGTAATTTAGTGTCCTTTTTAATTTTTATAGTTCAGTGCTGAGTATTTTGTAGTTTCCGCTATTTATAACCTTCTGCTAGTTTTAGTCTTTTTCTGTTATTTGTGTTTTACGCGTAGAGGAAAAGTAGTTTTTAAAATAGTTAACTAGCCTTAGAGCTGTGGATGTTATTTCCTATTTTTTGTCCCTGGTTAGTTCTGCTTATTTCTGTCTTTGGCATTAGTGTTGGATTAGTTGTTATTTTTTTTATATCAGTTTATGTGCAGGTCTGTAAACGGTCTAGAGCCCCCATATGAGTTTAGAATAGAAATAACTTTTTTATCTTCCTTTTTGTGTTTTTGTAGATTTATATTTTAAGATTCTCTTTTTAATGCTGTTTAATTTGGTATATAATGTTGTGTAGTCCGTGTCTTTAGTAATTTGCTAGATTTTATTGTTGTGTAAGGTTAGGTACAAATTAGGGAAATAGGTAGTCCAGTTTAGTTTTCGGTAATTAGCGTGACGTCATGCTTTCCGATACGTTCGCGCTGACCAGTTATAGCTAGCTCCGGGACCACGTTGAGCTCTCTTTTGTCTTGACCAGTGGTCAGTGCTGACAGTGGTGCCTGTGTAGAGTTATTTTTGTGTAGTGTAATTTCAGCTGGGACCGCCTGCTATAATTCCTGCCTCGCTGCCTAACTGTCTTCCGCAGTTATTACCGTCTAACTGTCGGCCACAGTTATTACTGTCAAACTGTCTGTCTAACTGCCTTTATTGCTGCCGCAAATAGCTGTCAAACTGTTGTATAGTTCTGCCCTGTTGATCTAGTAGTTGTGAGATTTAGATTAGAAAATGTCAGTTACAGTGGTTATTGTTTTGTAGGTTATTTTAGTGGTTTATTGTCTTGTAGGGTATCTTGGTGGATTATGGTGAATCGGGGTAACTAGTGGTTTTATTTGGGTTTGGTTTGTTGGATAGTGATTGTAGTTGTAATAGTATAGATTAAGTAGAGTTGATTAGTTGTTTAGTTTTTGTTCATCTAGTTGTTTTGGTCTAGTTGTTTACGATTGATTTGTTTTTTTCTCGTATAAATAAAGTGTATATAAGTTCCTTTTAGAATTTCAGTTTGTTATTTTATCTTTAGTTAGTTAGCTAGTTTAGTTTAGCTTAGTTTAATTGTGCTGTCTGGTTGCTTAGGCTACTATAGCCTCTTGGTCACCATACCGAGGTGCACAGATTGGGCCCACCCAGTAGAACTACCACTGTCTACTGTTTTTAAAAATGAACAAATGTTGAGCAGCAGCAGATAACACCAAGAAAGGCCTCACTCAGTAGCGCCACCCTGTATGGGGGCTCTATACCGTTTACAGACCTGCACATAAACTGATATAAAAAATAACAACTAATCCAACACTAATGCCAAAGACAGAAATAAGCAGAACTAACCAGGGACAAAAAATAGGAAAGAACCTCCACAGTTCTAAGGCTAGTTAACTATTTTTAAAACTACTTTTCCTCTACGCGTAAAATACAAATAACAGAAAAATACTAAAACTAGCAGAAAGTTATAAATAGCGGAAACTACAAAATACTCAGCACTGAACTATAAAAATTAAAAAGGACAAACATCATAGCCCTGGCCTATATAAATAATATAAATTGAATAAAATTAGGTCAAAAATTAGATCTAGGAGCGCCAGCTCACATGTACATTGGACAAGATTTAGTGACCTTGGTACACCCATTGTTAAGTTTTTTCTAAGATAAAAATCTGTTATTTTTAATAAGTTTTTAAAATAAAATTGTTGGACATGAGAAGCGTATACCTCTTTCTTACAAGTTTATGTTTGTATCACTCTGTGGTGTATGTCATTCTAGAATGTTTGTATCACTCTGTGGTGTCTCATTTTAAAATGGTTGTATCACTCTGTGGTTTATGTCATTCTAGAATATTTGTATCACTCTGTGGTGTATGTTATTTTAAATGCTTGTATCAATCCTTGGTGTCTGCGATTCTAAAATGTGTATATACTAACTTGAGACGTCCCTCTCCAATGTTATGTTGGTGTCCAATGTTGTCAACACTTTGCAATGTATGCTCTGCTCAAGGCTCAGTGAGAACTATGAACTGGCAGAGGGTGTTTGTTTACCGCGTTGTGTTCTCTACATTCACTACCTAGACTTTTGTAAGAAACAAGACTTTAAACCTGCAGGGGCAGCAACTTTCGGAAAGGTAATTACATCTCTATTCCATAGCTTTAGTCTTTAACCTAATTTCTGTACTTTTCGTTCAAAATGCACATTTATATAGTTCACTAACAAAAATGTTCACTGATAGAAAGAGATAAAAAGGAAACTTATTGAAAGCAGAGCTCTTGTCATGTCACGTCTTAACAGAAGTTTTTCTCATCCGCAGTTAATTCGCCAGAAGTTTAAGTCTATAACAAACAGAAGATTGGGGACACGAGGACAGTCGAAGTAATCAAGTTTTTTTTTAATTGAACAATCCAATTTTAAAATGAGCACGTCTCTATCGTGTTACAAATGTACCACGTCTGTTCGTTTATACCTACGTGTCACATATATGTATATGTATGTATCAAATATTTAAAAATATCTCTATTTTCATTCAGGTATCATTATTATGGTATCGGTATCCTAGAGTCTTCTGTCTATTATCAGTCTGTATATACAGGTAAAGGTTTAACAAGGTAAGTACATCACAATATAGTTATTTCTTATAGGCTAAGACAAACACTGACAAACACTAGCAACACCTTAACTTCTCTTACATTGAAGTATTTACAATACAGTACACTGACTTCTTTCACGTGTTAGTTATGTCCAACTGACGTTCTTAACACGATAGCAAGATCATGCTAATTTGATTAGCTTCCTTTATAACAATGTCAAGATGATGTTACTAGCTTACTAGCTTCCTTTATAACAATGTCAAGATGATGTTACTAGCTTACTAACTTCCATTACAGCAATGTCAAGATGATGTTACTAGCTTCACTTATAACAATGTGTTATTACCTTACAACAATGTCAAGATGATGTTATTATTTTGCTGTGAATGGTGTGATTATTGTATATTCATGTGTAACAATTATATTTGCACACTCTAAACTCTTCTAGCTTTCATGTTCAATGTAGCACCATATATTTCACGACCTGCATCTTAAGTTATCCACCTGACACAAACCTCTGCATATCTTATCTTATATAATACAGACGTTACTTCAAAAAAAAGAAGATGATTAGGTCCTACGCGTAATGCATTTAGTCATGCATATTAACCAAAGCTCAGGCAACCGATTCCATGCTCTTATAGCACTAGGGAAGAAGGAGCATTTGTACAAATTTGTCCTAGCATATGGAACGAGAAATGTGCCTTTATCTTTGTGTCTTTCTGAGAATTTTATTAGATTTTGTTTTTGTATTTGAAGATTATGGTTCAGTGTTTTATGTTTAATTGCTACTTTAGTTTTGAGTCTTCTGTCCAGAAGGCTTTCTAAATTGAATGATTTTACTAAAGGTTTTACTCTAGTAAAATGTGAATAATCGTTTGTTATGAATCTCACTGCTTTTTTATGTCTGTTCCAGTTTCTTAATGTTTTCTTGAGTTGAGGGGTCCCAAACAGAGGATGCATATTCTATTATTGGCCAAACCAAGGTTAAATAACATTTTATTTTTGTGTTATTATTTGATTCAACAATCGATTGTAAATCATACCTGACCTCAAATGCGAGCCTGTGATCATAAGTAGTCTTAAACTCTTTTTGGCACCATTCTATTTGACTTTGGTAGTTTCCAGTTACTAATTACCATTGGGATGTAAAAGTAGCAGTGGCCACTTATTTATTAATCAACGTATGCCAGCTCCGACCCATGTATTTTTATTGATATTGAAATCTTTATTTAATTTTGCAATCAAATTTCTATTCTAATTGTTTTCCATATTATTACACAGGTTTTCAAGTATTAAGATTAAAACTGAGGTAATATAATTTTCATAGTACCGGTAACTCTAATGATGCTTAATTATATTTTGTCATTTTTTGAGCTGCTAAAATAAGTATAAAGTTTAAAAGTAAAATTTGAAATCTCACTTAAATTATCATATTGGCTGTAATCTGTAACATACGAATGCTAATTATCGTCATTAATTTACTGAGTTGTGTAAAATTATAACTGACACATATGTTTTACCTGACCTGATACTGTTTTAATGATTTAGAACTCCAATAGAAAATATTCGCTCAGTTCAAAGACTGGAACATTATTGCCTGAATTTCCTAATGCTCACAAGTTCAAATTACCAAGTAGTGACATCACTGAAAAGGTAACACAGACATCTATAACCTTTTATTTTCGTTATTTTAATAAATCATAAAGTTACAATCAGCAGGGAAAAAAAGACTTCATGAGATCTCTGAGTATACTTAAACTTTTAATCCAACTTTTCTTTAAAAGCGACATTTTTTTCCCAATATTCTTGTATGCCTTGCAAAATAAAAGCGGTTGAAAAGAGCAGTAATGTTGCTTAAACTCGGCCAGTTTACCCAATCCTATTTTGCCTGCTCAACAAGCTTGAGAAGGTCAGCTAAATATCTTGCAATTCAAACTTCATTGCGTTTAGCAATCTTATTCTTATTCTTACAATAGATAATTCTTATTTTTTGCTTTTAATGGCAAGCATTATTCTAGCGGTAAATATAGATTTAGATTAGTGATGCCCACCATAATTCTACCTGCGGGCCATTTTAATTTCCAACAGTCGTGTCGCGGGCCACATGAACGAAAAGGTACAAAAATAAAATGAAATCGACCTTAAACTATTTGATTAGAAACTGACATTGATTAATGAGACATTGGAAGTTAATCTTTTTTTTACGCGTCGGAAATTGTCTTCATTTCTCTACTTAAACTGTGAGCAACATTATAACTAGCTTTACCACCGACTCATTTTCTTGCATCTTTTTGGTAAAAATTCTCATCAATCCTCCAATCTCTAAGCGTACTTTTTCAATCTTTTATTTGCGGCTTAAACCAAGAATGCCATCAGATGGGTTTCATAATGCCGTTATTTATGTTTTGTTTTTAAACAGCCACACTCTCTTAACAACTTAAATATGTTGGCTTATTATCATGTTCCACAAACAAGTAGAGATCCGTTCATTTTCCAGGTAAATTCTACATTCAGAGCCCCATTTCAAAAACACACAAATGTTAAAGATTTTTTTTTACAAAGGAGGGATTTTCTACACTTTCTGCTGACTTTTCGGCGGGCCCGATAGAATCACGTTGCGTGCCGGATGTGGCCCGCGGGTCGTATTTTGGGCATCACTGATCTAGATGATATGGTACCAAAAGCCTCCTCAAGTCCTCTTTTCTTGTATGATTTCAACTTCGCATTTATCTATGGAATAAATATAATTTTAAAAAAATATGACTATTAATTTAGAAATTGTGCCGAACAAATGTGCCCCCTCTTCTTCATTTGACATTTAATAAATAAAAAGCGATTCATCTTGATATCTAATTGAAACTTTATTTGTGTAAACTTTACATTAGAGCTTATGTTTAGGTCTACTATACGTTAATGTCTTTTACTATTCACTACTGTTTAAACTGATTTTTGTTACTGCAGATGAACACTTTACTAATTATGTATAGAACACATTCACAGAGAATTCTGGATAGCGTCATAACAGCGAATTTTGAAGAGGTAAGAACCTTTCTCTCAGCTTTTGTGATCACATTTATATTAAGCATTTAAGTCAATGTTCTCTCCCTTGCAATATTCCTCTAGTTACTTAGTCAAAGTTAAATTCAATAATTCTTAGTAAATAAATAGCGAAATCAAATTCTTAAAACCTTTCAAAATCCTAGGGGGGGGGGGGGGGGCGCTAACAATTTTATACTCTCTCTCTCTCTCTCTCTCTCTTTTACAAAAGCTTCTGCACCTGTATCCGCAGATCAACAATCTTCGATTATAGACTTAAAAATGACAAACCCATGATTGGGCCATGATTCAGATTGTCTGGTTAAAAAGATACTGGAAGACATGATTATTTAACATGATTAGCCTGCTTAGAACAATAAAATTGAATAGCAACTTGGAACCAGCTAGATCTAGAATCTAAATCTAGCATGGGTGTAGCCAGGACCCCCCACCCAAAATAAATTCGGGAGAGGGGGTCGGAATTTAGTGACTGATTTTTGCTTTGATTTTGTTTATTTTAGGAGACATTTAATACTAAACCATCACTTGCCCCAGCGTAGCTACGGGGTTTTAAGTTTAAAACCCCCTACCATGGGGTATTGCAGTTAAATCCCCCTCTTCTCTGAAAAAATAACAAATAAAAATTAATGTAAATGACAATTCCCAAATTCCAGGAGCATAGATAAGAGGGGCTTGAGGGGTTTTGATTTTAAACCCCCCTCCGAAATTTAGGAAAAAAAAAACACTTCAATATAAGACTATCCATACATCAACCATCAGATTCTATGAGTGTAGCCAAGATGGGTTTAACCCCTCCCCTCCAGCGGAGTTAGCAGCTAAAAATCACCTAAGCAAATTACGCACTCAAAATGCTAATGGCGTAGCCAAAGGGGTTTTGAGTTTAAACCCACGTTCAGCGGGGTTTGAAGCTAAAAGATACATCTTCAATATAAAAAAAAGCAATTACGCACTCAAAATGCTATTAGCCTAGTCAAAGGGGTTTAGAGTTCAAACCCCCCTCCAGCGCGGTTTGAAGCTAAAAAATATCTCTTCAATATAAAAAAAAGTATTACACACTCAAAATGCTATGAGCGTAGCCAAAGGGGTTTTGAGTTCAAACCCCCTTTCAGCAGGGTTTTATTTTAAAAAATACTTCTATAATATAAAAAAAGCAAATTACACACTCAAAATTCTATGAGCCTAGCCGATCCAAAAGAGGGGTGAGTTAAATCTCCCCTCCTCCAGAGGGCTTTTTTTTAAATTTAAAATCCCTCCAGATGGTTTTGAGTTTAAAATCCCCCTACAGTGAGTTTTGAGGTTGAAAACCTGTCTCTTCAATATTATTTCTAAAGCAAACTAAATTCACCAAATTCTATGCGCGCAGCTAAGGGTGGTTTTGAATTTGTTAAATTTGTTTTTTAGTTTACCCCCCTCCGATGATTTTAACGATAAAACATCCCTTTTCGATATAAAATCAAAAGCAAACTACAGTCACCTAATTCCAAGAGCGTAGCCAAGAGAAGTTACAAATTTCTACAAGTGTTTAGGCTCCATTAATAAAATTCAGTGAATAGCCATCTGCCGAAATTGAAAAAGTGTGGCTCAACAAAGATGACTAAGACGGATTTTAGGAGTCATTATAGAGATCGAGACTCAATCAAGGAAATCCTTTGCCGAATTGGGAGTCGACCCCTTAGTAAGGTTGTGACAGAGCGTCGCATGAGGTTTGCGGGAAATGTTCTCCGACAAAATAAATTACGCATAATAAAAGTTGCGATGACATGGTGGCCATTACGAGAAAATGCAAACAGGGGCATCCTAGTATAACTTTGCGCCACACTTTCATGGAGGACCTCAGAGCAGGTGGGAAAAGGGTTTAGATATTGCCAGTGACTGATTTTTGTGGAAGCAACTTGCCGCCCAATGCGCTGAATGGCGCCTGAGGATCTAAGTAAGTAAGAATGGCAGATTAGGTTTTTGAAATAAAACATTTTAATAGCAGCATAATGCACTGTAGATACCTCAGAATATGCATTTTGTTGGCTTTCAATACCGGAAATAATGTTTGACGGAGGGACTCCGCCCCTAATCCCGCTGGAGAAGCTCACAGCGCTCCCAAGACCAGATTTCCCTCGACCTCCTGACGATTTACCAGGAGCTCCTGGAAATCTCCCGAAATTGCAAAATATACTAAAAAGTCCAAAAAATATACGGAAATATATAGACAAAAGTTGTCATTTCGGGGTGTCACTCAATATGGAAAACACCAATCCGACGCGCGATAAATAAAAACGGCATTATGCATAAGCCGTAATTGTGTAGTCTGGTGAAAGAAGCTTCTCTCGCCGCAAACTAATGAAGAAATACTTGAGGTCAACAATTCTCAAAGATAGATTGAAACATTTAGTAATTCATGCTTTTGAGCGTGATCTATGTAGGAAACAGAATTATTATGATATACTGTATGACTTTGCTCGTAAAGGCTCGTAAAGTAATTCTGTATGTGAGCAGGTCAGGGTAGGCGCTACCTGAGTGAGGCCTCCTTTTTTTGTGTTACTTGCTGCTCAACATTTGTTCATTTTACAGTAGGCAGATGGTAGCTCTACTGGGTGGGCCCAATCTGTGCACCTCGGTATGGTGACCAAGGGGCTATAGTAGCCTAAGCAACCAGACAGCACAAGCAAACTAAACTAAACTAAACTAGCTAACTAAAAAACAAACTAAGATTAAAATGAACTTATATACACTTTATTTACACGAGGAAAAAACAAATCAATAAAAATATACGTGCAAAAGAAAATATACGTAAACAAATAGATAAACAAAAAAACTAAACGACTAATCAACTCTACTTAATTTATACTATTACAACTACAATCACTATCCAACAAACCAAACCCAAATAAAACCACTAGTTAACCCGATTCACCAAAATCCACCAAGACACCTTACAAGACAATAAACCACTAAAATAACCTACAAAACAATAAACTATTGTAACTGAGAACTACAGCAGACAGCTATGCAATAATACAGTAAGGGAGTAATACAGTAATAACTGTGGCAGACAGCAATGCAGTAGCAGCTATGCAGTAACAATACAGCAGTTTGGCAGGAATTATAGCCTGCAATTACAAAATAAACAAACATAAAACAATATTTACAAAATAAAATAAGAATGTACTATAACGCTATATTAGACTGGACTGGTCTAGGTCTAGTCTAGTGCATACTCACAATACAAGCATGAGGTAATTTCAATTACCTACATGTAGCTAATAAAAGCAATACATGAATTACTAAAGTCTCAGCCACAACCAACACAGGTCAGGCTAGACTACAATGCACAAGCTAGATCTAAATGATACTATTAACACTAAACAAGCCGCCATGACAGCGATGCTTAGGCCGCAGCCATCTTTTACATAAAAAAATAGGACAAGATGACAACTTCAATAGAGGGGATATCCTAACGATAAAAATATTTAAGAAACATAAAATAATAAAATATTTACACATAGACATAGTATAGAAAAGCAAAAGCACTAAGGTGGGGCAATTGGGTGACACTACCCAAGTCTACAGAGCTTCCGGCTCCATCAGAGGCAATCATGGCTAATTAACTAGCCAGTGATGCCACTACACTAATCAGTCTGCATCTAGACTATAGCAATAGATGCAGAAACAATCAATACTAATACAATAAAAGAAAGCAAAAATAAAAACAATTCACAACTTACAGGCAGTCCCAGCCGAAATAGCACTACACAAAACTAACTCTACACAAACACCACTGTCCGCACTGACCACTGGTCGAGACAAAAAAGAATTCAACGTGGTCCCGGAGCCAGCTATAACTGGTCAGCGCGAACGTATCGGAGAGCATGACGTCACACTAATTATTTAAAACTAAACTGGACTACCTATTTCCCTAATTTGTACCTAGCCTTACACAACAATAAAATCTAGCAAATTACTAAAGACACGGACTACACAACATTATATACCAAATTAAACAGCATTAAAAAGAGAATCTTAAAATTTAAATCCTATAAAAATACAAAAAGAAGATAAAAAGTTATTTCTATTCTAAACTCATATGGGGGCTCTATACCGTTTACAGACATGCACATAAACTGATATAAAAAAATAACAACTATTCCAACACTAATGCCAAAGACAAAAATAAGCAGAACTAACCTGGGACAAAAAATAGAAAATAATATCCTCAGCTCCAAGGCTAGTTAACTATTTTAAAAACTACTTTTCCTCTACGGGTAAAACACAAATAACAGAAAAAGACTAAAACTAGCAGAAAGTTATAAATAGCGGAAACTACAAAATAATCAGCACTGAACTATAAAAATAAAAAAGGACACTAAATAACAAACATCATAGCCCTGGCCTATGTAAATAATATAAATTAAATTAGATCTAGGAGCGCAAGCTCACATTCACCCCCGCCAAAACTTTTGCGTCCCCGCAAAACTAAAATACACAAAATGCAAAACATAAAACATAGATACTGTAGGTATAAAAAAATAGAAATGAATTCATTCAAAAGAACAGAGAACTATAACCATAGCTCTCAGTTCTAAAAATACATTAGCACTAATAAAAGGCTTCACAAGTGGCAAAGCTTACAACTGAAAACAATCAGTTATAAAATGAAACTGAACATACATTCAATAAAAATACAGGTAATACAAAACATAATGCATGACATCTTTAAAAAAAATGGGACGTTAAAAAAAATAATAAAATGAAAACTACATGGTTAGAGCAAATGACGCCCTAGCCAAACATGATACGCTTAGTCACACAGACCAACAGGAACTCTATGAGGCTTAACTCAGTCCCTTAGCCACACAGGCTAAAACAAAGTCACACAGACTTATACTAAGCCACCAAGGCTTTAAACAGGTCCATAGTCACACAGACTTATGGTCAGCCACTAAAGGCTTTACTAGGGTCACACAGACCAGAACATCTCACAAATAAAACACCACATAGCTGACATGTTCAGCCAGATGGCAAAACATAAAAAATAGTAACATACAAAGTGACATAACACTAACCTGAGGTTAATGTGTTATAACTCAAACACAGGGCATCTAACATAGTGGTGGTAAGACATAGAAAATAAAATTTACAAGGACCACAGTCAGACAAATCAGCTTAACATGACATTAATGAGTACCTTAAGTACTTCAAAAAAAAAGTCAAACTACTTATTAAATACCTCTAAAAACATTACATGCCTTCCAAAGGCAACTACAAAAACCATACATGCCTTCCAAAGGCAACAACAGAATACTGCAATATACCATTATCTTCAACTTAGTCATGGCCTCCAAGGCAAAATAATATTATCGAGTACCTTGACGGCAACATCGAACATTAACAAGACTAGAAAAAGGTACATCAGCATACCACAATCAAGCACAATATTGGCTTTTGAGAGCCCAATAAAGACTTTAAAAAAACTTAAATACCTTACTCATCTCTACTAGGTTGCAATACAGGCAACACAACTAGTAAAGCATACATGGAACATACTCAAAATAAAAAAATAAAAAAAATCATTATTCAAAATACATAAAAGCATAAATACAAATTGAAAATAATATGCATAAATACATTAAAACAATTCAAAGTATAAAAGGAGCCACACAATGAACAGTGTGGTAAGAACATATAAAAAAACTTTTAATAAAAGGAAAAAGACACCACAGATTTGTTCTGCTCTTGACGACTTCTACATCTCTGGCCGGTCCACCACCGCTGTCCAGTAGAGATGACCAGCGGCTGACATAGGGCACCCAGTAAGTGAGGAGTGAAATCCATGTGGTTTACAGTCTGTCTTCAGCATAATGGCGTGGAAGACCTTCTTTAATGGTATCTTCAAGATGTGAGGGCTATCAGACCATGCGTTGCAACTGGACGGACAGTCATCCTAAATGGAAGGACAAACTGGCCCAGTTGTTAATAACACAGAGGTGGTGGTGGGGCACCTCTGTCAAGCCAGTACATGGGTGTTTATATGCTTGCATCAGAGTTGCACCAGTCATGGCAGTAATATTTGAAACCAATCACACCAGCAATAGTCAAGTTTGGCGACAACCCATCAATCAAGACTTGAACTGCCATCTCCCCATCCGTTATCAACTGGGGCTGACATCTCTCCGCAGGCATGGGAGAGCTGTAGACTTGTCTCCTCTCTGATCACTCTTCCGAGGCACCTCAACTTCAGCCTGGGACCGCTGCATCCTTCCTGCCGCTGCTGCCATTCTGCCGACCTAACCTAACCTAGCAACCCTAACACTAACCCATAACAACAAATACTAAGTACCTCCGCACTACAACAACTTCCTAGAACTACATCCTACTAAAACTCACTAAACCTCACACTTCAACGACAAAAAAAACCACATAACTGACCATAGGGAAACCACATAAAACAAAACTCAAACAACAACCTAAACTATCCATATCCTAACAACTTCCTATCAACCTACAACAAAATAAACTCTCTAACACTGCTTCCTACCGATGCCAAAAACCTAAAACCAATACCAACCTATGCAATCCTTACAATGCGCTAACGAAGCCTATCCAAAGCCTAAAAGAAACCTAACAACAACCTAAAGCAACCTAACAAAAGCCTAACCCCTAAAAAAATAATGTGCGTCTGATCACTTAAGCACAGATCCCACTTCTGACACCAGAAAAATGTGAGCAGGTCAGGGTAGGCGCTACCTGAGTGAGGCCTCCTTTTTTTGTGTTACTTGCTGCTCAACATTTGTTCATTTTACAGTAGGCAGATGGTAGCTCTACTGGGTGGGCCCAATCTGTGCACCTCGGTATGGTGACCAAGGGGCTATAGTAGCCTAAGCAACCAGACAGCACAAGCAAACTAAACTAAACTAAACTAGCTAACTAAAAAACAAACTAAGATTAAAATGAACTTATATACACTTTATTTACACGAGGAAAAAACAAATCAATAAAAATATACGTGCAAAAGAAAATATACGTAAACAAATAGATAAACAAAAAAACTAAACGACTAATCAACTCTACTTAATTTATACTATTACAACTACAATCACTATCCAACAAACCAAACCCAAATAAAACCACTAGTTAACCCGATTCACCAAAATCCACCAAGACACCTTACAAGACAATAAACCACTAAAATAACCTACAAAACAATAAACTATTGTAACTGAGAACTACAGCAGACAGCTATGCAATAATACAGTAAGGGAGTAATACAGTAATAACTGTGGCAGACAGCAATGCAGTAGCAGCTATGCAGTAACAATACAGCAGTTTGGCAGGAATTATAGCCTGCAATTACAAAATAAACAAACATAAAACAATATTTACAAAATAAAATAAGAATGTACTATAACGCTATATTAGACTGGACTGGTCTAGGTCTAGTCTAGTGCATACTCACAATACAAGCATGAGGTAATTTCAATTACCTACATGTAGCTAATAAAAGCAATACATGAATTACTAAAGTCTCAGCCACAACCAACACAGGTCAGGCTAGACTACAATGCACAAGCTAGATCTAAATGATACTATTAACACTAAACAAGCCGCCATGACAGCGATGCTTAGGCCGCAGCCATCTTTTACATAAAAAAATAGGACAAGATGACAACTTCAATAGAGGGGATATCCTAACGATAAAAATATTTAAGAAACATAAAATAATAAAATATTTACACATAGACATAGTATAGAAAAGCAAAAGCACTAAGGTGGGGCAATTGGGTGACACTACCCAAGTCTACAGAGCTTCCGGCTCCATCAGAGGCAATCATGGCTAATTAACTAGCCAGTGATGCCACTACACTAATCAGTCTGCATCTAGACTATAGCAATAGATGCAGAAACAATCAATACTAATACAATAAAAGAAAGCAAAAATAAAAACAATTCACAACTTACAGGCGGTCCCAGCCGAAATAGCACTACACAAAACTAACTCTACACAAACACCACTGTCCGCACTGACCACTGGTCGAGATAAAAAAAGAATTCAACGTGGTCCCGGAGCCAGCTATAACTGGTCAGCGCGAACGTATCGGAGAGCATGACGTCACACTAATTATTTAAAACTAAACTGGACTACCTATTTCCCTAATTTGTACCTAGCCTTACACAACAATAAAATCTAGCAAATTACTAAAGACACGGACTACACAACATTATATACCAAATTAAACAGCATTAAAAAGAGAATCTTAAAATTTAAATCCTATAAAAATACAAAAAGAAGATAAAAAGTTATTTCTATTCTAAACTCATATGGGGGCTCTATACCGTTTACAGACATGCACATAAACTGATATAAAAAAATAACAACTATTCCAACACTAATGCCAAAGACAAAAATAAGCAGAACTAACCTGGGACAAAAAATAGAAAATAATATCCACAGCTCCAAGGCTAGTTAACTATTTTAAAAACTACTTTTCCTCTACGGGTAAAACACAAATAACAGAAAAAGACTAAAACTAGCAGAAAGTTATAAATAGCGGAAACTACAAAATAATCAGCACTGAACTATAAAAATAAAAAAGGACACTAAATAACAAACATCATAGCCCTGGCCTATGTAAATAATATAAATTAAATTAGATCTAGGAGCGCAAGCTCACATGTACGTAGTAATAAATGAATAAAATGTGTAGACGAATTTATTTTCTAATACAAACTCTTAAATCTCACAAATTATCCGCTTCCCTACCCAAATTTGAACCCCGCGAAATCAGTTTCGCATAGGGCCCCACAATGTTTAAGTCCGGCCCTGCTATTTAGTGACGGGTGATTATACATAGTAGATTACTTGTTCTCTTTCCATGACTTCTTGGTCACAATGGTTAAGTCTGGCGCTGCCATTTAGTGTTTGTAAAATGTTTTAACATGTTTCGGATGTTCCTTCAGAGTTGAAGATAGTTTACTTCTTAGTCCAAACCTCCCGCAGAACGATGAAGGATGGGAGCGGGCAGGGTTTGACAGTCCAGCGCGTAGCCATCCGTAGCGACGTGTGAATACCCATTTGTTCTCCTTCTGCAGAAGTAAGAGAGTGATCTTTCCTTTACGTCTTGCTCGTCCAAACTGTTGAGCGAAGAAGAGAATTATATATATATATATATATATATATATATATATAATTTATATTTTGCTGGGGGGGGGGTGAGAAAAAAAAACAAACCCTTCCCCCCTAAAAAAAATCCTGGCTACGCCCATGAAATCTAGCCTAAATAAATATTATAGACTTTCTATGGTAGTCTATACCCTAAGCAAGAACAAGTTAGATCTTTTTTTTTGTTAGCCTACTTATAACTTGTCCTTGTTGCGGCAGGGAATCAAAGGTAGCTATTTCCTTCATGGCTTGTCATGTCGTAAACCATAACATTATTTTCTGACTATTTGAAAGATGGGTGAAATTTCAATTAGCCTATTTAAGGGAAGGTAAGGTTTCTAGCATAGGAATATTTTTGTAGAAGTCTCATTCTTCCAGACAAGAAAGAATATTTGTCTTTTGGTCTGTGTATTGTATTGGTAATCATTGTACATAATTTATCAGTGCATCTAAGACATCTTATTTTGTTTACAGATACAAAATTTACTTGTACATTTTTGGCAAGGTTTTCCTGAACATCTTCAAAGTCTTCTTTCTTACCCAGTAACATGTCACGTGATTGCAATATGTGATTCCATTCTGTATTCGGTTGGTCTTAATTTCAATACAATTATCTTGCTCCCATAGAATTAACAAGTAAAACGTATTAAAATACTTATAAAAAAAAAACTTATATGAAGCGTAATTGTATCAATTAGCTTGGATCAGTCATGTAAATAAATGTGTAATAGATCTAGACCAACGACAATTAATCTTAATATTTTATTTTAATATTTTACCAATTGTTTTTGTTTAGCGCTATTTCATGTTTTTAGCTTTCTCGATCCTATCACTTATCATTATCTGGACCAGTTGAGAAAAATGGGTGGGGGGGGGGGGGGGGGAGAGAAAGAAAGGGTTATCTGTGTGAGTTTCTACTTTGCATGACGTTAATCCAATCATTTTATAGAATGCTTAATCAAAGTAGGAAATGGAGAATTATTTCATACTTTTCCTGAAAACGTTCTTAGTAACATATGTAATAATATTGTATTATCTCCAAAACTATATGTCATTTTTATCCCCATTCATTTGCATGCTTCGTTTGACATTGTTTTACAAATAAACACTTATCTTTTCAAAGGTCTTAATAGATGTTTTAATACCAAACACAATACAAGACATACCAGAAAAGTACGTATCTTCCTTAATTTTATTGGGTTTTTTTTTTCTTCATAATTATAAAACTCTTAATTAAGGCTAATTATTTATCAAGCCTATAACTGATAATGATATTCTTAGACAACTATTGTAACTTTTTGAATCAGTTCATAGTTTATGGTTATCAATTTAAAAAATTCTTCAAACTTATTAATTTAAGACCAAAAAAATTTTTTGAATGGGTTCCTAATTTCTATACTCCACCAAGAGCTGTTTTGAAAAAAATGGTGCTATCAGAGTTAAGTAACAAAAAAGATGAGTAACTCTTCATCGCCCATTCCATCCTAACAGGCTTATGCTGCCGCTAATGTTATTAATTTTGTATTCATTTATTTGACTCAAGAAAGTTATAGACTGTTTACTTAAGAAAGCTCCCATTAATCAAAATACAGAAATAAAACATGAATGAGATGTAATTAGTTTCAATAATAAATGTGACTTTTCTTATTTTATACTTCAGTTTGTTGATAGACCTTAGAGCATTTTTAAAATGTCTTCGACACTGGCTCCAGAATTCATTTCACATTGACACCCCTGAAGATATTAAGCAAACTAAATATCAAAGTAAGACTTGTTTAACAGTAAGATGAATTAATAAGTTTGTGTGCAAAGAAATTTTGCAGTCTTTTCTATATTTTTTGTAAATACGTTCAGGCGATTCCTTCCGGAATGAAAATTATTACATTCTAGAGACCTAACCGAACGGACGGCAGAGAATGGTTGGAACTATATTCAAAGCGCACCCAACAGTGTCCCAACTAGGCAGCCATCGAAGTCAATGAGATACTCCATCCTACTGATGTACTTTGTCTTCTTGAATGGGAAAACTTAAGTCGCACATTATCAAACTAAACAAAATGCTCGTGCTGAAGAACTTGTTACCAAAAAGGAGTTCTCACAGCCAGATCACAAGTTTAGCATATTCCTCCCAGAGAAAAAAAAACTATTAGTTTTATTCATGGTTAATTAATTACATAGTATCAATATATTAACCAAATAATTAGGAAATCAAGACGTTAGGATAAAAAAATTGTACAACTCAAAAACATAAAACAAAAATGTTACATAACTTTATTTTTATGCTATACTATGCACTGTCTATTTGAACTGCCTCAAGAAAACATGAAGAAAAAAAATAGAACACATCGTAAATAGAGCCATGGGTTGAGATTTGGCAAAAAGGAAGAACTTCTCTATACTGTGGAAAGCTGAGCTGGTTTGGTCATATTGTAAGACATGACTCACAGTGGAGGGAGCACGAAGAAAGGGTCGTTCAAAGAAATGCTAGTTGGATACCATAAAAGAATGGGCCGGCCTCCCTCTTGATATCCTGCTGAGAATAACTGTTGACCAAAAAAAAATTGGAGGGATTTGGTTACACAAACTGTCACAGCACCCTTAGGACGAACGTCAAGAGACAGTTGAATATGATGATGAACATCGTTGGTAAAATCATTCACCTTACTACAGGACTGAAGATTAAAATTAAAAGTAGCAATAATATATAACATAAAATCCTAGCCTACAAATACAAAACACAGTACACACAGTATATATGCTTTTTGACTCAGAGAAGACCACGTTGGCTCAGACTTGTCACCTACATGCCGGAAGAAATCCTATGTACATCCTCTATGCTGAGCTTGCTAGGGAGTCAGCCCCAAAAGACGCCCAAGACTAACCTACTGCAAAGTCAGGCGTAAAGTATGTGGAAGAAAATCACGAAAGACCGGACAGCATGGAGGCAGACTGTGCTTGCTGGTACAAACCTAACCGAGAGTAAGAAATGAAGCAACCTTAGAAAAAAGAATGAAAAAGAAAGCTGCCCTTTCAGATAGCCCTAAAACAGATGCATTCACATGCAGGAACTGTGGCAAATTTCGTAGGTCAATAATTGGCTTGTTCAGTCACACCAGATCCTGCCCGGACTCAGGGGAAAAAAACGAAACCAGTGATTCGAGACAGAAGGAGCCAAATGTATCCCATACGCCATCAAAAATTGTATTGTTTCTTTCCAAAAGCGATTAGAGGATGGAATGAATTGCTTTACTGTCATGAAAGCCTTTGCAGAGTTCTAAAATTAAAATTGACATAAAAAAAAACTATGTTAACACACGCGAATGCTTAAAATGTAGCAATCTTTGTTGTAGCCTACTCAAACTGTAGTAACGTCCATGAAAAGAATCGTTGAGAATAGTTCAGAACTAAGACTGATAGTGCATTATCGTGAACAGAGTCAACAATGGTGTTCCTAACATTTACCTGGAATTACAGGATAGTCATAGAAGGATACTTGTTTTATAAACTCCTTTTTTCATTTTTTCTAATTCTCATCAATTAAGGCTATTACATTGACTCCCTATTAAGGCAGGACACGTATTCCGTATGGGGGACGAACGTATGCCAAAAGCAGTCCTTTTGGTGAGCTGAAAAGAGGTGCCCCACGGAAACATTTTAAAGATCAGCTTATGAGTCAACTTGTTTTAACTGACATAGAAAAGAGCAACTGGCTGCAGGTGGCTTCACAATGAGACATCTGGATATCACTTACAATGGCCGCGGGATACACATTTGAGGCCAAAAGAAAATCCATTGCCGATGACAGATGTGGTCGGCGAAATGACAATTTAAATCGATCACAGGCGGACAATGGTTATGCTTACGCTTAATGTGGAAAAGTATGTAGATCGCTGCTGGACTCATAGACATGCCTTATTATTATTATATATTCCAAAAGTAGCCTAATCTTCATTGAAGATAATTGATTTCGTAAATCAATAAATGTTGGCTCTTTAAAATATATATAGAAGTGTTTATGTTTGTATTTTTAGTTTTGCAACAGTTTCTGCGCAGCATGGCCAGGCAGCTGGCATTTATAAAAATGGCACAGGCAAGTTGTTTTGATTTTCAGTTTGAAATTAGCTTTCTCGAAATCTTACTATTTATTCTAATGTATTTATTCATCAAAGTTTAAGATTATTTTATACAATTAACTACTTAATCAAACACCACTAGTAGGCCTACCATACTCTATGGCCAACCGATGCCCACACGACTCCATAGGCTAGCTATGCCTCAGTCTTGAAAATATAGAGTATTTAGCTAGTTTGGTTACGCACCAGGGACGGACTGGCTATATGGGCAAACGGGCAAATGCCCGGTGGGCCGGTACCAAATGGGCCGGTCTGGTCGCGACCAAAGAAAAAAAAATTTCAATGCAGACAACTTTTTTTAAAAAGTGACAGCAGCAAGACACAAAGGCGCGAACACGTTTTCTTGTTGTTGCTTTTTTATAATTCTTATTATAGTATAAATTTTGTTTGAAATTCAACAAGAATATCAAGAAAAATACACTATACACTGAAAGTATTATCATTTGTAAAACGTTCGACCGTTCTTTCTGCTATGCACGAGCGGCATGGATTGCTTTGATGTCTTCGAGGTAGCGTTGGGCCTAATCATTTTGCTTGTCGGCATGGACCTTTGATGGCACTTCCAATTTTTTTTTTTGCTCCTTCCCTCCCCCGTCTTTTAATGGTTCCAATGAAATTTAACCAAAAAGAGGGATGAGAGAGGTTAAGTTAGAAAACATTGATATAACGCAGCAAAAAAAAAAAAGAGGCGCTACAATTAACTCTTTAACAATACTTAATAGAAATTAACTCTTACACATACACACAGCCGCGAAATTGCAAACCACCCAACTTATTCACAGCTTAATATGGGTATAAAGTTCTACTTTCTGCGATTTGAAAAGAAAAAGTAAGTTGTTGTTTTTTTTTGTTTTTTTTTAATAACATAGATCTAAAAATACTTGACCTAAGGCTTACAAAAACAAAAAATATTTAATTAAAAAAAAAAATCTAGATCTAAATCAATTTTTATACTATTATAATTAATGGCGAACTTATGCTTAGTATAAAGTCATTAATGATGAAAATTATTACAATAATTACAATAATTTATTATACGCTGTCACATCCAATATTTAATGAAAGGAGATTTATATCTATATATCTAATTCTCTTCTTCCCTCAACAGTTTACGTTTAAACGAGAAGAAGAAGTAAAGGAAAGATCCCTCTCTTATTTCTGCGGATATGCCATGAGAAAACAAGAGGGGGGGGGGAGAGAACACGTGGGTATTCACACGTCGCTACGGATTGCTGCGCAATCAAACCCTGCCCGCTCCCACTCCCCTTCGTCTTGCGGGAGGTTTGGACTAAAAAGTAAACTATCTTCAACTCTGAAGGAACATCCGAAACATGTAAAACATTTACAAACATTTTACAAACACTAAATAGCAGGGCCGGACTTAATCATTGTGGGGCCCTTTGCGAAACGGATTTCGCTGGGCCAAGTTTGGGTAGGGAAGCGGATAATTTGTGAGATTTAAGAGTTTGTATTAGAAAATAAATTCGTCTATGTATTTTATTCATTCTTTCCTACGTACAGAATTATTTTACGAGCCTATAGCAAAGCCATAGAGTATATCATAATAATTCTGTTTCCTACATAGATCACGCTCAATAGCAAGAATTACCTAATGTTTCAATCTATCTTTGAGAATTGTTGACCTCAAGTATTTCTTCATTAGTTTGAGGTGCGAGAAGCTTCTTTCACCAGACTACACAATTACGGCTAATGCATAATGCCGTTTTTATTTATCGCGCGTAGGATTGGCGTTTTCCATATTGAATGACACCCTAAAATGAAAATTTTTTTCTATATATTTCCGTATATTTTAAGAACTTTTTAGTATATTTTGCAACTTCGGGAGATTTCCAGGAGCTCCTGGTAAATCGACTGGTATAAAATGGTTTAATTTGAATTAGCGCGGGTCCTATGAAAGTGCGGATCCTTTGAAAGTGGGTGCCCACTGCGGTCGCTTAAGTTGCAGTGGCCTAAGACCGGCCATGCAAAATAGCGGCGTATGCTACGCTACGGTCGACTAGTTTCAAATAATGGGTCATAATTTATTCATATACAAATTGCGTTTTTGAGAATGTACTAGGAGGAAGAAAGAGCTTTTCACATTAATTAAGTAAATGCCTCTCTAACCGTTCTGCTTTCTCTTATCTTTTAATGGAATGGGTTCCCTGAGTCAGCCAGGAAAACCAATGATTTAGCATATTTTAAGTCACAGATCAACATGCATGACTAGATTGACAAATGAAATGCGTAAGACGTAACAATCTTATTTTTTGAAGAAACGTCTGTTATCTATAAGTAATACCAAAAAAGCTTCTAACTCATTAGGCTGCTATTGTATTGTTTATAGTTTTCAGACTACATACATGTATAAATAGAATACATTATGTAATCCTAAGAATGCATACATCAAGTTTTCGATGCGTTATCAAACTTTATATATTTGTAGAGAATTAGGCTTACACCTATTATATAACACATGGGCGTAGCCGGGAGGGGAGGGTCTTCAAACCATCACTTGCCTCAGACCTCATTGTCTAAAAGGGAAACTTTACTTACTGCCCCAGTGCAGCCAACTTAAGCAAACTACAATCACCAAATTTCATCAGCGTAGCTAAAAGGGTTTTTGTGGTTTCCCTTCCCCCTCCAATACAAAAAACTAAAGCATTTTACCATTTTCTACCAGTCGCTGGACTCTATTGAATAGCAGATTTGGTTTTTGATTTTTTTTTATCGAAAGAGTAGCAGGCTAATTGCACTGTAGATATCTCAGAATATGCGTTTTTAAAGCTTAAAATAACGGAAATTATGCTTGGTTCAGGGGCGAAGCCCCGGACCCCACTGTGGGGAGCTCACAGCGCTCCCCCGGACTCTCTAGCTGCCCTTTGGCGGTGTGTACTGCCTTTCCACTAATTATAGGAAGAGAGTATTCTAGGGTAGAAAAAACGTTTGAAAGAATGAAAGATCAGAATGTAATGAAGATTAATTACATATACACACACACTAATATATATATATATATATATAAATTGCGGAGTGGGGTAAAAATCCCCCCAAAAAACATATGACATGCCATTTATGGGCCGGTTTATATGGTAATGCCCGGGCCGATTTTGATACTCAGTTCGCCCCTGTTACGCACCATAGGGCCTACTATGAATGCGACATATTAGTGATGAGATGTAAATAGGGCCCACAATAGAGGTCTTGTAAATCCTTATTATCTACCTGCAGTTGACGCTTGATTCTTATGGTGACTACATTGTTTTAGTGACGAAGACTCGACTGTGACCTATTCTGTTTTAAAATGAGATATTGTGTATCGGTATATCTCTGTGGACGAAGTAATTTCGAATGTCTTCCTGAAGAAGGTTGTGCCTGAATAATTTCGCATGTAATACGTCAGCCAGAGTATATGCAATCACTAACGATATCTTCATTCATTCATTCATTGGCCTCATTCAGTCGTAGAACGTCTATGGTTCATCTCAAAGCAAACTTCCTCATGTGGCTGTGGAGCCCTATTTCGGAGAGACACTCCCGTCCACAGATAGCGCAGGTTAAGGTGGCTTTTACTTCGGTGGTAGAGGAGCTGGCCGTTTTTCGGATTGTACATTTTTCTTCCTGAGCTATCTTAGGCTATCAACAAATCAATGTAACAGAATTAAACAATCCAAGATTCGTTAAAAATACCTAATAGCTTCACACTTTTCATTTTTTGTATGACACGTTTTCTTCCAGAACTGAGGCCCATGTTTTTTCACTGTCCATAGTTTTCTTGGTCACCATCTCTCTCCACCTAGTGCGGTCTAGAGTCTAGGGCTATGTCTTCCCAATGGTCAGTATTGGGAATAGCTAGGGTGGGGTGGGGGAGGAGGAGGGGGAGAAATTGAAAATCCCCCGGCCCCCCACATGAGGGGGCCCCCAAACGTGACCTCCGTGACCCCTATGTCGAAGGCGCCGCCCCAAATGATTGTTTTTTATATTAAATATTACGCAAAATGCAAGGCCACCAAAGAGGTCAAGCCCTTCGGACCCCCAAATGATGGAAAATTCCTAGTTACGCCCATGTTCTCCATCCAGCGAACATGTCCAAGCCAGCGCAGGCGGCGGCGTCTGAGGACTGTAAAGATGCTGGGAATACCTGTTCGCACAAGGATCTCAATATTGGACATTTTTTTTCATGTGATTTTCAAGATCCTTCGGAGTGGAATGAGTTTACTTTTCTCTCTTGCTTTGCGTGGGTGGTCCGCGACTCTTTGCCGTACAGTAGCGTACTCAGAACGCATGCCTTGTAGACCTCCATTTTGGTCGCTGTAGTGAGCTTCAGAGAAAGACGAACGACGAGTCTTGCATGGTGCCTCAAGGGTCCAATAGACTAAGGGATAGGTAAAGGTAAATGTAAAGTGAGCTTCTGGTTTTCCCAAACTCTTGGCCTGAGTCTAGCGAAGGTCGAGGCTGCCTTCCCTATGCGTTTTTTATCTTCTCTTCTAGAGACAGGTCATCTTGAATTGTGGGTCCAAGATAGTAGAATTCAGTTACGGCATCTAGCTTGTTATCGTCTATGAGGATGGAGGGTGGTGCTGTAGCAGGTGGTCCCATAACATTTGTTTTCTTTGAGCTAATTATTAGGTCATACTCTTTACAGGCCTGAGAGAAGCTCCTCTTGTGAGTGTGCCACTACAGCTGCATCGTCCGCGAATAGCATATCTCTTACAGATGAAATACAATGTCCCAAAACTGAATAAACATTGCTAAACACTTGGTGCTACCAGTCAGAGAAACACAACAGGGAAACAAATTCTCCCAAGGCTAATAGAGTCCCTAGTAACAAGAAAACAAAGATGACCTCCACACTTAGCTATTAAACAATTTAGAATAATAATAATATTCTTAAATTATAGATAAAATGCATAATAATTATCTGAAATTCAACTTGTTTGTATAGATATGCAGATGCCAACTGTCCAATATAGAACTGACATACAAGGCTTTGTTTGACCTTGATCAAATTGATTTTGACCAAATATGTATTCTCTCAGATTTCACAGTACAGGATACATCTGTTGTTAATTATCAGCTTGCTTGTAGGAGTAAGTCTTTGATATGGTATCATTTATAAAAACCTGTTTTAAAAATTAATAACTATTGATTCAACTACTTCATATGCATATGTGGGTTTTTTTTTCAAATTAAGTTACTTAAATTAAAATTAAATTAAGTTAAATGTATTTGTGCTACTTAATATAGCTTTTTGATGTCTTTATTTTTATGGGCTAATGTTTTATCATTAATTACAGTGTTTGAAGAACTAAAAAGTTTACTACAGAAACAAAGTCAGATAGAAAGTTACACAGACTGGATAGACAGTTTAATTGACAAGTGTGTTTTAAAGGTAACAAATTTTGCAAACTGTGAGTTTAGTATTTCTTATGTTTTTACATGTTTGAACACTAACCCAAATTAAATTAATAAATGTTAAAGAAAAAAATTAAAATGACTTTGATTAATTGGTAAAATCCATCCCATTCAGTACTGCTACATCCATAGCCTTTACATATCTTACTCTCTCAAGTCTTTCTGCTCCATACTTCAACTCAAGTTTGTTCAAGCATTCAGTTGTCTCAGACAAAAATACAAAAAAAATCTCTACTCTTAACATTATGCACAGACAAAACTATATACTAGGCTTGTGAGTTGAGCTTACTGAATATTATCTTGAAATGTTCAGTCCAGTCCTACATCTTTCTTATTTTTCTCATTTGTTTTATATTATACTCGAGTTGAATTAAACTTTAATTATCTCCCTTAGTCCAGTCATTCTATCCCCACTCATTCTAAGTTTTAGTTCAATAGTGACAATCTTATGGCTCAAATCTTTGAGTAAAAAATCCAGAATTTAAAAGTTAACACTTTTCAACCAGGGAAGTGAACAGAATGCATTGGAAATTTTCCAGCAGAGAGCAAGTAATTTCCTCTTGCAGTGGACATTGTTTGGATCTCTTCTGATGAAAGAGCTAACATTGAATAATTGTGAGACTTTTGGTAAGAAGATAATAGTGGTACCTAAAACTTTTCTTTAAATGGTAACAATGAAGATTAAAATAGCTCATTAAATTCAAATAAAGAACACAAATCTTGCTACATTATCATCTATAGTAGAAGTACAGTTTATCCTACACATTACTGTTTCTTATTATGTAATGTAATTCATTTAATGTGATGCATAAAAGTGTATAATAATTTTTTTTTCAACAATTTTCTTTTTTTTTTAGTTTTGGCAAACAATAAAAAAAAAATAGAATACATTAAACCTAATCTTGTAATAGAAATCAATCATATTTTAAAGATGAATTAGAAATTGTTCCCAAGCACTGTTCATTTGTTTGTGTTGTTTTTTCAGCTCATTTGTTGTTCTTTGTTTACTCCTCAGCTTTTCTTCATCTTCTGAAGTTGACATTTGATGAATATGTTCTGCTTGTTATAGAAACACAAACTGACAAACATGCTGATAACCTGTTACACAAAAACCTTCAAAAATTTATGAACAATGCTGGTTAGTTTTGAAAGTATTTTGTTTCCTTTTACATCATATCAATAGCACCTTCAGCATTAAACTTTTCCCAAATAGCTTGGTCTAATACTAGTTAACCAATTTTTATTACTTATATATCATGTAACATGGACTATTATTCTCAAAAATAAATCTAATGGCCATAATAGGATTGGACAAGGAGTATGGTATGTAATAATTGGGTTTTACACAGACATTCAAAATTACATTATGACTTGCTTTGAATCCACAAAATTTTAGTAAAAAAGGAAAACATTGAATGGGCTGGTTAATTTCAGACAAAGATTATAATACTATGTCTTAGTCATCATTGACTGATAAGAACACAGGCTTAGACAAGTATCATGTAATTAAATCTGTACATTATAAATCAGTTATATTTATTAACATCACAGACAAAACTTGCTAACTGAACTTAATTGCATGTCTCTACTGGCCAAATATTAAAGAACTTTTTAAATAACTACAGTGTTTCTCCATGCACTTGGCTTGACATGAAAATGTTATTTTTTAAATAACCCTCTTTTGATATTAGCTGAAAAACGAATTGACTATTATATTAGATTTTAGATACAGATGTAACCACAAAGTTACAATAAACCAACATATATATGGTTTTTTTTCCTATTTAGCAAATGAATTGGTATTTTGCACTAATTTGCTGATAACACTGAAAACATTGTGTGAAATATTATGAAGCAAATGTTTAAAAGTATAACATTTTGAAAAAGTTGTTAGCTTATGTCCATGTCACTGCTGCTAGAGTTTAAGATACTCAATCATATTAGAAGGTGAACATGACTTAGCATGTGTCTTTAAATAGTATTTTACCTTAAGAGTTATTGAACTTGTACAAGGCTGATACTAACTCTTGCCTTTGAAGCACATTCCCTTATTTTAAGTACTGCTTTAATTATAAGTTTCTGATCTATAAAATTATAATAAAATCTCTCCAGAAATTTTCACTCACTTATAATCAACTCACTCAGTCTGTCTGTCTGGTCCAAATCTTTTACACATTATTTCTCTCACTTCCCATCCTCCAATCAAGTGGAAACTTTGCTTAATAATTCATGTCAATGACAACACATGAATCAATAAAAAATTAGCTAATTAGTTAATCAATTAGTTGTAATTAATTTTGTTTTACATGGAAAATGTACTAAATTATAAAACAGTAGTCTAATGTAGAGAATTAGATCCTTTAATAAAATTTTAAACTAACAATGGATTAATAAAACCTTCAATTTTTATAAGTACTTTTTTTAAAAATTGCTTTTAAAAATAGGGCACAAAAACCTTCTCCCAGATGATTGATTCAAAATAATTGATGCACTAATTGATTTCACTCAGTATAAGCAAGGTTTATACAAAGTATTTTTTTTACTTAATTGTTTTTCCTTATCTGTAAGAATTCTGTGTATTTTAGCTCATTTACTTGTGTGTGTTCCACCCTATATTACATCATTATTGAGCAAAAAACTGATAAAGCTTCTTTTACTAACATTAAACATCTATATTGTGTCTTGAAAATTACAATTTAGTGCGGAGCGAAATCACTCCAACTATGGTGTCTCATGGTACTCGGTTCAGGAGGAAACCTTGAGGAAAGCTATGAATATAATTGGCCTATTATATTATTTTAACATTTTTATTTCATACGGATGAAAATATTATAATTTTGTAAATGTTTAGATTAACTATAATAACAGCTATTATTTTGTTTTTGTGTAGATGAAATACAGATGCAAGCTTCTGTCAGGCCACAACGGCATAATTATCAAGAAACTGTTAAATCTAAAAAGTCAGTAAATGAAGATAGACAAAGCCCTGATAGTAAGGTTTTTTTTTTTCAAATCAAATGCTTAAAAAAATTAATTAAGTAAATAATATTGTTTTATTTGAGCCTATCCCGAGACTTGTAGTTATATGCAATATAAGTTTCTTATTCCTAACTTGACTGACTATACACTATTCTCCCTCTTGCAAAGGAGAATATATGAAATTGTACCTTGTTATTACTTATCAGATACATAGAACAACTAAGCCAGTTTTGTGATCAAAACTGCAGAGGTTAAATTCACCAAAAACAATTTTTTATTTGCAATTTTGACCCAATGCATTGTTCATAAAACTGACATTTAAATTTTTAAAAGTATAAAATTATATGTCCTTCCACTTTAAGCACTTAACACTTTTTTGGTGTGCATAACTTTCTATAATTCCAGGTTTTTTTTTTTATTAATGCTTATTTCAACACAGATTTAGATCTAGACACTATCAAAAGAAACCTAAAAAATTAATAAAACCTGAATTCCCATTTGTTTGGACAAATATTTATTAAATTACCTTCAGTATGGGTATAATCCTAAGGCATCGGAGGTCAGATATTTTTTTTTTTCTTATGTCTTCACTTTTTAACATTTTTTTAATTTTTATTTTTTTTTAAGATTTAGATAAAAATAATAAACACAGTCAAAATACATTTTTAAAAAACTAAATGAATAGATCTACATCTACGCTTCATGGCTATGTGTTGATATGATTACTACACTTATAGCATTACCTTTCCTCTTGGTTTATTTTGTGTGTGTGTGTTTTTTTTTACGTACTTATGATGTAGACACAATCAATAAAATCAAATTGATATCCTCTTTTTATTAGATACCGTAATACACAATATCTGTATGAAGACGCATGTGTGTAGAAAATTTTACTACAATATGAAATTTTATGACTGTAGCATTTAAATTATTAATAGATGAATATCTATATATATACGGTATTCTACATCTAGAAATAAAAATTTAAAAAGTAAAATAAAAAAAAGTGTCAGTGAATTTGAGGGGCCATTTAAATTTAAAAGTTTTCTTTATTTATTTACTATAGGCCTATAATATGGTTTCTATGTTGTTGTTTTTTATTTATTTTATGTGCAAGGATATATAGATAGATAGATATACCGGTAGTTATCCATATATAGTTATTTTGCCTCCTTCAGTCAGAAATGTGAAATAAGATGAAAGCCTTGTCAGAACAATGTTGTCCACACATCAGTTCCTCCCACTCCATGCAGCTGATGTATCCAAAGGAATGGCAGGTCCTAATAGTTTGGAATTGATGGTATCACAGGAACTGCCAGGGTATAGCCCTTTGTGCTGCATGCAAAGTGCATTGGGGTCACCAGCTCTTGATTTTTCCTCAGGGTAGACTCCCATTGAAGCCCTTCCCTTGTCAAACTGAATTTCCATTTACTTGAACCAATAAAATTATCTTATCTATAGCCCCAAGGCAGCAGAGGTTAGATAAAAAAAAAATTCTAAGTGGTTTGCCTGCCAATGCTAACAAGCCACTCCTTCCCTGTTACTAAGGGGAAAATAAGTTCAATTGTGTATAGTGTGCACCTCTAGATAAAGTCTGCATGTAAACACTAAATCTATAACTTACGAAAAAAAGAAATTCATGTGTAAAGAGTGAACCAAATTTCAAATAAGAGTTTGCCTTTCAAACAGGATGAGGATAGCTTAAAGAATTTGTCCATCTTCTTTAATTCACGGTCCCAAAAAAATGCAGGGGGGGGGGGGGGTGCGATTTAAAGAAGGTCTTCTGAAAATGCAAATTTTTTTCTTTTACGCTTGCAACTGAGGGACTTTCCACCAAAAATGTATTGTGTTGTGATTTGGGGAAGGGGGGCTTCCGATGGGGACAGTTTAAGAATGCAGATTTTGGTTTTAGGACCACAACAGATGGGTCAAACAAGTAAATGGGTCAAACAAGTAAGTGGGCAGAGCCTAAATTAGTGTAAGTCTTTTAATGGAAGAATGAATGAGACAAAAAAAAAAGGAGGGGACTTCTAAGGTGTGAGGGCTAGAAAGTGGGTGGTTGGGGGCATTTTAGTGCAGGCCTACTGTTGGAAGACAAAAAAAATGTTGCAATCAAAATAAACACATACCAACTATTTCAACCGCAGCATTTGAATTCAATTTTTTGTGTGTGCTATTACAGAAACTTCAGAAAAACGTGAAAACTTTGAAAGACAATTATTCACCAGTGAATTGACAAATGGGAGCACATTGAAACCAACCAAAGTAAATAAAGAAATCACTCATAAAGATAAAACAAGCACATCACCAAGTAATTCGAAGTGCTCATCTTTAAACTCAAGTTCCCTCCCTTCTATTGAGCATTTCCAATCATCTGACTACAATCCATACATTCATGCTTTGACTTACACAGATTTCATCAACCATGCTCCTCATGGGTCATTCCAAAGTCTTCATCACCTTAGCACGCCACAGACTTTTCCTACAAGGACATTGAATTCTGTGGTCAACACTTCCTCACAAGCAAGCTACTGGGTTGGGCCAAGCATCAATCATTCAGATCTGGGTGATCCATGTAGTCTTAGCTATGGTCATTATCCATACTCTTATAATACATTAATCAGAGAAACAATGTATCAGGACGGCTTTGGAAGAGCAAACAATACTCAAGATTGTTCAATGTTAGACAATTTTTCTAGAACCAACTACTTACTTGAGAATCTGACAAGACCAACTCTATGTTTAGATACAGCCAGGCCCACAGTTTACTATAAAGGTCAAACAGAAAATAGACAAGGTTTGTTTTTTTTCTTTATAGTTGATTCCATGTCCTTTCTGACATTTAGCTATGCATTCCTTCTGTGTAGTAAAGATCTCCTTTGAAATATAATGCTTATAAAGCAAGTTGTGCTCACCAATTTTTTGTGACCACTGGCTAAAGAGTCAGGACAATGACTCATTTTAATAGTTACCAGTAAAATGATCCTAAGCTGGTAAGAGCAAGCCTCCAAAATGAGCCAATCCTCAGCACAAAACACAATTTGAAATTTTTAGTTTCATGTTGGCAGTGGAGTGCTTATTCTTTAAAATTCTTTCATTTGTACTTGATACTGTCATAGTTATTAGTATTCATTTATTTTTACAAAAAAAACAACAAGAGTTATATAATAATTATTTCCTTTGAGATAATGTATGACTTTTTTTTTCAAAATACATTCTACATACAGGTAATTTTCTTTTTAATATGATTAATCCTCGTAGTTCATAAGTGAATGTTCAATATTTAATAATATTATTTCCAGTTAAACCATGTGTCCCTATGGAAGCACACAACAACAGACTAATGGATGTTACTGGCAGTCAGTATCTCCAGCCTGAGAGTTTTTACTATCAGGGGGATGTAGAAGCACCTTTACCACATCTCAGCAAGTCATATATTCAGGGCAATGTTAGGAGATAGCATGAAGTTATAAGCAACATTACTTGTGTTGATAATGTGCCTCTAACTGCTAGTGCTTGCTTTAGAAAATATTACAAGACAATAATTTTTTTCTCTCTTAATAATAATTAAATAATTATGTTAATATCAGTTGGCTTATTTTTATGTGCCAAAATTTTGTTTAGTAAATAACCGCTATAGAATGTATTGATTGTATGATTGCACTTGTAAGATAGATAAAAGATCAGATATTAACTCTTTCTCTCCATAATTATTTTTTTATTTTTCCACATCGTGACGGAATTTATTTTGCTCTTAACTATTTCACTATCCTGTTTTAAGATAAAGCTTCAATAACTTTTTTGTTTGTTATCAGAAATGTTTTATTTGGTATAGAATTAAATGGGAATGCGTGCTCTTAATATACAACACAAAGTAAAGTTTATAAAATTAAACATTAATTTAATTTTTATAAGGTCAAATCAATTAGGAAAGAGAGTTAAAACTGTCCATGTATATTCTCTCGTGATGTAAAATGTTTGAACTTGTTGCTTTTATAGAGTTGTCCAAAAGTAGGTGGACAATATGTTCAATAGGATTCTGTGTTGGCTATGTTATGACAATCAGTAGAGCTGTTATTTATGCTCTATTATTGGCAATATTCTTTCCACTTTTGAACTAATCTGTATATCATGTGACTTGGTATTTATATCACCAAAGAATCACACTGATAAAATTATGATCAACTTGTATACCTAGTAATATTTTAAAAATAAAAAATGTTTGTATTTTCTTTTGTTAATCTTTTATCTATGTATGTATAATATTAAGATATATATCAAATTGAGAACAAAATAAAGAACTAGCAGGATTAAAAAAACAAAAAACAACTTGCCAACAGACTATTGTTTAACTCAGTGTTCTATTGATACACTATTTTGTTTTGTCTTTTGTTCAAGCTATCCATTTAGTTTTAATTGTTCTTGTGCTTATAGTACACAATAGAAATCATGATGTGAGATGCCAGGCTCATTTTGAAGAGATTGAAATTTAAGTTAACATTACATGTATTTCAAAATAATGCTAAAATAGATATCAAGGGATACATAGATAAATAATCATAATTGTGTATAAACTTTCCAAAAATGAATAATGTAGAACATTGAATTTGTAAAAGTTTTGTATTGAGAAAACTTTCCACATTAGTGACATAATTATGCACATTTTAAAGAGCTTTCTAATTTAAGAATTTAAATCATATGCTGTAAATAAACAACTTATAAGAATGATATCAGTGCAATAAACTTATTTTATTGCCTGTTTTAGTAAAACACATTCAAATTAAAATCATAACATTCAATCATATTAACAAATGCAAAGAAATGTGTATTTTTTATATTATTTTTATATATATATCACAGACATAGACCATTTAATGATAATAAAATGAAGCTTGAATGAAAAGTGATGATAGCCTGCAGAATGATACTACAATAAGTGACATTTTTATATAGCATTATTGTAGTTCTCTTTTAGTGAATGCTTTTTTTTTTAAAATTATCTTAATAAATGCCAAAACTATAACACCCAGGGAATTTACAATTTTGACAGAAGTTACTTGTAGAAGTTACTGAAAAACTTTAGAATAAAATAACAGATTAAGGTTCTTTCTTATAATTCTATTAAGATATAAGTGACTTCTAATATCAATGCTGTAATTTTTTTCTTTTTAATCTTTGCATTACTGGATACAGTCATCAAAATTGTCAATAAACATGTCCTCAAAGACTATCCACATAAGCACACTTGGACAGTAAATAAAAAAGCAATGACTCCCATATTCCATAAAGAACTTAAGCATTTCCCTTTTCTTAAAGTTTACTGTTAAGAAGGCAGTTTGTTTTTTTCAAAGTTTCCTATTAAGCAGGCAGTTTTGTTTTTTTTTCCCTTCCTTTGGATGAGTAAAAACAAAAAAGGAAATTTTAGTAGTTACTCATCTGATGAACCAATAGCTTAATCTCTCTGTAAATCTAGTGAGTGAAGACAGTCACAGGTGTATTATTTTACCAATTAGAATTGAAGGAAATGACTGGGGAATGTCAATATCTCTAAGAGAAGTTAACCTACACACCCTACACCTAAATGCAAACTCTGAGATATAAAAAAAATTCAAGAATAACATCTGATCTTTTAGCAAATAGAAAATAGTTTTTCTTTAATTGCGCTAAACAAAAACAATTGGTAAAATAAATATTTCTAATCGTACAGATTTATTACAGTGTAGATCTATTATAAAATTAATGACATGACTGATCGAAACTAACTGATACACTTAATATAAGCTTTGTTTAAAAAAAAAGTATTTTTATGTATTTTGTTTATTTAGGGTTATCATCACATATCTGAATAAATAAATAGCAAGATGTATGCTGATGAAGTGGAGATTGTCAATGTTAATTGAACATTGGCTCTGAGTAGAAGATACATTTACACAACATCCAACATTTACTCTGCTTACAAGACCTTGGGTGATTAAAAACGACTGACACTTGCACAATGACCAAAAAGAGAAAAAACATTCCTCATTTATATTATTCTAATTTACTTTTGAGTTTGTTTTTCAGTAGTACAGGTAGAAGTGCCACCACCGCAAAGAGAGCTAAGAGTCCAATGTTATACCAAGACATTGCTTCACTAGTTGAAGACAGTTTGTGAAGAGTGGTTCCAGCTTGTATAAACACAAAAGATGGTGGTGCTACACCTGCATATAAAAAAAAAAATGTGCATATTAATGAATAACTGGTATATGAAATGTTTTAATTCTTTTTTATTTTATTTCATATAGATTTATATATATATATTAAACAGACACAAAGTACTCTTTTGTTCAATAAAATCAGTACTAGGTATGAAAGTTTATTTTCTGTGCTTATAATATATTTGTCAGTTTCTTCATGTTTTTTTTTTAATCTATTTTATAATTGTGATTTTTTTTTTGTCTGGATGACTCCAATTGACCTTGTTGTGAATGACTCCGCAATGCTTTAATTGTGAGAATGGCCAGAGTGCAATTTGAATACAGAGAGCAAGTAGCCTTGTAACTTGTAACAGGAGGCTATGTTGTTGACTTAAGTATAATTTGGGCTAATATCAGATGCTAGTTGTTGTTGTTGATAAGTTTTGTCATCTATCCATGTTTAGAAAGTTAATTGTATATTTTTTAAAAATTGATCTTGGTTTACTGTCATTTTAGTGGATATTATTAAATTGTTAAGAATTAGACTATATCAATTTGTTTGCGTCTGGGTGGCTTGAAACCCTGTATGTTAACTATGACTGTGTCAGTGTGTGTTCAAGAAGATAGATACAATGTGTATGACCAATGATAAAAAGAATTAGTATGAGAAGCAGTAGATGAGTTTGAAATATCTATAACTGTATACTTCTTGTTCAGTAAGGCCTTGTCTTATTCTGTTCTCTTTTCAAGTATTTATTTTTGTAGTTTTTGGATATTGTTAATTACTACTAGAATTGACTGCCCTTACTATTTTTACAACTAATTTTTTTTTGTCTTATGTTACATCCTATGTAAATAACACCACCCACCAAATAGAAATGGAAAAGTGGTTTGAGTGTTGGGATAAGTCCCAAAAAGCCTGTGGAGTCTGGACGCTATTAAAGCACAGTGCAGGACAGGTCACTGTGGTCAAATTTTGACTCATGGTGCCCCTGCTGTGGGGAAGAAGAGGAAACTGTGTCTCATGCTGAGCTCCATCATGACGGGTCTGGGAAACCAAAAATTCTTGACCTGTATGCACTATGCAAAACAGCAGGGTTTCTGTCCAGGGCTTTTGCAAGAGAGGATTTGAGCCTCTCAAGCCCTCACTCCAATGGAGTTTGATAATGATGATGTAAATAAATAAATTTATGTTATGTTATAGAAATACTCTTCAGGGTCAGTTGTTATTATAATAATTAGTTTCTATGTTTCTGACAGTATTGTTATGTGTAATGCTCAATTATAAGACTAATTTCCTTAAGGATAATAAAAACTATTATCACAATTGTTTATTAAATACTTTAGATATTTATGTATTATGTATAAGCATATGGATTATTATAAATATTTTTAATAACCACTTTTGATATTTATGTATTATATATCAGTATATGGACACAGTTATGAAAGTAAATGTTAAGTATTCAAAAGTAAATATGAGCAAACCTAAAGTTGTTCCAATAAAAAATGTACCAAGTGGGACATCAATGACAGGGGATGTGATGTTGATGAACCAGTTGGGCAAGAATGGCGTTATTCTAAGAAATAACATATAGTTCAGTAAGTGCTGCCGATGGTTGTCTACCTATGAATGTAAGGAATACCATATAGTTCAATAAATGACATCAATGGTTGTCCTCCTGTGAAAGTAAGAAAAATGGTATAGCTCAATAAGTTTGCTTGGAGCCTAATAAGTGATGCCAATAGTTGTACAAATGGACAGTCTACCATTAGAGTTAGAAAGAGACCCAACACTATTCTAGCTTCTATCTGAAACCCAGCCACTATCATTTTTTGAAAGCCTTTTGCCTTTACAAAAACTTGAGGTAAAATGTATTTTATTTATTTTAAGTTCCACAGATTGGTCAATGGTTCTTGATACCAGTGCATCAATTACAAATTAAAGTATACACATAAATAGACTCAACAAGCATCCTCTGGTCAGTTGCATCAAGGAAAGATTGCATTACGATAACTTTTGGTATGTTTAACTCCACTTCTGCGACAATTTTTTTCTACACTCACATGCTTTTTCCACTCTGCGGCTCTCTGTGGGAAATACTTCTGCACAATTCTTCTTCCTACCATATAGGATAGTAGATAACAAAAGGACGCTCCAATAGCTGAGCACTAAAATATTAAGATGTACAAGAAAAACATAAAAATATGTTTAAAAAAAAAACAAAGCTTATATTAAAGTGTAATTGTATCAATTAGTTTGGATCAGTCATCTAATTATATGTATGACTAACCTAGACATCATAAATCTGTGCGATTAGAAATATTTTACCAATAGTTTTTGTTCAGCTTTTAGATTTCTTAAAGCGCTATGATCCTATCACTTGTCTGGACCAGTTGAGAAAGGGGGAGGGAAGAAGGGAGTATCTTGGTAAAAAACATGATTGTTTTTTATATGCATTAAAAAATCTTCATTCAGGGCTCAAGGGTCCTTAAGGGGACTAATTCAACTTGTGCCACACATCTGTCAAGTGTGATTTCTTTCTTTCTTGTTCAAGATACCAAACAAGAACTAGAAGTCCTGAGACAAAATTAAAAAAAGAAAAGCTAATTTGGTTCTTTATCTGATAACTAACAAGGACATTATGTGGCCAGCATAATGTTCAACCACTTTTTATTACAACAGAAATGTTTTTAGAGCCTAAATCACAAATATTCGTCTCCCACAATAGAAATCTGAGCTGGAAATCATAAGGTAAAAGGTTGATTTTTAACAGCATTACTTCTTAACCCCATCTTGATAATGTTAATATGAAATAAAATTTAAGCCATTGATCGAAGCCTTTAGTTTATAGCATAATGAGTTGATTTAATAAAGACTAATTTTCTTTAAATGATGTGAACATGTTTTGACTTACCAGACATACTAATGGTAAAGCTAATACAAATGGATACAAAAATCCAGAAATAATACTTAGAAAAATAGAACCTGGAATGGCAAAAGTTTGTAAACTGAAAAAAAGCTCAGGAAATTTTGCAAGCTCAATTTAAATAAACTAACAAGACTAATCAATATGTATTATAAAAAAAAAAAAAAAATAGAAAATGGTTAAAAAAAAATATTTTGTTTTCAAAAGTACCCCTCACCTTCCTTAGTCAACAAACATAGTACAACAAAAACATTTCTTTAAATATTAAAGTGTTTTTTTAGCTTAGAAAAAAACAACAAAAAAAAACTCAAGTACTAAAATTACTGAAAATTTTAAGTTAATCTGTTAATGATAACAAAGGATACAATATATAGACTACAAAGTAGCCAAGTAAAACTTGATAGTAATATTTCTCTTTGTAGTGATGTAAAACTTTGCCCAAGTTTTTAGCATCTTCAATATTTCTTGGAAGTTTTATATACTGTGCTTCATCACTGAAAAAAAATAAAAAAATTCCAGTTCCTGTAGATTTCTTACATAAATATGGCAATCACTTGACTAATACTTATATATATATATAGTACTTATTGTGAGACCTTAGATCTCAAGCATTTATTATATCTACTTACTGCTCTAGCTTTGGAAAACTAGCATACACAATTCCTAATGCAACTAGTGCAGAACAAAATATAGCTGCCAAAATAAGGAGAGATTTTCTTGTGCTACCATTCAGATCATCATCGGTCTTAATATTTGGTCCTTCATTTGTTTGGTTCATTTGTTCATCCTTGGCATCATCTAGTAATTGAATTTAGAATGACATTAATAAAAATACCAACCATCATATTTTTATTTTTGATGTAATGCATGAATCTATTAGATGCAAGTGAATATAAAAAGTTACTGATCCAAGTTAATAATTTTTTAACACAAGTGCACTATTAAGCCCATTTTATGCCATTTTACTTTTTTTCTTTAGTCTTTTATTTTTAAAAAGTTCTAATAGCTATTAATAAAATAATTTAAAATTAGACAATACAAACAAAAAATACTCAGTAGTCAGTGCTCAGAATACAAGTATGCATCGTATTTATTAATATCACTACATGAACAGTAGAAAATTATTTCTTTTTAAGTTCCGCACTCATGCAATCCACAGCCATTAACAGCAGATTAAATAATAAATAATTATCTTGGATATTGTCCCTTGTGTTTACTCACAAAGATCAGGAAGAAGAGTCTCTGATGTAAGGCAAATGAACAAATATTACTTAAAGATTCACAAAGAAGGTTCAAAATAAATTACTTTCCCAAACAAAATTAGTTCAGCATACCAGGCAAAAGTAAAGATTTCTATGAAACTGGGAATTTAAATGATTGACCATTTATGTGTTTGATGTAAATATCTGCAGTGATTTCTACCTAGTTACATTCTTAATATACATTGTAATAGGATTTACTGCCATTATTCTGATTGTGAATTGAGTTTAAGTTGTTTTGTTTTTTTCATTCACGCAATCACAGATTTTTTATATGTCAGTATATTGTTAACGAAAAATAACATTAGTTCTGTCATTGTTTCACAAGAGATACAAGTAGATGGCATTGCATCATTGACATTACAGTCTTCCTATGTGTGTTTTAAATTAATTGTATCTAGATTTAAAAATTTATACATAAGTAAGAAAAGCAATTAGATCTATATATGATTATCTTACAAGTCTTTATGCTACACTGTCTACAATTCAGTTACAACAAGATTACACTCTAGTCAAGTGTCCAAACTCTATGATGACTCCACTCTCTACCATCACAACAGTACTAGACGATCTATTCTAGCACTTCACTAGTCTAAGACAGTGTCTTATTAGTCTAAGTCTAGAAATCTAGATCTAATCTTCCTAGTATAGCATATATATATATATATATATATATATTATATATACTTATAGACATAGATCTAGATTATATAGTATTGACTATATCTGAGTATATAATTATATAGATTTAGTAAATACAGACAAAGATAATAGTGACAGTAACAGTGTACTTTGACATCCTTACTCTACTGACCTATAAACTGCTAGACTAGCTGCTATATAGTTTTGAAACAGCATGGCTAGATTTCAAAACCCATGGTGTTAGCTGATTGATTGTTGCTTTGCTTCATTTTTTTTTAAACCCTTGTGATAATCTTAAAGGAGGATTCCTAACCTTTTGAATGATACCACATTGTCAACAAAAGAAGTCTGTTTATTTAAAAAATTTACAGTAAAGTTATAGGTAAGAATGATTTTGCATTTACTATCATTTTTCAGCAAGCTTGTTTTTTTTTTAAATTGTATTTAGACCTACATTTATGCTTAAAATTTGTTTATTTCATTATTTTTTAATGAAATTTTGTCCTCCAATATTAAAAAAACTTACCCTAACATGCTGTTATTAGTTATAAATGATGCCAAATCAGGCAATTTTTCGAAATGGGTAAGTGGAAAAATTATAGCTACCTTAACAATCTATGATTATAGTATTAAAATCAGTATTTCTATTATATAGAGTAGTGTTAGAAATCTATACTTAGGTACACAAAAATCAAAGGAAATCAGGAATTAAGGCAAGTTTGGGCCCATCTTGATGATGTTAAATGAAGTCACTCCATGATGTTGCGACATGTGGCGCCAGACATTAGCAATTCTTGTTGATAATATAAAGTATAGATGCATTGTTTAATGGTTGAATCTTTGATCAACCTAGTGGAGAGAATGCTATCAAGGTGTTATTTTACATTATATTATAAATATTATAAGGCTGAAGAAGTTTCTACCAAACGGCATTCTAGAAAAAGAATTGAAGTCAATTTACAAACAATTGGATTAGCTGTGTATGAATGTTAGCTGCATGTGAGATGAAACAATCAAATTAAAAATCATATAATCATAAAATCATGTGTTCCAAATTTCAAGCTTCTCTCTATTATGCCAAATTATGTTTATAAAGTTATGATGAGATAAATATGAAAATTCATTTTTTCAATCACAGTTTTTTGGACATTTTCTATCTAGTCCATTTTTCTACACATAAAACTTTGCATTGTAAACCTCTCAGGAAACCCTACATAACTAGATTATACTTATAGATAGTTTCTGTTGTTATATATTTATTTTGAATTCTTTGTCAAAGTACCTATTAAATAATAGCAACAGTTAGTTGAGTGACAGCCACAGAAGCAGACTGTCACTATAATCACTGTTATGACTGTAGAGTATAGAGTACTCTAGAGAGAGAGTGTAGTCACACTGTTACTGTAGTCAAGAATAGCCTTACTTTCAATAGATTATTAGCTACTAGATCTACTAGTTCCGTCTAGATCTATCTATCTAATCTATAATGAATATGATAATCTAGATTTTAGATTCTAGATAGATTTATAGAATGAATAGGTCTAAAATCTAAATCTAGAATGAATAAAGTCTAACTATATTTATAATACAGATTCTAGACTAAATTTAATATTTAGATCTAAATCTAGATTCTAATATCTAAGTTTAGATCTAGAGTCTAGATTTAATCTACCTTCTGAGTTTGCAACCACCAACTTAGGCGATATGGAGTGCATTTTCAATGTTTTTACTTTACTATCTAGTTTGTCTCACATACCTATAGACTCTATATAGATCTAGCATGACACCAATTGCCAACTCAAATCTACAAAAACCTAAAAACTATATTAGTGGATGATTAGGTCCGCATATAGATCTACGGTCTAGCCTTAAATAGATAAATCTAAATAATATCATCTAGTCTAGACTCTAGATCTTTATAGATCAAAGCTACATTCAAGTATTTAACAAGTAACATACAAAACATATTTTAAATCAATTCCTTCTTTATAAAGATATAATATATGCATTTTGTTGCTCTATATAATTTTTCATTTTATAAATTTCATTATTTCTTGTTGCAATGCTTGTAATTCTTGTAATATTCCAAGGAGTCTTTCCAAGGAGTACACAATCAAGCTCTTTTATTACTGCCCAGAAATTTTCTGCATAAAACGGTATGCAAATACTTATGAACGTCTATTTATTTATTCAACACTTTAATGAATACAAATAGGCCGAAGACCGCACACAACGGGAAATTTCTTGATATTTCTATTCTGTGACTGCCAATCAGCATGAAGAGACCGCCACTCCAGTTAACAAGACACTGTGTGGATGGAATTCCCACTTCGGGACTAGGATATCTGAGTGCGTTGGCACCCAAGCTTGCAAGGGAGACTGTTTTGCTGGTTACCGCTGTCCCCTTTCGACAGAAAGGGCGTTTCCAATAAGGCGAGGTGGCTGAGCGGTAAAGCACTTGACTTCCAAACCGGTGGTCCCAGGTTAAATCCTGATGAAGACTGTGATTTTTAATTTCAGAGCGCTAGCTCTAATGATTACCTGACACTGGTTTGGACAAAGTAAAAGCAGTTGGTCGTTATGCTTGCCACATGACACCCTCGTTAACCGTGGGCCACAGAAACAGATGACCTTTACATCATCTGCCTTTTAGATCACAAGGTATGAAAGGGGGACTTACTTACTTCTCCACAAAGATGAAAAAAAAAAAACTGCATCACATAATATCAGTATGAATTAGCTAAACACGTTGAACGCACAGACTCTTTACAAAGAAGTAACTTTCAATTGAAACAAGAAAAACATTTTAAATTACATACATCTCAGATAAAGATCTCTAAAGGATCATCAAAAGGATCAAATTACAAAGTGTTACTAAAACAAGAAAAACATAACAAAAAATACTTGTAAAAAAGACACAAATTACAAAGTGTTGCTAAAACAAGAAAAACATAACAAAAAATACTTGTAAAAAAAGACAATGCCAGTTGTTGTTTTTCTCTTAAAAAAGAATCCTGGTTAAGCGGATGTATAGATTTAGTCTTAGTCTTAGGTGCTTCCGCGCCGTTCGGCGCATTGGGCAGCAAGCTGTCTCCATAAAGATATGGTTTTCTTTATGTATTTATATTATATAGATATTCATCTAATTGTTTTCACAAACTATGATTTAGATTTAGTAGCCTACACTTTCCAATGATAAGCATTTTGATCTAGACTTAGAAAAGGATGCGCAAAATGTTCCTGAACATTTATTAAACTCTTCAGTCTGAAAAACTTGGCATTCGAAAAGTCCTATCACGAACGTTTTTCAAAACCGATGTTGGATATAGTCTCAGAAAAATTTCAGTATGAATAAGGTGACTTGAAAATAATATTTGGGTTCAAAACTCATCTCAATGAAAAATTTCGTATGAATTCTAAATTTCCCAAAACAAATTCATTGTTAAAATAACTAAGATACATTCGTGTGCAATTACATAAACTCTGTCGCCATATTAAAACGTCATGGGCGGTAGAGTGAAAACGTTAATCCTCGCTCCTTTTTATAATTTCTGCTAGTGATTGCATTTGGCATCAAAGAATAAGGGGTGGAGCGACTCGATATAAGAATTTAATGTGTACCATGTATACATTATATTATAGTGACATTTTTTTTTATGTTGTTATTTCTTAACTAAAATACAAAAAGAAAACCGTTTGTCCGGTGGGTGGAAGAGGATTGCATGTATCACCTAGAACAACCCTTTTATTTTATATTTACTAATGATAAAATTTGAGATTAGAGTGTGGTGCGACATTTTATACAAATGGGTTCACATGTCAATACGTAGCTTATATTATATAGATATTCAACTAATTTTGTTCACAAACTATGCTTTTTCCATAAAAATAGGACCCCCTCCCCATTCAGAGGGCTAGATTGGGGAGGGCAGTAGATGCAATCGTCCCCCCTTACCCCACCGAATCGGCCAAGATACAAGAAGGGGAGCCATATAATATATAAAAATTATATTTAATTCAACTAATTTTGTTCACAAATTAAGATTTCTCCATAAAAGTAGGACCGCCCCCCTCGAAAGGTTTGGGTGGGAAAGGCAGTAGAGGTATATTCCCCCCCCCCCCAACACCAAATCGGCCAACAGGGGAACGACATAATCCAAGATCGGTTAAAACACCAATGACAAGTTTTAATCATATATATAATTAATTGATTAACTTAGCAAGTTGTGATTTCTACAAATAAATCGGACCGCCCCCCCCCCTTTTCGAAAGTTTAAATGGGGGGGGGGGGACGGGATTTATGCCATCGCCCCCTCCTGAATACACCAAATCGGCCAACATACTAGAGGGTGGCGAAATAATCCCAAAATAGGTTGAAATATAAATAATTAGTATATATTATTAACATAAGTAATAAATTCGTATACAAATCGTGTGAATTCTATACTAAAATTCTATACAAAATTCATCCAGTCAGGGTAGAGATAAGGATAATAAGTGAAAATTAAGAATTTGTATTAGAAAATAAATTCGTCTTTGCATTATATTTTTATTAAATGAAAGCTGCCAATGAGTTGTTGTTTTTTTATCACTCGTAGGATTGGCGTTTACCATATTGATTGACACCCCAAAATGACTATTTTGCCTATTTAAGGACATTTTTATGAGTTCCATGAGATTTCCAGGAGCTCATAGAAAACAAGGAAACTACGGGAACCTTATTATAAGTTAAAATGGCTTAATTTATTAATTTACAGATAGAATTAGCGAGGGGCTTATGAAAGTTCGGGGCCCACTGCGGCCGCATAGGTTGCAGTGATCTAAGGCCGGCCCTTATGATATCCATCTGGTGGTCCAGCCCAAAGATCACCGCGCATAAACATCCCTTAACGTGGTAGATAACTTCACATATCTGGGACGCATAGTATCAAATGACGAATTGCTTTATAGGGAGGTTGATATGTTATCAGGGATAGTCGTGCTTTTGGACGCCTCCAAGCGAGAATGTGGCGAAATAAATCGCTCCGCCGGTCTAAAATAATCGGTGGTTTTCTCAACTTCTCTTTGTGGGTCTGAGACATGAGTACTTTATAGAAACCAACTAAGACCTCTTGAACGCCTTCACCAAAGATATTCGCACACCATCATGGACATACGGTGGCAAGACCGCACTACAAATAGTATGAACTTCTTATAATTTCTAAAAGAAATTAATTCCACTTATCTTATTCATGGTAAACCAATAACACAAACTAAAGACGCAAAATACCTAGGTGTTATAATAAATGAAAAACTGTCATGGAATCCCCATATTAATGAAACTATCAAAAAATTAAACAAAGCATTAGGGTTTATTAAAAGAAATTGCTATAAATCAAATTAGAACATAAAACTAAAATATTACTTAACCTTGGTTAGGCCAATAATAGAATATGCATCCTCTGTTTGGGACCCCTCAACTCAAGAAAATATTAAGAAACTGGAACAGACACAAAATAGAGCAGTGAGATTCATAACAAACGAATATTCACATTTGACTAGAGTAACACCTTTAGTAAAATCACTAAATTTAGAAAGCCTTCAGGACAGAAGACTCAAAAGTAAAGTAGCAATTATACATAAAACACTGAACCATTATCTTTAAATACAAGAACAAAATTTAATAAAATACTCTGAAAGACACAAAGATAAAGGCACATTCCTCATCTCATATGCTAGGACAAATTTGAACAAATACTGCTTCTTCCCTAGTGCTATTAGAGCATGGAATGGGTTGCCTGAGCTAGCCAGGAAAACCAGTGACTTGGCAGAATTTAAGTCATTGTTTAATATGCATGACTGAATGCATGACGCGTAGGACGTAATCATCTTCTTTTTTGAAGTTACGTTTGTATTCTATAAGATAAGATAAGACTTTCTAATCTAATCGCCATGTAGCCTACATTTACATTGAGAACTGACAGAACGAAAAAGCAACTATTCAGATTTCAGATTGATAGTCTTTGCCCGATCGTTCATTTTCGTAATTACAAAAATATTCCCAAAATGACTTCGGGAAGTTCGGGTATATATCGGAAATATATCCTTCCTTTATCAAATTATTCATAATGTTTTAATAGAACCTAGTGAATAATTAACGTTGTCTTATTTCGAGTGCGTATTTAAGAACTAGAACATAATCTATTAAAGTAATGTATTTTTATGAAAAAACTGCTTGCATAAGTGATTTTAAAAATTTGACTTTTCGCTTCTAGAAAAGAAAAAAGTAACCGTTGCATCAACTTTGAATGGACTAAAATATTATGATATCAGATTTTCACTATCCTTTCAAGTTTACGAGATCTAAATGGGACGACAAACATTTCACACAAAACTAATGGCGTCTTTTCCCCTTTCGGGGGCCGCTAATAAAAATGAAAAGAAAACGTCAGTGTACTTTTGAAGTAGAAATCAAGAAAAAAATTTCGACCCCGACGAGATTCGAACTCGCAATCTTCTGATCCGAAGTCAGACGCCTTATCCATTAGGCCACGAGGCCGATAACTGGAAGAGTGTCTAATTGCTTAAATACATATTTTCTTAAGTGTTCAATACATTAATGTAAATGTTGGTGTTCGTATGGTTTACCATTTGTTTTTCACCCCTTTTAATTCTTTTTATTTATTAAAAAATTATAAGCTTTTCTTTTTTTTTTCACTTCCTACATACCAACTACGCTTTTTAACTATTTGTTTCCTCTCTTACGGTGGGCTAGATCATGCTCATGATCATGCTCTAAAACTAGATCTATGTTTTTAAATTATAAAACCATTTTGCATCCAGGAGTAGATAATTGTTGTTGTAGCTGAAACCAAAGGAATGGGATGATTTCATAAAACGAAACAAAACTATTTTAGACTAGATCTGAAGTTAATCTGAAGCGATCTAGCTGTAAACAATGAACGAACGGGACCCTTCCTGTAATCCTCTGGATTCACTTAGATCAAGAGAATCTTTAGATGAATTGAAAGTCAGTAGTCTAGATGTATTGTAAATAACTAATCATAAGATGATAAGTATACTATAGACAGTATAGTACTTTTACTTAACAAAGTAGAGTCTAGCAGTCGTAAAGTGTAGACCTCACTCAGTCACTGTGACTGTCCTCACAAGTAGGAATCCAGATCTAGAATAATCTAGATTCATAGAATAAAAGATACTAGATCTAATTCTAGATATCTAGCTAGAGCTTAAGGGTTAAGTCTGTAATATAGATATAAGACTAGGTTATTACAGGGATATATCATTATATGCATTTATAAGAAGTAGATCTAGAATCTAGATTAGATCTTGAGTAACTTACGTTTATCGAACAAGTTAAGCTCAGTCGCCGACATTTTTTATGCTTGAATTAGTGTATCTCTGTAAAAATTAGACCTAGAAAAAAACTGATTGTATCTATTAACTCCTCATCCATTTTTCTTAAAAAAGTAGACATGTTTTATTCTATTACTACTCATAGTTAAACTTATATTTGATGTTAAAGTGGGTCAGGTCGATGCTTTCATAGCTTAAATTATCGAACATCGTTTTACCGTTTTCTTATCTTATCGAACATATTAAGAAACTATCAAACACACGAGAAGTATGGTGTTTTAAAAGTGTTATAATCTTAAAATTTTGTGAAAAGTATGGTGTTTCAAAAGTGTTATAATCTATATTTTTATAAATTTATATCATCTTCTTTTTACGCCATGTCAAGACAGACAGATTTTTAGTCATTTTCACATGCTCCACATCGAAGGAATCTATCACTGATCAGCTGTTTAGAAACTGATGGTGCTAAACCCAGTAATGCATTACCGACACATTACTGTACCAGTACTTATTTAGGTCTAAGCTATTTTGAGATATAAGGCCATTAATAAATCCAGATACTATTTATTTGGGGGAGAGCCTAATAAGCTTTGGTAGCCTATAGATAATCCCGCCCTCCCCAAGTCATTGCAGGACACAACAGTTTACTTGGTTGACCTAAAAACAAAACATACGCGGCCCTACGTAACTAGCCGCCGATCTAGCATGCTCAGTGAATGTAACAGCCCAAAAGTCAGTGCTAGATATTTTTCGATCGGGGCGGGGAAGGGGGCGGGGCTGAAAAGCTATCGTAGCTTGCGAGCTGTGTTACTTATAGATTTAGATAGATCCGCCCTCCCTAAACCACCTGGTTGACCAAAAAAAACACAGTATTTTAGAGCACGCCTAGTATTTGTCACACACACACAAACAACATATCTATATAACTATCACGCCTTGTGTTTGTGACCTAATTAGCGGCTTGACCGTAGGTACTCGACTGATGGCTCCTCCCCCTTTCCCCTCAACATTGTTCTTACTACAACTTGAACAATGTTTTGGGGCTGTGTTGGTGGCCTGGTTTACACCTGTGTGTTGGGCTATCACTGACCTTTTTTTTTTTTGTGTGTTAGTATGGTGGCTGTGTTTGGATTGATCCTTGAAATTTACGTTGTTACTTTGCACTGAAAAAGTGTGAATGTTGAGTAAGAAGAAAGTGCGGTAAGGGGGTGTAGGCAGAATAAGAGAGTGGTTAAATGTGGTATTCTGTTATTATTTTGTGTATTTGTGATGTTTCAAAGGCGTGTCTTTGTAGCGCATTATGAGCTTTATCATACTTTATGGCAAAATATATATATATATAAAATTTTATAGAGCCTGCGCCACACGTCTAGATCGAGGAGCACAACTGACTATGTACAGTGTCTTGACTGTTTCTCTCACCCCCCCCCCCCCCCTTTTTTTTTTACCTACCAAAGACATTTTATTTCAAAATACCATATCTACATTCTATACCTCCCCCTTAGCCCTTTCGTTTTATTAATATCTCTTCACATCCAGCACACGTGCTAGGTATTGGTTTATAACACATAATTCAGAAGTTAATAGAATGGGGCATCTGAGAAAAAAAAACACAACTGGATATATTTTGCATTTATTGTTCCAGAGTCATCACAACAATGATAATAGCATCAAACTATATGTGTCATAAAATCAAGCTTTTAAAATGGGTACAATTAGTGCATATCAATGTAAATCTATTTACTTAGAAAAATATAGCACATTTACGGTAAACCACAAATAGCTGATACAAATTGTAACACATGTGTCATTTATATATGTACTTTGCATTACATTATTTTAAAAAATAACAATAAAAAAATGTATAATCTAAATATTTTGTCTTCTTTGGGTTATATCCCTTTGATGTTTATTTTTAACATTAAAATGGTGTTCAATATTTTACGAAGCTGAGATTGCTTATATAAAAACAGCAACTATCAAACACCCCCTATTTAAACCTCAATTTTCATGTTTGGGTAGCAAAGGACACTTTAAAAAAATAGTTGCAAATATTACTTAGCCTAATTAGATGCATATTATATAGGTTTTGCTGAGCTGAAGCATCATTGGTATTAAAAAATACCCTTAACCCAAGACTCACTTCACTCTTCCCAAGAGGTAAAAAAAAAAGTTATTTTTATACCAATATTAGCAATGCACTTTGAATATAAGTAAAAAAATTATCCTCGGGTGAAAATGAAACTAAATATAACCTAACTATACAGAAATGGGCGATGCACAATATGAATTGACTAGTTTCTTCATAATAATTGAAATAAAGGAGAATTTTAAAAAATACAATGGGGTGTTCGATAAGTACTTTAAAATGAAGGTGTTCGATAGATGTAAGTTACTCTATATCATAGTATATTGTTATAACTAGATAATGTCTATTTAAAATTATTAGATGATTGGCAAAAACAGGTCTATGACTGATAGTGATAGATCTAGATTCTAGATCTATATTGAATCAGTTCCCTCTGTCACAAGCAGAAAAGGGGAAAAAATCTGTTCTTTGAGAGATTGATTTGAACACTGCCAACCCTACACCTCTTTGATAACAGATTCACTTTTAAGGAAAAATTGCAACATTTCTATTTTATTGTCACATGAATGAGGTTTCTATGATATTCTTTAATTTTTTTCCATTATTGAGTTGTGTAATGTGGTGCCTTACTCTAGATTTGTTTTATATTTCCCCTTTTCCTTTTGTGGACGTTTTTAAATAAATAATACACTATGCATAAAAAATGTTTGTTACGTTTTTACATTGTTTCACACTTTAACACATGAAAAGTTATGTAAACTAATACCCTAATACCATTTTTTTTAAATTAAAATTTGCAGATAAATTGTTTTTTATTTTGATTTTCATTAGTGATTTTTTTTAATGTTCAACTTTCAAAATATTAATGACACAGTTCAATGTGATGCTTTATTATATATAGGGTGTACAAGGAGTGGAGATAAAAGAAGACAATGTTTTACAGCCAGCACCACATTATGGGACACAGGATGAATTTGATATTGTGCGAGCCACACAATATGGTGTCATACAGAAAGTACATGAACTTATTGAAACAGGTTATGACCTCAACCAAATGGATCATGAGAATGTCAGTTTGCTTCATTGGGCTGCAATAAACAATCGCACTGAAATTGTTAAGTAAGGTGCACTTTTTGTTGAGCTTCTTCTGGAATTACCCTTTGATGTTTTTAGTATCAATAATTAAAAGATCTGGAAACATAACACATTTTTTCTTTGCAGAGTGATCATTTGTTTTTCTCGTTTCCTATCCATTTCATTTTTCTTCTTTTCCTATCATTTTTTGGGGGGGGGAGGGGGGGTGGGGGATCAGTCACAGACAACAATATTATATTAGACATAAAAAATATGACTTTTTTTATATTCTAATTTGTATAAAGTTCTTCTTTTGGAAGTTAAAATTTTTTAAATTGTTATTTGAGGACAGGGGGCGTGGTGGCTGAGTGGTTAAGCGTTTGCTTCCAAATAAACAGGTGATTTTAACATCATCTGCCCTATAGATCACAAGATCTGAAAGGGGTACTTTTCTTAACTTACTTATCTGAGAACAGATGCTGCAGACAAATAAATCAGTATGCCTTCCAACATTTTAATTTGCATGTAAATTATGTCATTGCAGAATCATAGATATTATTCAAGCATAAATAAATTTTGTTTGATGAAAAAATACAAATCTCAGTCCTTGTAATAGTAGAATGCTACTACCTTAAGACCAGGTTACTGGGGTGTAAATTTTTTAGTAGTTGGCCGACTTGTACTTAAATTATGTGTTTTTGCTTTAAATTTTAAATTAAAAGGTCAAATTGTAATGCTCTTAGGCTTTGGTTTAGTAATTTGTGTGTGTGTGTGTATTAATGTGGTTTATTGTTCAGCTTGATATATAACAATTACCTTGAAAACTAGTATACAATTTTTTTAAAATATATTTTCTTTATATTTTTTAGCTATTTTATATCAAAAGGTGCTATAGTGGACAGATTTGGTGGACACCTTGATTCTACGCCACTACATTGGGCTACTAGGTATTTTATATGTAACTTGAATTTAGATGTTCATTTTATAACAATTTGTGTTGATAATAGATTACCAGCATAATGACATGTCATTTCTTATGCCAGGCAAGGTCATCTTTCTATGGTTGTACAGTTGATGTCTTATGGTGCTGATCCCTCTTTATTAGATGGAGAAGGTAAAGAATGATATAGAAAAAAAATTTGCTTTTATGGGCGGGGGGGGGGGGGGGGGGGAATGTTTTTTGAAAAAAAAAATTATATTGTAAACTACAACATTATCATAATGAATGTCACTCAGGATTTCAAATTGTTATTTAGGTTTTTGGCCATTTTTGAGCTTATATAAATGTCTACTGTTGTATTTTTCTCTGTTTCATTATTATCATTCACTTAAATCTTGAGAGGAAATTCAAATAAATTTTGTGACACTAAGTGTGGAAATATGTTTCATGTTTTCAGGCTGTGCTTGCATTCATCTGGCCTCACAATTTGGACACACTGCTATTGTAGCTTACTTGATAGCCAAGGGTCAAGATGTGGACTTGCTAGATAAAACAGGAATGACACCTCTGATGTGGTCTGCAAACAGAGTTTTTGGGTATGTAGAGGATGCTGATGAAAACTGGAATATGTATATTGTCAAATCCTCTTATCTGCTCAATTAGGACTAAATCCTAAAGTACAGAAACATATCTTATTATACTGTCAAACCCGTTATAGAGCATATAGACATATTTTTCTGAATTTTTCTTTTTTTTTTTTAAGTTTTTCTACTAAGATTAAGGTTTTCAAGTAATTTAATGGATTTTATGTTTCTTTTTATTTATTTACCAAATTAAGCATGAATCGCGCATAAACCTTAAGATGCTAAAAGTTCAGGTTTGAGTCCTGATCTGAAAATAAAGCCTCATCTTGAAGTGGATAGCTGGGAAAATGAATTGGTAGACCAACTGAGCACACAATATTTCAAACACTTCAGAAAACTAGTGAACTAACTTTTACTAACTCAGTAGACCAAGTCTCAATAGCAAATTGTAGTTTTTGTTTAATACTTAAGCAAATCTATGTGTTACTTGATACTTTTATGATTAACCATGCAAATAGTGACAATGTGTAATAAAGAGTCCTTTAAGAGTGCATTAATAACGATGAACCTAGAAATTAATTTTTTTTGTTAATGGCAGTTACGACCCAACAAGGTTATTGCTTACATTTGGGGCCTCTCTGACCAAGAAAGACAAGGCATTTGGACAAACTGCTCTACACTGGGCATGTGCCAGTGGCAATCATCTGGTGATAAAAATGTTACTGAACAAAGGGGCCAACATTCATGAACAAAATTTAAAGGTTAGACTTATTTGATCCTTAGTTGTTTATAGAAGTTTGCACAACTACAAGAAGATTTATTGCTATGTATAATATAACATTTGTAGGTGCTGTGGCTGAGTGCTAAAGCATTTATTTTCTGAACCAAAGGTACCGGGTTCAAATCCTGGTGAAGACGAGTATTTTTAATTTCAGGATCTTTAGGGTGCCTCTGAGTTCACCGATCTCTAATGGGTACCTGACATTAGTTGGGGAAAAGTATATGCAGTTGGTTGTTGTGCTGGCCACATGACACCCTCATTAATCATTGGCCACAGAAACAGATGACCTTTGCACCATCTGATCGCAGGGTCTGAAAGAGAACTTTACTTTATATAACATTTAGTTCTATACAATAATTATGTATAAATTAAATTTTCTCCCAATTTATTTGATTTGGTGGTAATTATATTTTTAGATCTGTAGTATAAATATTTTAAAAGTTTTCAGTCCTCAAATTTGTCCTTTTAAATTTATTTTTTTCTAATATATCTGTATATATATATATATATTATTAGCATGTCTTAAAATGGAAATATATAAATGTTCAACTCAGAATTAAAAATATGTTTAGGCTGACATAATGTCATATTTTTTCTTAAAAAAAAAATTAGAAGCTTCATTATATAAACTGCAGATTGCAAGAAACTGAGATATAATTTTTTAAACTGCTTATTAGTTTAAAGTCTTAAACAAGTCTGCCACATCAAATAGATTATGTTGATTGAATGAAAAGCTTATTTTATAATGGTGTGAAGTTGTCAGCATCAATTAGTTTAGTGTAAAAATATTTTCATCAAATTCTGGTAAAAAAAATGTGTACTGTATTTAGTAAAGTTTTTAAACATTTACTATTCTCTAATGTTTGAAATAAATTAAGAATTGATGCCATCTTTAATATAATGTTGTTCAGTTTCTGCTTGCTCTTTTTCAATAAATTTTTTGTGGGCATAAGTAGAGCAAATGTTCATATTGATACCTAAAAACCTATGGGGCTGGTTATGTAAAGTTCATTCACCCAACTAATACCTCATGAGGGTGTTATATTGCACGCATGTGAAACAGAAGTCAGGTACTCCTTTTTTTTATACGCCAAGTACTTCACTAGAGCTGGATAATATTTGGCAAAAATTTTACTAAGCTTTAAACATTTGACCTGTTGACAGTTTCAGCCCCTTGTCAAGTTTCAAAGAATGGAAACTCATTTCATTTCAAGTCAGGTATTTAACAATAAAAACACTTTTATCTCTGTATTAAAAGGGACAGACGCCACTTGATATAGCTATTGGACAAAGTGATGCAGAACTAGTGAAAAAACTGAGACAAATTCAAACACTAGCAGAAGCTTCAAAAAAAAATATTTTTGGAAAATATGCATCTAATAAGGTTTGTTTGCATTAACCATATCATTTTGTTTTTACCACTTTGTTCTTTACAGTCTAGTGTTTTGCTGTATCAAATATGTATTAATCTCAGTTTAACCACGGCTGTTGTATAAATCTAGAATTCTAATTTGTCAAATGAGTCAAAAGTACAAAAACCAACCTCAGTAAACAATCTAAATTTAATGATTTGATTGCTAATTAAATTGTTTAAATAATTGTACACAATAGCTAATAGCTGCACCTATTTATGTCCAATTTTTAAAAATTGTTTTTTATCTTTACAGCAATTCAGAAAGAAAGTTGCTTATGTGTTTCCATTTTTTGCACTCTTTATAATTGGTTTCATTCCTGAGCTATCTATTCACTGGGGTCTTAAAGTTGCTGCATCTATTCCATGCTTACTTCTTGCTAATATTATTTTTCGGTAAGTTTTGATTGGACATCAATAGCAATAGTAATTTAAAATAATAAGGAAAATAGACATTATATGACTCTTCAGGAATAAGTAATTAAAATTTTATGAATCAAGGCCAAGCATGTAAAATTTGAGGGTCACTTAAGTCCCCCTTTTTTTTTTTAGTTTTCATGTTCCACCTACTTGGTAAAATGGATGCACTAAACTTTTTGTATGAAGGGCCAACATTTAAATTTTCCATTCTCTAATATGAAATCTGCAACTTTTCCTTCAATTAAATCATTTACATGGGGGCTTCTTCAATCAGATAGATTTAAGACCAAAAAAAAAAAAAAAGAACTTAATTAATTAATTAAACAAATTTGCTTATTATCATAATCTAATAGTATTTGGACAAAAAGATTTAAAAAAAAAATGTTTGGTGCACATTGTAACATAAAATTATTCTGATACATTGAGAAAGACTAATGTGTAATGTCCATTCTGATATGATTATGTTTTATTACTCTGGCTGTCTTACGTCATGACAATTAATTGTTTCAGGTCTTTCTTTGATGACACAACAGCTCATATGCTGCCTATTGCTTTGTATCTAGCTACCAAATTCTGGATGTATTTTACTTGGTTCTTTTATTTATTACCTTGTATCCTTTACCACAAGTCATATTTTACCCCAAGACATGTCAAGCATCACTACAAGGCAATCTACATTGCATCATAAGATAATTTACTTTACAAACAGCAAGTCACTCTTTACTACTAGATAATTTACATTTTACCACAAATCAGACCAATTCATTTGAGCACATTTACTGATTGTTGAAAATTGTACATTATCATAAGGGTCAACAGTTTTATAAACTACTTGTGTAATTAGGAATGATACTAGCCCATTGACTTATATTTTCAGTTTTAAAAAATTGTGTTAATATAAATATAACTAAATTTACATAATACAAAGAAAAAAACTCTTTAATAATTGCATACTTTTAATATCTATAAACTGTAGTGTTGGCACTTTCATTTTTCTTTTAAATTAAGAAAAAAATAAAATAAAAATGTTCATGAAGAAACAAGATACAATGAGCTCTTCTTATAAGAAAGTTAAACCCACTGCCAGTAACTTTCAGTCACAATGTAGGCTTCCATAAACACAGCATGTTTTATCAGTAACACTGAATAGGTTAAGTGATATCCTCATATTGTAACATTGTGTCAGCTATTTTTTTGTTAACTTAAAAATTCAGATGTACAAGGGAGTATTTGGTTTCATGCAGCTTTTGCCATTATTTCTCTGCTTCTCACATACAATTTTTACAAAGCCTGGCGCACTGATCCAGGATACCTAAAAAGCAACAGAGAAGATAAAATCAAGGTATAATCTATTGATTTGTAACATTATATTATGGGATCATTATTCTATTAATTTCATCACTTTGTGCTGTAGTTGATAAAGTTAAGTAGGTATTTATATATAGTACTAGTCGACCGGCGGTGTAGCAAATGTCGCTATTTTGCAGGACCGACCTTAGGCCACTGCAACCTATGCGACCGCAGTGGGCCCTGCACGTTTATAGGACCCGCGCTAATTTTAGGTGTATAAATTATTAAATTAAACCATTTTATAACTTATAACAGATTTCCTGCAGCCTCCTGTCGATTTAACAGGAGGTCCTGGAAATCTCCTGAAATTGCAAAATATCCGAAAAAGTCCTGGAAATATCCGGAAATTATTAAAATCTTTTGAAAACCATACAAATCTCCTGAATTATATAGACAAAAATTGTCATTTTGGGGTGTCATTCAATATGGAAAACGCCACTCCTACGCGCGTTAAAAAAAAAAAAAAAAAAAAACAGCATTTTGCAACACCCGCAATTGTGGAATCTAGTGAAAGAAGCTTCTCGCACATCAAACTAATGAAGAATTACTTGAGATCAACAATTCTCATAGATAGATTGAAACATTTGGTAATTTTTGCTATTGAGCGTGATCTATGTAGGAAATAGATGTACTGTATGACTTTGCTACACGCAAGGCTCGTAAAGTAATTCTGTACGTAGTAAAGAATGAATAAAATGCATAGACGAATTTATTTTCTAATACAAACTCTTAAATTTCACTTATTATCCGCTTCCCTACCCAAACTTGGCCCTGCTAAATCTGTTTCGCATAGGGTCCCACAACGGTTAAGTCTGGCCCTGCTATTTACATATAGTAGATTATTTAGATTAGTTGGAACGTCCCGCAAGACAAAGGGGGATGGGAGCGGGCAGGGTTTGATACATTTAAATGACAGTCAAGCGCGCAGCAAGTCATCCGTAGTGTGAATACTACTCTTGTTTTCTCGTGGACAGAAATACTTCTTACATCTCGACAAACTCTTGAGGGAAGAAGAGAATTATAAATATAGATTATTGGGTGATTTGTGATTAATAAAATTAGATGTTTTAATGTTCCCTAAAATCTTTTATCATGTTTTTGAGGGTTTAAAATATAATTCTTTATATCTGAAATTTAGAGTTTTCTTCAAATCACATCTTCTCTGTTCTAACAGTTACAGCTATAAAATCTTAATGTTTGTATCTGCATCCATCATCAGACTATTCTTGAGCTTGCAGAATTCCAAGTACTGAGGCTAGATCAGTTTTGTAGTACATGTCTGATAAGGAAACCTTTGAGGTCAAAGCATTGCTCTGTGTGCAATAAATGTGTTGCCAAGTTTGACCATCACTGTCCTTGGGTGGACAACTGTGTGGGTAAGTGCTGTAATAAATAGCCTCAGTCAAGTGTAAGGCTTCAAGGTTGCTAGTTTCTGTTCTACCTGGCCGCATTTTTGAAACTAAATATATATAACTTCTATTTTCATAAGCACTTCCCTGGTACAGTGGTTAGTATGTTGGCTTTAGGTGGCTTAAATAGGCTTGAGCCCTGGAGTTCGAATTCAGGTCATTCCAACTTAAATATATTTTTTTTTTATAAATGCATTTAAAAAGCAATCATGGTAATATTCACCTAGATAGCCTTCTTTTTCCCTTCACTTCTTTCCCATCCAGTCCAGATAAGTGATAGGATCATAGGGTCTTAATGTAAGCTTTGTTTTTTGTTTTTTTTTAATTTTAATATTTTTCTTGTTTATCTCTATAAAAACATCAATGGAAAAAATTTTAAACTAGATACAAGGCCATACTTTTAAATGAATACATCTACTGCTGTTTTTAACTGTTAACTGTTTTTAACAGCACTAAAAAAGATCTTAGTAATCATTAATACCAGATGCTACATAAATATTGATGACCAAAAAATGGTCAAAAGCTGACATTTAAATAATTAGATTCAAATATCAATGCTACAGAATTGCTAAGAATGTATAATTTACATAATTTACCAAACAGACAGCAATCAAGTTTGTCATGTACTAAACTTAATAGGGCAAAATGATTCATTTGCTGAGATAGCCATTAACGGTACAGAGGAGCAAAGACAGTATGGCTAGAGAAAAATGAATTTAATACACATGGAGACTGCTTCTGACATGAAGAAGTAAATTGGTTGTGCACTCTGCCATAGCATCCCCACTATGTAAACAAGAAAATATTTTTTAAAAATACTTTTTTAAAAACAAAGCTTACATTAAGCGTACTTGTATCAATTAGTTTGGATCAGTCATGTAATTAAATTGTTTAATAGATCTAGACTAACAATGAAAAAGCATTTATAAAAATAATTTTTTTAAAGGGGGAACAATCTGAATTCGAACTCATGGCTCAAGCCTTCTCATGCTTCTCAAGACAACATTAACCACTCTGCTAGTGGAGAGCTTATGAACATGGAAGATTGTATAGTTATCTATTGTTTCTATAATCTTGACATATTTTTCAGGCTTGTGTTCACTAAGACTGAGACAATAACCTATAAATGGAATAATTTAGCTTATACCACTACTTCAGTCAATTACAATTTCTTTCTCTTATTCAAGATACCAAAAAAAATAATTTATTATCAATAGTTAATTAACTAATTGGTTCATTTTTTTATTGATTCTTGTGTTGTCAGGTAAAAAAAAATAATTGTCCAAAATTTCAGCTTGATTCAAGAGATTGGGTGTGGGAGAAATAACGTGCACAAACTTTTTACCAGACATAGAGAGTGAGTTGATATAAGATTTTTAAAGATGATGTGGTGAAATCATTGTTTTTTAAATTAACTTTTTCAGTGTGAATTATTTTGATCGAAAAAATGGAGTTTTCCAGGATGAACACACATTTAGGGGAGGGGGGGGAAAGCTACTAAAACTAACATAACTTTTTTATTTTATTAAATAATCTAACAGGAAAATGAATGGGCTACAAAATTATAATAAAATTGATTATTCAAGAAATTTTTTTTTCATTAATTTTAAACTTAATACGTAAAAGGAAAAATATTTTAAAATTCATTTAAAACCAATATTCTGAAAGATTTAACCTTTTAATTAAACATTTAATCTATAAATATTAAAAAATCACAAAACTAAACACATTTCATTACTTTAAATTTCATAAACTATAAAATGTATTACTTAACATTTTTCGGGTCCCGGGAAATAAACTAAAAAAGAGGAACCATTAACACAATGTTGTCTATTTTTAAAAGAAACGTGTTGGTGCTACATAAAATTCACTACCAAAACAATTACTCAGAACAATTACTCCCACATCCGGAAAATAAAAAAAAAAGAGAAGTAAAAAGTTAAACATAAAAAAGATAGTGAAATAAATGTTATAAACCAAGTTACTCACTGAGAGTAACGCGCACTGACCAGCACTAGCAAAGTTACTTGCTGAGCGTAACGCTGCACTAAAAGAGTTAAATCCTCATGAATGTGTGGTCTGAGGAAAAAACAAAGGAAATAATAATATGATCTAGATATCGCTCGCATTTGAGCTAGTCTTAGTCTTAGTCTTAATGTTCATTTGTGCTAGAAATGTCTAAACCTTCCAGTCATCTAAATAAAATATTTTTCTTTCTTGATAATTTATTTACAGGAGCCAATAATCACCGCTATTTTATAGGCTACCTGTTTTTTCTGATGATAATGCTTGTATTTGCTCTTTATGGTAGCCTGATATGTAAGTGGTTTTTAAATTATTTTTTTACTCAAATGAAATTTTTTTTTGATAGTCCAACATTGTTCTATCTATCCATTATTACTAGTTTTATATGTCTAGGATAATATATTTTTATAACCTCATGTTGTGTAGTTTTGGCTACTTTAGAGGCTTAACCTAAGAGCTCCTATTTCTGGTTAGGAAAAACCCTTCCCAGGCCCTAAGCAAAGAGAGATAATCCCGAATTTAAAAAATCCTAAAAAATAAATATTTTGAAAAAAATAATCAAATTTAAGATCTAATACCAATAAATAAACAAACAACTTAAAAAAAATAGAATGATATGTCTAGTTTAAAAAAATATATACTGTTGTAACCCTGCCATCTGTTTCTGTTCAATTAAGGCAACTTTATTATAACAAGATTATGTATAATTGTAATACTTATTAATATGAGATGCGCTGTCACGCATTTTAATAATATCAGAACTTGATAATGAGCTGTTACACATTTGTTTAACTAAGTCATAGGGTGATTGGCATTCCATATCCTATTGCCACCATAGTATTAAGGTCACACCTTTCAACCCACTGACACCACTGTGATTTAAGTCCAACCGTTCACCTTTCTGCCACTATCAAAGTTAGAGTTACTACAGACACATTTTATTTTAAAATCGGTTTGTTGATATATAAAAACCTCTACCAGGTTTATTCTCAGGGCCATTGGGGTTAAATTAAATGAAATAAGAAAATTGCAGTTGATTGTACTAATCTTCTTTAAGCATTTTTTTTTACCATAATATATGGATTTGACAGTTGACTATTTCATCTAGAAGCTTGAAATAAATTTTCAAATACATTATTTTTTTGTTCACTTTATTCACTTGAAATCTGTCCCCAGTTTGGCAGACTGAATGCACCATACAATTCTATGAAGATGGTATCACTGGAGCTGTGTATAAAATACTTAAAGCATCTCCTTGGGTTGCATGGATTGCTGCTAACGTTATTTTTCATCTTGTCTGGGTTTCTACATTGTTTGTGTGCCAGATTTATCAGGTACTAAATGTACCCAATATGTCTTCTATTCTTACAATAATATTATTGTTTAAATCATTTTCTTTGTCAAATCTGAAATTAGAATGAATGAAAATTTTGCAGATATTCATCATCATTTGACTTTAAATTGAAATTAGTTTTGAATTTTACAAAAATTGTGGCTCAATCTAGATTTGTTTAAAGGTTATATATATATGGTATATACATATACATTTATATACATATATATATACATGGTAGCTCATAAGTAGGTTTACAGTTATTAAACTACATTTTCTATGGTTGAAGTTACTTGCTTAGTAATACCAATATAAAGCCTTCCCTAGATATAACCTAATATAAACAGCTTTTTCCTTGCTGACTGTAATTTATTTGATTATGTAATGATAACTTTTTATATGATAAAATTTCCCACTGTTCTAGTGTTTAATTTTCAAATAAAAATTCCAGCTGTTAATTGTAAACCAACTTTTGGGCAATTGTAGAATGTTTTATTTTTATCTGCACCAAATATTCTGATCAGGAGGTAGACATTAAACTTTATCACACCCTTATTTTAACCATAAAACTAGTTGAATTGCTTACAAATAAAATTTAAGTTGGTTTGCAATTTTTAAAAAACTGGTACACAATCAAAATATTTGTTTCAAAATGTCTATAATTTGAAAGAGATTATTTGTATGTGCTTCCATACATTGGTGTTTTGTAGCACTGTTATTTTATCCTTCAGCATTTAGAAAGTGAATTGATCAGTTATTATAGAGGTCAGTTGCTTGCACAATCAGAGCTAGCACCCATGAAAGCAGAGAGCATTAGAGTAGCATAAAGTGACAGAGTCAAATGTGATACATTGACAGAAGTGGAAGAGTTCTTAGAAATCTTAAATAAAAATTACTTCAAAGAAAACTGCTTTCAACTACAAAACAATAGTGTAAATAATAGAGAATGTATTCATGAAATAGTGTTTTGATAAGCAAATAATGCATGAACAAACTTATTCTCTATGAAGATAATGTGGCTGGCAATGACAACCAATGAAAGAATGAATCAAATGAGATATTGGGGGATGCATAAAGCTGCAGAAGCCACTGATGAGAGCAGTGGGCAAGATCATGGTCACAGTCATGGTAACACACAGAAAATTGTTAGCCCTTTTCAGTAAGTCTTAACTCTTTCATGTTTCAAAACAAGTTTGCTAAAGTGGCCTTTTTATTTTATTTTTTTTTAGTGATTTTAAGTTTTAAACAATTTGTACAGTTCTTATCAGAATGTGATTAATATCAACTCATTTCTCACATTACAATCATATTAAAATAAAATTAGCAAGAGTGTTTTTCACCATTACATTATATTCTATGTATGAGGGAAATGCATTTTGTGTGGCATTGAATGAGCTTTCTAAATATCCATTTTAGTAATCATTCTACAGAAACAGATATAGACCTATAGACAGTATGGTCTGAAAGGGGAACTTTTTAATGCTTCAATAAAAAACAGCCTCCCACCCAAATAAAAAACATGACAATGAATAAATATGCATTATTATTTTCTTGTATAGATTATTCATAAATTATTTTTAGCTTCACTCAAAACATCTAGACCAGCATTCATTATCATGTTTCATTTAATTTTCTTATATATTGATATTATAAAGATAACTTATTTATTTCCATGAATTCAATTATTGTTGACTATTTTCCTGCAACTTTGTAATTTCCCAGACATAATTTTATTATTTGTTCTTACAATGAAATGAAGAAGTCCCAATTTTTTTCTCCTGAAGTAATACTAAATATGTATATTTACAAAAGATTTCTCCAATCCTTTTATCCACCACATGTCAGTAGTTCAATACTTTAACAAGGTCAATTAAGCACTCCTGTAAACCATTGAAAAGAATACAAATGTCTGTAATAAAGAAGTCAAATGTTTGTTGTAGAGTAACTAAATCCTAGGATCATTAAGCATTAAGAAGTAATGAAGTCTGTTTCAAACTAGCATTAGAAGTATAAATTACATGAGACCATCATGATTTCATAATGTTCTATCTGTCTCTATGGCCTCATTCAGTCTCGAAGCGACTTTGGATCATCTCATGGAAAAAAGATGAATGCCTGGGCATTAGCTGTGGTTGAAACGATTTTGCTCACACATCAGTTCCCCCCTCTCCACACAGCTGATGTATCCAAAGGAACGGCAGTGCGGATATAGTTTGGGGTCAGCAGCGTCACAGCTTCTGCCAGGGTGTAGCACTGGATGCTGCAAAGTGCTTTAGGGCCGCCAGCTCCTGATTTTGCCTCAGGGTTGACTCTGGAAGCCTTTCCCATGATTAGGTATAGCTGCAAGGCAACAGAGGTTTGAAGTTTTCTTTCTAGGTGGGGCCAGCCAGGGCTATTGAGCCCCACCTGCCTGAAGCTTAATGGTTTAGACTTAAACAAAAAGTATGAGATATTGCTTGTAATGATTATGCTCAGAACTGTACTGAAAATATCCTATCACAAGTTTAAATAGGCTTCATTCATTAGATAAATACAGCTATTGTTTGTGTTATAACAATGGAATTATTCTTTTTTTTACTACTATAACAATGTATAGAGTGGTTATGCAACCTCCATTTTGTTCCCCAGTCGTGGTGTTTGTAAAAACCTTGTGGATTTGATGAACTGGAAGTGCTGTGGATTATTACGCCCCTTACAAGTAGACTGGACCACCAAGTTTACTATGGAATCTCTTCCTAAAGGACATGACAGCTACCATTTTATTTAGCAATTTACCAAAATTTAGCTTTAAATTATGTTAGTGATTTTTTTTAATTACATTTAATTTAATGTAGTTCTTATTTTGGTATATTTATATATATATAAATATATATAAATTTTGTACTTTTCATTTTTTAAAAATTATTTTATATTAATTGTTGACTTGCTTTGACATTGAATAAAAGTGTCAGCTTTTGAAGGGCTGCATTCTTTGAATAATTTACTTTGACTGATAGTTGTTTGGTATGGTGGCATCATATCTCATTGTAATAGCTATACGAATCCACAAATGACATTATTTTAATTCTGTACATAATATAGACTACCTGTATTTTATGATTGTAATATCATTTTAATAATATTATTTATTAATTTTTGTTGACTTTATGTACATAAATATATATATATATTTTATTTTTTAATTGTACACTTTGATTGGTGATAAAGAGCATCAGACCTATGTAAATAATGTAATAGTTAATTAAGAACAACAAACGTGTCAGACATAATTTCATAGATCTTGATTTGTTACCTTAAGATTAAATACACCAGAGCTTTATGCTGGTCTATCTTCATCCTGGATCTCTGCTGACTTGCTTTATAAAGATTCATTTGCCATATTTATATCACTTCAATATTTATCTCCCTAAACAATGTAGGGTGATGTAATTTTCCCATAAAGTACACCTTATACACAGTAACATCACACCAAGTTAATAGTACAAGTTTTACAAGATTCAGACATTTTTTGAAATACAGTATTAACACACCAAGTTAATAGTATTAGTCTTTACAAGATTCGCACATTACTTTATTACTACAGTAACATCACACCAATTGTAATGGTACATCTTCACATTGTTTTTCTCTTTGTGTTTACTTTAAAATCTGCATGGTTTATTTTGCTAGGCTTCACAGAAGTCAAATTGGTACTTGGCATTGTATTTCTCTACTAGTTTGATCACTTGGTGTCATGACATTATTACCTTATTGCATGGTGTCTTTCTCTCAGTTTATTAGTGCTTGCCACATTAAATTTAGTCATGTAAATGAACACTCATTTTAAAATCCTATACTTATGATGTATGAAAAACTGCCAACTAAAAAATGAAAATACATCTGTGAAGATGATTGAGCTATGACTGGCCTTATTCTCTTTTATAATTGTTATACATTGTTTTGACTTGTCACTGCATTCATTTCTCACTAATTGTAATCATTCCATTTATTTTAGCTTAATTCTATTGTGTTGAACATCCATTGACTGAGGTGTATGTCTGTCTTACAATTATAACTTTGTTTTGTATTGAGTAGTATAGAAAGTATATTAGTCTAGAGTAGAACTAAATAAAAATGGTTCAGTACAGCTCACTACATTCGCTTATATACTTGTATTAAGTTTGCAAAATACTTTTGAACAATTGATATTTTTGTTCTAATGTTTATTTTATTGAGACATGTTCTGTTATACGTTTCCATGTATTCAATTGTTGTTGACTATTTACTTTCAACATTTGAGTCCCCCATAGCTTAGTTATTGGTTCTTATTATAGGCCTTCAAGTAAAGAGATTAGTATAATTCTTTTATGTTTAACTATTCAATGTAGTCTGTAAACACAAACACCTTGTAACCTTAACAGAAGGATGATATTTTACAGAAATGTGTTTACTGATTGAAATGAAGTATATTGTCTGGTACTTAGTGTTAGATCTTTTAAACATGTTGGATTATTTTATTTTTTTTTGCATACCAGATATGTGTATGCAGAAATTGTGTACAGTTTAAAAAAATTCACTAAAATTTTTAGAGCTTTGATTCATTTGAAAATTAATACTCCTACTGGAATGAAGTCTACTATAGTGTTAAAACCTTTCTCATGTGACTCCTCTCCAATGTTAACTATGTCAAGCTACTAATGTAGGCCAATTAAAATAGAACAAATATGCTGGTGTTTGTTAATTTTTTATTTTATTAATTTAATATGACTGAGTTTAATTTACACAGTGTAATCTTCAAGATAATCACTAGTTTGTAATTATACATACATATTTTGTTTTTATTTGTAACTTAATATAATCAGAGGACACCCTCAGAATTCATTCATGTTTTGGAAAGTCAACTTCTGCTTTTGTTTCCATGTGCAAAAACTTTGATAAATGTTGCCTTTTTAGTGCATGTGGTTGCCTGTGTTGTGACTTGTGAAAAGATTACAACAGTTTAGTTGATATGGTAGGTGTTCAGTAAATCATACTAATACATTAGGGACATTTTAAAAATATTAAAGATGGCAACCTTTTCAAGGATAGTAAAAGAATATTATGATGATAACACGAGCTGCTGACAGCACAGTTTGACATAGAATTATAACAAGTGGTACCCTATCATTATGACAATTGCAATGATCTATATTTAGTTCAAAGCAGCTTGTTTCACAGGTGTGTTAAGCATAATAAGTGTTTTGTTTTCTCATGTATGTTGATCCAACAAGGTATTTGTTAAGATGATGGTTAGTGAGACTACATTATATAACTGTTTGACTTTTTAGCTTTCACTTTTCTACATTAACATTACAATGTAAATAGAATAAGCAGCTCATAATACAAGCTCAGTGAGTGGTACCTATAACTTTTTAAAAATCATTTAAATAGACTTAACAAGCAAACTGTTGATTTTTTTTTTCTGGAATAGTTAGAGGTATTATTTAAGTATAACTTTTGTATAGTAGTTTTAAGGATGTTTAAATAGTAGATGACTAGTACTATTACTACACAACACTGTTCTTATGTACCTGTGACTGTAAATTAGTTTGACACTTTTGATCACTACATGCTCTCACTACAGTCAACAGAATTGCGCACTGTTTATTTTCCCAACCTTGTACTGAATAGCAATCAAACTTATTTCTTTTTCTTCCTATGTTTTTATGTTTTAGGAATGCTTCTGGTTGTTAGAGAATAAAATATCACAGGATGAGATAAACAGATTTGGCCATATCACAGAGATTCTCTGTCCATATATATAGAACTTCTTGAAAATAAGAAAGTTAACTAAGCTAGTGAGTATTCACTCATCATTAGTTAGAGAATACTTTCTGTGAAGCTAGTAGCTATCTGGACTCTTCCCCTATACCTCTATCAATATCATCAGTAGAGTTCTTTGCTAGAATATATTTTGTACAGCTGGGCTCTCACTTATAGTAGTTAGTGAAGCTGATGGGTTATTGTTAGAGATAAGACTCTGGATTTCATTTTGGAGTCAGTATCATAAAAATTATGAAGTACAGCTTTTCATATCAGATTAGAATGGACTACATAGAAAGTTGTTACATGGTGACAAATTGTCATATATTTTTTAAAACTTGTATCATTCTGTATTTACAGTGCTCATTAACATGATTTAGTTATAATTAGTTACAATTATTTCAATTCCAATGCAAAAAAGTTGATTCATAAATAAAAAAGGATAATTCTCCTTCTGTTGTCTTTGTTTCTCTTCTCTAATTCTTAGTGGTTTAATACAACGTTTCTAGTAAATAACTTGTCTGCCTTTCTCTGTGCATAGGTGAGACCCCCTAAAGTCTGTGTTGTCCAATGTCTATACACTATATTACACAGTCATTAGTCTTGTATTTGTCAGACATCCTCCCTCTATGTAGTACATTTTCATTTATTTAGATCCACCAGCCATTGTAAATCACTATGAAACAGGGACAAAGAATGATAATGGTAGGTTTATTGTTACACATATCAATATATTAGTCTTTGCTAAATTAGAAAAAAAAATTCCCATAGTAATCAGTAGAGCTACAGATTTACACAAATTATACTGTCAAAAAAAATGAAATACTCATATTTGCCAAAGTCTTACAAAATATTCCTTGAATATAAAGCATATAAAGTTCGGACTAAATTAAGCACTTGAATTATAGAAGGTGTACAGAAGATTTCCATCTATCCAAAGATCCCAACCTGTCCAGGCAATGGCAGCGCTAGCGTTGACTTCATTGTGAATCAGTTGACATTCGTTATCATGTGGCTTGTGATTGAATGCAACACACTGACTGGATTGGGCACAACCCACTGCACAAAACACAACTGATCTGCCTAGAGTTGGGACGGGGCTAGCAACAACTGGAAAACGGAAATTGTTCAAGACTTTGATCCAGTTAGAACTAGTGCTGATGCCAGTACTGTTTGTGTCACCTATATCTATAACTTTGGAAAAAAAAAAGAAAATATTTTATAGTATAAATAGTTCTAATAATTATCTAGTCTAGTTGAAAGCTTAATTGAATTTCATTGGATGGCTACCTGGTCGTGCGGTATGCGCGTTTGACGGGGAAGTACACTATCATGAACACTAAAGGAACATCCGAAACATTCAAACATCTTTGCCAAATCTTAACCTGTGATCTCCATGGGCCAGTTCTAACCCTATAACATATGTTCTTTTTATTTGTTTTTGTTTTTAAATTTCTCAAGACAAGTAAATATAGAGATCAAATTTAGCTTCAGTCATCAAGCCTAGTAAATTTTGGTGAATATAATGAACGTTCTATTAATGTTGGTGAATATAATGTACGTTCTATTAATGTTGGTGAATATAATGTACGTTCTATTAATGTGGGTGAATATAATGTACGTTCTGTTAATGTTGGAGAATATAATGTACGTTCTATTAATGTGGGTGAATATAATGTACGTTCTATTAATGTTGGTGAATATAATGTACGTTCTATTAATGTGGGTGAATATAATGTACGTTCTATTAATGTGGGTGAATATAATGTACGTTCTATTAATGTGGGTGAATATAATGTACGTTCTATTAATGTTGGTGAATATAATGTACGTTCTATTAATGTGGGTGAATATAATGTACGTTCTATTAATGTTGGTGAATATAATGTACGTTCTATTAATGTGGGTGAATATAATGTACGTTAACACCCAGCCTTTACTTTAAGCAGACATTTAAGCATCGCTAAGGCCAACAGCACTTTTGGTCAATTTTATCAAGTTCCTACAAAAATCAATGTTTTTAAAGCAGTGGTTCTCACCTCTGAGATCTGGATGTTATATAAGAGCATTTAAAGCTCCTTGAATGCTTCCATTAAAGATGCCTGCGCTTCTTGATGAGTATAAGTTGGCATACCTTCTCTGTTGGACTGTGTAGTGACACTACTCAACATTCGACAACTCGTCTTAACACAAGCGCCCCACACACATACACACAGAGCTCGAAGCACCAATTCACTGGTGTGGATGAAATCAGCATGCAGCTAATGGAGTTTGAAAGAGACAGGCAGATAGAATAGCTGATACTTTCCTACCCAATTGCACCCCATTAGGAGTTAACTGTAAAGAGAAAATAAACCAGGCATGTCGAATACGGCGTTTGGAGGCCGCATGCGGCCCCGACCACTTTGCATGCAGCCCGCTTGGCCACCTCAAAAATAATGTTAGACTATTACGCTGGAAAATAAGAGATAACAAGCTACTTGAATTGAAAAAGTATTTGTCAAACTGAACAACGAGAGTGAGTCTGCAATGAAAGCAAGCTACATTTTGAAAAAAATTATTTGCGAGCCATAGCAAATCATTTAGTGAATGTGATTTTATGATGGAGTGTGTCGTTAAAGCTGCCAAAGTAATTTGTCCAGAAAATGTGAAAGCATTCAAAGAAATAGCGTTAACTAGGAACACTGTGGCGGATAGAATAAATGACATGTTAGTAGGCTTGAGTGAACAATTAAAGAACAAAATAGTTGATTTTGACTATTTCACTGGCTCTCGATGAATTAACTGATGTAACGGGTGTAGCACAGTTGGCTATATTCATAAGGGCTTGTGACAGGAATTTTGAGATACATGAGGAGCTCCTGTTCTATGCGTTACACCACAACAAGCGAGGGTGTTTTTGAGAAATTACGGAAGGTGATATTGCAGTACAATTTATCTTTGGTAAAGCTAGCTAGTCTGACAACGGATGGAGCACCAGCCATGGCTGCCTGGTCGTGCGGTTTGCGCGCTGGACTGTCGTTCGGATTTATTGACGGTCGAGGATTCAAACCCTGCCTGCTCCCATCCCCCGTCGTCCTGCGGGAGGTTTGGACTAGGAAGTAAACTATCTTCAACTCTGAAGGAACATCCGAAACATGTAAAATATTTTACATTTTACAAATGAAATGGTTTTGATGCAAAGCTACTTGCAAAAATAAGATAGACTGATGCTAATTTTAAATTTGCTCATTTTCAGTGCATCATTCACCAAGAAACATTCTGCGCAAAGCAATTACAGTTCCAACATGTCATAAGACCTGTTTCAGTCGCTCTCAATTTTATTCGTGCCCGTGGTTTAAATCATTGCCAATTTTCAATGTTTTTGGATGACATTGGACACGAATTTGATTTTGTTCCCTACTACACAGAAGTTCACTGGCTCTCATGTCATAAGTATTGAAGAGAATTTTTGCACTGCGTGAGAAAAATTTATTGTTTCTGAACATGAAAAGTGAACCTGTTGAATATTTCTAAACTGACGAATGGATTCTGCATTTACAGTTGATCTCACTGGTCACCTGCAATACTTGAATTTGAAACTTCAAAGTAAAGACAAAATTGTCACAAATGCGTGTGACCATGTGAAGTGCTTTCAAGCAACATTACGACTGTGGATAAACCAAATATGAAGAGAAAATCTTGTTCACTTCTCAACGTGTCAGGAACTAAAAAGATTAAATACGGCTACAACATTTGGTAAAGATGTCCTGCACTTGGAATCATTAGTAAATGCTTTCAATGACCGTTTTCGTGACTTCATTTCATACGAGCAAGAATTTTCGTTGTTTGTATCTCCATTTTCATTTGCTTCTGAAAATGCTGCTGGTAATGTGCAACTAGAGCTGATAGAATAGCAGTCTGATTCTTTGTAGAAAGCCTAGTATATAAAAGTAGCTGTGCCAAAGTTTTAGTTATTTACCTGAACGGTATGTTGAATTGTGGAAATTTGCAGCCAGAATTCTTTGTGTATTTGGAAGCACTGATCTCTGTGAGCAGTTCTTTTCCATAATGAAAAAAAAAACACCTCACCGTTCGAGATTATCTAACCAAAATTTGTTATCAGTGATGAAAGGGTCAGTGGCAAACAAGCTTCAACCCGACATTTATAAACTTGTATCCCACAAAGGATGTCAAGCATCAGGAGAAAGAAAATAATGCGTAATCTTAGTAATTTAGAATTACCAAATAGCACTACAAATTTAGCTAACCAAGAAACAGGTATACCATTAATTATTGTATTGTATAGTTACTAATTTACATAAAACTAGTATATATAGGCTGTTTTGAAACTGATTTTTGTATGCGGCCCCTCAGGTCATAGTAAGTTGTTTTTTTTTTTTTTGTGGCCCATACAGTTTGACATGCCTGGAATAAACCTTTCTTTTAACACCCATTTTTACATGAGATGCTGATATTTCAAAACATTAAAACAACCTTTGGATCTCAGTTGTTCCCCCTGAGTCCCTTTTGTAAATGTTTTCATGCAAATGTAGCTTTAAAAGAAAATGATAGGGAGTTATTAAGACTAAATATATTGTGATGTTTTCAAATGTGTTCTTAAACAAAAAAAAATTGACAGCGTTCTTTGCATTGGTTTTACTTATTTTTAGATCTAATTTTTTACTCAGATAGGTGAAAATGATTGAACTATATGTGAGCTGGCGCTCCTAGATCAAATTTTTATCTATTTATATCTGTATTTTAATTTTTGTAAACAATCTAGGCTAATGCTGAGTGCATGCCTGTCTCCCGCCAGCTCTTTAACTTTAAAGTTAGTGTAGACGAGTCATGACCTGGCTCTATAAATAGAACGGATGCTGCCGTGTCTTGTCCCTTTTCCGGTGTTGACCGCTGGTCAGTGCTTGATTAGCTGGTTTGTGTGACCAAGCAGTGAGTTAGAAAGTTATTTTTAGTGTTGTTCCTGTGTGGACGTGCTCTGTGTGGACTGCCTGTAAGTTGAGAAATTGTTTTATTTTTACTTGATATATTTTAATTAGGATTGATTGTTGTTAGATTGTTTTGATGTAAACGGATTAGTGCCGTGCATCACCGGCTTAATTACTCAGCCATTGTCTATGATGGAACTGGAAGGTCCTTTAATCTGGATAGCATCACCCCCACCCCTTAGGAGCCATCCTTAATGATCTCCTTGTTGCTTTTCTATACAATGTTTTATTACCTTTAGTTTCTAAAAGTATTTCCATTAATATTAGAATGATTATTTTATATATTTTTTATGTTTGTTTATATTTGTAATTGCAGGCTATAATTCCTGTCTGCCGCAGCTATAGCTGTTGTTTTATTGCTGCTGTACAACGGCCATTATTTCGGCTGCCTTACTAACTGTCTGCTGTAGTTCTGCTTTACTACTGCTAGTAGCTTACTGTTTAGTGTTGGGGTAATTTAGGTTATTTGATGGTTGGTTTAGTTAGTAATAGTTGTAGATTTAGCAACTTAGATACAGAGGCGGCAGAGGGTTTTGGTTAGTGGAGTTGTTAAGTTCAGTTAAGTAGGGTTGATTAATTATTTAGTAGTGCGTATGTATAGTTTTTGTTTATTTCTATGTTTATTTTCGTATTCACCTATATTTTTATTGCTTTGTAAGTTGGTTGTAAATAAAGTGTATATAAGTTTGTTTTATAATTGCAGTTGGTTATTTTATCTTTAGTTAGCTAGTTTAGTTTAGTTTAATTGTGCTGTCTGGTTGCTTATGCGACTCTAGCCCCTTGGTCGCAGACCGAGGTGCACAGATTGAGCCCACCCAGTAGAGCTACCATCTGCCTACTGTTTTTTAAATAAACAAATGTTGAGCAGCAGCAAGTAACAAAAAGGCCTCACTCAGTAGCGCCACCCTGACCTTCTCACATATAGACCCAAGCTTTTTTTTTTTTTTTTTTTTGTAAAGAAATAGGTACCGGTACTCAGTGGTTGATCGCCTAGCTTTTAACTACTAATAAATTAATAATAAAAGTTAAAAAACATAAATAGTAATAATTTTCCCCCCACATTGAAAAAGATGCATGTACGCCGTACCGGTGCGTACTGTCTCAAAAAGAGGACTGCATAGACCTATATATATATATATATATATATATGTGGATGGAATTCTCTATGCGGGTCTAACTAGCACTTGTCTAATTACCTGGAGCAGATGTAGTGGTGACAACATTTGTTGGTCTGGCCTCACAAATGAAATAGAGAGACGTATTGCAATGGACAGGAGACCACACAAAATCCGAATTCTGAAACCATCCAATGATACAATCACCTGAAAAAACATTTGATGTTAAATAAATATGCAGGTCAATGTTGTTTGAAACAAAACCTTTACTTATTGAAAAGTTTCAATTATAATTTTTATCAGAAATAAAAAGAAACTGCATTTGATCCTGGTCTAACACCCGCAGGAGCTTTCACGTCATTCACACTGAGGGAACCGGCAATTCTTAATCAATTTGCAGTAGTCCTAGATCCTATTTTAGCCTGCGACGCCGCTGATACAAAACTGTATCGGCACTTGCCGTTCCTTAGGATATAACAGCTGCGTTGAGAGGGAGAACTGGTGTGTGGGTGACATCGTTACGACCATAGCTAATGCCCAGGCATTCATTTTATTTCTATGGGATAGTTCATAGTTGCTTCGCGACTGAAGGAAGACACACACACACACATATATATATAGAGAGAGAGAGACAGACAGGCAGAGAGAAATAGATAAATAGATAGAAACAAAAGCTAAAATGCGAGAAAAATATTTAACAAAACATTATACAATTTATAACATCAAGTTTTGTTCTTACACACTTATTGTACAGAGTAATTGCACAAGGTCTAGATCCTAGGTAATGCCATTAGCTTTTATCATTCCAATATAGAAAGTAGTTTTTAAAAAAATGCAATATAGAAATCGTTTCTCTATAGTCTATAGACTTCATTTTCTGTCTTATCTACAGACTTAGCAATTTGCTTCTATCATAGCTAATAAGTTCGGTAGTTATACATGCATTTACCATGATGGCCGATTTAAATAGTGGTCTTTTAGATTTACGATTATCTCTAATTTCTATAGTGCTCCTACCTAGAACATCATGTAATAAGAGAATAATGGTGGGCTGCTAGAATGATTAGGCACCATCATTCCTATCAATTTAACACCAAGAATTAAAGCCGTTAAATCATATCCTGTATTGATATTAGTCCTGAAAATCAGAGGCGTAGGGAAGGGGGGCACGCCACACGCAGTTTATATTTCTATTTGATGTTCATGGAAAATGAGGAGAAGGCGCCACTAAAGTACCTTGCTCCGGGCGCACGCCTCTGCTGTAAATGTATCATCATGCAGCATTCATGCCACACGAGGACAGTGTCCTATGGGACTTACCATCATGTCCTATGGGAATTGTACCATTGAGGAAGTTATGATAAACTGTTGATCCACCTGTGTAATCTGTCAAAAATTGCCATGTTCCACCACTAGTTGTGATATAGTGCACACCTAACCAGACTGGATCACCAGTAATTGGTAGCGAATTCCTATTCAGACATATAGATAAATATAATTACATTTTCTCTGTTGCACCAGCTACTTGCAATTTAATCAACAGGCCTACGTTTATTATTGTTTTAAAATAGAAAGAATATTGCATTTTATATGTATATAATAATCCCAATTAACAGCCTACAAAAAATCACTATCTAGGTCCCGCCTAGTAAATTTGACTGCCCAACAGCTATCAGCAGAAAAAAGAACTATAAACTTTGAACACCCAAAGTCGTAAAAGCTTTAAAGTATATAACATAATAAGAAACATCACTCGATGTGGTTATTTTTCAATCTGTGAGAGAAAGGACTAACATAATTTACACAATATTTACAATAAATCTTAAGCAGGGTTTAGTTTTTAAATATTATGTTGAGTTTAAGTCATTGGTTAATATGCTTGACTAAATGTAGGACGTAATCATCATCTTTTTTGAAGCAACGTCTGTATTATATAAGAAGATAACTCTATTACTACTAAAGGTGTTAACCAAAGAGGCTTTCTTCCAGACGTCATAAATAAAAGATCGGCTATTCATCAAGAAGTCATAGCAAGTCGAAGAAACGGGGGTCGACCGCCGAAGGCCTCACGGTTCAAGAGGCCTCACGCCTTGAATGTTTAGTCTTTACTTAAAAGAATTGAATCTTGTAGTAACCATCTGAATCCACAACTTCAACTTATGTTCAGAATAGTTGACCACACCACACAAAAGATTTGTTGAGTACAAGAGTCAAGAGGTCAAATGTTTTGTTTCCCAAATGCATTAGGAATTGTAGTAGGCCTAAACCTTAACAAATCTCAGTTTTCTTAATATATGTCATACATCAAAATGAAAAGTAATGGAAAACTTCACCAGAGACAGAAAATATTTAATTAACAAAATACGGGAAGAGCTTGAAATGGATTAAATATTATTAACCGTTATGTCCGAGGATACGACAATGGTTCAAAATAGTAGGCGTTGATGGCTGAGTTAAAGCTGGTATATTATGGATTAATCCTAAGTTAAAAAGCAGTAAATTTCATCCTTTCGAATCCTATGATTTAGGCCTACCTGTCATTAAAGATGTAAAGCAGCTACACTTGATACATAACTTACAAGTACATTGAAGAAATGTACAGTGTAGTGTTTATTATTTTATAGTAAACACATACACACATAAGGAACAAATTGCTCGTAAATATACTTCGTCGGTGGCGTTACTAGGGTGGGTGTCAGACATCAACATCCCTTGCAGTGGATCCCTGGACACATTGGCGTCATGGGAAATGAAAGGGCAGATAAGCTATCAAAGGCAGGATCATCTATGGAACAACCAGATAAACCACAAAGAGGAATGGCTCAACCAATGGGCAACAGGAAACACAGGCAGAGCCATGTAACAGAGAAATGAACATGCGTAACAAACTGGACAGTATTAACTTTCTCCCCCGCAAAGAACAATCTATAATCTTCCAACTAAGGACAGGACACACACCTTTTGTTAAATTACCATCTCAATAAAATAAATCCCACACAACTCCCCCTATCTAGACACTGCGCCCACCCTTATGAAACCGTAAACCATATCCTTTTTGAATGCCCCTTCCTAATCCACATTAGGCAGACCTTACTTCCACTACAGTCCAACATAACCAACACACTGTATGGTAGTGCTGAACAACTGAAGAAAACTGCACGCTATTTTTCCTTGGCACAGTCTGCAAAAGAGCTGACAGCTCAGCAGCAAAAAGCTGGCTAGAAAATGAAGAAGAATCTACATAACATCTCATGGAAATTCCTTATCAATAAAGACTCGTCGATAACATGGTCACAAAATGTCAAGTATTCTGCTTTTATAGAAACAGTCTGTGCACTATCTCCTCTCATTGTTTTTCTTCTTGACATCAATCATAGCCACGACTTCCTTGTCCAATGTATTTGTAGCCGGATGTTTTCCAATTTTCTAATCCAGACGAATTCTTCCTACGTCTTTTCATATTCCAATCTCAGACTTTATTTCAACCACACATTTTAAATTAAGTTACACATTTCTATTTCATTTCAAGACAATTAGTTGAAAATAGTCGACAACAAGAGTGCAATTTTTTATATTAAGTGATTAAATCGTCCCCATTAGGAATCATCAGAACCATTCTTGGCACTTGCCAAGAAGAAAAATTAATTAATTCCCTAAAATATTCAAGTATATCATTGACTGACACATTGTAACATTTCCTTCATCTCGGCTAGAGCTTCTTTTACAGAAAAAATGAAATACAATCGTGATCATCAGAAATCTCAAAGGCCACTTATTTACTTTCCAATTCTACAAAATTTGCATTAATTACACGTGACATTTCAATAATATTTTATGTCTAAAGAATGTAGTCATTTGTTAAACAGTGACTATTAGTTGGCATCCTGATATTACGGTGCTAGCTACAAATTTACTAGATTCGATTAAAACATTTTTTAAATCAAAGCAGTGTTCCTATACATACATGCTGCAGTAAGTAAGGTTTCACGTTATATTAAGTATGATATAGCATTTTAAACCTTTTGATAGAATTTCATTAAAACATAAAATATGTTTAGCCGAAATGAAAAAAAAAATAGATCTATTTATTTATTTATTGCAAATAACATGTTCCAATAATTACCAACTGTCTTTTATTTTTGTATATTTGTCAGATATTCACAGATTGCATTTTTTTTTACTTGGGTGTCACTTCCTAACGGGTGTCACCCGGTGGGGAGCACACCCCCTAGTGACGCCACTGTACTTCACCCACATAAAATTTACATCTCGTCGCTCTTCATCACCCCATTTTGGTCCGTAATTTAACCATCAGTTACATGTTCATTTAATCACACTGTAATAATCACAATAACAAAGTCAGCCGGCCAAACAATACAATCTAGTTGTCTATTTGGAATGGAGGGAGGGAGAGTTGTGGCTCTTGATATGTTTTACTTTGGGCCAGTGATGCCCAAAATACGGCCCGCGGGCCAGATACGGCCCGCGACTTGGTTCCATCCGGCCCGCAGAAACGTCGACACAAAGTGTAGACAATCCCCCCTCTTTTTTTAAAGTTGAAAAAGTATCTTGAAGTACGTTAGGGCCTCTCTTTTTCTCTGATGAATTGGTACAATGGCCTTTTAAGATTTGTATTTGTACATTATGAAATCGAAGACCCGAAGAAACTCTGAAGCTAGAATATACCAGGAAAAGTGAATGGATCTTTAATTTTTTTGAAACATGATAATAAGCCAACATATTTGATTTATAAAGAAAGTTTGGCTGTTTTAGAAAAGAACAACATATACACGTCATTATAAAACAATATGTTGTCCTTCTTGGTCTGAGTCTCAGATACAAAGATTGTTAAACTACGCATAGAGATTGGAGGATAAACAAAAGAAGAAAATGATTGTTTGGTAATCTAGCTACAATGTCGCTCGCATTTTAAGTAGAGACGCGTAAAAAAAGATAAATTTCAGATATCCCATTAATTAATGTAAGTAGGCTACTAGATCCAGAGGTTTGTAATAAAATTGTTTTAGTTCAATTTTATTTTATTTTTGTACCTTTTCGGCCATGTGGCCCGCGACACGAGTGTCGGAAAGTAAAATGGCCCACATGTCGAATCAAGTTGGGCATCACTGCTTTAGGCCTATATCTTCTGATATACTTGAGAAAAATATTGAAACGTGACTTTAAAAAACAAAACTGCATTGCTCACAAAACTGATGACCAATGAACATACCCTTTGAGGTCGCTATTGAGTTTGTGTAAAAACACAAGTTCTTGTTGTAATCTTGTTAATTATTGAATTCTGTATAGCATTACCGGTAGTTAGCATAAGCCGTATTTTCTTGAGCAGATGATATCACAGCCATGCTGCCTCCATCTTGAGGACAAAAAAGAGTTGCATTAGCCCAGTCCAACTGTACTGACGGAAACTTGTAACAAAAGGCATCACTTTGTATGTAATTGATTGGACAGGTGCAAACTACACAATCTGAAACGACAACACAAGTGATCAAGATGGAAAACGAAATGCCATTCTCCTTTTTTTATTTGATGTATAATTGTTTTACAATAAGACCAAGAACTCATACACCAGAGCCAAAGGATCGCAACAAGCGATGAACTTAAACTGCTTAGCTTTTGACTATTGGGAAGATACAGACCTAGATGGCACTATTGGAAGGAACATGTGTAAAGACAAGCAATAAACAGAAAGAAAAATTAAATGGCTGGATCCTCCACAAGAGTGGATCCTTTGTATAACCATTAAGGGTCAAACTTGTCCCTTGTTATGACCAAAAAGGAAAGATTTGACCAAGAAATACGAGATTGCTCTTCACCGAGAGAAGACATCATTTTTAGAGGGGGGGGGGGATTTTTTCCAAAAATAATGAAGATTATTTCAGGGGAGGAAAGCGGGCAGAGTTCGAAATTGGGACCATCATGAGGACAGTCCGAAGTACATTCCCCACGACCAGACGACATTCATTTACATTTCTATTGCGTAGTCACTACGTTGCAATTATTTACTTTTCTATTGCGTAGTCGCTATGTTGTATTTATTTACATTTCTATTGCGTAGTCACTACGTTGCAATGATTTACTTTTCTATTGCGTAGTCACTATGTTGTAATTATTTACTTTTCTGTTGCGTAGTCACTACGTTGTAATGATTTACTTTTCTATTGCGTAGTCACTACGTTGTAATTATTTACTTTTCTATTGCGTAGTCACTACGTTGTAATTATTTACTTTTCTATTGCGTAGTCACTACGTTGTAATTATTTACTTTTCTATTGCGTAGTCACTACGTTGTAATTATTTACCTTTCTATTGCGTAGTCACTACGTTGTAATGATTTACTTTTCTATTGCGTAGTCACTACGTTGTAATTATTTACCTTTCTATTGCGTAGTTACTACGTTGTAATGATTTACCTTTCTATTGCGTAGTCACTACGTTGCAATGATTTACTTTTCTATTGCATAGACACTACATTGCAATGATTTACTTTTCTATTGCGTAGTCACTACGTTGTAATTATTTACCTTTCTATTGCGTAGTCACTACGATGTAATTATTTACTTTTCTATTGCGTAGTCGCTATGTTGTATTTATTTACTTTTCTATTGTGTAGTCACTATGTTGCAAACGAATGGCAAAGTATGGATAACACTCTGAGCTACAAAAATTTCTCAATATTTTTCTTAGCATATGCATTTTTAGTTCCTTCTCATTCATAAACAATGTAATAATTATCTTCTCTTTTGACTTTTTTGGCTGGAAATCCTTGTTTTGCATCAAACTCATTACAATGCTGTGAAAACATAAACTAATTAAAACACTCGCTTTCACAAAATTGAAAAACTAACGACTTTATTTTATTACTTCTTGTAATTCTAGTGGCAGTGCTTGCATTGATAATATTCTAGTGGCAGTGCTTTCATTGATAATATTCTAGTGGCAGTGCTTTCATTGATAATATTCTAGTGGCAGTGCTTTCATTGATAATATTCTAGTGGCAGTGCTTTCATTGATAATATTCTAGTGGCAGTGCTTTCATTGATGCTGTTCATGGAAGACTCAATATTGATGTTTTACTGACACAGTCTGTGTCAAACGTTAAATTCAGACTGACATCCTAGCATAGTTGAAACAAAATCTTTTCAATCAGAATAATGCAGAGTTTAATTTGAGTATTGTTTATTTATTTCCTTATGACGAAACCTAGGCATTTGAGTTTTTAGACTGAGTATTGGTTGACAATAAATAAGTGAAGATGAAGAAAGTTTTTCTTTTGTAAATCATCAATAATCTTTATTCTTCTTGCTACACAACTAAACACCTACATATGCTAATGCTCGTAAAAAAAATCTATGTAAACTCTGACTATCAGCGGTCGTATAAAGCTTTATGTAAACAATAACAATAGGCCTATATAAGCTTGAAAAATAGTTTCCCTTTCATGATTTTCTTTTAACTTAAAATACTTTATATTAATTATTATCGGGAATAGTTCTTAGCTAAGATTAAATTGTAGGCTACTAAAGTGTATTGTGTCGTTGCTAAATAAATCATTTAAAAATATTAAAATCATTAAATGGCGAATAATACTAACAACGTAGCCTAAGTTATCTAATATCATGACTCTTGCCATGTGATGCCTTACCCAATAGAAATGTAGGTAAAAACAAGATCCTAATGACTTTTGGAGACATTGGCGTTCAACAAGTCAGCACTTGCAAGATGACAGAACTAACGTAGTTCTCGGTTGCAGACGTCAAAATGAAATGATCTCCCTGCCCGCTCTCCTCACATTTTATTGTCCTCCCTCCCTCCCCCTCTCTGCGTCCTTGGAATACAAAGGAAATTAGTTTCATTTTTTTAAATCAGTGACTTTACGAGCGATGATATAAAAGTTTATTAAATCGATCAACATTTTTTGTTTTACTGTAATCCTTTCACTTTTCAAAGCTCAAAATTGTTATTTAGATCTGATACTGTTAGAAAGCGGTGGTCAGTTTCAGAGTCAAAATATCATGACAATCCATAGTCTTGAAAAGTGTGCGCATTGAAATGCAGACCTCACAAAGCCCTTCTAATCTATTCCACTCAGTTGAAATGAGGAACAGGCTGTGTTAACAAAAGAACATGTACGTGCTAACTAACTAGTTGTCAAGCGTGGGACATTTGTGTACACATTAAGTTTATATTATGGCTGAATGGTCAGCTGACAATCCAGGTTCGCCTCTCATGGATGATCACTAGTAAAGTGAAATGAATAACATAAAGTCATTGTACTGATACCACTGTACTTTAGTAACTCAGTTTCCATTTTACTTCTGTCACCGTCAAACTGTAATAAATCTTTAGGACCTGAGGCCAAATTCACCATTTAAATATTTAGGCAGTGGGCCTTAAAAGTTTATTCTAAATTTACATGTCACAATTCTAGTGTAATTCAAATCACGCGTTACTTGGAAGGTGTAATCTTTTTTTTTTTTTTTTTGCCTAGTCAGTGGCAGGTTTTGTATAAGCGATTTCGGTATGAGTTTATTTGTGCAGTTAATACTGCATTCCTCACTAATCTTCGGAATCGAAAAAAAGCCTTATTATTATTTTTAAAAAGTATTATTATTATTAATATTTATCTTATCTTATCTTATATAATACAGACGTTACTTCAAAAAAGAAGATGATTACGTCCTACGCGTCATGCATTTAGTCATGCATATTAACCAATGACTTAAATTCTGCCAAGTCACTGGTTTTTCTGGCTAGCCCAGGCAACCCATTCCATGCTCTAATAGCACTAGGGAAGAAGGAGCATTTGTACAAATTTGTCCTAGCATAGGGGACGAGGAATGTGCCTTTATTTTTGTGTCTTTCAGAGTATTTTATTAAGTTTTGTTTTTGTATTTGAAGATTATGGTTCAGTGTTTTATGTATAATTGCTACTTTACTTTTGAGTCTTCTGTCCTGAAGGCTTTCTAAATTTAGTGATTTTACTAATGGTGTTACTCTAGTCAAATGTGAATATTCGTTTGTTATGAATCTCACTGCTCTATTTTGTGTTTGTTCCAGTTTCTTAATGTTTTCTTGAGTTGAGGGGTCCGAAAACGGTGGATGCATATTCTATTATTGGCCTAACCAAGGTTAAATAACATTTTAGTTTTATGTTCTTATTTGATTTATAGAAATTTCTTTTAATAAACCCTAATGCTTTGTTGGATTTTTTTGTAGTTTCATCAATATGTGGATTCCATGACAGTTTTTCATTTATTATAACACCTAGGTATTTTGCGTTTTTAGTCTGTGTTACTGGTTTGCCATGAATAAGATAAGTGGAATTAATTTGTTTTAGTTTTTTTGTTACTCTTAACAACTGACATTTTTCTGGGTGGAAAGACATGCTCCAATTTGATTCCCATTTCTGTAATTCATCTAATTCTCTTTGTAAAATATCTGTGTCTTGTGTTGTTTTTATTGTTCTATATATTATGCAATCAACTGCAAATAATCTGACTTTTGTTCCGGAACTAATGCAATTAGGTAAATCATTTATGTAAATTAAAAATAGTAGTGGACCCAAGACTGTTCCTTGAGGTACACCTGAGTTTACTGTTATTGGTGTTGATTTAGAGCCATTTATTATTACAGTTTGTTCTCTCCCTATCAGAAAATCTTTAATCCACTGATGCAGTGGACCATTAATGCCGAAATATTTTAATTTTTTAAGCAAACTATGGTGGTGAACTTTGTCAAAAGCCTTGAAAAAATCTAGTAAAATAGCATCTATTTGTTCCCTATTATCTAAACCTTTTGAAAAATCATCAATTAGTCCTATTATTATCTATATTTCCTAAAGCCATGTTGGTATGGGGTGATAACATTATGTTTGTCTAAGTGGTTTATGATGTTGCTACATATTATGTGTTCTAGGATTTTACATGTGATGCTGGTAAGTGATACTGGTCTGTAGTTTCCTGGATCAGATTTTTCTCCTTTTTTAAATAGGGGGGTGACATTAGCTTCTTTCCAGTCCTTTGGTACTCTGCCCTGGTTAAGCGATGCCTGAAAGAGTATTTTGAACACTGGGGCTAGCTCATTGCTTAGTTCTTTGAGTAATCTAGCTGGAATACCATCAGGTCCAGATGCTTTATTTGGTTTGGTGTTGGATAATAGTTTTTGAATTCCATTTTCTTGTACTACTAAATCTTCTATGTTGTCTACTTGGTTCAAATTAAGAAATATGTCTTTGTCTCCTGGGGCTGAGAATGCTGATGCAAAGTATTTGTTTAGGATGTTTGCTTTAGTTTCATTATCATTATGTATTATGTTATGTTCATCTTTTAATGGCGCTATGCCTGTTGTTTCCATTTTCTTAGACTTAATGTATGACCATAAGTTTTTGTTGTTATCTTTAGATATTACATTGTTTATGTATTCACTCTGCAGCTGTCTGCTTACTTTTTGGGTTAGGTGTTTAATTTTTATATACTTTTTGTGAACTCTTTCTGCCTTGGTTTCTTTAAATTTTCTATATAGGTTTTCCTTCTGTTTACAAAGCTTCTTTAGTCTATTATTAAACCAGCATTTATTTATTTTGCTTGATGTGTATTTAGTTGGTATATGATTTTCTATAATGCTTTTAAGATGGTTTTTGATGAAATTCCAGAGGTCATCGACTGGTTGGTTAATGTCTTTTTCTAAAAAGAATGTTTGTTGAAAGTTTAATGCAGCTTGGTGTAGTTGTGTTAGGTTACATTTATTCCAGAGTAAGATTTTTCTTTTGGGTTTTGTATTGGCTACTGCTTTTATCTGACTGTGTATTTTTATGATCTCATGGTCTGATAGACCAGGGATAATATCATAATCAACTACTAATCCAGGCCTGTTGGTTAAGAAGAGATCTAATGTGTTGTTTAATCTAGTTGGCTTTTTAATGATTTGATCTAAACTTAGTTTGTGTAAAGTTTCTATGAAAAGCTCATTTATGTCCTTAAGGTTTTGGTGTTTTGTGCGGTAATGCACAAGCTTTGATATTTCGTTTCATTTATATTTCATTTTACAAATGAATGTGAAAATGTAAAAGTTGGCTGAAGTCAAAATAAACCAGACAACAATAGAACGGTATACATTTAGTATTGAAATGCAGAATTTGGTTTAAAAGAGTTCTATGGAATCCATTTCTGAACTACATGACAAAATGTTTGATCAATTTTGATGTTTGTGGGTACAATTGAAGTATACCTAACACTAGTTCCAATAGTGTTACCAATCATCAATGCACACCGAGGCCCTGAAAGTGATGCCGTCATTGCAATTTGGAAACCATGGCAAAATAAAAAAAAAAAAAAAAAAAACGTGCCTTCAATATCCGAATGTTCATTTTTCTAACACCTCGTTTTCTGTACACTCTTGTACGTGCTGGCGTGGCCAGAGAACTGTCATACAGCAGCGAACACTTGAATAAAACTAATGAATGCTCAATTTGGTTAGGGCTCACGCAATTTTGCCATCAACAAGAGTCCACTGTACACGTCTCAACTGAAAGTCAATCTCGGGGCACTGCTTTCGTCACGTAATTCATCAAATGCTAATTGAACTTAGTAAATAAAAAATCAATCAAGAAGATCGATGGAACCTTAAAAGGAGTTAAAGAAATAAAACCATTCTTTGATACTCGTTGAGTCAAGTATCAGCTTGGAATACTTGATTTATAAAACAATGGTTCATTTCGTACAAATTAATTAAAATTAAACATGATTTCTAAAATAATGCTTCAATTCTTTCATATTAACAAAACTAAATATTCATTGCAGCCGAACGGCTATTGATTTTTTGTTGGGAAGCATTGACTTTAACTCCTAAACTTCAATGGTACTAATAATCATTTTTTTATTGAAAACTAGAAACAACATCAATACTGACAAACTAACTTAAAAAACAAGCAAAATTTTTTGTAAATCCTTTAAAAAAACAAAACATAGCTTATTTAAAGGGGGACGATTCCGCCCTAAAAACTATATCTATCAATAATGTAAAAGCTATTTCTCTTATTCGATTTCAAAGAAAATAATTAATAACCAATAATTAATTGACTAATTGGTTATATTTTTTTTATTTATTCATGTTTTCTTAGGTACATTAAATAATTTTTTAAATTATCAACTTGACCCTAGAATGCGTAAGGGAAAACTAGCGTTAACAATTTTTAAGGGGACTAAACCCAACAGATTTAGACATATCTGTAAATACTGAAGGATTAGTTTCCCTTCAAACAAATAATTAATCATTACCAGTAATTACTTAGCTGATTTATTACATTTTTTTTTTATAGATTCATGTCTTTATGCTAGTGAGTAATTGTGTGTAGTTTCAACTTCATCCGAGAATGAGTGCGGGAGAAAAAACCTGTACACACTTTTTACCAGACAGACAGACGGACAGATAGACAGACAGAGTGAATTCATATAAGCTTTGTAAAATACCCAAATCTCAAGTGCACATGCAAAACCTATACCTAAAACTCAGGTCTCTATACCACATGCACAACCTATACCTATGACTCTGTTGCACATGCACAACCTATTACTACAACCTAACTCTCTAGTGCACATGCACAACCTATCCCTCTTTAAATTGCCTGTGCACATGCACAACCTAATGTTTCTGAGCTCTTTTACACAGAACCTACCCAATGCCGCAGTGAGACTTATTTAACTATGAAGCTTTTTTTTTTAATTGTTAGTACTGTGAAACACTACTCTGCTCGAGTCGGGATTTGCACTCGCGCTAGTTCTAAAAAAATAATAAAGTTACGATATATTTTTTTATTACTGTTGAATAACATGAACGAATAATAACAAGACTCTGGATATAAATTATAAGACATGAAATCAGCTGTTTAATCTAACGCCATCTTGGTTGACAACAACAGTTACAAGGGATGTTACTCCCAAACACCGATTGGTGCAACCTATATAAAACACACATCAACATCCTTCCCTTTCTATAGCTAACAAAACACATATCAGAAATATTTGCAATTAAAATAGCAAACATTAATAACTCATCTTATTTTATGAATATTATAACAACTAAAAATAAAAATCAATTTCAAAGTGAGAGTGTGTCCATATAGAATAAATATTTTAACATGAATATTAATATTGTCATAAAAATTCTTCGTATATATCATAATCCCTATGCCACACAGGTCTATTTGTTTCTCGAGTGCTAATTCTTGCTGGCTTATTTCTATCACAATTATTGTCTGGTACATGAGAAACTACTTCAGACTGTGATGCATGCTGAGAACAGTTATCAGAGAAATCTGGCCTTTCATTATCATCCAAGACATTCCCATCATAGACATCAGTGTCAGTGTCTTTCAAAATAGTTTTCCTTGGCCTAATATGAAATCTGTTGCGTATGTATAGTCCTCCATTTTCTCCCTTGATCTTTTAAGATCTTGGAGATAGTTGTTCCCTGATCATTCCAGGATACCATCCTGTTTGACCTGGGTTTTGGTAATAAATAGTTTGCCCTAGATGATGGAGTTTTGGTAAATCCAGCGCTTGCTTATCATATTGTCTTTTTACTTGTTGAGAAATCAGAGAAATCTGGCCTTTCATTATCATCCAAGACATTCCCATCATAGACATCAGTGTCAGTGTCTTTCAAAATAGTTTTCCTTGGCCTAATATGAAATCTGTTGCGTATGTATAGTCCTCCATTTTCTCCCTTGATCTTTTAAGATCTTGGAGATAGTTGTTCCCTGATCATTCCAGGATACCATCCTGTTTGACCTGGGTTTTGGTAATAAATAGTTTGCCCTAGATGGAGTTTTGGTAAATCCAGCGCTTGCTTATCATATTGTCTTTTTACTTGTTGTTTGTAATTCTCTTTCTTCTCAGCTACACCATGTTCATTTAAACACTTTGAAGTGCTAGGAATCAATGTCCTAGGACTTCTTTTGAGACACATTTCAGCTGGGCTAAATCCGGTACATTGCCGAGGTGTATTTCTGAGTTTCAGTAAAGCTTCATATGAATCATGACCATTGTGTTTAGTTTTCAGTATTAAATTCTTCATTATCTTTACAGCAGCTTCCGCCTTCCCATTAGTTCTCGGATAACCAGGATCTGATCTGATGTGATTGATGTTCCATCGCCTTGTGAATCTCAAAAACTCATTTGAACTAAATTGTGGACTGCCATCTGTTATTAACATTTTTGGAGCACCAAAACGAGCAAATTGTCCTTTCAATTTTCTAATTACATCTTGTGATGTTGTTGTTGAAAGATAATCATACTCAATAAAATTAGAGTAATAGTCAACAGTAATTAGATACTGTCTTCCATCCACTTCCATCAGGTCAGCTCCAACTTTTTTCCATGGTACATTTCCTTCATCATGTTGTATAAGTGTTTCTCTCTGGTTCATAGGTTTTCTTTCTTGACAAGCAGTGCATGTCTCTGCCATCTGCTTTATTTCATCAGCCATGCCTGGCCAGAACATCGTCTGTCGGGCCCTCCTCATCATTCCATCATATGCAATGTGTGCAGGTTTTTTTTCATTTCTTGACGCATACTGAAAGGTATGACTACCCTTTCTCCTTTCAAAATTACTCCATTACTAAGTCCCAAAGTATCAGCAAAATAAAAATATGGTTTTATCCTGTTGTCTAAATCTTGTTTTCTTTGAGGCCATCCATTCATAATTTGCTTTGATAATTTACTTAATGTGTCATCTAAGTCTGTTTCTTGTTTTATTCTTTCTAATAACGGATCTGGTATGTCCACAACTTGTGTCTGGCATATTGTCACGTATTACGAATTGAATTTTAATTTTTAAATGGCTTGCCTTGGGGAACGTGACAATAGAAAAAGGTAGTTGTGTCACTTATCTTAAGTCTGAATTTAATCAAAGACTTACAATGAATAACAAACAAAAAATGACACAAGAAATCGGAAGGTAAAATATCAACTTAAGGTTTAATAAAATATAACTCGAATAGTACTTTTAACTGAATCACATAAAGCAAGAAAAAAAAAAAAAAACATTTACTCAATACAAAATGGGAGGGTTGACCAAAACCCTTTTACAAAAATGGCATGTAAAAATATTACAATACCAGAGTTTGAAAATATAATTACAAATACAAGCAAGGCCTTGAAAAAAGAAAAATCTTAACTTACACGATCGATTGGTATACCACGCACGGGTCACGCAATGTCTCCGCTATTCTGTCTCACGGCTGTCTCCGTATGTCTGTCCGTCAACGTTACACGGGCGGTCTTTATATAATATACCGCGCGTCGATATCAAGACAAATCTAGTAATTTCTAGAACAGAATAAGTCATCAACACCCAGATCTAGAACGCTCTTCAAAGAGACAGAAAAAAAAAACCACCCTCCTTTCAACCAGAGGTACACACATAGGTCAAGGACCGGTCACTGTCTGTGTGGCTTGACTCACCGTGAACAATAAAAAAAAACTTATTACACAAAGGGGCAGACAACCTACAGGTCAAGAAAAAAAAATATAGTATCTAGGCATTGTTACCTAGATACGTAACACCTCCCTCCTAAAAATAAAAAGTTTACATTTCCACGAAATGGAAATCTTTTTAGAATAATTACAAAAATGATATTTACATTACAGAATGTATTTATCATGATATATAAAAAAATATACATAAAAATACTTTTTACAATCTAGATAAGGCATCGGCGATTACATTTTCGCTGCCTTTTATGTGTTTAAGATCTAGGTTGTACTCTTGTAAAAATAAACTCCACCTGAGAAGTCGTTGATTCTTGCCAGACATTTTGTGGATAAATATAAGGGGATTGTGGTCAGTAAATACAACCAGTGGCCATCTGGACCCACTGATATAAAAATCAAAGTGTTGTATAGAAAGAATCAACCCAAGACATTCTTTTTCCACAGTAGAATAATTTCTTTGATGTCTATTAAATTTCTTGGAAAAGAAACAAATAGGGTGCTCTACTTGGAAATTATCTTCTTGGTAAAGGACTGACCCAACACCTGTGTCACTGGCGTCAATAGTTAACCTAAAAGGTTTTCCGAAGTCAGGAGCCATCAAAATGGGGGAGCTAGATAATATCTGCTTAATTTGGTTAAAGGCTTTCTGACATTCATCCGTCCAAGTAAATCGGACGTTCTTTCTCAGGAGGTTTGTTAAAGGACTGGCAATGACAGAAAAATTTTCGCAAAATTTTCTATAATATCCAAACATTCCCAAAAATCTTCGGAGTTGTTTCCGATCAGCAGGGATAGGGAAAGCTTGGATAGCTTCTACTTTGGCCATTACAGGTTTCACCTGGCCTTGTCCTACAATATGGCCTAAGTATTGGATGGAAGCCTGGCAAAAATCACTCTTACTCAGGTTTACAGTAATTTTTGCATGTAAAAGTTTAGTAAAAAGACAATGCAGTTGTTTACAATGGCTAGAAAAATCTTGGCTAAAAATTACTACATCGTCTATGTATGCGTGGCAATTCTCCATGTCAGCAAGCAGGGCATTTATCATTCTCTGGAAAGTGGCAGGAGCATTCTTCATGCCAAATGGCATTGTATTGGTACAAACCATCAGGGGTGACAAAGGCGGAGATTTCCTTTGCCCTATCAGTCAGGGGAACCTGCCAATAACCTGAAAGTAGGTCTATTTTGGTGATGTACTTAGCGTCACCAATACGATCTATGAGATCGTCTATCCTAGGGATAGGAAACGAATCGGTCTTTGTTACAGCATTTACCTTACGGTAGTCTGTACAAAAACGATAAGTCTTGTCCTGTTTAGGTATCAAGACACATGGGGAGCTCCAGCTACTGGAACTTGGTTCAATGAGGTCATTTTCAAGCATATACTTGATTTCTGACCTAAGTATGGCAAGTTTTTCAGGGTTGACCCTGTAAGGATGCTGCTTGACTGGAGTAGCCTCGCCAACATCTACATCATGCATTACAACATTAGTCTGTTTTGGTACATCAGAAAAAATGTCATTAAATTCATTAATGAGTTTCATGATAACTGGCCTTTCTGTCGAAGACAGATGAGACAGTTTTACATCCAAATTCTGTAATACAAAAGAATTAGGTATTTTGTATTGTCCAAATTTCTCCTTTACAATATCATCATCAATAGGAGAAACATGGCTATTTGAACAACTTTTGACTGTATTTAAAACACAATTACTCTTCTCTGAGTGATCTGGCCGAGATACATAAGGCTTCAGCATGTTTATATGACATAGCTGAGTCTTTTTCCTACGGTCAGGAGTTTTGATTGTGTAATTGAGGTCACTAATTTTGGTCTCAATTTCATAGGGACCAAAATATCTGGCTTGCAAGGGTTGACCTGGTATGGGCAAAAATACAAGCACCTTATCCCCGGGAGAAAATTCTCTAACACGGGCCTTTCTATCATACCAGCGTTTCATGCTGGATTGGGTGTTTTGTAAGTTATTTTTGGCCAGAACACAAGCATCATAAAGTCTAGTTTTAAACTTAATTACATATTCTAAAAATCCTTCAGTGGCTGTTGGTGACAACAAAGTCTCTTTTATACATTTCAAGGGACCGCGCACCGAATGGCCAAAGACTAAGTCAAAAGGGCTGAATCCCAACGATTCCTGGACGGATTCACGGGTTGCAAACAGCAGCATGTGGATTCCTTCGTCCCAGTCTTTTTCGTGCTCAAAGCAATAGGTTCGGATCATGTTCTTGAGAGTCTGATGGAATCGCTCAAGAGCGCCTTGCGACTCGGCATGATACGCACTCGACATGCAGTGTTTGATGCCCAACTGAGTCATGACTTGCTTGAAAAGATTGGCCGTGAAATTCGTTCCTTGGTCCGATTGGATGGACTTTGGTAGACCAAATAGAGTAAAGAACTTGATTAAGGCTTTTACAATGTTTGATGCTTTTATGTTCCTTAGAGGAATAGCCTCAGGAAAACGAGTTGAAGCACACATAATGGTCAACAGGTATTGGTTGCCAGCTTCTGTCCTTGGGAGAGGACCAACACAGTCAATAAGTACTCTGCTGAAAGGTTCTTCAAAGGCTGGAATCGGCTTCAGAGGAGCAACAGGAATCTTTTGATTTGGCTTGCCAACCATCTGACAGGCATGACAGGATCGGCAGTACTGGATGACATCTTTCTTCAAACGTGGCCAGAAGAAGTGTGACATAATCTTGTGGTATGTCTTGTGGATGCCGAGATGACCTGACATTGGTGTGTCATGAGCCAGATTCATGATGTACGCTCGGTATCTTTCTGGTAACACGATTTGATGGCATATTCTCCATTCTTCTTCGTTGGATGCGTCTGGAGGTTTCCATTTCCTGAAGAGCATATCATCTTGGATGTAGTAGCACGTTGATGCTAGCTCTGCCTCTTGTGATGTCATTGCGGTTTCTCGGAGTTTGGCGAGCTCTGGATCCTTCTTTTGGTCCTCAATCAACTGTTTTCGAGTTGATGCCGGCTTTTCAGAATTTGGCGTTGGTTCTTCTTCAAGAGAAGCAAAGAATGTGGTGCTCAAGTCCACATCATCGTGGTTACTGTTGGCCTTCATGACGTTCTCTTCTTGAGATGCTTTCAACCTCATTGCCCTTGTTACTGCACACGCTGGATATAACTCTAGGTCTTCCTCGGGTGTGGCAGATAAGTCGGGTGTTTGAGTGACGATGGGTTCGGCTATCACCTTTCCACCTGCTAAGTCATTGCCTAACAGCAACGAGATGCCTTCCAATGGTAATGTTGGTCGGACACCTACAACAACCGGTCCAGTAATGAGATTTGACTTTATGTCGATTAGATGTAGAGGCACATCTATATATCCAAGCTCTACGCCTCGTAACAGGATGCTCTTCCCAGTCGATGATGATTTTGACAAGGGCAAGATACCCTCTAAAAGTAGCGATTGTGAGGCACCTGTGTCTCTCAAAATGGTGATAGGTCGTAGACTTGTAGAATCACCGGGTAGTGATACGAATCCTTCCGAAATGAAAGGCTTAAAATCCTCTAATAAAACATCAATTTTGGTTGATGCAGACTGGACTTGGGTCGAACTCTCGCTGGAGTCATTGACATCTCTAGGAGACGCAGTGGAGAAACTCTTTCTTGAGTCAGTAGAACATCTTTTGGATGTATTTGGAGAACTCTTGATGGAGTCATTAGAACATCGGGGTGATGTCTTATGGGAACTCTTGATGGAGTCATGGGAACATCGGGATGATGTATTATGGGAACTCTGGATAGAGTCATGGGAACATCAGGATGATGTATTATGGGAACTCTGGATAGAGTCATTGGAACATCGGGATGATGTATTATGGGAACTCTGGATAGAGTCATTGGAACATCGGGGTGATGTATTATGGAAACTCTGGATAGAGTCATTGGAACATCGGTGTGATGTACTAGGTAAACTCTTGTTTGAGTCATTGGAACATCGGCTTGATGTATTTGAAAAACTCTTGTTTGAGTCATTGGAACATCGTGGAGACATTTTCGGAGAGTCTTGTACAGTCAATACATTTGAAACAGGTGGTGTCGAGGTATTCTTGATATGACTTGATGATGAGGGAGTAAACCTCGCCGACCACTGTACTGTGCAAGCGCTGACTTTTGAAGGAGCTTTTTCGTTTCTCTTCCTCAATTTCCAGCAATCATCAATTTTATGGCCTTCTCGTTTGCAGTAGGAACAAGTAGCTTTACTTGTAGTAGGTTTTCTGTCATTTGTACTGCTGTTCTTGATGGAGTTGCTAGCAATGGACTCAGGCTGTTTGACTTGTTTTGGCTTGACATCCGTCGTATACTTGGCAAATTGATGTGATATTATATAATCGTCTGCCAACACTGCAGCCTTGTGCACATCTTCCTCGCCACGATCAGCTATATGCGTACGGACGTCCAGCCGCACACAACTCTTGAACTCTTCCATCAGCATTAGGTTCTTGAATTTGGCAAAGTCGGTGCCGATTTCCTTGGAAGTGAGCCATTTCTCAAAGCGTCGCTCCTTTTCCCGCAGGAATTCTACATGGGTTTGGCCATCCGATTTGCGACAATCCCTGAACTGCTTTCGGTAAGCTTCCGGAACAAGTTCATATGCCTTAAGAATTAAGGCCTTAACAACATTATAATCTTTTTGTTGTTCAATGGTCAAAGAACAAAATACCTCTGCAGCTCTACCAGTCAAAACTGTTTGCAGCAAAGTGGGCCACAAAGTTTCAGGTACATTAAAATTTTTCACAGCAAGTTCAAATTGTGGAAAATAATTGTCAATTGTGGCTTCATTAAAGGGTGGAATTATTTTCAAAAATTTTATTGCTTCAGCAGTATGACTGGCAGGGGAAGAATCTGGTCTTACATTAGCAGCTAACTCTAATTTTTTTAACTCTATTTGTAATTTCATTTCCATTTCTTTCTGCTCTCTAGCCGCTGCAAGCTCTAATTCTTTTTGTTTAATTTCTCTCTGCTCTCTAGCCGCTGCAAGCTCTAATTCTTTTTGTTTCCCCAAGATAATTTCCTTCTCTTTTAAAGCTAACTGGGCTTCTATTTCCATTTGTTTTAATTTTATCTGAAGTTCTAAATCTGATTTACCCTCATCGGGTCTAAGGGTTTCTAAAAGGTCTTCAGAAAACACTTCCTCGTCTACATAATGGATTACAATGTTATCTCTGATTTCTTGTTTAAGGGCATTTGATTTTATTTTTAACCCTAAATGTTTAGAAATAAGGACCAGTTCCTTCCTAGTAAAAGCATCAAGCTCTTCCACAGAGGGATTTGCAAGAAAAACCTGAATATCCATGGCTAACTAACAACTATTACAAGCAAAAAAAAAATGTATACAATGTAAATATACAGTACAAAATCAGTACAACAAAAAAACCTTAAGAGAGTTTGGTCAATACTATTGATACTTTACTTCCGACTCTTTGACACAAAAAAAATTTTTTGTTAAAGTCAACTTCGCCTTTACAAAATTACTCAAGTAAGACGAAAATAGGTTCAGAAAAATATCCGGGACGAAAGCCCTCAAACTTCTTTTGTCACGTATTACGAATTGAATTTTAATTTTTAAATGGCTTGCCTAGGGGAACCTGACAATAGAAAAAGGTAGTTGTGTCACTTATCTTAAGTCTGAATTTAATCAAAGACTTACAATGAATAACAAACAAAAAATGACACAAGAAATCGGAAGGTAAAATATCAACTTAAGGTTTAATAAAATATAACTCGAATAGTACTTTTAACTGAATCACATAAAGCAAGAAAAAAAAAAAAAAACATTTACTCAATACAAAATGGGAGGGTTGACCAAAACCCTTTTACAAAAATGGCATGTAAAAATATTACAATACCAGAGTTTGAAAATATAATTACAAATACAAGCAAGGCCTTGAAAAAAGAAAAATCTTAACTTACACGATCGATTGGTATACCACGCACGGGTCACGCAATGTCTCTGCTATTCTGTCTCACGGCTGTCTCCGTATGTCTGTCCGTCAACATTACACGGGCGGTCTTTATATAATATACCGCGCGTCGATATCAAGACAAATCTAGTAATTTCTAGAACAGAATAAGTCATCAACACCCAGATCTAGAACGCTCTTCAAAGAGACAGAAAAAAAAAACCACCCTCCTTTCAACCAGAGGTACACACATAGGTCAAGGACCGGTCACTGTCTGTGTGGCTTGACTCACCGTGAACAATAAAAAAAACTTATTACACAAAGGGGCAGACAACCTACAGGTCAAGAAAAAAAAATATAGTATCTAGGCATTGTTACCTAGATACGTAACAATATGTAAAAAACTTCATCTTGCTTCTCCTCTTGATTGCACAGTCGTGATAATGTGTCAGCAATGTGTAAACTGTTTCCTTCTACCCACTGAAATGAGAAATCATAACGATTGCTCCTCAACATCAAGTTTTGTAATCTTCTTGGAGCCTGGTTTAGAGGCTTCTTTAAGATGTTTGCAAGTGGCTTATGATCATTTATTATTATGACATGTCTTCCAAAAGTACATTGATTAAATCTTTCTAGCCCAAAAACAACGGCAAGTAGTTCTTTTTCAATCTGAGCCCACCATTTTTCAGTTGGTGTCAATGCTCTAGAGGCAAATTCTAATGGTTGTCCTTCTTGCATTAGTACAGCTCCAAGTCCATGTTAACTACTGTCCACTTGTATTTCAAGTTTCTTGTCAGGGTTGTAGAATATAAGGACTGGAGTATTTGTAATCATTGTTTTTATCTTGTTGAATGCCTCTTCACATTTTTCAGTCCATCTAAAATTGCAATCTTTCTTTGTAAGTTCTCTTAATGGTTGAGACACTTCGGCAAGATTGTTCAAAAATTTTGACAAATACTGCACCATTCCACATAATTTTCTTGCTTCCTGGCTATTTTCTGGTTTCTTCATTTCCAGAATAGCTTTGATCTTCTTTATGTCAGGCTTTATGCCTTGCACACTAATGCAGTGTCCCAAGAAACTTATCTGGTCTTGTTTCTCTACTGTTTTTGTTTCATTTAATTTAATGCACTTCTCTTTGCATCTCTCTCTTAATCTCTTCAGTTTGTCAGAGTGATCTTTTTCTGCTTCTTCTTTGGACTGACCACATCCCACAATCACGATATAATCAGCCACATTAATGCATCCTTCTAATCCCAACAATGCTTCTGTTAACTTCTTTTGGAATATTTCTCCACTTACACTAAGTCCAAAAGGAAGTCTTGACCATCTGTACCGTCCATAAGGTGTGATCATGGTTGTTAGTAGACTAGACTTTTCATCTAGACGTACATGCCAGTAAGCCTCCTTTACATCTAATTTAGAAAATATTTTAGCATTTAGGAACTGTGGCATTACAGCTTCCAAAGTTGGTAACTTAAAATGTTCACTTTTTAAAGCAGTGTTAAGATGTCTTGGGTCAATGCAGATCCTTAAATCCCCATTTGGCTTTTGAACCACAGCCATCTGGCTGACCCAATCTGTTGGTTCATTTACAGGAATTAATATTTTCCTTTTTACTAATGTCTTTATTTCTGCTTCCACTTTCTTTTGAAATGCAAATGGTATATTACGACAAGGTGATACCACCGAAGCTATGTTCTCATTGACAGTTAAGGACGTTTCACCTAAATCTCCCAGATGACAATCCATAGTGTTTACTTGTGATATGAATCTATCTTCATTTAATGTGATCAGACTTAAACTTTGGCATGTTTTACGGCCTAATAAGCATTGATAGTGGTTCTCTACAACTGTGAATGTAACCAAATATTTCTTTTTGTTTTTAGGATTCGTTATTATTAAGTTAGCAGTGCCCTCTGTTTTTAATTTGGAATTATTCCACATTGTTAATGTTTGAACAGTCTTCTTAATTTGGGTCTTTTTTACATATTTCTTACATATAATGTTAACATCAGCTCCTGTGTCCAGTTGAAATCTTATTTGTTGACCATTTATCATGAACAAAGCTGTCATTCTGTCCCTATTGATGTTCAACACATTTATTGAGTTTAAGTGTTCCTCTTGGTCAAATTCATCCATAGCATTATGCATATGAATTTTATTCTTAGTTTTACACTTAACTGCAAAATGATTTTTACCTTTGCATTTATTGCAAATTTTTCCCCAAGCCAGACATGATGTTCTGTTCACTGCATGTCTGCTTCCACAAAACCAGCAATCTATTAGGTTGTTTCTGTTGTCAGTTTTCTTTTGTTCTATCTTATCTATCTTCACAACAGTTTCCTTATTTATCTCTGACAATCCTTTTGCAGTTTGCTCATATGTTTGACACATATCTAAACACTTCTTCAATGTAAGAACATCGTGATTCAATAATCTCTCCTGCAGTCTTTTCTCCACGGAGAATATGATTTTGTCTCTAATCATTCTATCCTTTTCCTTGAAATTACATTTTTCAGCCTGAGCTCTAAGCTGCGTAATGAACACATCACAGGATGACACCTTTTCTATGTTCCAAAATCTGAAACTTTCCAGAACTTCATTTTTTCTGGGGTTGCAATAGTCGTGTAATTTCTTTAGTAATATTTGTGGGTCGTTCACGTCTTCATTCTCATCATACTGCAACTGCTCACAAATTTCTTGGGCCTTAGGTCCAGCACAATGTAGTATTATTGCTTTTTGTCTGATTTTAGGTTTTTCTTCAGCTCCTATTGCTAACAGAAAAAGTTCCACTTGTCTTCTCCATTGACGAAAGTTTTCACTGACATTACCTTCAGTCACATTTAACTCTGTTGGTGGTTTAAGTTGACCTTCTGCCATCTTCAATTAAAACTTTACTATAGTATATCTACCGTAACTGAATAACCCCGAGCCTCTCTTAGTCTCTATTTATGACTCTAGACTGAGACTCTGGAATCTACTAGATTCTAGATCTACACTTTAGATCTATTTTTTTTTACATTTAACTAGTTTTATATCACTGATATAAACCTAAATATAATTCTTGTTACCGCTGCCACCATGTTGATTATCATGAACGAATCAAGACTCTGGATATAAATTATAAGACATGAAATCAGCTTTTTAATCTAACGCCATCTTGGTTGACAACAACAGTTACAAGGGATGTTACTCCCAAACACCGATTGGTGCAACCTATATAAAACACACATCAACAATTACTGGCCTATGGGATAGTGATATTAAATGGTTTTTCACGTAACGTAATAATGTAAATAAAATTACAGTCAAGACGGCTTGGCCTAGTTCAGTGCTGTTCAGTGCAGAGTGGTTCCGAACGGCGCTTAACAATGGTTATGTAAACGGTAGTAGAGTCAAGACACCTCGTGAATACCTGACAAAGTCACGACATACGATCAAGTTCGGTAGAGCGAGCCCCCTGTGTGAAATCAATCCGAAACAGTAAGAGTCCGAGACAAGGCAAAGAATTTAGTACAGTATTGCGGTATTGGCTGTGATTTATTGGACATTAAAGTGTTACGTTACTTTGGAGGCCTGATTTGTTAACCTTTTTGAGTTTGCAGTGTGTCGTGTCATTTCTATTCATGAGTGAATCAGTGATACGCATACAGTATTTCAAAATACAATAAACTTTAGAGACTTATAAACTACAATATTTTAGTATCTTTGAAAACTACCCAAAAAATTTATATTTAAATTTGTTTAAAGAAAAATATACGGGAGCAGTATTAATGATTAAACATTTTGATTTAGCAGACAAATAGGACTCTTATTTGATTCATGCCTTTAACATTTTGGTTTCATTGTCACAGCACCCTTTGACTACACTCATGGAATTTGGTGACTGTCGTTTTTTTTTGTTTGTTTGTTGTTTTTTGGAGAAGGGTCTAAAAACTCTATTGGGGTAATATTTTAAACTGTTGACCCTCTGGGGGGATGTTTTAAATCCAAAATCCCCTCTTGGTTGTGCTCATGGAATTCGTTAACTGTAGTGTACTTTAACTTTTTAGTGAAGAGGGGATTTTTTTTTTTTACCTCAAACCCACCTCGACATCACTGGGGCAAGTGATGGTTGGAAATTAAATCCTCTCCTCCAATAATAATAATAAAAAACTGTCACAAAATTCCATCCCATTTCGGGAAGATGAGTTGAACCCTGAAACCCCCATGTAGCATACAATGTATAAATCATCTCGAAACTATAATGCAGTTCAATTTAGTAGACAGGCAGTGATTTTTTAACTTTTTTTTTTCTAAGTTTGTAATGATAGAATTAGGGTTTGAGAAGTAATAGCTCAGTGTCTTAGTATTAACTTTTAAATGTATGAATAGAGTGTAAAATCTTTACTAAATCTATTTCCTTAGTGAAAAAGGAAAAAAAAAATCTCTCCTCTATTTTTAACAATTTGTTTTTTATCATACCTCCTCACTCTCACGTGCACACTCTCCACTCTCACGTGCACGCCCGGTGCAAACCTCCCCCTCTAACGTACACTCTCCATTCTCACGTGCACCCCCTGTGCAAACCTCCTCACTCTAACGTGAACACTCCCCACTCTCACATGCACCCTGTCAAACTACCACTCTCACGTGCACACTCACCACACTCACGTGCACGCCCGGTGCATACCCCCCTTTCATGTGCACTCCCATGTGCAAACCCCACTCTCACGTGCCCACTCTCCACTCTCAAATGCACACTGTGCAAACTTCCCACTCTCAAGTGCACACTGTGCATACCTCCCCACTCCTATGTGCACGTTTGTGCAAACCCAACTCTCACGTGCACACTCTCCACACTCACGTGCACGCCCTGTGCATACCCCCCTTTCACGTGCACTCCCATGTGCAAACCCCACTCTCACGTGCACACTGTGCATACCTCCCCACTCCTACGTGCACGCCCTGTGCAAACCCCACTCTCACGTGCACACTTTCCACTCTCACGTCACGCCCGATGCATACCTCCCACTCTCACGTGCACCCCCTGTGCAAACCCCACTCTCACGTGCACACTCTCCACTCTCACGTCACGCCCGATGCATACCCCCCACTCTCACGTGCACCCCCTGTGCAAACCCCACTCTCACGTGCACACTCTCCACTCTCACGTCACGCCCGATGCATACCTCCCACTCTCACGTGCACCCCCTGTGCAAACCCCACTCTCACGTGCACACTCTCCACTCTCACGTGCACACTGTGCATACCTCCCCACTTCTACGTGCACGCCCTGTGCAAACCCCACTCTCACGTGCACACTCTCCACTCTCACGTGCACGCCCGGTGCATACCTCCCACTCTCACGTGCACCCCCTGTGCAAACCCCACTCTCACGTGCACGCCTGGTGCATACCCCACTCTCACGTGCACCTCCCTGTGCCAACCCCACTCTCACGTGCACACTCTCCCCTCTCACGTGCACGCCCAGTGCATACCTCCCATTCTCACGTGCAAACTCTCCACTTTCACTCTTTATTAGAATTGATTGAGAGGCAAACGCCTAAACCACACCTATATGTGTAAATTGTTACATGTACAAGAAAAACCTAAGAACATAACTTTGAATTGAATTGATGTGTGGTCAGGTTACGACAAGAATATTTGGGCTTGTAGCTTTCACGTTTATTTAATCTTATAATATTCATATTATACATGTTAATATTTTAATATTTTACAATATGAAATATGAATACTGTGGTAATTTAAAAAAAAAAAGGAAAAAAATCGCGATTCTGCGAGACGGTCTAATAATGGGCAGAAAATGTCAAGATGGTGTCCAAATAATTCTAGGCCTACTGACTCTAATATAATTTGCCTCTAGCCAGGTGTAAGAAAAAACACGAGATATTTTAAATCAATAGTTTTGTTTTATTGGATATTACGTAAAAGTAATATTGTTTGGCCTACATCTAGTCGATACATATACAAGAATAGTTATTGTTTTACAAGTTTAAAATAAATATATCATACGTAAGATATATAATGTTACTTTAAAAAAAATATTTTTATTAATTCAGTTAAATCATGGTTAAATCCTATACTCTTAAGCGAGCAATTCTTTTATGTATGTATATGTATTTATATATACATTTTATTTCAAAAACGGCTCTAACGATTTTCTTTAAAATTTCAAGGTATGTGCATATTAGTGAGAAAAGAATTCTCAACTCATTGGCCACATCGGGAAAACTCAAGGTCGACCGTTATATCGGTTTGAAAATGGCTCATTATCGAAAAATTAATTTTGGCTAGAATGTTTTATGAATGAAATTTTCTATATGACGTCAATGGGAAAAAACTTGACACCGCTTACGTCACTAGGCTCACTGAGACTGAGTACACTGAGACATTTCTTCGCAAACAAGAAAAAGTTTTAATGATTCAATTGGCGTAATTTAACATTTGCGCACCATCTTATTTTACATTGATCCATTATGAAACTATGGAAGAAAAATAATGAAATTAAATATCTTTATGTATGTATGTAGGCTTTATAAATTGTTTAAACTTTAAATGTGTACACCCGTAGGTAGCTTTTATTTTGTTATTTTGCTGGTGAATTATTGCGATATGTTAAAGCTTCGAAGTCTACTGTCCCATACCAAAACAAGGAAATGGTCATAACACAGCTTATCTATGCCTTACTTGCACAACCAGGGCCGGCCCTAACATTTGCGAGGCCCTATGTGAAATGGATTGCGCGCGGACCGGTAAGGGTTGGGATAAGGATAGTAAGTGAAAATAAAGATTTTGTATTAGAAAATAAACGCGTATTTGCAATACATTTTTATTAAATGAAAGCTGACGATGCCGTTTTTTTTAATATCACGCGTAGGACTGGCGTTTACCATATTGATTGACACCCCAAAATGACAATTTAGTCTTTTTTAGGACATTTTTATGAGTTTCAAGAGATTTCCAGGAGCTCCTTGAAAACAAGGAGACCACGGGAACCCTATTATAAATTATAATGGTTTAATTTAATACTTTACACCTAGAATTAGCGCGGGTCTTTTGAACCTTCGGGGTCCACTGCGGCAGCATAGGCCTAAGTCTGGCCCTGATGATATCCAGCTCGCAGTCAACGAATTTTCATCACGCTGCTGCTTTTTTTTTTTGTTAACCTATAAATCTCGGTTAAACAGAAGTCATGTTCCAGAAGTCACCCATTAAAACCGTTTGATTGTCGTCTGAGCTGAGCCGAAGGCTCTTCAAGCTCAAAGTTTGAAAAAAATACCTGTTAGGTTGTCCAGCCTGAACAGTAAAAAAAAAAAAAACCTGTGTGAACACACAGTTCTGTTTGAGAGCGACCCGAGTCAATGCCTATGAAAGCATTGCTGTTTCCAAAGCCTTAGGCCCCCGACTCATGGCCGAAGGCCGAGGACACCGGGAGCCTCCGTCATTTTCCTTCACTATACCAAGCATATTTGGTGAAAGCACTCAAGATGTCTTAGTTGTTTACTGTAAAGTTTCCATGTCTCAGAGCCAAAATGAATATATTAATTGCAATATTAAATTTCAGAAAGTAACCATTTTAGAAGTTACACTGCAAAGACTTTTTTCCAAGCCTATAATAGCCAAATAGTTTTAAGCGAAAGAAGCAATGTAAAACGTTAAGACGTGAACTGTGGTTTTCTATAGGCCTACTGTTGGGGGGACATTCTGTTATAATCGCCATGTAAAATTACATTGAGAACTGACAGAACGAAAAAGCAGATCTTCGGACTAAAAGTCTTTACCCGATAGTTCATTTTCGTAATTACAACAATATCCCAAAATTACTTCGGGTATATATTCTTCCTTAACAGATTAATCATCCGAGCGAGGCTCGGTCATCTGATATTATTGTTAACTTGATTAGACTTAAATTCGTATCGTTTAATTTCTAGTTTTCCAATATACATTTTATAGGCCCAAAAAAATACAACATATTTGTAACTTCGAAAACTAAGGATTTTTGTGTTGTTTATAGAGAAATATATAGGAAGTATGTGAGAGACTCGATGTTAAATTGGGTATTTTTGAACAATGTTTTCCTGTGGTTTATGGTCATTTTGAGCATTTACTGTCCTGCCACACGCATACTCTGGCGAAACGGCACCCTCGTTAATCGTGGGCCATAGAAACAGATGACCTTTACATCATCTGCCCTCGAGATCGCAAGGGGTTCTTTGCCAATAACTCATTTGCAATCTGTGTCCATCTTTTCTGTACATCTGTTAATGATCTAGAAGTATACGCTGCTCTCGTACCATTTTGGCTACTATTTGCTTGCAAAGTGAGTAGTTTGTTATGGTAAAAATATCTCGGCGAGCCATGCGTAGATATTTTCTGTTTTATTTCTGTGAACTGATCTGACCATAAAAAAATAGTTTGTTCTTTCTAGTCGATTCCGCTATGGGCAGTAAATCTTTCGTCAGGTCTTGAACAAATCTTACAAGATATTGAACAATGCCACAGTATCTGACTGATATATCTTTTGGAGCAGTCAAAATTGCAGATAGCTTCTTTGGGTCTGGTTTTATTCCTGCTTCTGTAACAATATGACCCAAAAGTTAATTTCAGATGTTCTAATAACAGACTTTTCATGGTTCAGTTTGATACATTTACTAAACTCCGACAAGTTATTACGATGGTTTCTTAGTGCTTCTGCTTTCATTCTTCCTCTTCCTATCACTTAAATAGTATCAGCATAATTAACACAGCCTTCCAGTCCTTCTAATGCTAGATTTAATTTTCGTAAAATTTCTGAGCTCAGTCATAGACTATATATTACAAATAGTCTATGGCTCAGTGTAACACTACATAGTAATCTCTTTTATTTGTATCTCCCAACGTGTACGGGGTTACCGTTGCTGTCAAATTAGATGACTCTGTGTCTAACCTGGTATGCTAAAAAGCTTCCTGCACATCCAAATTGTGAATATTTTGGCCTCATTCTGCCAGTGTGTCATCCAAAGCAGGAAGACTAGAGAATTCCCTTAATAAAACATTATTTAATGCTTGTGGATCTATGCAAAGACTAATTTTTCAATTAGCTTTTTCCACTATTGCTATCCGACTCACTCACTCTGTAAGTTCTATCAATGGTTCTAATGTTGCTCTTAACTCTTTCTTGTATAACAATAGGGATCTTTCTACACGGCAGAACCTTAGGCTTCATTTTGCTATCAATTTTAAGGGCACTATTAAATCACCTAAATCATTAGTAAACGTTGGATTAGAGTCATCCTCTTTGTTTTTCACTACCGATGCGATCTCTATAATCACGTTGATTAATTTCATTCTTGTTAATTAAATTCATGACCTAGAAGGCATGCTAGATTGTTCGATACCACTTTATATTCTATCTTTGTTCTCTCAGTTAGAGGCTTTCCCTATAAGGTTAATTTCTATCTTATTCCAGATAAGTATTTTTTTTTTGTGTTGCCTTTTCTACTTGATTCTTATTGACGTATCTCTCCTGTATGGTATTCACATCAGCTCCACTATCCAGTTAAAATCTTTCACTGTCATAACTGGGTTTCTCTAAGGACATCAACCATTTGCTTTTTATCTTCATGACTTCATGTACTGTGTCCGACTGTAGCTATTTTTCATCGTCTGACATATCCTCTGACACCTGTTGAATTTTATTTTTGCACATCGCGGCAAAATGATGTTTCCCTATACAGTAACTTTACACGCTAGGCACCTTTTACCGCATGCAGGGCACTTTTTCCATGTATTCGTGTACCTTGCCACAAAACTTACAATTGCCTTTTCGAATTTTTGTCCTTGATGATGTTACTTTCTTAATATTTAGATGGTCGGCTTGAATCTGTCTCAACTATTTATTGGCTGTCTCGTAGGCTTTTCAAATGACTGCAATTTTCCAGTGTTAGATTACTGTCGTGTAATAATTTCTTTTTGAGGCATTCTTGCCTAACTCTTACTCTGTCTCTAACTTAGCTATCTTCAAGACGTTCAAATCTACTCGTTTTTGCTAGTCTTCTTAGATTGTTTATGTTCTTTTCAATGTCCTCCTTTCTTGATGTTTACGAGCATTGAAAGCATAGCGCTCATAAGTTGATTTATTCGTTTTTCCATTGCAAAAGCTTCAATTTATTCAATAGTTCTTCCATCTTTCTTTTTTCCTTTCTCAATTTCAAGACCTTCTTATATGTCCATTGTATTTGTCCCAATTGTTGTTATAAAGTGGCTTCTCTGACCTATTACCTTTTACCTCGAGTGGCTCGTGTACATGAGGAAAATTTCTAGCCATCAATGTAAGGCGTAGCACTGTTATTGATGTCTACTTATTATTGCAAATAAAAACTCTTCACCAATCGATTGATGATTACCTCTGCTCACTGATACACCGCTTCCACCAGGTTAAATAAGATGTAATATATATAGGTCTGTGATCTAGGTTCACGGTCAATAATAATTACCATTTGAGTCGAAACAATATTTAATTATCTTGAGCGAGTGCACCTTTGCGCATCATATCAAAATATCTATAGTCGATATTCTTGAATAGCATTGGATTTGCCGTTTTGAAGTCCCTTTGTAAATAAACTCTGATCAATGTAGCAGCTTTGAGTCTAATATGTGCCAGGTGTCATGTAGCTTGAAAAGTTTCGAATTCGAGATTGGATTAGATGATCTAGAAGACATAAACTACATCGTCAAAATTAGACGAGAGGATCTAAAAGACACAAACTATATCGTCAAAATTGGATTAGATGATCTATAAGACACAAACTATATCGTCAAAATTGGACTAGATGATCTAAAAGACACAAACTATATCGTCAAAATTGGACTAGATGATCTAAAAGACACAAATTACATCGTCAAAATGGGACGAGATGATCTAAAAGACACAAACTACATCGTCAAAATGGGACGAGATGATCTAAAAGACACAAACTATATCGTCAAAATTGGTCTACTACTATTAGTAGGCCGATATTAGAATTAGAATCTATATGGGTCTAGAGAAGAAAAGCAAGGCCAATGACACTAGCTCCAGCTGGAATAACCTGCCAAGTGTGCAGCCGAACATTTCAGGCTCACATAGGTCTCATCAGCCACATGAGGAGGCACAAAACCCCAGTAGAAAGCCCTCAGCCCCTTGGATGACATCGAACCACAATGGACAACTAGGCTGGCGCCTTCGACACGGAGGTCACGACTAGGCCTACATATAGAAATATAGATCTATAGGTTAGTGAACGATCAGCCGGAATTGAACCTAAAATAAAAGCAAACATGGCTGATGTGTGGCATAAACAAACCAACAAGGTAAAGATTTATCTAGTCAATCTAGAATACTAGATTTGATCGATAGATCTAAGTGCTATCCACTACAGTATAGTCGTATAGATCTAACTTACTGAGATGACTCTCTCTAGATCTGTAGTTGACAAGTGACTATACAAGATCTAGTAAAAACTTCAATTCAAGGAATCAAGGGCCAACCCCAATGCAACAATAATAACAATTACAAATATTAGATCTACATTAATTACAATTATTAATTAAATGAATTAATATTAATATGAATAACTTGAATAAGTAATATAGATCGAGTAATAGTAAGTAATACTATAGACTAGTCAGACTCATAGTAATAGTTAATAGTCTAATAGATCTAGGTATGTGACAAAATTTAAAAAAAAAAAAATAATAATAATATGATATCAGATTGTTAAAGTGCTTTTTCTGAGCTTTCCAATGATATATAGATTGTTGGTATAGGTGCAGCGAATAAATAAAAAAAATAATTTTTAACGCATTTTCACTTAACATTGTCAATGGAAATGATGACACCAGATTTTATGAAAATTGAAGGAAAATTGCTAATATTTTCACCAATTTTCAAAGCCCATTTAAAAACCATATATCAAAATAAAGCTCATAGTGTGCTTAATTGAAGTATGGTATTGTTTTCTAAAATTTATTTATAAAAAAATTTTTATTTTTTTTTTAACTAAGCCAATATGACATTGTTATTTTTAATTTATTAAATAAAACTTTAATTTATTTTTAAATTTTATGAATAGTATAATATTAAACCACTTGTTCTGAGCTTTCCAATGATATATAGATTTTTGCTATAGGCTCAACGGTTAAAAAAATATATAAAATTTTAACGCGTTTTCACTTATATTGTAAAGGGTTTTCTGAAAATGTGTAACAGTTCGCTAATTTTTACCTCACAGCTAAAAGCTTTGTATATACATAAAAAGATTAGGATGTGCTTAATAAAAGTATACTGTTTTTTTTTACATTTTGATTCTATTGGGTGCAGGTGACAATTAAGTTCATTTAAGGTTTTGTCCCATACTGCACTTAATCTTACGATAGAAGCATGATTAACAGATGCCTGATCTGACATAGTGTTGGAAATATTTTTGATAATTTGATCATGGCAACTGGTAAACTCACTTTTATGAAAATCAGAATAAACGTAGGCTAAATTTTTTATAGATTCAATTAAGTGTTTTTCATAATCCTCTGCCCTCCCACCACTCAACTGATTTAAAGCTATAACAAAAGTATCAGTTGGAGTGGTGAGATGTACTGAGTTGACAAGTACACCCTCTTGGGTTGTGGCATCAAACCCAAGAGTTAGATGTGGTGTTTTCATGGCAACTTCAGCGGCTTGTAGGTCTGAAATAACACCAAGTTCTCTTACAAAGTTGTCTACTGAGGTTCTGTGAGGGACGCAATCAAGAAGAACACCCAATATCTGTGATAAACTACTTACTATAGGGGAGATAGAAGAGGTTGGGGCTTGGTATAAAAGACAATTAAAAAACATTAATCTAGTCATTACATCATAAGGTTTTTTAAATTTTTTTTAAGGGACCTAGCTTTATTTTCTTTTAATTCTTTAATTTCATCTTCAAGATGTAATTTATCACTTTGAAGGGATGTAATGATTGCGTCCCTCTCAGCAAGTTCTTTATTATATGAGGATTTATTTTTATTAACAAGTTCTTGGTGAGTTTTTTTGTGTGCTTGATGTTGTTTTTTACATTTGAAACATTTTCTTTTTAGAGATTGAATTTTAGATTCATGTAATTTACCTAGTAGATTTTTTATTCTTTCATTTTTTCTTTTTATAGATTGTCTTAGAGTTTTAATAAGGGTTGGCAGGGAGTTGATTTGAGATTTTAATAAACATATTTTTTTTCTATATTTACTTTTGTCTTCACTTCTTGCCTGTGACATTAAAGAAAGGCGTCTTTTTAATGTTCTTCTACGAGGGGTTAATTCATTATTGCTTCTTACAGTAATCTGATAATAGCTTATAATTAGGATGTGTTAAAGAAGAGTCCAGTAAACAATCATACAAAATTCTTGATAAGTCTTGATATTATATTTTAATGTAGATCTACATCAAGTAATTATTTAAACATTGAAGTAGCCTAGATTAAGAAAATAAAAAATAAATATTAAATGTATATATCTAATATACTGAGATATTTATATTTTTAAAACTGACACTAAAATTATATACAATCTTGAATAAGTATCACTAGTGGTACTTGAAGTAATTTAATTATATAAATTTTTTAAAATCCACGAGTCATAAAGAAAAATAAGGTATTAAGGTCAATAGAGACAATTTTTAAATTGTCAATTACCATCATTTAGAAAAAAACAAAAAACTTATACAGGCCTAATTAGTCACTATTTAAAGTAAATTTATATATAAACCAATATAAAGATTTAGCATGATTTCTTTTTTTTAAAAAAAAAAAAAAAATTCTAGATCAAGATACTCTTTTAATAGATCTAGATCTATATAAAGACAAAGTAGACATATAATGTAAAGATAATTATATTCTATATAGCTACCCAGTATAGATATAACAAGACAGTGAATGCACCGCAAAGTTATATTATAGATTTACTATAAATGGGAAGCGTGGTCGAGAGGCCAAGTGCACTTGAACTTGGCTTGGCTACCTAGAAGGGGGCTCGAGGTTTGACACCCGACTTGGGCAGAGTTGTGTTTACTGAGTGGCTAAAGGCGGCACGGAAAACCAACACCTAGTTACCCCCCCCCCCCCCACTGGTCCACAAATGAGATTGGACCAAAAGCGCTCTGAGCATGCTATAAGCATGAAAGTAGCACTATATAAAAGCTATAATAATAATATATAATACTGGTAGATGGCTGTCCGGCCTACGGTTTGCGCACTGGACTGTCATTTAGACTTATCAATTGTCTACAGTTCAAACCATGCACGCTCCATTTCCCATTGGAAAAGGAAGTATATTATCTTCAACTCTGAAGGAATATCCGAAACATGCAAACATTTTATTATGATTATACTCTGATTCATCTTGACCTGTTATATCTAAATTTGTAATATATACTATCTATTACTATTATAGATCTATATCTAGATGATGATTTAATCCACTCAAATTGATATAATACAATATGGATCATTGGATAATTTCCTATACTCTATATATTATATATATGATATATAATGATAATCATTATCATCACAAAAATCTTTTCATTTTAGCTTATATATCTAGATTTAGTAATATTTGAGTAATAGTAAAATATATATATAATATAGTAATATTTGAGTTAAAATATTATAATTAATATTCATCTTATTATTCTTAGTTAGAAGCTTTAGTTTCCTATGTCTAGTCTATGGTCTACACTTAGTAGACTCTAGTTATAACTTATTTATTAGGTTTAGATCACTTTAGTTTCCTATGTCTATACTTAGACTCTAGTTATAACTTATTAGGTTTAGATCATCATGACTCCTGATGATTGATTTAGAATCTAGATTTTAATTTAAGATAATTAGATATATCATAAAATCATATACACTATAAAGATCTAGAGTAGAGTATAATTAGATCTAGATCTATAGTATTATACTATTCTATACTGACTATGACTATACTGTAGATTTAGATCTATTAGATAATTAGTATTGGAGTATTGCTAATAAATAATTATTAATATTTATTTCTTATGATCTATGATGATATGTCTATACTATTAGTCTATAGTCTAGATCTAATAATTCATCTAATCTACACTTTAGAATAATGTACCCAGTATTGATCTTTCACTAAGTCAATACTATATATAGATTCAACTTATTACTGAATGAACAATTTGATCTAGAATCTAGACCTATATCTAGTATTTAGATCTAAGATCTTCCATTCTCAAATTGAATGTTTACACCTGACTACGGGGCAAAATTGTATTTTTAATCATGTGATCAAATAATTTGTATTCGCCTTTTAACATATAACCAGTATGATTAAAAACTAAATAGGAGCATTTGTGCATTTTTAAACATATAAAAACCATATAAAATAAATGCACAAATGCATATTCTACATAATGAAATCAATTTCAATGAAAAAAAAACACATAGTTGTATTTTTTTCAGCTAGAACTATACAATACGGCAAGGTCATGTCGATCTGTCCCATTGGACGCCCTTTTGTAAACTAGCAACTCACGGTCACCTCACAGAAATCAAAATAGAATTAGATGTGCTTTAGATAGGATAGTTGCTTTTCACTGATTATATGGTTGCATTAATTAACTACACAAAAAACAAAGCTTCTAAAGAAAAAATTCAACCTACATTTTGTGGTACTTCTGCAAAAATGACAAACTTTTATCGAGATTATGTAAAAAAAATTTTTTTACATAAAATATTTTTTTCTTGTCATTTTTTAAATTAATTATTTTAGAAAATATGTTCCCACTTCTAAAATAACAGTTGAAATCCTTTCTAACACAACTATTTATTTATTGTTAATAAAAAATCAATAGCACTATTACTTCAAATAAAAAAAAAAATTCAAAATGGCGGCACACTTTTTGCGCCACTCAAAATTAGTAAACATCCGGGGAATTTCGCATAGCTAATAGATCTATAAATATCTAATTATTCTAATAAGTAATATGCCAATCGGCATTATAATAATTATAATACTATAATTATTATTATAGCTGAATATAGGATTATAGCTCCTCCTTCGTCATGGTTGAAGATGAGCACATTTCTCATTTCCTATGGACTCGAAGATGGCTGTGAAGTCCATTACTCGCTTTAAAAAGCCAGCCGCATATGTGCATGGGAGTTTTAGGCCGGTGTGTCAGTTGCAGATAGGCCTGCTTCTTCTCTCAGCTTTTCGTTGGCAGGCGTTCTTCTCTCAGATTTTCGTTGGTTTGGCTCTCTTTTGCCCTGGCCACTCTTCTTGCTTCAAAACTTGAGACTCACAGCTTCACACTATGAGGAGCGATCGAGAGCTAGTGCTTTCTAGCCATGAATGTCGATATTGCATTCCTTGATGGAGCTCTTGAAAGTATCTTTGTAGCACTTTTATTGGCCTTCTTGGGAGCGCTTTCCTGCACACAACTCCCCATACAGAAGTCACTTGGGAAGGTGATTGTCTGGCATGTGGACTACATATCCCGCCCATCGAAGTTGGGACCTTTTTACTGTCGCATTGTTGGACAGCTTTAAGATAAATGTGTCTGGTATGTGGTCGGACCAACGCACCTTATGGCGGATACTCCTTAGACAGTGTTTAGCTTTTTGGTGTGGCGGGAGTATAGGGTCCAGGACTCTGATGCATATAGGAGTGACGGGAGAACTACAGCACTGTAGACTTTCAGTTTTGTGGGTATGCTGAATCCTCTCCATTGCTACACTTGTTCTTGAAGTCTGCCAAAAGCAGCACTGGCACGAGCAATATGAAAGTCAACTTCATCATCTAGATTGGCGTTTTCTGATATGGTGCTTCCCAGATAGACAAACTTTTTGACATTTGCTGATTTTTGGCCATCTATGAGAATGTCTGGTTCTGTGACAGCTTTATATTTGGAGGAGGTTGGTGCAGCACTTCTCTTTTTTACATTAATGGTGAGGCCAAAATTTTTGCAGGCATTAGGGAAGAGGGACAGGCTCTTTTGAAGGTCTTCTTCATTTGCGGCTTTAGGGCACAGTCATCTGCAAATAGTAGGTCTCTGATGCAGTCATAGTTTACCTTGGTCCTTGCCTTGAGTCTCTGAGCATTAAATAAACTTACATCGGTGCAATATCGTATGCCAACTCCAATACTTTCTGTGCGAAAGGCATATTTCAGCATGGCGGTGAACATTTGAGACAGGAAAAGGCTTGGAGTAGTCTCCGTTGTCTTGGACTCTTGCTTATCATGGAATTGGCGCACCATTGTTATGAATTGATCAGGGCAGCCGAATTCGGACATGATTTGCCAGAGGCCTTCACGACTGACATTATCAAAAGCTTTAGTCATATCTATGAATGCAGTATAGAGATTTGAATTTTGCTCTCTACATTTCTCTTGGAGTTGGCGGACTGCAAAGATAACGTCAACCATGCCTCTACCCTGCCTGGAGCCGCATTGACTTTCCAGAAGTTGGCCAGTTTCTAGGTGGTGTTGTAGTCTGTTTAATAGCACCCTAGCCAGAATCTTGCCAGCAATGATCCAGTCCAGACTGACTGATATTCAATTGATAATTAAATTATAATTTATATGATTTAATGATTTATAATCGTCAACAACTGAACAAGCTTTAGTTTAAAAATTGATTTTATTGATACTGTCTAAAAGTTAATGTATATATATATAGTATTTTGGAATGTTTCATTTATCTTAGTTATGTAATTGTTAAATTATAAAAGGTAAGATGTTGTGTTGTTTGTGCAAACACCACTTTCAGCAGACTCTAGTCTTTAGTTAACTTTAGTAAACTTTAGTTAGTCAGTCTGGTCATGTCAAGTTGAAGTTCTTAGCACTACCAGTTACCAGATCTAGAATAATCTAGATCTATACTTTAAATTTTTCCTGAATTTTATATACACCTTAGTCTAAAATATTTCATACTCTGAACTTTTTTTTTTCATTCATAGTCTCTAATGAAACTATACTAGGACCTAGGTGAATTGGCAAGATCATTTTATTTGTATCTGAAAATGATATTTCACTGATGTTACGCATAATGGACTGTATTTAAGCCAGTGTAAAAATAAAAGTCGTACTATATATAGAATGGACTGGATCAAAAGCTGATAATTGACTTCAGCACAAAAAAATGCATTCAATGTTTCATTTAAAAAATATGCAATTAACACCTTATTTACCAAGGAAAATGTTAGTTTCTTTTTTAATAAAACAAAAACAAAAATAGACATACTCGAAATAATTAGCTTTTCAATGTGAAAATTATAGTTATCTTTATGAAAGAAGGAGCTTCATACCCCTAATGTTAATATTGTGTGTTTTGAAACATTTTATGAAAACCTTTTAATTAATAGAAACAAAACAAGTTTTACTAAAATTAACTAAGTTTGCTCAACTCAACACTTTTTTTTCCCCTTAAAAGGAATATATTTGCAATATACAATTTTATTTCCATTTGAATCAGTCAACATCAGCTGGCTCAGCAGTATTAGACATGGACATGGAGGAGCTCAATGACAGACAAAGTGACTTGTCAGATTATGAAGGTGAATTCATCTTTTATAACTCATGGGGAATGTAACAGTCAAGTTTCACTCCTTTCTATGCCTCTTGAATTTTAATCCTTGTACTATCAAGGAAAAGTTTGTGCTTCATAGAATTCTTACATGTTCAGTCAGCTTCTATGTGCTATTTCTAAGGAGGGGTAAGAAACTTAACAAGAAAGTTGGTGCCCTCAATAAGTTTTGGTCTCCAAAATAGGACAATTTTACATCAGTCAGATTTTAGCTATAAAGGATAATTTGTACAAAGCTTTTATAAACTCACTCTGTCTTGATGGAATTTTTTACACATATTTCTCACACTTCTTATTCTCTGATCAAGTAGAAACTTTGCACAATTATTCATTGCCCCTAACAAAACATAAATCAATTGAAAAATGGAGCAAGTATTCTATCACTTACGTTATAATTAATTAATTTTGTTTTATATTGAGACATTATTAGTTAAGGGGAGATAAACATTTTGTAGGAAATTAGGAAATTAAGAATAAATAATTATATAACCTTCAATTTTCATAAGCACTAGGGTGGCTCAGAGGCTAGTGAGTTGGCTTTAGGAAGCTTGATTCAAATTCAACAACTTTTTTTTTAATGTCTTTACGGAAACCTTCTCCCATATACCACCCGATTCCCCCCTGCCCCCAGTCCACACAAGTGATTGGACCTTAGCACATTTAGCATGCCAAAAGAAATAAATTGTTTTAAACAAAAACAATTGGTAAAAATATTTCCAATCACACAGATCTATTATTGTAATCTAGATCTATTACAAATAATTACATGGTTGATTCAAAATAATGTATACAATTACACCTTATTTAAGCTTTGTTCTTAAAAAAGTATTTTTGATATTTTACTTGCTATTAAATTATGGTGTAGATATAAGAATAGTAAATGATCATTTAATTCCAATGGTCACAGAACTTTACTGTCTCAAATAGTTTTTTTTTTATATCATTAACTAATTTACACACAAACACACAAAACAATAATGTGAATGAATTTCCAAACAAGCAAAATATACAAATACTTTAAAAATAAAAAACTATCAACACTATCTAGGGTGAAGAATTACACATCTACAACTATCTCTCAATAATGTAGAAGTTATTTCCTTTTTGATATTAGAAATAATAGTTAATTAACAATAAATAATTGACTAATTGGTTAATGTTCATGTTTTGTTAAGTACAATAAATAATTGTTTTAAGTTTGAACTTGATACAAGAATGGTTGTGGGAGAAATTTATTTAAGTGTTATTATACCAGACAGACAGAGTTGATAAGCTTTGTAAAAAAAGTAGTCTAAACAATTAATTTTCTCAAATATAGTAATGTAGACATAGTTTTTTTTAGTAAAAAGACCTGCTTTATAACGCCCTACTCGTTCCCCTCCCGAAACACACATGCACTTATGTTTTAAGTCAATGAATTCCAATATCAATTTTACTTATCCACTACGCCTCCCTTCCCACAATAAAAAGCTAGTCCTACATAAGATGTATGACTTTTCTTTGGCTTCTCAATTTAATATTTAATATACCCTATACTATGTTGATTTTTGACTAGATCCCACTCCCTCACATACACAGCCCTTCTTTCATTCAATGACATCCCTTACCTTTTTTAGCATCCTCTAATTGATCAAACCTTCACCACACATTTCTCAGCTTGTAAATTCTACATGTATATATATACAACCAGAGTTAGTTTTACCTTTTTTAATGTATACTATTAGACACCTGCAACATTTCTTTAGATTATAAGTTTCAGGCCTAGAGGGAAAAATGCTTTTTCCAAAGGTCCCAATTGAACACCTGATTCCCATTCCCAACACTACATTTATTTTGGTTTTCTGTCTTCTAAATAGAAGGAAATATCAATTTGGTTTTCTTAATTGTAATCGTTTATTTTATTCCTTAAGAATGTAAAAGAAATGACAGAGCTACATTCCTTGCTCTCTTGAAAAAAAAAAAAGAAAAAGAAATAGACTCTAGATCTTTTTTATGCTTATAGAGTATTAGAATTGCTTGAAAGCTTGCAATTTTTCACAAGTTGCAGTGGTCAGGTTGCGAATCTGTCAAAACTAGTTCTTAGCAAGTGCCTAGGATGTAAAATTGGACTTGTGTATAAAATATTGCAGTTACAGTTATCCTCACTTTGCCATAACATGGCCTATAACATCTTAATAGTTATCACAATTATCCCCTCTTTCATATATAGCATGTAAGTACTTAACTTTTATTAGCTTCACTTAATTCAGTGTCTCTGTTTAATATATACTCAAACCTGTAGCAATTTTATTGTAGTTAACAACATTTTATCAAAATCTGTATCTGAGACAATTGTTTTTTGTTTGTTTTTTTCAGATCAAAGAGAACCAAAAGAAAGAAAAAACTTAGCTGATGACTTAAAGGAAAGAATGAAAGAAAATGTCACACAAATGGTGAGCTGACTCTGTGTTGATATGGAGTGTGTGCATGTTTCAGATGTAACCATGAGTGAAGATGGCAAGATGGTTGGGCTGTGTAGGTTGACTAGTTTCTGATGAAACTAAGAGGTGGTCTTGTTGTAGTTCAGTTAATAAATAGAGGTGTGAGAGTTGAAGAAGGGCATGAAAAGGTTGACAGATAGACATATTTTTTGTAGTGAGCTTTATCATGTTTAAATTACGATTTCACTTGTGTTACCATGTATATTTACTTCGAAGTTGAAAGTTGTATCTATTTGTTTATCTGTCTTGTTTTAAAAAGAAGTTTATTCAATTTTTTATCAAGCTCTATTTAAGAATATTATATGCCTACACCGGTTTAGTTGTATTAGCTGTTTGGAGCTACAAACCAACACTTGGGAAGTACTTTCCCTGAATAGCAATGTATCTCTGAATAATTGTTCAAGTCCCTAAATTGCATTGTGGTATACTTATTAAAGCACTGGATGAAGTAGTAAAATTGATAGGTTCATTGTTTAATTGTCAATTGGACTGTTTATTAATATTATAGTATTTATAAAATCATCTCTGTTCAAGTGTGGTGTGTAGTAGATAATACTAAATCTTTAGAACATGTAGAACTCCTTCTGAGGAGATAATAATTCTGTATACATATACATTGTTGATATAAAGATTTTTTTTACTGTAGTCTAAACCTGACATCTTGGTTTGCTCTTTTACCTCTGTTTTGGTCAGCTGACACTGTAAATCAAGTTTAAAGACATTCAACATTCTCTGAGTTTTTACAATGTACTTTAGTGTATATAAATTTAAAACTTTTTTTTTTTGCAACTCATTTAAGAGACTATAAAATGTTGTAATCTTTCTATGTAGATGTAGACAGCTTAACTGACTTCTGCTACTATTTAGACAGCTGATTTTGTCCTACCAATTATTGTAGAAGTAGCTAAGTTGACTTTTCTAACATTTACTGAAAAAAAAAAAAACTACTAAAATAATTCTTCTTTACCAATTATAGCAGATGAAAATGGTTAGTTTTATGAACTATAAAATGTTTTGTTGATTTAGGTTTGGCAAGCTGGTACTCAGAGTGCAAAAAGAGCTTGGACACTTTATGGCAATATTGACATTCTACGACCATATTTTGATGTAGAACCTATGGAAGTTCAGAAAAGGTAAACAGTCTTTTTTTTTTTTGTTATGAACAAAAAGAGATTATTGTAAATACAAATGGAAAGAAATGAAAACAAGGATTTTAAAACTGTCAACAACCTTTTAGTTCATCTTATATTGAGCATTGATTAGTCTATTAGAGTCAAATATATCAACATAAATATATCAAAACTCCATTTATTTTTAAGTTTTTCATATGTCCTGGCCAAAAATATTTCTTTTAACTTTCTCCTGTTTTGAATGCTTCATTCCTTTTATCAAAAATGAATCAATCAAACCAACCTATGTCATCTATAGTATATATCTACATTTAAAAAAATAATAATTTATTATAATTCTCATGTAGCTATCCCATGGAAGCCAGATGGTTTATTGATAAAAGTATATATCAATGGGCTAGTAGATTCTCATTTAATATACTGGTAAATGTCAGGTTACTAAATGATATATGTTGTTTTTTTTTATCAACAGGTTATTGTATTCTTTAATACCCATCAAACCATCAGATCAACGCCAGCAAGTTCCCAAAGAGTTATATGGACCATCTATGGTTGTACTGACATTAATAGCCATTCTTCTTTATCAGATGAAAACTGCACAACACAAAGTGGTAAATTGGATTGGATTCTCTCTACACGCCACTAAATTCATATTGCTTGAGAATTAATGGTCTAAATAGTGTAACATTTTTTATGTAGTATAATATCCTCCTTCCAGGGAAATTTATACTGGTTAAAATATATATTTCACTTAAGTTACTTTACTGGATTTCTAGATGCTATTCTTCTCAATGTCTACAAAAGGCACACTTACATTAAATTAATCAAGAAATTTAAATACATCTTAATCAAATTCTTACACAAGCTGATGATAGCACCAGTAAATTTACAGTAAAATATTATAAATTTATTTTTGTCATGGTACAAAATGTTGAACAGAAATAAAAATAATTTTGGAATAGTATATCAGAACAGATTAAAGGTCTTTGTATTGTACATATTAATTTTCACTGTTCCAGAAAATTATTTAAATAAAGTCGCGCTGATGCAGTTCTCTATACCACAATACAACTAGCTTTTCTCATCACCTGCTACACAGTTTTGTCACTTTCAGTTCCACTGACCTGGTTGTGATTCAGTAGATATCAGCCCATGTAGGGCTTTTAAGTATTCAATAGAAAGAGTCAAAAGTTAAATATGACTTCATGATGCCTTTAGCCATAATGTATCAAAGAAAGATGTAGTTTACCTATATCTAGGAATGAGATTTATTTGACTAAACTATCACTACACATTACTTTCCAGTCATTATGAGATTGTGTAGAAATTCAAACAAAAAGAGAAAGCAGTTAAATTTATCTATTCTCTTTTGTGATTTTTTGTTGTTGCCAGGAAGAAGGAACATTAATAGGCTCTGCAATAGGCGTGTGCTTCATGTACTGGTTTGGTGCTTCATGCATCATTTGGTTCCTTGCCTACACTTGTAATGTTCGTATTGCCATGTTACAAATCCTCTCCATGATGGTAAATGAATTTTTTAAAGATTCAGTTAACATAGTTAATTTACAAAACTTACAAGTTTAAGCTGACTACTTAAAATACATGTTTTATGTAAACTTATTACATTTACTTGTAATGTTTTGGTTAATTACATATAATTGATCGAGTTTCATAAATCTAAACTTTTGCCTGAAAATCTAAACTTTTGCCTGAAAATATTCGTGATATGGCCTAGACTTACTACCTAACATCTGTTTGAAAAAGTATTACAGTGATTCTTCTTAATGCCAATACAGTCTAAAAGTTGGAAACATAAATGACCATTTTGACCATTATTTTTGAAAGAATACTTAATTTAGGCATAAAACACTATGCAATCACCAGTTGATTGTCTTTAGAAAATGATATGTTAGACATAAAACTTTCAAATTATATATCAGACTAATGTGATCTAATGTTTTCTTGTTGTTGTGTTTATTATTTTATTTTCCCTCTTTTCAGGGCTATGCTTTATTTGGGCACTGCATAGTTTTATTCCTTGCCACAGTTATTCATGTTGGACATGACCATTTGTTTTTCTACAGCATGTGGGCCATTATAGGAGGACTTTCAACACTTAAAATGGTAAAAACAAGACATATTTTTAGAATGTAATTATCTTTGATAAGTTATTGTCTAATGACTATAATATACATTTTTATTAGAGACTTGACATTTTTAAATTAAAATTTTTATTGGCAAAGTATTTCCATGAGTTTATCATCCTCTAGTCAGATTCTAGTATTGTTCATAATGTTGTCAACAAAATTGCACATTAAGCTTGAAAAAAAAAAAAGACTACCACTTTAACAACACTGCATCTCTCTGTCCCATATATCTCTCACTATTCAACTAACATATATAGTTTGTCTAAATATTCAAGAAATAGTTAGAAATAGTTCAGTTGAATCAAGACTTGAACCAGAACAGTGGCATTAGATCATTGTTACATGACTAGTATATATTTACACATTTAAAGATGCTTAAATTGACAACCAATACTTACAAGATTTCTTCCATTACAATGGTGACCCTTTGATTTCTTTGTTGATCAATGAAGATTTTACACAAACCACAGTCATTTTGTTGTGCTATAAGTTTATAAAGACATTAATCTTAAAGTTTTTGGTTCAACTTTTCTTGAGTAGAGTTGCTTTTCAAAAACAAAGTTGATTTTATTATTAAATGTTTGCTCAACAGACACACTTGTTTCCAATCAAATAAAATGTATTAGTTATGTGGCTCGTGCATTTCTTATTTCATTTCATATCTAATTCATTTTAGACCTGGGTGCCGTTCATTAGTATTTATACAGTTAATTGACCCCATTCTTAAATTTTTTTTTTTTATTATTTGATTGTTTGTTTTAAGTATTATTATGAACATATAAAATTAATTTAATCTTTTTAGAGTGCCTACAAGTATGCATCTTGCGTATTTTGTACGCAAATAGATACGAAAATATGCGAGTATGGTTTAACATCTGAAAATACGCATTTCCACCTAAAAAAAAAAAGGAAATAAAAAAAACAAAAACATGTAATTCTTGCAAATCATATATATAGATCAGTGCATCAATCTTTGGAAATAGACTATTCTTATTAGATCTACCACGAGATAGTATCGCTTTTTTTTTTTTTTTTTTCGCGTGCGCTGACGCGCGATGATTTAAATGTTTACTAGGCCTTACTAATCTAAATAAAGTGGGTGCAAAATTGGCTGTTCTGACTGTATAAGTCTACATCTAGGCCTAGCATTGCACATTCACGTTAGAGCCTTCAATTCCTTGGCATTGTTAAAATACCTTTAAATGGCCCTATGCACTTTAAAAAAACAATCAACTGTTAATTAAGCTGCCAACAAATGTTTTTGTAAACCACCAAATTCAGGAAAAAGTTCTTTTGAGATGAAAGTGAGAATGGCAGAGGTTTTAACAGAAGAAACATTAGTTGAGGTTAATCTCTCTCTTAGCAAGATAAAGGGAATAAAACTGATGTTCCCTGACTTGCAGAACGTATCTTCTGTGGCAGATTGATAGCTATTGTTATAGTCACAAGCGACTAGCTAGGTTTCATTACTTATGAAGGCCCAAATTCAAAGAATAAAATCAGGGGCATTGAAGGCTCTGTTTGCAAAAGAAAAGCTTTAATTATGCTGACAAAATTATGAAATTATTGATTTCTTGCACCCTCCTTCAAAGCATCTGTTTTTTTTATAAAAAAAAAATTTAAGCATTACAAACCAGAATTCATAGCTATTCAGCAGACTCAATAGCCCAGCTTTTATATTATAGAAGCAAGTTCAATGACTAATTAGGAGTTTCTGTATCTGTAAAGAAATTGCCTATAAACTACTTTTATAGAATTATATGTCACAGATCCAGCTAAGCAAACTGTTACATCTGGTTTAAGTCTAATTTCACTTATAACAAAAATGTCCATTCTTTTGAATGAATTTTCTGTTGCCGCTATTATGGAATGTGGAATACACTAAAGGTATTATGATTATACAATCATTGCAAACTGACAAGAAAGTCATCATTCTAACATATTCTAAAATAGTCTATGACAAAGACTATAAATATTTTGACAAAGGTAAAAATGTCTTATATAACTTTATGCTGTGTTAACTTTAGGGTTAGGGTTAGGTTGAATGATTTTTTTAGTCTTTCCTGAGTATATTTCTTAATATTTATGAAAATACACATTTGTCCCCCAAATTAAACATTTCCAGGTCAGGGAATATACATTTCCACTTTGGCATGTAGGCTACTCTGCCTTTAGCAAAATTTTTACCTCCAACTTTCATTTAATAAATTTAGCTTCTTTCACATAACATGGGGAAATATATTTTCATAAAGACTGTCAGGAGTCAGAATGTAATCAAGTCAAATGAAAGTACCCAGGTCTAACATATATTTGCATATTTATATTTTTGCTTCAGTTATTACCAGGACTCTATATTATATTAAACTGAATGGGATTTTGAAAATGTGTTTGACTCTTTCACTATGTTATGGCTCTATATTTTAGGCCACTATCATAATGTCAAGATCAAGAGGCAAGACTGAACGCCTAATTGTCATTGGAACTATTGCAGCACTACACCTGTTATTTTTGTTGTACCTACACTTTGCTTATCACACAATTGTTGAGGGTAAGGCTTGGTCCTGTAATAGAATAGAAAAGGTGATAAAATAATGACCATAAATGTATATGTATAGTTTGGAAAAAGGGCAGAGGTAAACAGGTTCTTAAAATTTGGTTTCAATTCTTTTTATTTAATAAATTGTATAACATTAAAAACTAATTCTGAGTTAAAATTCTAAATTTTTGTTTTTAAAGTTGCAATTCACAGTTGATTCTTAATAGTCCAACATTGGATTACCAAAGGTTAGCTGTACTTCAAAACATTTAATGTATATGTCAAGAAAATTCTATTGATGATGTAATAAAATATTCTCTTAGACTTTCATGGGTATTCAATCAGTTTACTTTAGACTTACCCTCCCATGTCATTCTGCACATTGGGCGGCAAGCTGTCTCCATAGATATCAGTCACTGGCAACATTTGCAGCATCTTCACAGCAGGGATCCACTGCTCTGAGGTGCAATGACAAGGACATCTCTATTTGCACATTCCTCATATTGGCCTCCATGCCATCGCAACTCTTGGCATGAGTGATTCATTCTGTTGGAGAACATGTCCTGCTAACTTCATGTGATGCTCAGTCACAGTAGACAGAAAAGAAACATTTATTGATCTAAAAAATAGAAAACATGATTTCAGCTTCTACACATGGTACTACATTACATTTAAAACCTACCTTCATTATACAAAAACGTAGTATAGTATATATTATTTATATCAATTTATGTCTGCGCTTCGTCCGATTACTGACTTTATAAAGTGTCTTATTATTAAGAATCAACTATTGGAACATTTCATTAATTTATTCACTAACTTCAATTAATATTGTATATAAGGTTTAAATTTAATACATATTTTTACATCATAAGAAAAGTGGATTCCTGTATAAATAATAATTTGAAACATGTTTAAAAAAATTATTTGTATGATAATTTTTATGCTGAGAAACCCATTTTTAGTTTGAAATAAAGCATTCATCTAATCCTAATTAGCCAAAGATTTTATTGTATCTACAGAAGATCAGTTTCTGAAACTGTAAGCTATTTATGTTTTCTTATCAGCTAATTTTTTTTTTATTCATATTGTAACTTTGCAGAAATTTCTGATGCTTTAAATGAAAGATTGGTTCCAGTCCCTGTTCAACAAGAACAAGTCACAGAAAAGATTGTACAGGAAATACATGAAAGTGGTAAGAGAATTTGAAAGTTTTCTTACAGTTTTTGTAATACAAATTTGCAAAGGAAAACTCCATATCTTACAATGCATGTCTAAACAGTTTATTTTCCAAGGTTTTTTTTTTTTTAGTATTATTTTGTAATTATTTAAGTTTAATTATTTAAATGAAAAGTGCATGCAAATATTTTAACTGTCAGTCTCAAAAACTGAAATACTTATGTATTTCTATTCTCTTAAATTTACGATGAATGTAGCTTTTTGTAAATGTAATTACAACATTCAGTCAACTGACCAGTTCTAATCTTAAAATTCAGAAATATTATTATATATTATTACATATTATTAAAAGGCCTTAAAATTCAGAAATCTCTGCTATAATAAAAATGTATTATTAAAAGGGATATTTCTTTTAATGGATCATATTTGTTGGTCTCTCCAAAAACTAAAAGTGCTAAGCTAATCCAAATGAAGTTTTCACAAGTGTAAAAGAAAGCAAATAGAGCTGGAGCTTTCCTTTCAGATATTTCAATAATAACAAATCTCAACTGTTAAATAGAAACTACATCAACATTTTGATTTATAATAACTAAACCTTTGTATCATTGGTCAACACATTTGTCCTCAAGGTATTCAATTTGAAAGCTTTATCTCAAGAGATATTTAACCTTTCTAAATAATAATCTTAGAGTTTCAGGTTGTTTTTTTTTGCATTAAAAAATTCTTGTATAGCTTTAAAATTGCATTACAATTACTTATTAATGCACAGTTTTAATGTATTTAATATTAACATAGCCATATTTAAATAGCTTTAGGCAGTTTGGGGCAAGGAGGGAGGGGATATTGTTTTTTTTTTCTAACAAAATTTGTTCCAATAACTTTGTTCCTCCCAACCAGTTCAAGCTGATTAGTAGCGCACATCTTTGGAAGAGATTTTATATGTCAAGAGTAGGTAGCTAACTTCAAACTTAATGTAGACGAGTGCAAAAGTATATTAACATTATATACTAACATAATCAATATATACATGTACAGATTCTGTTATATTATCTGGTTATAACTTTATTATCTGGTTGTAGCTTAATTTCACAATGAGTATGTCTTCATTCACTTATATCAACCTCAGCATATATCACTAATTTAATTTGAATATTTCACAAGCCAGCATGCTAGAATGACCAGACTTAGTGAACAGTAATGACTTCTCATATTTATTACATATAGGGGTGGGGCACATTGATGATTTCAGATAAGACATTAGACATTAGATGGAATCAAATCACTGAATGATACAAAGAATCTCTATCACTGTTTCACACATTTCAAGGGATTACTTCACCTAGTTGAGTAAAAAATATTTACATTGATTTTAAAATAACTATGTGTCTTAAACTGAATCTTACCTGTATATATGATCTGCCATGCTTATAGAGAAGTTCTGTAAAAAGCTCATTATGTCTACTTTGCATGTTTAAGTACAAGTTATTACTTGCTGACACTTTATGTGATTAACTTGTTTTTAATACAGCTAAATCAGACTTGTTTATTGCTTGCTGACTTTGTATATGTACTATGTTTTGTTGACACGATGTATTAAAAATGTATTAGATAAAAAGTTAGATAAAAAGTTTCATGTGTTTTTGACCTGACAAATGATTGATTGATTCATAAGTTTTATCCTTTATTACATGATTTATGGTGAGCATACATACTACTGTTACTAATAAACTTTATTTTTTTTATTTTTTAAAATTAATAATTTTAAAGTAATCTACAATAATAGTTGATGCTTGATCTCATCCAGAAATAAATTTATTTATGCTGACATCTATTCTCACTGTAACATTTAGGCAGTCCATTAGGACTCGAGACATGCAGTGTTTACTGACTTCAATGTTTAAATAAAACTTCATGTTTTGGGGTGACTGTATCATAAACAAGACAAAAATGCTGCCCATTCAAAATTTGGTGTTTAAAAACATCCCATAGAGATAAAATTTGTCTTTCTGTTGGACCATTGGGGCACCATGCAAGATTTGTCTTTTTCCATTCCTCTGTCTTTTGCTTTAGTTAGAATAATAACTTGCTTGTTTAAACCTTAATGGGAATTGATAGCAGGGATTTCCTTGCACTTGATGCCAAACAATTTTGTTCATTTTTGCCTTTATTTCACACAAAAAAAAGAGAGACATGCAGGAGGATCCTATACTCATACAGCTGAATACTAAGTGGGGGAATGGAGTCTATATGCTTTCACATAACATTGCTCTGATAAAACATAATTACATTTATGTAATAGGATTTGTTTTGCTACTTTGGGATTTAGTTCCAAAAAGTGGCTTATTTGATTAATCAGTGGTTCTCCCAAATTGGAATGTCTTTTACTGAAAGCCTATTAAATTTGAGAATTTTTATAAAATGTTTAATTTGAAGCCTGATTGATAGTATTTTATTTCACTTCTCTTGTTTGTTTTTGCACTTTGTTATGGCTTGTGTGTGGATGTTTCTGATGTAACCATGAGAAAAATAGGGCGAATGTTTTTGGTTGTATAGGCTGAAGAGTTTCTGATGATGTGGTCTGGTATAGTTAAAGTGAATAAAAAGGACTGATGGGATAGTTGACACAAGACAAGCGAGAGACATGAGACAGGACATGTATTTTTTATCATTTCATTAGTAACTCTACATACATCTATTTTCAAGTTAAAGTTGTATATATTTATAAATAAAAGTTATATTAAGTTTGTTTTAAAATAAGTCTGTTCAAGTTTGTTTCATTAAGAATTTAATACACTTACATAGGATAGTTGTACAAGCTGTTTGGAACTACAAACCAATCAATAACACTCTTAAAATTAACTTTCCTAAGATGTAAAATTTAATGGTGTAGCAAACAGTCAAGTCCAAGTTATTTTATAACATCAAAGGTAGAAACAATTTAGTTTTACAAATAGCCTAGTAGTAGCTTATGTGATATAGTAAAATACATGTCTAGTTCTGTGGCATTTGATGTCTTGAGAGCCTATCTTTTCCTTTTGCTACTTCTCATATGACTAAAGAGGCCAATCCTTGATACACAACTGCAGTAACAGGTTGGGCACCTGTAATCAGCCAACGCAGAAGCACTATCACCCTTCTTTCTATCCAGTGCCTCTTTTTCCAAACTGTTGGTGTTGATTTTAAATAGCTTCATGGCACATTGGCAAACACAACTGTATCTGTCCAATATTTCCCACAGACAGATTTCTGAAGTGCTATTTATCTCACCTTAAGTCTGGCTCAGCCTGTGGTGCATAGAGAAAAACTTCAGTAAAAAAAAAAAAAAAAAAGAAATTTGATTACATCAAATAGAATTTGTAGACCAAACAAAAATAGTTCTTAAAGACAGAGAAATTAAAATTATATCATAAAAATAGATTGTCAAATGCAAGGTTGTGAGAGTTATACCAATTATTAAGTATAGCAAAAACAACTAAAACAAATAAAAACTACTTATCTTGTTCATGGTAAACAAGGTCTAAAAACTCAAAATATCTAGGTGTAATAAATGGAAAGTTTTCATGGAATCCCCATAGGGACAAAAATATTTTTACAAATCAAACAAAGCATTAGGGTTTATTAAATGATATTTTTACCTTGTTTTACCTTGATTAGGCCAATATTAGAAAATGTGTCCTCTGTCTGGGACCCCTTAACCAAGAAACTAGAACAGACACAATGAGAGCCATGAGATTGATGACTTACTTGACTTAATCCTGTGCACTCCCAGGGGAGCATAGGGCCGCAACCACACCTCTCCATCGAACTCGGTTCTGAGCAGCTTTCTTCATTTGCTCCCATTGTCATTCCAGTACGCTCAGCTCACTGATGACTGACCTCTTCCAGGTTAGCTTGGGTCTGCCCACTTTCCTCTTTCCTTGTGGGTTCCAGTCAAGTGCCTGCCTTGCAACATTGGTAGCTGGTTTTTGCAGGGTGTGTCCTATCCAACTCCATTTTCGTTTTGTGATGTCTTGGGCTATGGGCTTTTGTCTAGTTCTCTCCCACAAATAGATAGTAGTTATCTTTTCTGGCCACCTAATTCCTAATATCCGGCGTAGGCATCTGTTAACAAAGGTCTGGAGCTTTTCCATATTTGTTTTAGTGACTCTCCAAGTTTCTGAACCGTATAAAAGGACAGACTTAACCTTTGTATTATAGATTCGTATCTTGTTGTGTAGAGATAATGCCTTAGAGCGCCAGATAGTTTGAAGAGTTGAAAAGGCAAACCTAGCTTTATTGATCCGAATTAGTATATTATCATCAGCTCCGCCGTCTTTACCAACTCTACTTCCCAGATATGTGAAGTGGTCCGTATCAAGGATATTCTCTCCCTGTAGCATGATTAGGTTCTCCTGTCTGTTGTTGATCCTCATAACTTCTGTTTTCTTTTTGTTGATTAGAAGTCCAGTCTTTTTCGCTATTTCTGAGAGTCTGGTCAGTTTGGTCTGAGCATTTTGTTGTGTATGGGAGAGGAGGCAGATGTCATCGGCGAAATCCAGGTCCTCTAAATGTTGTGTTAGTGTCGATTGTATGTCGCTTTTATTATCTAAGACTGTCTGTCTCATGACCCAATCGATCACCAGCAAAAATATTAAGGGCAAAAGCATACATCCCTGTCTTACTCCTGTTTTAACTTGAAAAGGGTTGGTCAGCTTAACATTGTGTATTACTTGGCATGATGAGTCATCATATAACTGTTTAATGATATTGGTGAATTTTGTTGGAATTCCGTAGTGATTAATCAGTCTCTGTCTCTGTCGATACTGTCGAAGGCTTTCTCAAAATCAACAAAGGTCATGTACAGAGGAGATTGCCACTCGATAGATTGTTCTATGATAATACGTAGTGTAGCAATGTGGTCAGTGCATGATTTATCTTTACGGAATCCAGCCTGTTCTGGTCTTAGTCTTTTGTCTAGGGCATCTTTTAGGCGTTCCAATATTATCCTAGTTAAGACCTTGCTAAGGGTTGACAGTAACATGTTTCCTCGCCAGTTGTTACATTGAGTGAGGTCAACTTTTTTGGGTAATTTAATTAGGTAGCCCAGTTTCCAGATTTTAGGGACCTGTTCTTGTTCCCAAATTTTGCAAAGCAGTGGATGCAGCATTTCAGCTGATATTTTGGGGTCTGCTTTTAAAGCCTCTACTGGTATACCATCTGGGCCTGGCGCTGTCCCTTTTTTGCATTCTTAATGGCCTTGATGATCTCCCCTTTAGTAGGAGGACCTGTGTTAACACAGGTCCTCCATGAGATTGATAACAAACAAATATTCACATCACTTAATTTAGAGACTCTTAAGGACATAAGACAAAAAAGTAAAATAGCAAAAATACATAAAATACTGAACTATAATTTATTTATTTATTTTAGTCATTGATTAACATGCATGACTAGTTTGACACATGGATAAGCATGGGACATATTTATCTTCTCTTCTGAAGTGTAATTTATAAGTTATTATCATCTTTAGCTGTAATGCTTTGAAATGTTTTAATTACTGCATCAATTGTCTTCTCAATGAAATAAGATCATTTTTAAATGATTATAAATTTATTGACCTTTTCTTATTATTTAGAAAAACATTTGATTTCATTTGATCAAGTTTTAACTTTAATGCATTATTTCTTTAACATTGAAAGCTTTTTACATGTTGGTCCAGTTTTGATGAAAGTGTAGAGTTTTCTTACACATATTCCTAATAAAGAAATGAAAGATACACAAACAATTGTAGTTCCTGTCAAAATAAACCCTCAACAGTTGAATAGTGGTAAATTACACAGCCTCTCTCCTCCCTAATCTTTGTGTTCATATATTTAAGCTTCTGCTCATCTAGGATTACAAAGCCATAAGTATGCTCACTGAATAAAGAATTTTATGCTTTTTAAGATTTATAAAATAAAGTTTAATAGATTCTAACTGGTAATTATTCCAAATACAAGATCAGCTAATAAATTTTCTTGACAATGCATGAATAAATAATTAAAAAATAATTAACCTATGATTCCATTAATTACTATAATTAATATTTTTTTTTATACCAACAAAGGAAATTAAGTCTTCAGTTTTCAGAGATATGGCTAATATTTACAATTTTGTCCCTTGTAGATAATTGTACTCTATTTCTCACATGCCCATTCTTGGATCAAGCTCAAACTTCAAACATTTATTTTTTATTTACCTAACAAAAAATGAATCAATAACAAATTAACTAATTACTCAATTAATTGTAGGTTATTATTACATTGTTTGATATTGGATAAAAGAAATAGCTTCTATATTATTGAGAGATAGTTGTAAGTGTGGAGTTCTTCCCTTAGATAAGTTTCTCCTTTCTTTTTAAGGATTTTAATATATATATATATATATATATATATATATATATATATATATATATATATATATATATATATATATATATATATATATATATATTTTTTTTAAATTTTTTTTTTAATTACAGGTTGTTTTTTTTTGCATTATTTCAAATTTACTTACAAGTGTTATGTTATAAATGAATGAAGTTAATAAATGAACTTAAATGTTTGTAATAACCCTCATGTTTTAATTTGTGGTGAAGTCTACTTTCTTTCTTTTAAATTCATAGATCCCAAATAAGAGAATGCATATAGGCAAACTTTTCTAATCAAGATTATATAGCAATTTAGTATTTTATAAACTTTTAAATAAGAAATAGTTTGATTTCATTATAACTTCTTCATTATTCAGAGATATAATTGTAAATGTGAATTATTTTTTAATATTTTAAAAGGCTTTTTAACTCAGAAAAAGAAAGGTACTATTGTTGTTATCTTTTTTTTTAATAATTATTTTACAAATTATTATATAATAAAATTTTAAAACATCTAATCTTTCTTTTCCCCAGTTTTTCCCAAAATTTTACCAACTTTAAAGAACTTGGATGATATTGTTCCAGTGACTGTCAAAGTGCTGTTAAATGAAACAAAGGATGATGTAGATATTGTGAATAGAGCTCCTCAGTAATATCTGTTGGAAAATTAGTTTGTATTTCATGAAGAAAAACTAGCTCTGGTCCATCTGCTTTGGGGAATACATTTAAGGTTTTATTTTAAAATTTAAACTTAATGTTCACAAGTTATAATTATTTGTAGTATAATTTTTTTATTTAAATAAATCAAGTTTCTATTCTAAACTAGGTGTGCTATGTCTCATTAACTTGAAAATGGCTTAAAACTTAACATGCCCAAAGTGAATCATTGATTCTTATCATTAGTCTAAACAGAATGAAAGCATTCAATCAGCCAAACCTGCTTGAATTATGGAATGAACTGAAATGAACATAAGCATTTCCCAAAGTTAGGTGTCAGCTGTAGGTTAAACTGTTGATATTTTTTTTAACATGTTTTGATTAAAATGAGGTTTATTTAGTGATGCTTGAAAGTGCCTTTAGAGGTAGCACATAAATATTTATATTTTTCTTTTTATGCTTGTTGTCTCCAGTCTTTAAAAAAATTCCTTTTTTAAAAATGCAACATGATTTAATTATTTGAACATACACCTTTAAAATAGTAGTGCAATCGAAAGAATTCATTTTTTGAAAATCTTTTCTCAGTTGAATGAATCTCACATAAAATATTTTAAAATACTTAATTTTTATAAAATAAATTTACTGTAGTTACAAAACTTAATGGAGACTGTATAATTATATGCAAATACTATACTTATACTTTGTTGTATATTTCAGTCAATAATTGATTTTTTTTTTGTTTGTCTGTCACTAGATCGATCCATTCTATTAACCACCTGTTAGAATGTGTGTAATATTTGTTAATCATAATTTTTAATCTTAAAAGGGTATATAATATTATTAGTTGGCCTTTTTATTTCTCTCGAACCATTCACAGTATTTTCTCACATCCTAAATGTCTTTACAAACTTGGTATTGTTTATTGAATAGCTCCACCTGTCTGGTCTTTTCTTACAGAGCCCCTCAAAAGAGACACATTTACATCCTTTGCACAACCAGGTATATTAACAAGAAAATGAAGCTGTACTAATTCATTGGTTTTCAAGACTGGTGCTTCCCATTTCATGCATTATTGGCACTTGGTATGCAAGTGTTTAGATGAGTTTTTCTTACAATGTGGAACAAAAAATATGTTTTATTCTTGTGTCTTTCTAAGTAACTTGCTTGATAATGTTTTGCATTTTGTTAGAATCCATTTTCTAGTATTCATCTAAAATTAAATAGCATATGAATATTGTTATTTATGAGATTTTTTACAATTCTGTAGTAAAACTTGACTCATTGTTTGATTGTTGTCTAGTTATTTAATCATTATGACTATTATTCATAATAAAAGTATTTTAAGTTTTTAATCTGAGTTATGTATTATTTTAATTGCTTTTTCAGGGTTGGGCCATTACCTGATCACTTTAGCATGTAAGGGGTAATAGTCCAATGTCCATTCCTCTAATCAAAGCTGCAGGATAAGTCTGTTGGATTGGGGAAGTTTAAAAAAAAAAAAACTTGTTCATGGAAGGGATGATCGAGAGAACAGTTTCATAAGATGAACAATGAGGTGGATTAAGTGGCTACTTTTTTCTTCATGTCTGCCTAATGCAATGATTTTGAATTCTTGATAATCCACTGGGAGTATTATTTTAAGCCAAAGTTTCCATGATAAGAATAACTGATTTCAGCATTATCCAAGCATTTTATTTGTTTGTATCCAAGCTCATCATCTAATTACTTTTTATAGCCTCAATGTATAATGGAGATACTAGGTCTTTTTAAATGTAATTTGAAAATAGAAACTATTTTTCTTCCACTGTTCCCCAACTTGTTTTGAAGATAATATTCTATTTAAAACAACTCAAAAGAGTGTCTGTTAAATCAATGCTTCCCTAAAGCATTAAGATTTTTTCATGTTATTTTTCCATCCAACTGTTCTTGCAATAAGTTGGTGCCCAGCAAATCTTAGCTTCCCTTAAGATGATGCTAGGAAGGTCAAGAACTGGACTAAGATGCATGTATAACCTATGATCCATCTTTTATTCAGGAAGGTTGTGTTTAAGGTAGCTGCTACAGCTTTGGAGGGTTGTGTCTAAGGTAGCTGCTATAACTTTTTTGCCTTGATTAAAACTATATAGATCAAAATTATCCTTGTTTAAAACCAGACTGGGTCATGATCGAGTGAATCCTTAGAAAAATAAATCAGTATTCAGTATAAAAATATTTAAAAATCCATAAACTGATGGTTCAGATGATTAAAGTATTGAAAATGTCAATCCAAATAGTTTCCTCTTATCATATCGATACCATTCATTATAGAAGGCCTCAACAATGATGATGGGTCTTGATCATATCATGCCAAATAATTTCCTCAAAATAATCAGTTGTGATGTGTAGTCTTTAAATCACTTCAAAGCTGAAGCTTCTGACATTAAGATGTTTTAATGGTCAAAACATGTAATTTTCTTTGTGTGTTTATTTTTCAAGCTATATCTGCTTACGTAACTCCTACTATTTAAAAAAAAATTGGAGGTAGACGTTAACTGGTTTCAAAATGATTCCCTCATCTTTATATCTTTTTGATTGAAAAAAAATTTTGACATTGTATTAACAATATAGATCAAATAACACCTTCTGAACAGAGTTCAACAGTATCTCACAACTAAAGTTTAACTAACACTAATAATGTCAATGTATTCACTTAAATATAATTTTTTTCCTCATAATGGTGATTACAAGGGCATTCTCACACATGATAAGTTCTGTCTTGCTTGTGAAGGAAATGATATATTTGTTGAAGCCAAAAGCTGTAATTTTACTTTATTGTTACTTCATTCACACATAAAAAGCAAACAAAAATAAATTTTAAATTTTTATTAAGAAAGATTATTATAATGAAAATATGATTACATATACACGAATGGTTGATGCAATATAAATTACATTTGGCACACAGAGTTTGTTGAAATGTTTAACAGCATCACAAAATTTATTGAACTAATTATTAAAACTAATAGAGGAGTTTCAATATGTGCTGAACTATTCCTGAAATGTGATATTAATATGTTAAATGTAGATTTTTTATATTCTTTATGTTTTGTGTTTTTTTTAAATCTGGGATGACATGTATTTTACAGTTTATTTTCATGTTACAAATTTTAAAATGTTATCCTTAGGGGGTTGTAAGTTTCACAATAACTATGGAATGTACATACATTTGGTGTCCTTGGAATTCTAAGTTATTTGGGGTTTTTAGTAAAATAAAAAGTGATAGATTATTTTAAAAAATTGCTTTTTGAGGTCTTGAATTATTTTAAAACCATTAATTAAATAATTTTAAAAAATGGACTTGTGAATTTATATTCTACTGTGACTTTTTCAATGCTACCTGTTGAGACTGAGTCATGAAGCAACTGGCATATACTAGTTGACATATGTGAATTAAATTAGATGATTTGATTGATGTAAAAAAAATTATCAAACTTACAGTGCCTAGTATTAATAATTGAGAAATACATATTAACCCAAATATCTAAACAATTTTTACAGAAACATTTGACAAGAAAAAATTATATGTTGTGAGGATAAAACCCATTTGATTAAAGCAAGACATAAAATGTGTTCTACCTATTTAAATTCCTACTCTATCTTCTACATAAGTAAATTTAAAACTCATCATTTTCTTCTGGCAAGTCCTCGTCAATTTCAGTAGTCTCAGAAGATTCTGAATTGATCTCAGTGTCAGAAGATTCATAGACAACTGGATTTTCTTGAAAAGAGACATGCTTTTCAGAGTTCTTGGAATTCGGCACATCCTCAAGATGTGTTAAGGAATCCTCTTCTGACTTATTTTCTGTAGGTTCATCTTTAATAAGATTTGATTTACTGACAACATAATCTGCTGGAATGTCGGAATCTTCTTCAAACTCCACTACAGAGAGGTTATCCAAAGCTTCTTTAACTTTGAATGTGTCTGTTTGCCCTTGAACAATTATATTCTTATCATTAGAGCTGTCTGAATTTATGATTTGCTCTAGAATGTATAGTTGTGTTTCTTGCTTTGTTTCCATTGCAGAGTTTGAATGAATGTTTTCAATTTCTATTTCTGATTCTTGTTCAGCAGAAGACATGTCTTCTATAAAATTGACTTTCTGGTTCTTAATTTCTATTGGTGTTTGATCATCTTTCCTCTCAACCATGTGTTCTTCTCTACTTCTTGTTATGAACAAGTCATGGTCATCAAGATGAGAAGGTTGTTTTTGCCTATGAACTGATACACCTAGCTTTCCTCTAATGAGGCTAGCATCAGAGCTTTTACGTGAATCACTGGTGTCCCTCAACTTGTCATGCATATCAACAACAGGATGACCCTTATTATTTGTATCTATGATAGGAATTACATTGTCATGTAAATCATTGCTTGTAATCAATTCGTCAGAACTGGTAGAAGCTACTTTGCTGTTAATGTCAACATCACTGACTGAACTCTTAGTCAAATGAGGAGAAAACAGTTTTCTTTGTTTATTTAGCACAAATTTAGGGGCCCCTTTCTCTGGTGGGTATGGTATTTTAAAATTTATCTTCTCAGCGTTTTCTTTTTCTGAAGTTTTTGTTGATGGATTAGCTGACAGAGGTCTGAGAAAAGATCGGGATATTCTTGGACTTAAAGAAGGCCTGGCACTGGAGGGGCGAGCATTTAAGTTTTTTTTAGACCCCAACACTTTAATCTGTTTATTTTTGTATTCTTCTGCAGAGCTTGAATCATTGATTGCTAACTCAATATCTTTTGTGTTTATTTTTTGTTGCCTCATAAAGTTATTTATTCTCTTCTGTGCATCTTTTACACCAATATGATGAAGTTCAGAATCAGACTTGGCTCTTATTCTAGCAGCCTCTTGTCGCTTGGAATAATCATCTTCTCTTTTTTTCAACAGCCATTGATCATAAGAGACTCTCATTTTTTTACCTTTCTCTATTTCCAGCTGCTTCTTGAGAAACTGCTTCTCCAAATCTTTTTTCTTTGCATTCTCTTTATTTTCTTGCTGCAATTTAATAAGACGTACTCTTCCAGACACTGGCCTTGCATAGACAAAACTTGTTGGGGTTGGCTGCCTACTTTGTTTTGTAAGTAAAATATTTACATTGGTCATGCCTTGTGTATCAGTTCCTTTAAGCCAAGTAGAATCTGCATCTGTTCCATCATTGGCATTCTTGGCAGTATCACAATTGCTATCTTCTTTTTCTGTCCCATTACTTTGTTTAGTTCTGTAAACAGCTTCCTTTCTTTTCTGTAACATCCATTCCCTTACTTTCTGTTCAGAATCTTTAAATTTTTCTTGCTTTAGTATTTCCTGCTCTTGCTTTTTCAATCTTTCTTCTTTTATCTGTTTTCTTTCTTCCCGCTTCTTTTTTCTGAGTTCTCTTTCTTTTCTTTTAAGCCATTGTTTGATAGATGGACTGGCAGTGTTTCTAAGGAAAGTGTCTGATGGTTGAAAGATATGTTTTTTAACCTGATTTTGTTTGTCTATTGCTTGCTCTGCAGTTGTAGAATTATTTTTAGTTTTATTTCTTCGAACCCATTGACTGTATCCTTCTTCGTTGGAGGATTCCATAGACGTTTGGGCTCTTTGTAAGGGTTTATGACTCCTATTCAATACTTTAAATCTCTTCATTTGTTTGGATGCATCATGAAAATCTTCATTATCATTAGCTGTTAATAGAAATATTAAGGGAAACTAAGTGCCAAATAAATTATGAAACAAATATTTATCATAGCTTTCAAGAAAAAAGGAATTCAGAAGAAAGAAGTACATGTGCACAGATACACTTGGCAAAGTTTGAACCCACCACATCCAACCAAGTTGGTCAAATGCAATTTACATATAAACAATTCATCTCTTCACTAAAAGAATACTTTCTATGTGTGATCTATATTTATCATAATTTTATAAAGGGTGTGTTCCTTAATGATTTTTAAATGCCAAATCTGAAATAATTCATTTTCCAATTATTTTCTTTAAAAAATATATATTTAATACTATTGGATGAAGGATAAAGGCTAACTGGGGTTCTGTAGAGTCAATCCTAATAAATCGATATTATTCATATTCAAAGCATTCATACATTTTGACAGCTTGGTAAGATGAATGATAAAAATTAGTTAAGTTACTTGATGAATTTAATTATGTAAGTAAGAAAATGTACCTTCAATAGTTTCAATTGTATGGTCAGAAGAAACTTCTTTATTCATTGGTTGAACAAGAGGTAACACTAGTAACTGGTGAAGCTCCTAGGAAATAGAATTGCACACAAAATTAAGTGAAATTTAACTTTTTAAAGTACATTTCATGATAAAATGCAAATTAACAAAAAATAAGCTAGAATAGGAATGGAAAATGCAACAAGCATCTTTTTTTTAAGTTCTTAATGGCATTATCATTTATTGTTCTAGCGAAGCAACAGTACGTAAGAATAAAATGAGCTGATTTCATAGAGTTGGACTTGAATAAAGAATAAATACTTTTTTAAAATCTCATAACATTAACAAACCTGATATTTCTGCTCAAGTAAATCTTTTTTGAGTGAAATAATTTGCTTTCCAGATATTTTTCTTCTTGATTCTTTCTCTTCTTTTGAATCATCAGCATTGTTCATTGACAGCTGTGCTGAAGCAAGCTTTTTTCTCTTCAGTTTGGAGGTTTTGGGTTTGCTAGAATCAAGATGATGCTCAGTAACAGAGTTTTGATTATCTCTGTTCTCGTCATAAATAGTCTTCATGGAGTTAACAATATTGCCATTATCAGTTTGTTTGTTTGTGTCGTTTTCAATGTGCTCATTGCTCTCTTGAACAATGTCTACATGTATTTTCCTTGATGCAGACATTTCACTTTGTTTTATTCATCTATTTAAAAACAAGTAAAAGTTATTTTTTAAAGATATTAAGAATTTACTCTTTCCTTTCAGTGGAAATGGTCATTGTGATTAATAAAAATGGAGATATATATGATATAGGGTGAAATAGATTGATAGAAAGGCATATGGAGCACCTAATGTCAACTTTAAAAGATTAAGGATGAATGCAGTATTTCACATGACCATGCAACAGTTGTCATATTTTGCAAACACTTGATGCAAACAAAGCTGTTTTTGTCGTCTGCCCACACTGGCAAAGGCTTTTATTTGGGTTTCAGAACTGAGGGTTCCCGAGTTCAAATCCTGGTGAAGACAGGAATTTTAAATTTCGGGATCATTAGGGCACTTCTGAGTCCATCCTGCTCTAATGGGTACCTGAAGTTAGTTGGGGAAAAGTAAAGGCAGTTGGTTGTTCTGCTGGCCACATGAAACCCTAGTTAACTTAACTTAAAGCCCAAATGAAAAAATGTCACATGACATAGGTATCGTAAGGGAACTGCTGTTTATTATTAATAATTAATCTATCAATAGATTACATAGACATATAGGATCTAGATAGATAGGCCTAGATGTTCTACTTTTAGTTTTAATTACAGTTACAGCATTATCTTATCTTATATAATACAGACATTACTTCAAAAAAGAAGATGATTACGTCCTACGCGTCATGCATTTAGTCATGCATATTAACCAATGACTGCCAAGTCACTGGTTTTCCTGGCTAGCTCAGGCAACCCATTCCATGCTCTAATAGCACTAAGGAAGAAGGAGTATTTGTACAAATTTGTCCTAGCATAGGGGACGAGGAATGTGCCTTTATTTTTGTGTCTTTCAGAGTATTTTATTAAGTTTTGTTTTTGTATTTGAAGATTATGGTTCAGTGTTTTATGTATAATTGCTACTTTACTTTTGAGTCTTCTGTCCTGAAGGCTTTCTAAATTTAGTGATTTTACTAAGGGCGTTACTCTAGTCAAATGTGAATATTCGTTTGTTATGAATCTCACTGCTCTATTTTGTGTTTGTTCCAGTTTCTTAATGTTTTCTTGAGTTGAGGGGTCCCAAACGGAGGATGCATATTCTATTATTGGCCTAACCAAGGTTAAATAACATTTTAGCTTTATGTTCTTATTTGATTTATAGAAATTTCTTTCAATTAGATATTATTTATATAGATTACTCATTACTACTCACTCTGGTCAATACTGTAAATCATAGATCTAAGAGTGTTCTAGATCTAGAGACTAAGCCGCTTGCCTATCCACTATCCATCGTCTGTCAGAACTAAAACTAAAGACAACTTCAACTTGTCATAAAATAATTGTCTTATAATATTGTCTTAAGTGCATTTTTAAATTCGTATTCTACATTTATATGTATAACTACTCCGTCTTGACCTATGCCTGTAGATCTAAGTAGTTTAATTATATAATTAAGCTCCCATTGCATGTGAGGTATTACAATTTAGACTTTAGATCTAGTATATATAATAGGCCTTTGATCTATTCTATATAGATTCTGTTGTTTCCATAGTAAGAAAAACAAACAAAAAATCTGGCCAGTAACGAAAATTTACTAAAGTTATATATGGATTCTAGATCTAGCAGGATAATCAAACTTCTTAATGTAGAATAGAATTTAGTAAAAGGAAAATAATTGCTAAATATGAATATAGTCTACATCTTGATAGATTTAGATCTATTTTAATTTTACTAGATCGAATACATTTAATTTTCGTTTTAATCATACTATTTTTTTTTTATGATTGGCTTATCGATCTAGAGTAATTCTAAGTGCCAGGGCAGAGTACCATGGGACTGGAAAGAAGCTATAATGTCACCCCACCCCCACCCCCCATTTAAAAAAGAAGAAAAATCTGACCCAGGAAACTAAAATATTTTGGCATTGATGGTCCATTACATCAGTGGATTAAAGATTTTCTGATAGGGAGAAAACAAACTGTAATAATAAATGGCTCTAAATCAACACCTATAACAGTAAACTCAGGTGTTCCTCAAGGAATTAACATTCTTATGTCCACTACTATTTTTAATTTACATAAATGATTTACCAAATTGCATTAGTTCAGGCGGCACCTTCGACATAGAGGTCACGGTTCAGGAACAAAAGTCAGATCATTTGCAGACGATTGCATAATATATAGAACAATTAAAACAACACAAGATACAGAAATTTTACAAAGAGAATTAGATCTAGATGAATTACAGAAATGGGAATCAAATTGGAGCATGTCTGTCCACCCAGAAAAATGTTAGTTATTAAGAGTACATAAAAAAACAAACTAAAACAAATTAATTCCACTTATCATCACAGTCATGGTAAACCAGTAACACAGACTAAAAATGCAAAATACCAAGGTGTTATAATAAATGAAAAACTGCCATAGAAATCCCATATTGATAAAACTATCAAAAAATCAAACAAAACATTAGGGTTTATTAAAATAAATTTCTATAAATCAAATAAGAACGTAAAACTAAAATGTTAGTTAAAATTGGGACCCCTCATAATTCATTCATAACAATTTATAAACGAATATTCACATTTGACTAGAGTAACTGTAGAATATTTGTGTTACACAAATAACAAACTAGTGTTTAAGAGGGTTTGTTAACTATACTACCACCATTCTTCACCATCTTGAGATCTAGTGTCAGGCAGGGGCGGACTGGTTATATGGGCAAATGCCCGGTGGGCCGGTCTGGTCGAGACCAAAGAAAAAAAAATTTCAATGTAGACAACTTTTAAAAAAAAGTGACAGCAGCAAGACACAAAGGCCGAACACGTTTTCTTGTTGTTGTTTTTTTAAAATTCTTATTACAATTAATTTTGTTTGAAATTCAACAAGAATATCAAGCAAAATACATTGTACGTATTATCATTTGCAAAACGTTAGACCGTACTTTCTGCTATGCACGAGCGGCATGGACCTCTTTGATGTCTTCGAGGTTGCGTTGGGCCTAATCATTTTGCTGGTCGGCATGGGCCTTTGATGGCACTCCCATGTTTTTTTGCTCCTTCCCTCCCCCGTTTTTTAATGGTTCCAATGAAATTTAACCAAAAAGAGGCATGAGAGAGGTTAAGTTAGAAAACATTGATATAACGCAGCAAAAAAAAAGAGGCGCGACAATTAACTCTTTAACAATACTTAATAGAAATTAACTCTTACACATAGACGTAAATCGACTGGTATAAAATGGTTTAATTTGAATTAGCGCGGGTCCTATGAATGTGCGGATCCTTTGAAAGTGGGTGCCCACTGCGGTCGCTTAAGTTGCAGTGGCCTAAGACCGGCCATGCAAAATAGCGGCGTATGCTACGCTACGGTCGACTAGTTTCAAATAATGGGTCATAATTTATTCATATACAAATTGCGTTTTTGAGAATGTACTAGGAGGAAGAAAGAGCTTTTCACATTAATTAAGTAAATGCCTCTCTAACCGTTCTGCTTTCTCTTATCTTTTAATGGAATGGGTTCCCTGAGTCAGCCAGGAAAACCAATGATTTAGCATATTTTAAGTCACAGATCAACATGCATGACTAGATTGACAAATGAAATGCGTAAGACGTAACAATCTTATTTTTTGAAGAAACGTCTGTTATCTATAAGTAATACCAAAAAAGCTTCTAACTCATTAGGCTGCTATTGTATTGTTTATAGTTTTCAGACTACATACATGTATAAATAGAATACATTATGTAATCCTAAGAATGCATACATCAAGTTTTCGATGCGTTATCAAACTTTATATATTTGTAGAGAATTAGGCTTACACCTATTATATAACACATGGGCGTAGCCGGGAGGGGAGGGTCTTCAAACCATCACTTGCCTCAGACCTCATTGTCTAAAAGGGAAACTTTACTTACTGCCCCAGTGCAGCCAACTTAAGCAAACTACAATCACCAAATTTCATCAGCGTAGCTAAAAGGGTTTTTGTGGTTTCCCTTCCCCCTCCAATACAAAAAACTAAAGCATTTTACCATTTTCTACCAGTCGCTGGACTCTATTGAATAGCAGATTTGGTTTTTGATTTTTTTTTATCGAAAGAGTAGCAGGCTAATTGCACTGTAGATATCTCAGAATATGCGTTTTTAAAGCTTAAAATAACGGAAATTATGCTTGGTTCAGGGGCGAAGCCCCGGACCCCACTGGGGGGAGCTCACAGCGCTCCCCCGGACTCTCTAGCTGCCCTTTGGCGGTGTGTACTGCCTTTCCACTAATTATAGGAAGAGAGTATTCTAGGGTAGAAAAAACGTTTGAAAGAATGAAAGATCAGAATGTAATGAAGATTAATTACATATACACACACACTAATATATATATATATATATATATATATATAAATTGCGGAGTGGGGTAAAAATCCCCCCCCAAAAACATATGACATGCCATTTATGGGCCGGTTTATATGGTAATGCCCGGGCCGATTTTGATACTCAGTTCGCCCCTGTTACGCACCATAGGGCCTACTATGAATGCGACATATTAGTGATGAGATGTAAATAGGGCCCACAATAGAGGTCTTGTAAATCCTTATTATCTACCTGCAGTTGACGCTTGATTCTTATGGTGACTACATTGTTTTAGTGACGAAGACTCGACTGTGACCTATTCTGTTTTAAAATGAGATATTGTGTATCGGTATATCTCTGTGGACGAAGTAATTTCGAATGTCTTCCTGAAGAAGGTTGTGCCTGAATAATTTCGCATGTAATACGTCAGCCAGAGTATATGCAATCACTAACGATATCTTCATTCATTCATTCATTGGCCTCATTCAGTCGTAGAACGTCTATGGTTCATCTCAAAGCAAACTTCCTCATGTGGCTGTGGAGCCCTATTTCGGAGAGACACTCCCGTCCACAGATAGCGCAGGTTAAGGTGGCTTTTACTTCGGTGGTAGAGGAGCTGGCCGTTTTTCGGATTGTACATTTTTCTTCCTGAGCTATCTTAGGCTATCAAAAAATCAATGTAACAGAATTAAACAATCCAAGATTCGTTAAAAATACCTAATAGCTTCACACTTTTCATTTTTTGTATGGCACGTTTTCTTCCAGAACTGAGGCCCATGTTTTTTCACTGTCCATAGTTTTCTTGGTCACTATCTCTCTCCACCTAGTGCGGTCTAGAGTCTAGGGCTATGGTCAGTATTGGGAATAGCTAGGGTGGGGTGGGGGAGGAGGAGGGGGAGAAATTGAAAATCCCCCGGCCCCCCACATGAGGGGGCCCCCAAACATTGAAGATAGGCGCGACAATTAGCTCTTTAACAATACTTAATAGAAATTAACTTTAACACATACACACAGCCGCAACATGACTTCCCTGGCTCTCTGCTTACACTTCACTATTCTTAAGTGAGACTTGTGAATCAGATTTAGCATGTATTTACTCAAGCTTGATGGCATAACTATCCTCAGACCTTTGTATACAATACCACCCGAAGTTGATAACGTCTCATGAATCCCAATATGACCTAACTTCAATTGGAGTCTCGCTTCTTGTGTCTGGCCAACTAGTCATAATTACTTCCCGAAGCTTTGATAGTTCCTTGCTTGTACAGTATTGAATTTCACTGTACTTTGCATCACTTACAGAGATCATAAGCACTGAATCATCTGTAAATTCACATGTCTGCGTATCAGTATTAGGTAGATGTGCACGAGAAAGTGTATTGGAGATAAACATTTCTTTGCCTTTTCTGTAACAGACTTTCAGATCATATCATTGTAGTCTTATTAGCATCTTCTGTATTCTTATTGGTGCTGACAATAAAGGTTTCTTGAAGATTTGCTCCAGAGGTTTGTGATCATTATAAACTGTTACATCTTTACCAAATATGTAGCAGTGAAATTTGCTTGTACTATACACAATTGAAGGCATTTCCTTCTCAATTTGAGCATATCTTGTTTCTGCATCCGTGAGAGCTCTTCATGCGTATGCATTTATACGACCTTCCTGGAGTAATACGGCTCCCTGTCCATCTTTACTTGCATCACATTCTATCTCTACGTTCTTGTTGACACCATAATATGCTAAAATTGGAGGGTTTGTACAAAGATGTTTTAATTCTTCAAAACTCTTGTTTTGTTCATAATTCCAATGAAATTCTACATCATCTTTTAGAAGCTTTCGTATTGGAGCATCTGCTTAACTTAGATTAGGAATAAATTTTGCTAGGTACTGAATTAAACCTAGAAATCTTCTGATTCCCTCTTTATCTTGAGGAGCTGGCATGTCAATAATTGTCTTTATCTTTGCTGGATCTGGTTCTAAACCTTTCTCTGACAAGATATAGCCCATATAAGGTACTCTGTTTTGACTTATCTTGCACTTGTCATAGTTCAGCTTTAGATTGTACTCCGTTGCTCTTTGCATGACTTGTTTCAAAATAAGATCATGATGCTCAACATCTCTACCAGCTACTAGAATGTCGTCTATGATGACATATGCTTTTTCAATACCTTGAAGCATTTCATCCATAATTCTCTGGTACATTTCTTGTGCTGATTTGATTCCAAAAGATAATCTTAAACATCTATATCTTTTCAAAGGGGTGTTGAAAGTTGTGAGAAATGAAGATTCTTTTTCAAGCTTTATTTGCATAAACCCTGACTTGGCATGGAGAACTGAGAATATCTTCGAATTTGGAATATTGGTGATCACATCAATAGTTTTCATCGGGTGAAGTTCCCGTCTGATTTTTTTATAGACATCTTTTGGATCAATACATATTCTAACTTTGTCATTCCTGAACGAAACAACCATGGAGCTAACCCATTCAGTATGTTCATGTACTGGAGTAATAAATCCATCTGCTTGCAAAGTTTTTCTTCAACTTTATTGCGTAGCGATGCTGCCAAGCGACGTGGTGGATGGATAACTCCTTTAGCATTGTCCTGTCACTGAATCTTGTATTCTCCTGGCAGTGTTCCAGTTGTTTTCAGCATTTCAGGGAGTTCTCTTTGTAACTCGTCTTGTGCCTTGGATTCTATGCTGTCTATCCGTTGTAGTAGTCCTAAACATTCTGCTGTATCACCACTCAAAATGTTCTCTTGGCTAATGTCTACTACCTCAAACCTTGCACTAAATTTAGACAGCCTTCAGGATAGAAGACTTAAAAGTAAAGTAGCAATTATACATAAAACACTGAACCATAATCTTCAAATACACATTTTAATATAAAATACTCAGAAAGACACAAAGATAAAGGCATAGTCCTCGTTCCATATGTGTCAGGACTGAGTTCTGGTCAGCCTGGGTCTCCTGTTTACTGTAGAGGAGAATGGGGGCAATTCAGGTTGTTGACTTCAAAACTGTTATTTTTTTGGATTGTTTTATTTGGTGAGATGTTTTTGTTGAACAGAATGTAACTTAAAATAAAGTTGTGTGGTTTTGTTCTTAGTTCAGGACAGTTGGACTTTTGGATATAGATATAGTCGAAATTATTTCTCTGTGTTGTCACTATTCAGCCTATGGAATATTAAGCGGATATATTTTTAATTGATACTGGATATTTCAAATGTCTGAACTGATTCTGTATTATAGTACAGATAATGTAATAAACAAGTTATATGTCTGTGAGTTGGCATTCTGAATCTTTGTTCTATCGTTGTATGTGTCGTTGTGGTATTGCCCAGGACTTGAGTACATTTAGTAATACACATACGTAAATTAGAGAGGAAATGAGTCTTGACAAATGCTCCTTCTTCCCTAGCGCTATTAGAGCATGGAATGGGTTGCCTGAGCTAGCCAGGAAGAATTTAAATCATTGGTTAATATGCATGACTAAATGCATAACTTGTAGGACGTACTCATCTTCTTTTTTTTAAGTAACGTCTATATTAAATAAGATAAGAAGATAAGATAGTAGGCTAAGTAGACTATAAATAGCAAAACGTCTTAAAATTATTTCCACGGTTCCTGGAAAGTTTCACCGGGGTTGAAGTGCATGGGATTTTCTCTCAAGCAAAACAAGCTTCTCGTCTTGCTGAGGCGGTTAATTATTTGTCTAGTTGTCACGATTTTAGAAAACCTCAAGATATAGATCTAAACTCGACTATTAGTTATATGTGTTAATGTAGCGTCAGGCATGAAATAACGAATGAATTTCATAGATATATAGCACGAGCCTACCATATATATAGATCTAGATTCTAGAATAAGGTGACCAGATTTAGGCGGGACAGTCCCGATTTGGCCTGTCTGTCATGCTTTTCATAAAATGTCCGGGCGGAATAGTCAACGTCCCGCTTTCGTCCAAAAAGTCGATCAATGCTATGCTTTTGATTTAAAATCGTTCTTAATCTAATTGGACTAAAAACTTTAAAATACCACCTTGCATCGTAACGTTTTTTTCTTGAACAATATTTCATGTTCACTGCTTCATAGGCTCATGTTTTAGAAGCATATGGGTAGTGCTTTTATTTTGCAGCATCCTGCCTTTTCTCAGTAACTGATGCCAGCACGTTCTCGTTCCACTTCTGTTGTGTTGTCATACTGCATTTCTCTCGCTGATTCTGTTACTCAATTCCAGTATACAGTACTTCGCTTGGCTTTACAAGTCGATGACGTGGTAAAAAATCGTAATTTTCAATTGCAAGGTCATAGTAAGCCTCCATTAAGGTACTTCTAGAATATTTAAATATTTGATTAATAGTGCATTCGCAGACGCTAAAGTTAATTTTGCCTATCGCATTGTTTTCAATCAATGTACTTCACTTTGATATTGCTACGAAATGTAGGCCAATGACCCAAAATACACATTTGCAAGAACCAAATATGAAGCAATCGTTACTATAGTAAAGGTTTGGACCATATACAATTAACAAAGTAAAGAAGCAAGCCAGTGATGCCCAGTTTTTGACAGTGTTCACGGACCCACAACAAAATTGTTTCCCTAACAATACAATTCTTTGTGCCACCCTTCGCGGGAAGTCGTAAAAAAAAAAAAAAAAATAAATTCGTCAATTAAGAATGTAGCAGAATCTTGGGCTATGGAAAAACAGCTGGTTAGCTATAAGGCCCTCGGTGGAAGGACTATTAAAATTATATCCTTCTTTGAAATCATGTTTCTCTTCTTAAAAGACGCCTCCCACCATAATCAAAAGCATTTTCGAAAACCCGTGTGCTGAATTGTGATTGCATTTTGTACACAACATTGCGACAATATTTCATGAAGCTCTGTTTGATGAGAGGCGCTGTGGCTGAGCGATATTTTTTTCATTTTGACGTCTCAAAGTCCACCCAGCTCTAATGGGTACCTGACATTAGTTGAGGAAAATGTGGTTGGTCGTTGTGCTGGCCACATGAAACCTTCGTTAACTATGGGCCACAGGAACAGATACCTTTGCATCATTTGCGATACCTTTACATCATCTGCCCTATAGATCTTAAGGTCTGAAAAGGGAACGAATAACTCTGTTTGATGGGGAAAAATATATCGGTGCTTTTAAAGTATCTTAATATTATGCCATTTTGACGAATTGGTTCATACAAGAAAAGAAGTAGGCCTACGCTTGTGACTTAACATTTTGAATGACGCTGGTTGGTCAGAAAAAGGAATGTATATAATGAATGTAGAAATGGACTTCTAATATTAATATTGTGATTGCATTTTGTACACAACATTGCGACAAGGATGGCTGCATGGTCGTGCGGTTTGCGCGCTGGACTGTCGTTCGGATTTATCGATAGTCGAGGGTTTAAATCCTGCCCGCTCCAATCCCCCGTCGTCCTGCAGGAGGTTTGGACTAGGAAGTAAACTATCTTCAACTCTGAAGGAACATCCGAAACATGTGAAACATTTTACAAACATTAAGAAAAATTTGTCGAGTATTTCAGAGAGAGAAGCTGCCTATTTGACAGGTTAACGCTTTCAGATGGATCGCACAGAAAGATGTTCTATCTTGGAAACCATTTCAGATATTATTATTATTATAAAAACATCTAAGTTGTGTGTGTGTATGTGTACATTATGATGAATTATAATAGCATCTAAGTTGTGTGTGTGTATGTGTACATTATGATGTATTATAATAACATATAAGTTGTGTTGTATGTGTACATTATGATGTATTATAATAACATATAAGTTGTGTGTGTGTATGTGTACATTATGATGTATTATAATAACATATAAGTTGTGTTGTATGTGTACATTATGATGTATTATAATAACATATAAGTTGTGTTGTATGTGTACATTATGATGTATTATAATAACATATAAGTTGTGTGTGTGTATGTGTACATTATGATGTATTATAATAACATCTAAGTTGTGTGCTAGAAAAAATCTAAGCCTGTTCTTTTTACGTTCCTTTAATCGACACACGTGTCTCCCGCTCTCCCCAAAGATCTGGTTTGCTTAGTCTAGAACTACATTCACCAATGTAGATCCAGATGTTTTCTATAGTCATTAATGCGCACATTTTTATACAGATTTATAATGAATAATAAAGAATATTATTTCTGTTTTGAAAACGTACTAATAATCATTCTCTGGCACTGCCAGGGTCGAGCTTCGCTAGAGAAACAAAAAAAAGTCCTTGTAGTCCCTTTAACAGTGTCCATTTATTAGGTTATGGGGAAGAAGTGCGATGCCATCTAAAAAGTCTAAATCCTCAGTTTGGTTCCATAATATCCACTGTATTCCATTCCTGGGAATGTTTTCATGATCCAACCGATGAAAATAAGGAGGAAGAGAAATGGTGACAACAAACAATCTTGTGTGCTCCCTGTTTGCACTGGGAAAAAAATGTAAGCTGTCTTTGGTGAACCACTCTACATGTCATACTCTCATACGAGTTTCTAATTGTGAGCAGGTCAGGGTGGCGCCACTGAGTGAGGCCCTTTTTGTTACTTGCTGCTGCTTAACATTTGTTTATTTATAACAGTGGGCAGGTGGTGGCTCTACTGGGTGGGCCCAATCTGTGCACCTCGGTCTGCGACCAAGGGGCTAGAGTCGCCTAAGCAACCAGACAGCACAATCAAACTAAACTAAACTAAACTAGCTAACTAAAGATAAAATAACCAACTACGATTATAAAACAAACTTATATATAGACTTTATTTACAACCAACTTACAAAGCAATAAAAATATAGGTGAATACGACAATGAAAATAAACTTAGAAATAAACAAAAACTATATATACGCACTACTAAATAATTAATCAACCCTACTTAACTGAACTTAACAATTCCACTAACCAAAACCCTTTTTGGCGACAGTCTCTAGCTGCCTCTGGGTCTATGTTGATAAATCTACAACTATTACTAACTAAACCGACCATCAAATAACCTAAATTACCCCAACACTAAACAGTAAGCTACTAGCAGCAGTAAAGCAGAACTACAGCCGAAATAATGGCAGTTAGGCAGCCGAAATAATGGCAGTTAGGCAGTAATAACTGCGGCAGACAGTTAGGCCGTAATGCAGGAATTATAGCCTGCAATTACAAAATAAACAAACATAAGACAATATTCAAAAAATAAAATAATAATGGACTATAACACATATATTAGACTGGACAGGTCTAGACCTAGTTAGTGCATACACATAATACAAGCATGAGGTAATTTCAATTACCTACATGTAGCTAATAAAAGCAATACCTGAGTTATTAAAGTCCCAGCCACAACTAACACAGATCAGGCTAGACTACAATAAACATAAGCTAGATCTAGATTATAGTAGATAAGACTAAACAAGCCGCCTTGACAGCGATGCTTAGGCCGCAGCCATCTTTTACATTAAAAAGTAGGACAAAATGCAAACTTAAATAGAGTGGTTATCCTAACGATAAAAGATTCATAAAAATACATAGGAAACATAAAATAATAAAATATTTACACATAGACATAGTATAGGAAAGCAAAAAGCATTAAGGATGGCGCAAGGGAGTGACGCTACTCAAGTCTACAGAACTTCCGGTTCCATCAGAGGTAATCATGGCTAATTAACTAGCCAGTGACGCCACTACACTAATCAGTCTGCATCTAGACTATAGCAATAGATGCAGAAACAATCAATACAATTACAAACGAAAGAAAGCAAAAATAAAAACATTTTCCAACTTACAGGCGGTCCCAGCTGAAATTACACTACACAAAAATAACTTTATACAGGCACCACTGTCAGCACTGACCACTGGTCAAGACAAAAGAGAGCTCAACGTGGTTCCGGAGCTAGCTATAACTGGTCAGCGCGAACATATCGGAGAGCATGACGTCACGCTAATTATCTAAAACTAAACTGGACTACCGATTTCTCTAATTTGTACCTAGCCGTACACAACAATAAAATCTAGCAAGTTACTGAAGACACGGACTACACAACATTATATACCAAATTAAACAGCATTAAAAAGAGAATCTTAAAATTTAAATCCTACAAAAATACAAAAAGGAAGATAAAAAGTTATTTCTATTCTAAACTCATATGGGGGCTCTATACTGTTTACAGAACTGCACATAAACTGATATTAAAAAATAACAACCAATCCAACGCTAATGCCAAAGACAAAAATAAGGAGAACTAACCAGGGACAAAAAGTAGAAAATAACATCCACAGCTCTAAGGCTAGTTAACTATTTTAAAAACTACTTTTCCTCTACGAGTAAAACACAAATAACAGAAAAAGACTAAAACTAGCAGAAAGTTATAAATAGCGGAAACTACAAAATACTCAGCACTGAACTATAAAAATTAAAAAGGACACTAAATTACAAACATTATAGCCCTGGCCTATATAAATAATATAAATTAGATAAAATTAGGTCAAAAATTAGATCTAGGAGCGCCAGCTCACATAATAATACTCACTATCTTTTAAGGGATGCCATAATGACGAAGTAGCCTCCAGAGAGTAGAACCGTCACGCTGTCAAAAGTTTCCACAAAACTGATTAGTAATGGGAAACTCCATTCCATTCTCTATTGTTTACTATGGATAGCGTTTTGGTCTGTGCACGATGTTTTGTTTTCTTCTAAAATCGGCCAGCTCATCCCTCGGTGTCGGCGTTGCGTTATAAGCCTTAGCTCGCTTGCCCAGGCCACTGACATTCCACAAGCACTTTCGTGCGTACAATAAATAATTGACTGGATGTTAAGTACATGGGTCTCGGCTGTTTTTCGGATTGTACGCTTTTCTTCCTAAGCCTTTACCACTCCTCTACCACCGAAGCAAAAGCCACCTTAACCTGTTGACGGGAGTGTCTCTCCAAAATAGGGCTCCACAGTCACATGAGGAAGTGTGCTCTGAAATGAATCATAGTCGCTCTACGACTGAAGGAAGCCAAATTATTTTAGCCAATGATGATTATTTTTCCTGTATCTTTTTGGGTCGTCATTCTTTTGGTATCAACGCGAAGGGTGTCGTATCATTTAATATTTTTGGGTCAATGAAATGGGAGAGTCGAAGAAACGAAAAGTAAACTGAATGTAGAAACTACCAGGAAAAGTGGACAGATTTTTACCTTTTTTGATTCCACATTCCATGACTTTTTGTAAATAGGTCTACTATATCCACGGGTTTGTAATAAAAGTGTATTATTGTTGTTGTTTTTTAAATATCTTTTCTTGATACTGCCTGGTATGGCAATCTGAGCATTAAAAATAAAAATAAACTTTATAGAATCCTAAATGCTGCTGGTAAAATCATTGGCAAAAAACAAACCCCATTAGGGCAGCTGTTTGAGACAAACATCTATAAAAAAAGCTAACAAGATCCTCGAAATAAAGAATCACCCTTTGTGTCTGAATTTTGTGATTTTACCATCACAAAATAAATACAAGACACCGATAGCAAAGACATACAGACACAAACACTCTTTTGTTCCCCTGGCAATCAAATCATTAAATAATCTGATATAAACTTTGTCACATGTAAATTATGAGTCTGGTATGAATGTACACTTTGGTTTCTTATAGTTATAATGTTTTTTTCTTTGGTGTAATGCACAAATTGTAAGACAAATTTCCATACGGACAATAAAGATTATTATTATTATTATTATTAATTGAACATTACTACATGTACATAGTTTTTGCTATTACCTAATTTCATTACATTGAGCCGAACCGAACCCGAACTTCAAAAGTTGGGTTCGATTCCCATCTCTAGTCCACACAAGTGATTGGACCCTAGCACATTGTTGTTGGCCTCCTTCAGTCGTAGAAGGACTAGGGTTCATCTCGTGGACTGGCGAGATGAAAGCCTGAGGGATAGTGTTTGGGATCAGTAGTGCCGCAGGTTTTGCCTGGCTGTGTGCCACTATCATCCTAGGAGTCACCAGCTCCTGATTTTTTCCTTAGGGTTGTCTTCTGAAGCCTTTCCCGTGTTTGGGTATAGCTGCAAGGCAGCGGAGGTTTGGTTTTTCCTTCTCCTAGATGGGTAGCCAACCAAGGCTAACGAGCCCCTCCTGCCCGAAGCTTACTGGTTTAGTCACCAGTTGCTCACCTTTGCTCTTCTCCTGTCGAATCAGTGGTAACGGTTCCGCCAGGTTCAATATCTGAACCACACGTGAAGGCTTGGAGTTGGACCATAGCGCATAAAGCATGCTAAAAATATGAAATTTCGCTAAACAAAAACAATTGAAAAAAATATTTCCAATCGCACCGATGTATTATTGTTAGTCTATATAATACCCGCGGGTAACACGTTTGCCGCGAAAATAACCCGCTGGTAACACACGTTTTTACTAGCGAATGACAGCTGTGCGGGGTATAGGCACTATATGCATTAAAGGTGCGGGATTTACTCATAAACATAGCATAAAGGAAACTATGGATATACCGGTGGGTCTTTACCTCCTATAGTTCGCTTTGTGGTTGTGAAATGTAGGCCTACATGGGAAATTTAAAGCTTATGATCATCTTATCATAAACCTCACGAAAACAAATAGACTTTTGCGGCAGAGAATTTTTAATCTGCTAGTAATCAATTGTGACATGCAAGTAATTAACGAAACTATAACTTGCAGATACCTGTTATGTCAAAACATAGGCCTACATATAGCCTACGTCGTGTAGGCTACAGTGCATGCAATACATCCGCAATCAAATTGCCAGTCTCACGAATGTCACTGTCCTCTCTATAGGGAAACTATCGAAACTTATATCATATCCATTATCTTCTTCCATATATATACGAAGCATATCGGCAGCAGCAGTTGGGTCATAAATCGACTCTTCCAATGCGGTTTATTATTATTATAGCTTTTATATGGCGCTACTTTCATGCTTATAGCATGCTCAGAGCGCTTTTGGTCCATTTGTGGACCAGTGGTGCTGCCTTTAGGCGCACAGTAAACACTACTCTACCCGAGTCGGGTGTCGAACCTCGAGCCCCCTTCTAGGTAGCCAAGCGCACTTGGCCTCTCGACCACGCTTCGCACGTATGTAAGGGTGCGGGTAGTAAGACTTTGTTATTACTTATATTTTGCCATTTGTGCTGGTTATACACGTATGCGGGGTATGTGGTAGGCCTATATAATGTTCAATTTAAAATATGGTTTATACAATCAGGAAATAATTCAGACTAAAAAATAAGCCGTAACGTGTTCTTCTAAATTCTAAGAATGTGCAAAGTATTCCAACAAAATGTATGCCGGGAAACACTCTTTTAGATCAATGTATATGTATCGATAATATAGACTGCTTACAATAATGCAATATGAATATGTACATTGTACAGTACGGCTGTAAGCCTGACTATCTGCTGTTGGAAGTACAAAAAGGCCACAGTCACACAAAGCTTACGTATTAATATTTATTCATAAAACAACCTAAATAATAAGAACATAAAACTAAAATGTTATTTAACCTTGGTTAGGCCAATAATAAAATATGCATCCACCGTTTGGGACCCCTCAACTCAAGAAAACATTAAGAAACTGAAACAAACACAAAATAGAGCAGTGAGACTCATAACAAACGAATATTCACATTTGACTAGAGTAACACCATTAGTAAAATCACTAAATTTAGAAAGCCTTCAGGACAGAAGACTCAAAAGTAAAGTAGCAATTATACATAAAACACTGAACCATAATCTTCAAATACAAAACTTAATAAAATACTCTGAAAGACACAAAAATAAAGGCACATTCCTCGTCCCCTATGCTAGGACAAATTTGTACAAATACTCCTTCTTCCCTAGTGCTATTAGAGCATGGAATGGGTTGCCTGAGCTAGCCAGGAAAACCAGTGACTTGGCAGAATTTAAGTCATTGGTTATTATGCATGACTAAATGCATGACGCGTAGGACGTAATCATCTTCTTTTTTGAAGTAACGTCTGTATTATATAAGATAAGATAAACGTCGAATCTAAATCTATGCCCTGGTCCTCGTAGATATAGATCTATATTATAAACATTTAAATATTTAGTGTAGTAACCTTTTGTAACATGTTAACGTCATGAGGCATTAGCATGAAATGTTCGTGGTTGCGGCACCGCTCACGGTGCGGGTATAAGTTTTGTCATATGTTTGACAGCTTTTAACACAATGTAAGGTCAAGGTATGTTGCTAAAATGTAAGACAATATATAGATCTACTTATATCAAGGCTAGGTTGGTGACCTTCACCTCTTGACCTAATGACAGTCGAAACATGGCGCTTCAAAAAAGAAGAAACAGCTTTTACCGTACTTTGAAAAATGTCGAACCCGATTTAGAGGACTTAGTTTATGACAGGGGTGCTTCTGCTGCTGCACAGAATAAATGGCTGTTTGAAATAGCTTGGGAAGTTGCTAATAAAGGTAAGGAAAAGATTATGCATTTTGAAACATGACGGCGAATCTGAACTTAAAATACTTTAGTTTAACAAACTCGCTTCATTACACTAATTACAGTCAATGAAGTTGAAGCCTTCAACACTAGACTGACTAGGACTAGAGTGTCAATAGAGTCACTAGACTGACTAAAGTCAGACTTATTCAGTGTTAGATCTAGATCTACACCTGACTTGACAGTGTCAGTTCAGTTACACACTTAGATCTAGAATCCAGATCTAACAGTTACAGTACAATTACAATGACACAACCTCAATCACACTGTCACTGAGACTGAGTAAATGACACCCCAGTAGCAGGCAGTACCAATAGCTCAGTAGCTGCTGACACTAGCTGTGACTAACCAAGCAAGTAGCAATAGTGCCATACTATATACTATATAGGAGTAGAGATCGAGTCTAGACTAAAGATCTTCACTTCGACTAACTTCTAGTAGTTCTAGTCTAGTGACTACAGACTCTAGGTCTAGATCTATAGTCATAGTAATTTTCATCTAACATTGTTAAAATGAGTCTTTGACTTTGATAGCAATGATGAAACTTTGACAGACTATGACTAACTAGGGGTTCAAAGAGCACTGGTATGACAATGACACTTTTTTTCTTCTAGAACAGGAGGGTAGGTCCAGGGTTAAGTTTTTTAAAAATAAATGCAACTTACAATTTATAACTAAGAAGTGTTCGTTACGTTACAAAGTGGCTAATGGTGTTTTGTTAATGTTTGATGTTTGAAATTTTTTCATAGGACTAACCATTATGGAGCTAAAAAAAAATTGCGGTGGCAGGGCTGCATAATAGAGTCTATAATATATATTTTATATAGACTTAGTAGTCCGGCAGTAGAGTCTTCAGTTCAGGGTTCTCAACCTAAGACCATTTTCCAGGGTCGCTTAAGACCATTTAAAATTTAGTTTTTTCGTCTATTTTTCATTGAAAGTATTTTTTTATTTTCCATTTCTTGTATGTGTTGTAACAAGCACATTATACCATAGATGGTAATACATAAATCTAATGTACTAGTTAAAGGAATATTACTTAAAGATTAGGATGCTATAAAATCAATCATGAAACAATTGTGAATCGTCGTTGAAATGAAATAAGAATGGAGTTAGAGGGACATATTTAAGAACACAAACTTATTACCAGAAGATGTAGAGGGCACTTTTAGTGATTTTAACACCATTGCTTGAAGGTAGACTTATTATTCCAATTGGTAGTTGTTGTTTTGTTTCAGTATTTGAAATTTATTGAAGCATAAATATTTAGAAATTACTGTCCATCAAATTCGTTGCTTAACTCCATTGCAGTAATCAAACAATAATTTAATGGTGAAGATTTTAGCACGGTTTGAAGCAATTGAAACTAGTAATATGCCATTGTTTTCTAGTCCAATTATTGAAGATAATAAATTTGTTACGATACATTCCATGAACATGGATCTTGAACAAAAACATGTTAGAAGAGAAAATCTAATCAAGATTTTTTTACGGCAATAGTAATCAATAGATTATAGTTCAAGCTGGAAAAAAAACAAAAACTGGTGCGTCATTCGTGATGAAATTCTGTTTTCAAACCAAATGTATGAAGCCTGAGCAAACTGAGATATTCAAACTTTTGCAATAAGGACATCCAGTATTTTAGTTTTAAAGCTGATCGAGTCAAGAGATCCAAACTTAATTCAGAATTCAGATGGCAAACATCATAACAGCCTCCATTGAAGCTTCTTATTGGTGGATCTAAGAATTAACAGAGCTATGAAATCTTACACCATTGCAGAGGAGTAAATATTGCTTGCTGCCAAAGACATTGTTTAAATTATGATAAGAGCTGAAATTCGTTACTAAATTTAGTGCAATTTTCTTAACAAATGACAATTTTCACAACAGCCTGTCTGCTTAATAAGATAAGATAATTTTTATTGATCCAATCAAATGGAAATTCAGTTTGACTACAATTGACAACCTCAGCGTAACTACTGTACAATAACAATAAAAATGAAAAATTCGAACAACATTCACACATGAAACACATACACATTCACAACCAGCGCTTTATGAATTAGACTTCTATGTACTTCTTGATGACGACAGATCATCTTGTAACACTCTGACCGAAAGTGGGATAAAGGAGTTTTTAAATCTTTCTGTTTTAGTCCTAATGGAAAGGAGACGACCACTTCATTCAGATCTTATGTAACAGTGGGTGCAGGTTGTCTTTAAGAATTGTGAGTGCTTTGGAAAGACATCTTTCATGAAAAAGCTCTTCAAGAGATGGTAGCTGTGTTCGAGTGATATACAATGCTTTTTTCATTAGTCTATTTAGTCTAAGTCTTTGTGCCAGTGAAGTATTACCATACCAGCAGGTGATAGCAAAGTTTATTAGACTGCTGATGGTTGATGTATAGAAAAGTTTAATTATTGTTTTGTTGATGTTAAATTTTCTAAGCTTTCTGAGATAAAAGAGTCATTGGTGAATTTTTGTGTAAAGGTTTTGACACTGTTCACTCCATTACAGTTTGTTGTTGATGGTTGTACCTAAGTATTTATATTCTTGTACTTGTTCTACGGTTTGGTTGTTTATCTGAATTTCTGCAATATGGCCTTTATGTTTTGTTAAATCAATAATCATTTCTTTAGTTTTCTGAACATTTAAAATTAGTTATCTACACACCATTGTCAAAAGGTGTTAATAGTTGAATGGTACAGATTTTTGTCACCTGCAATAAGGCCAATGATTGCTGTGTCTTCAGCAAATTTTATGATTGGAGTGTCAGCTGATAGGCTCTGAATGTCATTTGTGTATAAGTAATGCAATACTGATGACGGAACGCCCCCCAGCGGCGCTTCAGTGCTAAGCTCTCTCGTCCCTGAAACATGCCCGTTCACTTTTACATATTGTGGGAATTCGATAAGAAAGTTTAGAATCCAAGCTTGTATGTTTTGCTAAGGTTCAATTCAAATAGTTTTTGTATCATGGGTGTGGTTGGATGGTGTTGAATTCGGATGAAAAATCTACAAATAATACTCTGGCGTAGTGTCTCTATATCAAAATGCTGGCATAGCCAATTCAGCATGAATACTTTTGCATCTTCTGTACTTCTTGACGATTTGTAAGCGAACTGTTGCAGGTCAAGACATGTTTCGACTTCTTTTAGTAGATATGTTTTAAAATCATTTGCTCCAAGCACTTCATTGGAATTGATGTAAGTGCTACAGGACGTATGTCGTTGTTGGAAGCAATGATCTTCTTTTTGGGTACTTGAATTATTTCATATGTCTTCCAAACAGAAGGTATTTTGTGAGTTTGCCAGGACTTGTTGAATATGGCACAAAAGATATAAGCCAGTTGTTCCGCACATAGCTATACAAGTTTCTACTTCATTTGTCAAGTCCCGAGGCTTTGGCAGCGTTTACTTGTTTAAATATTTTAGTCACTTCTTGTTTATTAAGCAGTTCTTGATATTGGTTTATTGCTTTTTTTAAATGATGCCAATACATCATGGCGGTCTTTCTCGAAGTTGTGGCAGTCAAATCGGCTGTTGAAATAATTTAATTCATTGACAAATTAATTGTCAGCGACACACATTGGTACGTAGCCAGTAATTTGTTTCAAGCCACTCCAACAAGCTTGAGTTATTTTCCTTGAAAGAGCTTTCAATTTTTTCCTTGGATCTCTCTTTTCCTTCAAATAATTTATTTTTTAAGGGCTTTTTTTGGCTGAGATGAATTCAGAAGAACTGCTCTTGAACATTCTTTTCTTGTATAGAATTGCTTCCTTTATTTCTTTGGTCATCCAGGGTCTATTATTACTGAATGTTTTAATTTTATTCTTAGGTACGTAGAATCATGTTTTCACAGAAAGGGATGTACAAATTAATGGTTGTGGTAAGTTCATCTATGTCAGGGCAGTTGTTTACAAACATGTCCCAATCTGTTTGCTCCAGACAACTTTGTAGCTGTAAAACAGTGTTGTCAAACCATGACTGGATGGACTGTACTTCATTTGTTTGTGGGTGTAAGATGGATCATTGTGCGGTCTGACTCTCCTAGGGGGGAAAACAATCAAGATGTGTAGGCCATTGGGATGTTGCTATAACACATATCCAAAGTTTTATCGTGCCTTATGGGACAATTAACATATTGACTATATGTTGGCAAGTGTTGAGCTAACGAAATGATGATTGAAATCTTCCATAACTAGTTGAACAGCATCAGAACTTTTTGTCTCAATGTCATATACAATGTGTTGCTTTCTCTGTGTTGGCTGTGGGTGGTATATACACAAGTATGTAGGTAGTATGGCCTGAGATTGATACATAGTAGTTCATTATCGGTCGTACACACTTTAGTTTTGATTGAAATATTGTTGACACAGCAATACTGTTTATTTATATAAATGGCCAGTCCTCCTCCTCTTGTTTTGCCACTATCTGTTGTTCTGTCTGATCTGTACAAAAGAAACGCATGCAAGTCTACTGATGTGTCAGGAATACTTTCATTTAGCCATGTTTCAGTGAGACAGATTAGTGAGCTTTCACGGAATTGGTAGAAATGTCTGCAGCAACAATCAAGTTCATCGATTTTGTTATTTAGTGATCTAACATTGCCCAAGACAATAGGAGGCAGATTGCCCCTTTGTCCTCTTTTCCTGCTTTTGACTCGAAGCCCTCTTCTACGACCTTGTTTGTATCATTGATCATGTAATTCTCGAAATGATATCTATCCACCTCCAATATTTAGCATCAGGCTTGATGAATTCATAGAAGCTGCAAAGTGTTCACAATTACTGGTTTAAGTGATTTTAAATAAAATTTTAAAGACCAGTTTCTATTTTGCAAAATTCCTGAAACAAATTCTACAGCGCGTTATGTATTTGATTAAGTTGGTTCATTTTTGGGAAAGTAGAAGATCTATTGGAAAAATAAATATGTTTTGTCTCCAAGTATGCTTGGGTGTCGGTTTGAATTTCAACATTGGTTCTAAATGAGTCACTAAAATTCATCCAAACTCACTGTATGATTCTTGTATATTATATTATAATGCAGGCATATTCCGTTCTGAGATTGTTTTGTGCCTTCTTCCATTTCCAACAACATATCTTTTCGAATCAGTTTATTAGTAATTAAGTCATAATTAAAAAGTAGAATTAATGCTGAAGATGACATTCATTATGATCTTGCAAAGACTGTACCAAGGATTCCTGAAATGGTTAATCAGAAACAACATCGTGGTGTTTGCAAATACTGTCACAACAATATTTTTGTAGCAATGTACTGTATCAACAACTGTAGGCCTATGTTTTCCATGCTTAGCCTTACTTTTCAAAATGTGACTTAAGTTTGCAACATGCAATAGAAAAGTAAAGAAATAAAAGTCATAAAGATTAACTTTTTTTTTGGAATTTAAGCAAAAATTTATTTTACACTAAATACAATTACATTTATAAAGCATTTGCTATGTATAAAATACATCATGGATGTCAGATATATACATTTAAAATTTTATTTCCATTTTATAACATTAGCCTAATCACATTTAGGGCCTATGAACAAAATAAATTTTATGGTTGGTGGTCGCTGCCTAGTGGGATTCATATTGGGGGTCACCGAACTAAAAAGGTTGCGAACAGCTGCTTTAGTGAATCATAAAACCATATATATAGTCCAGTAATATAGATCTAATATAATTGTTAATTAAATCTAAGCTCTAAATATACTTATATACTTAGACTAAATAGACTAATTGAAAAAGCATCATTTAACACTCAAACACAGCTACCATCTCTTGAAGAGCTTTTTCATGAAAGATGCCTTTCCAAAACACTCAAGATTCTTAAAGATATCCTGCACCCATCAAACCACTGTTACATAAGATCTGTGGTCGTCTCCTTCCATTAGAACTAAAACTGAAAGATTTAAAAATCCTTCATCCCACTTTCGGTCAGAGTGTAACATGATCATCTGCTGTCATCGAGAAGTACATAGAAGTCTAATTTATAAAGCGCTGTTTATGATTGTGTATGTGTTTTCATGTGTGAATGTTGTTCGTATTTGCATCTATTTTGGTATTGTACAGTAGTTATGCTGAGGTTGTCAATCGTAGTCAAACTGAATTTCCATTTCATTTGATCAATAAAAATTATCTTATCTTATATATATATATATATATATATATATATATATAAGATGTCTAGTAGATCTATTCTATATAAATATACAATATATATATATATATATATTATATACTAGTATGGATCTACTATAAACGTATCTATAGTATATTCTATATAGACAAGATCTAGATCCATTTAATCTAGGACTATTTCTAGATTTAGAAGTAGAATAGATCTGGGGCCCAAAGACTCAGCATGCTTAACTTATTAGAGTTAAGCTGCCTTAAATTATGATTTATCCAAACCCCTCCTTTTGTCTCCCATAAAGTAATAATAATAATAATAATTAATAATCTAATCTTATCAATAGAGATGATCTTATAATTATGTTGAAAATGTCTGTCCAATTATGTATTTAAAAAAAAGGATTTCAAATTTTGATGTTACAATAGTATAAGAAAATGAAGAACATAATAAGTTGTGAAGTGTCAAATGGTTTGTAATTTAAAATGTTCGCATATATATGCTGTGCAGTCACTATCATTAATAGGTTACAATATTGAGTGTATCAAGGGAACTTAACTTCGCTTTTTTCCTCCTTTAAATTGCTCTTAAACTTTTACTTGTGATCCCATGCTTTTAGAAAATTCCTGCTCCATTCCTAGTCTAAAATGTAGCTTTCCTTTTTTCTTTTTATGGATGTCAAAATTGCACAGTTGTGGTATAACAAGCATTGCATCTTTAATGCATAGTGGAGAAAAACTGGCAGTTCGATTTAGACTGGATTATCTTATCTTATAAAATACAGACATTACTTCAAAAAAGATGATTACATCCTACATGTGTCGATTGGTCAATCTAGTCATGCATGTTAATCAATTACTTAAACCCATGAGTGATTCAGGAAACCCATTCCATGCTCTAATAGCACTAAGGAAGGAGGAGTATTTCTACAAATTAGTCCTAGCATATGGAAAGCAAATGCAAAGACAAACTTTTGAGACTTATAAAAAGACACAGACAATAAAATACACTCTCTAATTGAAGCACCAACAGTAAATGGCTTCATTTGCGAAGTATGTAGGTCACAGTTGGGTTTTCATGTAGAATTAGCGAGAAGCTTTTTTAGTATGACAAAATATAAAAATAATTTTAAAAAAAAATTGATATAAGTATCCATAAAGAATCAAATCCCATAGAAACCCTCAAAAGTAAAAAAAAAAAAAAATAAAACTAAAAAATAATAATGCCTAGAAACATTAACTTTATAAGTTAAATTTGACAGTATTTTGCATTTCAAAAAATGATTGTACTATTTATTTTTTTGCAGTTGGGGGTATTTACACTGTTATAAAAACCAAGGCACCTGTGACTGTAGAGGAATGGGGTGAACAATGCTGCTTGATAGGGCCTTACAATGAAGCCTGTGTACGCACAGAGGTAGAAGTGTTAGAGCCCCATCATCATGTATTTCGTGAAACTATTAGCAACATGAGAAAAGCTGGCATCAAGGTGAATATTTAACATTCTTTTTGTTGCTTAGTAAGGACAGTTATTTGACTCATTATGAATTACATTCCTCATTTGTTTGAACTAAAGATCCAAATATTTTTTTTTTTATTTCTTGCTTATTGTTCTAAGTTTAAATGTATTTTAATTATTTTTTTTTGGTTGTAGATTAAAGAATATGTCTGATACAATTTTCTCGTTACCTAAGAACTTTGAGCCTACCTAATCCCATAGTTTGCCTGGAATTATTTATAAAATATTATATTAAAAGATTTTCCTAATGTATGCCTTGAATGTCTTAAAGCTGTTTAATTTTACAAAATTTTTTAGTACTTCTTGATAATGCATTGATTGTCTGATGCAAGCATTGTATATTAACTTAAATAGGCAGTCATACTTAACATGACTTATTCATCTCTTGTGTGTGCTCTTTTTCTGGTTATATTACTTGGCAATATACATACACCTAGCTCATGCTGGTAGTCATATATTACAGTTCTTGGAAGTATTAGATACACCAGGTTTTACAAAATAGTCATACATTCATATTACCTTACTTTACAAAGTAAAGAATTTGTTTACATTTTTTTATTTCACATTTTTTTGTAGTTTCACATTTTTGTAGCTTGCAGTAGTTCTATAATTGATAAAGATCTTTTCAATATGAAGTACTATATTTGATTTGATATACACTTCATTTTAAAAATGTAACAATAAATTGAAACTTTTATTGAAAACAAATTGCAGTTGTTGCTGTAGTTTTTTTTTCTTCACTTACTAATATTGTTAAAAAGCAGAAAACACGTTTTTATTAAAATATTGTTATATTTTGTCAAGGTATATTTCGGTCGTTGGCTGATTGATGGCTACCCCAAAGTTGTATTGTTTGATATTGGTTCAGCAGCATGGAAACTAGATGAGTTCAAGCATGAGCTTTGGGAGACAGCTAACATCGGTGTTCCCTGGCACGACAGGGAGTCCAACGATGCTGTTATATTTGGAGCACTGGTAGCATGGTTTTTAGGTGATGTAAGTAGAAATATGTTTAAAGTTTTTAAAAAACTTTCCTCTTTTCTTTTTGAACCATGAAATTCATGAGTAGAAAATGTATTTCAGTCACTTTATAATCCAATGTATTATTTTGTTTGGTTAGATGTGATACCACAACCAAAAGTCCATTTGAGCTCTTTAATATATGCTATATTTCCCTCATTTCTTAAGATTAAAACATTTCTAGGTTAAGGAGGCACAAAGGTTTGTAATTAGTAGAAGCATCTTTGGAATGTGTCTCTAACAAGACATAGAATTTTTAGAATGGTTTAATTACCATAACAACAAAATTTAGTAACAGAGGTCACTGAAACCTACCAACAGATCAAAATTTAATTTCTTTGATGATTGTTTTGATGGCTAGAGGACATTTGAAATAAAAACTGATACAGGTCATAGACTAATGATTACGAAAAAAAAAAAAAGCTGAGTTCTGAATCAAATTTCATGAAGAGTATCAGCAAATGTGATCATGTTCAACATTATTTTGTTTAATTACTACTTTAAAATTAAAAAGAACTTCACCTATCTCTTAGACTATTGGACCACACAAGATCTGTCAACTATCTTTCTTTATTCCTCTCTGTCCTTTGCCTTGGATAGAATTTCATTCACTGACAGGCCTGTCCATTCTTTGATCTTATCTTCCCATCGCTTTCTCTGTCTTCCTCTTCTTCTTTGTTCTGTGAAAGAAGGTCTTTGCGAGCCCTGAGAACCTTGTGATGTGGCCATAGAGTTTAAATTTTCATTTTTGAAAGGGTTTAGAAGATCAAAAAGAACAATGCTGGAAAAAAAAAAAAAGCTCTGAATTCTGTATAAATTAAAAGACCATTAGAAATAATTTTTACATAATAATTAAACCGCCACCCTTAACACTTATTTTGGTTCAAATCATGAAAAGACAGAGGAGGTAACTCATTTTGTGATGTGGGTCTCATTTGTTCTTTGTTGTTTCCAGATGTGACGGATAAGCTTATCACATGGAAGCTAATGCATTAGTTTGATATAATTAATTAAAACAAAAAACAACATTCAGATCAGAGAATTGTTTATTGTGCTTCCTTTTAGTTCATCAAAAATACTCAGTCTGATCCTATGGTGACTGCACATTTCCATGAATGGCTTGCTGGAGCTGGTCTTATTTATACACGCACAAGGAAGATCAATGCTGCTCTTATATTCACTACCCATGCTACTCTGTTAGGAAGATATCTTTGTGCTGGGAGTGCAGACTTTTACAACAATCTTGATAAGGTATGTTTAGTCAAAAGTGCTGTTGAACTTTTTTTTTTTTTTATAGTTGATTCTTGTGGTTATCTGTAGTTATTATGATAGTAGAAATCGAATGAAAACTAGCTTCACACACCCACCACACATTGCATTTTAATTCTGTTTTTGTCCCCTTCACCTTTGCACATATGGCCCACATGTTGGGCTGTCAGAAATAAAAACCAAGTGTCCCTCACTTCCTCATTCTGCATGCTCCTACACATCATTGCTTGATTCTTCTCACACCCACCCTCCTTTTTTTTTTTTTTACATTGTATCAAATAAAGTGGAGAGTACAAAACCACTGAAATGAACAGCATTTTTTTGTGATGTTCTTGCATAAAATTAGTATACTGAGAAAATATCCTTTGAACCATATTATTATACTGAATTTAGGCAAAAGCATTAACAGAATTGACTCAAGAGTTAAGTTATATTTTTTTGCTGTTTTACAGGACTTCACAAAGCACATTAGACTATTATTGTAGGTTAAATATTCTACAATTTTTTTTTAAATTATATTTCTTTGTAGGTTAAAATACATTAATTAAAAAAATTTTCTATTCAGAAGGATCATTGCTTAGTTTCAAAGACTATACTAAATGAGATGTCCTCCCCCCCCCCCCCCCCCCTTTTTTTTTTCTTCAGTTTAATTTGGACAAGGAAGCTGGAGATCGTCAAATCTATCATCGTTACTGCATGGAGCGAGCTGCTGTGCATTGTGCACATATCTTTACTACAGTGTCAGAAATCACAGGCGTAGAGGCAGAAAATCTTCTGAAAAGAAAACCTGGTATGTTTTTTTTTTCTCTGTTTTCTGTGTTGATTATGTATTCAAGTTTAAATTATAATAAAAGAAATACTAAAGTGGAGAAGTCCAAGTGGTAAAACCTGTTATATTCAATTTCAGATGTGATAACTCCTAATGGACTGAATGTGGTCAAGTTTAGTGCATTGCATGAATTCCAGAATCTACATGCAATAAACAAGGAGAAGATCAATGATTTTGTCAGAGGACATTTTTATGGGTAAAATTGAGCTAAAGCTTTCTAGCTTTAAATCATATTGACATATTGATCCTTTATTCCATTAAGCTGCTTTAACAAGTTTTTTTTTACTTTCAGGCACTTTGACTTCGATTTAGACAAAACTCTGTATTTGTTTACAGCAGGTCGCTATGAGTATTCTAACAAAGGAGCTGATATGTTTATAGAAGCATTAGCACGACTGAACTATTATCTTAAGGTTTGTAATGTGCGTAAGAAAGTTATTCTAACAAAGGAGCTGATATGTTTATAGAAGCATTAGCTTGACTGAACTATTATCTTAAGGTTTGTAATGTGCTTAAGAAAGTTTATCTTTTTCCCCATCAAGCAAATATCTATTGAATTCCCAAATATAAGTGTCATAACTTAGTATTTTTCTTAATGCAACAGAAAAAAAAACAACTAATAAAAATCATTTTATATATTCATAAATCATGAGGGGAAAAGTCAGAAGTTATCATCAAGTTTCATGTAATGCGTAGACCTACAGAGCTCTTTATCAGGTATAGCTGCATTTCACTCTCAAGTTTGACCACATCTGTCATCATCAGTTTTAGATCTGACATCAATTCATATTTACCATTACTAATATTTCCTTCAAATGGCTCTAAATCCCTTTATTTTTCTATTTCATTTCATCCAGTTTCATAGGCTGATGGAAAAAAATTTTAAATCCATTCTAACGTGCTTAAAAACGAAACACACACTTAAAATTAGTGACTCAATCGCCCTAAGAAATAGTAAAGGATAAAAACTTTCAATGCATGTGTTGATAAAACATTCTCAAGTCAACTACTTTTGGCATGTATATTTGTAAACAGTGGTGGCAAATCCTTGCAACTATAGTAGGGAAAGGGTTGAAAGAAGTTTATTTATTTATTATTTATTTATATTTTTTTTACACTGATTTTTTTCTTCTGCAAATCATAATTAGAAATATTTTTGCTGGAGAGTAATAGTGAAATTTGTGTTTGTAGCAGTTGACTTTCTTATTTGGCCGAGATATATCATCATTTAACTATATTATCTGCTAATTAATTTGTTTGAATGAAGCATATTAAATTTTGTATGGAGAAAATAAAAACCTTATTTTACTCAATAATTTAATGTTGATAGGCTAAACAAAAGATTTTTATAGAATCTATAGCTGGTATGAAAACAGAACACATATTACATATTTTGATGCTGTGATTTTTCATGCTTTAGTATAATTTTTGTTTTCTTCATTCTTTGCAGTCCTGTAATAGTGATGTGACCATTGTGGCTTTCCTTATTTTCCCTGCAAGAACCAATAATTTTAATGTGGAATCTTTAAGAGGTCAAGCCATAGCTAAACAGCTTAAAGACACAGTGAACAGTGTTCAAAATCAAATAGGAAGAAGACTTTTTGATATTTGCCTGAGGTACACTATCAAGACCATTTAGAGATGTACATTTTTTTTGTCTGCATTTAGTTTAGTTTGCCAAACACTAAAGCATTACTGTTAAGATATTGCTGATTGAAATGCTCAATCATTGTGTTAAGTAATTAAAATTAGTGTTCTGTTATTTTTAAACTGGTTTATTTGTTTTTAACAGTTTATCATAACTAATGTGTTATTAAAAAAAAAAAGCAATAAAAGAATAATTAGTTATAAAAAAAAAAAACCTAAACAAATATCAAGCTTATCCCCCCCCCCCCCCCCCAAATATTTATATATATATATACACACACAACGCACGCACACACACACACAAACATATATATATACACACACACATACTTACATACACACACACATATATATATATATGTATATATATATTGTGCTCTTTTATCAGGGGCAATTTACCAAGTGGAGATGACATACTTGTACAAGAAGATATAGTTAAATTAAAGAGATGTATTTATGCAGCACAGGTATGTTGTTCTCCTTTAATTTTAAGTAATCAATGGTAATTTTACTTTTATTTATTTAAAATCACAGGACAAAACTATATGTGTGTCAAGAGGGGGGGTACAGAGATGCCTACTTCCTAGTACTCAGCTTGTGTATTTAGTAAACAAATGAACACAAAATTATGCATGTTGGATTTTTCATCTAGAAATATGCTTTTCCCCGCAAAAAAAAACGCTCAAGTCTCTCCCAATCAAAAATCTAGATCAGTGCGTTCCTGCCCGGAAACTGACTTCTATTATTGAATCTACCATGATAGTAGTGTTTTTTTTTTGTTTTTTTTTTTTACACATGGTGATGGGTGAAGATTTAAGCGTATTTTTATATCTAGATGTTATTACAGCGCCTTGAAACTACATTTTGTTTGTTAACAGTGCTTTATAAATAAAATTATTATTATTATCTAGATTTTTTTATCTAATTAAAGCGGAGTTCCTTTCAATTTTATTAGTTTCAATTCCTGTGATTTCAAACTGATCTAGTTAATTGTGTATTTATGAAATTTTAGCTGTTATTCCTTGGATTTTTATAGAAACTAGAGATAGATCCAGGTCTAGTATTGAGTATTGTGTTTTACAAGGTCAGGCTACACAAATTTATCTGAATCTAGATTTAGTAGATCTACCATGTAGATGTGACCAGATGTCTACTAAGCTAGATTCTAGATGTAGATCAAAGTAGTTCTAATTGTAGATTTGAACTAGTTAAATCTAGTAGTTCTAGGATCTAGATGATCTAAATGTCTTACTAATCAGAAGTAGATCTAGCAGTTTCTGCTATTTTATAAAGTGATTTATAGATCTTTTTTTGCAAGATTGGATGGGCTGTACTAACTTAAGTATTTTACATTCAGGACAGTGCAATTCCTGGGGATTGTTAAAAAAAAAATCAACTATTAGTGAAGCTTGTACTAGAACTATTAAAATTTTTCTAAACCACCAAATTCTGGAAAGAGTTTTTTTTAATAGGAAAGTGACAAGGGCAGAGGTTTTATTGGCAGAAATGGTGGCTAAGTTGAATCTCCATCTTAAAAGTGTCAAAACCATGACAAAGGGAAAAAACTGTCCTGATTTTAAAATTGCAGAATGTATTCCAGCATCATATCTAAAGCTACTGCTATAGTCACTAGTGACTATGAAAACCTAAATCAGGGACATTCAAGGCTGTATGCTTGCATATCCTATGCAGAAACAAATAATAAAATTCTTGATTCAATGCTCAACTTCAAGCATCAGAACCAAAAATAAATAGCTTTACCTAATACTAGCTGAGGAGTACATCTATATTCAGCAGATTTGATAGGCCTGCTGCTTTATTAGAAAAGCAAGTTCAATGACTAATTAAGATTATGTCTGAAAATTTTTTTATAATTTTTGTTAATAGTGATTGTGGAGAATACCAAAGCTTTCATTGCTGACTCTGCAAAGAATAGTCTGAAAGAAGAAAGAAAAGCTGAATCATTTAAAAATGTAATAAAATATTTCCAGTGTCAGTATATATTGTAAAAAAAAAAAAATTGACCATAATCAAAACTACATTGATAGAACTGGAGGTCACTGATCCAGCCAAGCAAACAGATGCATCTGCTTTAAATCATAATTCACTACTAACAAAAATTCCTGTTCTTTTGAATGAATTTGTTGTTGATGTTATTATGAAATCAGGAATAAAACACGAGAGGCATTATGACCATAAAATCATTGCCAGGTGATGCCACTGACAAAGAACTGCAATATTCTGACATATTCCTGAAAACTCTTATTACTTTATGTATGCTGTGTTAAGTTTCTAGATTGCTACATTTTGTGTATGTTGGTTGCATTAATGATTTTATGGTTTCAGTCTTTCGTGAGTATATTTCTTTACATTTAGGAAAGTACATATTTTACCCCTCAAAATACAAATTTCCAATTCAGGGAATAGACATTTCCATTTTAGGATGTAGGCATCTCTGGGAATCTAATAGACCATTCTATTGAATATAGAAGAATGCAATCTCATAGAAATATTCAATATATACCCTACTAGTTCTAAATATTATCTAGAAACAGATTTTGTGATGATATATAGTTTTATATGTGGGTTATTCTCAATATTATTTTTAAAATGTTTCCCAATACTTTGCAAATTTGAGATTAATTACATATAAAACTATATAACTTTTCAGAAGTACACACTGCACATTAACGCTACATTTACAGACATGTGCATGAAGATACATATACTCTGTCAAATTAATGTGTATTTGTTTTGAGTTTTCCTTGTTCTTACAATTGGTCTAATACATGTGGACATTGAGTGTTTAGATTGACTGTCAACAGCAACATGTCTAAGTGTAACAACTCATTTTGTGTATTGATTCTTTTTTGTCAGAGAAATAGCCTTCCACCAATATGTACACACAATGTAGTGGAAGATTCAAATGATCAAGTTCTCAATCAGATACGGAGATGTAGTTTATTCAACAATCGCCATGATAGAGTCAAAGTAAGTCCACTTTAAGCAACACTAACAAGTTATTGAAGTCATCTTTGTTCATTTTTGGTTGTGTTAGTCATGTTGTTTATGTTAACTTCTGTTTTGAAATATGTAAATTACCTTATACTTCAATGGCCTTAAAATTAAAAATTATTTACACATTAAAATTAACATACATTTGTTACTTTTCTATTAAAGATTATTAAGAGTATTGGTATTTTCTTTTGTTGTTGCTTTTTTTTTTTCTCTACTTTTTCTTTTAGACATTAATTAATTAACCTTTTCAATTTTTCATAGATTGTTTTTCATCCAGAATTTTTAAATTCTACCAATCCTCTCTTTGCTCTGGATTATGAAGATTTTGTACGGGGCTGTCATTTAGGAGTCTTCCCTAGTTACTATGAGCCTTGGGGCTACACACCAGGTACATTTTGTGTGTGTTTGGTGTCTCTATGTGTTCTATTTTCATTTTTATTTTGAGCCTTGGGCTTAACCTTCCGGTTTTCTAATTCATTCTATATGTCAGTCAATAGATTTTATACCTGTGTGAATAATTAAGTGCTTTTTTTTTAGGCAAGTAATATTTACAGTAAATTCAAGAAAACAACATAAACATTCGTAACCATTTGAAAATAAATATATTACTTTTTGACTCGTTTTTCAGATAAATGGTAGTAATTATCCTTTTTTTCCCCTTCGATAAGCTTTGTTTTTAAAAAGTATTCTTTTTTTCTATTGCTCGTTCTATCTTTGAATACGTGTTTGATAAACAAAAGAAAACATTTCTCTCATTATGTAGTTTGGCTACCTGAATTATCCTCAGCTGTCCATACAAGTTCATTGTTCAATGAATAAAGCTGCAATTTAACTCTAAATCATTCTTTCCATTATTTGAACTCTTCTTGTAAATTATAGATATTCTTGTGCATGTACTTTGATGTTTATCAAATTCTGTGTTTACTATTGCCAATAGCCTTAAGATATTTATGTTGATTCTTTATCAGCTGAATGTACTGTGATGGGTATTCCAAGTATTACTACAAATTTATCAGGATTTGGTTGTTTCATGAATGATCACATAGTAGATCCCAAATCCTATGGCATCTATATTGTTGACAGACGATTCAAAAGTCCAGAGGAGTCTGTACGAGAATTGGCTCAGGTAACACAACATACTTAAATCTTATGTTAAATTAAGTTATTCCAATATTCAATCTGTTATGAACTTAAGAAATTTGTTTGTTTTTTATCACTTTGTTAATTTTCTTTTTTGCACACAGCTCCCCATAAAGAATATTTGAGGAAGCAATTTTCTGGACTACATGTCCCACCCATCCTAATTGGGACCTTTTTACTGTGTCATGGATACTGTTCAACTGTAGAATTTCAACATATGTTTTGTGGTCAAACCATTTCATGAATTGTTCTTAGCTTAGGTGGAAGGAGTGTAACTTTTTGATATGGTGGACTCTGATGCATATAGAGTGAAGGGAAGACTTTCAGTTTTGTAGATAAACTGAGTCCTCTTCATTGCCATACTAAATCTTCAAGTCTGCCAAAAGCAGCACTGGCACATGAAGCACGAAAGTCTACCTCGTCATCTAGGTTGGCAATAAACATTTTAGCATTTGTGGCTTATTTATTTGGAAGAGGTTGGTGCAACACTTCTGTCTTTTTTACTTTGATAGTGAAGCCAAAATTTTTGCAGCATTTGAGAAGAGGGTCAAGTTCTTTTCAAAGTTCTCTTCATTTGAGGATTTTAGGGCATAGTCTTACGTGAATAGCACATCTCTGATGATGTCATATTTTATTTTGTTCTTCATCTTAAGTCTTAGAACTTGGTAGTGAACATTAATCTGAATAGTGTTGGAGCCAGCAGAAAGCCCTGCTTCATGCCATTTGAGACAGGAAAGGATTTAGATTAGTCTCAGTTGTCTTAGACTCTTGCTTGCATGTCATCATGAAATTGGCGCACAATTGTTATGAATTGATCTGGGCAGCCAAATTTGATTATGATTTGCCAAAGACCTTCAATACTGACCTCATCTAATGCTTTGGTCAAATGCAGTATAAAGTTTGAAATTTGCTCTTTACATTTTTCCAACAGTTGGCAACTGTCAACCGTCCCTCTACCCTGCCTAAAGGCTGCATTGAGTCTCCGAAAGTAAGCCAGCTTCTAGGCAGTGATGTAGTCTATTTAGCAGCACCCTAGCTAGAATTTTAGCAGCAATGGATAGGGGAGGCTACGATGGTTATCACATATCTATTTCCCTTTTTCTTGTAGAGATGAATAATGGAGGCATCTTTGAACTCTTGGGGTAGTTTTTGTTCACACATTATCTGATAGGTCTCTGTTAATTTAGCTGTCTATTCTGAAACGCATAGTGCATAGATTTTAGGAGGGATGGAGTCTAGTCCTGGTGCCTTACTTATTGAGAGATTACATATTGCAGTTACTACTTCATTGAGCTGGGGAGGATCAGCATATAAATTGTTGATTGGAACTTAATCCAGGCGAGCAATGGTTTCGTTACCGATGCTTGGTGGGCAGTTGAGGACGGTGTTGAAGTGTTTAGCCCAGCGAACTAGTATTTCCTCCTTGTTTGTAAGAAGTTTCCATCAGCACTGATGTATTGTTGAGCCCCTTTCAGTAACTTTTAATATTGTATATTGCCCCCCTTTTAGGGATACTGTATATAGATCTAGTAGGAAGAGTTTTGCCCATGCACAAGGAACACTACTCGGGTAGCCAAGATAGCTGATTAAAGTTGTTTGTTATGATCTTAAAGCGTTCTTATTTCAAGTTTGTTTATATTTAAGTATCTATTGTAACACATTGGGTTGTGGACTATGCAAAGCTTTTATTGAATTCAAAAACATTTTTGCGCTTTTTGTGTTTGCTTAAGCCTGGATTTCCTCTGCCCTTTTGCTAAACTCTGATTCTGTGGCATAAGTGTTGCCTTCTTTAACTCTTTCTCTCCGTAATTATTTTCCTCGTTTCGATGGTATTATTCATTTTGCTCATTTGTATTTCACTATCCTGTTAGGATTAAACTCAAAAACTTTTTTTTTTGTTATCAGAAAATGTTATGGCTGGTATTGAATTATAGGAGAAAGCATGCTCATTTTACACAACACAAATTAAAGTTTATAAATCCAAAATCAATTAAGTTTAATGTGGGTCAAATCAATGTTGGCATTGTCAATTAGGAGATAAAGTGTTAAGTTTGGGGGCAAGCTGGATTGCACAGATAGGCCTCGTAACAGTGTTTCTTGTGTTTTAACAACCGTTCAATTTGCACATTGTTTTCATGGTGCTTCTGTTTTGGCTGACTAGGGACACTGCTAGCCAGAGAGTCCTTCACTTTATTCCAGCTACTCATCACATTCTTGTTCATGTGCAGGGCTTTAATTTCCCTGTCTAGTTTGTTGATGAGCTCTTTCTTGATGTCTAGGAGTGTGAGCTTACCAACATTTGCTTTCTTGGGGCTGCCTAGTTGGTTTGATGCATAGTTTCAACTTAGATAATGATATGTATGTATATATTGTAAGTAAGTAAAGTACCCCTGTCAGACCTTGTGATCCATAGGGCAGATGATGTAAAGGTCATCTGGCTGCCTGGTCGTGCGATTTGCGTGCTGGACTGTCGTTTGAATTTATCGATGGTTCAGGGTTCAAACCCTGCCCACTCCCATCCCCCGTCGTCCTGCGGGAGGTTTGGACTAGGAAGTAAACTATCTTCAAATCTGAAGGAACATCCGAAACATGTAAAACATTCAAACAAACATCTGTTTTTAGGCCAACAGTTAACAAGAGTGCAATGTGGCCAACACAACAACCAATTGTTAAGTTACCCTAAACACACTTAATTCTTTTTTCTTATTTATGTAGTATTGCAACTGCTGTTGTACACACACACACACTTGATTGTTTCTTATTCATGCAATATTGAAATTGCTGTATACACACACTTAATTGTTTGTTTCTTATTCATACAGTATTGTAACTGCTGTTGTATACCTTTCTACTTTATTCTAGCTCATAGGATGTTACTGTTTATGCCTTATGAAATTATTAGATGATGTATTAAAAGCTTTATAATTTGTATCAACAGTATATGTTTGACTTTGCTTGCCTTTCAAGAAGACAAAGGATTATACAAAGAAATAGAACTGAAAGATTAAGTGAGATGTTAGATTGGAGAAACCTGGGTGTTGTAAGTATTATTCAACATAGTTGTTATTAGCCTAGTGAGTCCTTTAATCCCAACATTATAAAAAAAAGTATTTTAGCATATTTTAATACATATAATTTTATTTTTGATAGTTAAAATAGACCATCATTTTTTATTTTTTTTTAGTATTATAGAAAAGCTAGAAATCAGGCTCTTACCAAAGTGTTTGGGGAAAGAGCTGGCACAGATATTGCTACGGTAAGATTGTTTCAAGTAACCACATTTTGTATCACTAGCAATTTAAAATGTATTGAATAATTAAACTATCCAACATTGGTCATCAGTTTCAAAGTGTCAACTGAGATTCTTTTCTGCAGCCCTTACATATTTGTTTCAGATTTTGACTTTCACTTAATTTTTGGATGAGTTAAATTTTTGTTTTTATTTGATACTACACTGGAGACCATCATTTTTCCAATATTTGATCATGAAAATAATTTTAACACTCACTATGCAACCAAAGCTAAAACTCCTCCTTATGCAACATAAAGCAACTACAACTTACTTTTTATTGTCACAATTACTAAATTTGATACACAATCTGTTCACTACAAACAGCTCATTTGAATGATATTTTCACAAATCATTGTTATCAATAACTGACCCAGTCAGTCAGCATCTTATATTTATATATATATAGTGATGCGCAAAAGTTAACTAAAAAGTTAGAAACTTTTAGTTTAACTAAAAAAAAATTAGTTAAGACCATTGTTTAATTAGAAAAAAAAAGTTTAGTTAAAATCGTAGTTTAATTAATTTTTTTAGTTACTAACTAAAAAGTTTAATTAAAATTTGTAAAACTTTTCAACATGTGGTCAGGGTTGAACGCACTCTGTTTTCTGGTCATGTGATATCAATAACTTTGATTATCAAAAAAAATGATGCATTTAACAACTATTTAGACTGCATTTGAAGAGGGTAGAAGTTATGGGAGTAAATATTTGCACTTTAAAGTAGCAGTATTATAAAATGTTAAACATTTTTTGTCAAAAGCTTCTATGCAGTAATATGAATGAGGTTTTTCCGAATTTTTTTGCGAGCCACGTGGAGGTATTTCTAGTGAGAATCTGATAAGTCAGTTAAGTCAATATTTAGTGGTTTTAATCAATTCATTTGCGGCAAACAATATTTTTTTTAACTGCAGGAACATCAAGTACACCCTTTTATAGTCTTAAGACTTATTATTGAGATCTATTAAGTCTAAATCAACAGCTAGGCCTATATAGATCTAAAAGCATTAGGGTAACCAACTCTAGAAAAAAAAATCATAATCCACACCCTCTCTGACCATAAGGTAAATAGACTGTGTCCAACTGATTTTAACAACCTGGTCAGCTAGACATACATGACCACATGTAGGCCTAGTGTACTGTACGTGTGTAGTCGACAATACTTTAAGACTACCCTGCATTAAGCGTTATACAATAGTGTTTGCTTAATGTCAAGAGGTCAGACAAGAAAATAACACACTGGCGTGGCTAGTCAAGCATGTTCATAGATATATCTTTACACTAAAATAGTTATATACCCTCCCTGCCCAGAAAGTAAATAGACGGTGTGTCCAACTGATTTTAACAAACTGGCCAGATAGACGTACACGTGTAGGTCTATATAGTGTACTGAGTGTGCAGTCCATAATGACAAGATCACCCAGTTTTTTTTCCCTTGCGCATTTAACGGTTAAGCAATAGTGTTAGTTGTATTTTTAGTGGTCAGACAAGAAAATAGCACATCGGCATGGTTAGTCAAGCATGTATTTTACACTATAAAATAGTTATACAGGTCAAATTTCGTTTCTATTTCTTTGGATACTAAAAAAAAGTTTGTTATAGTTTAATTGACTTTCTGTAGTTTAGTTTAACTATCTTTTGAAATTCATGATAAACTAATAACTACTTTATTTTAGTTGAAAACTAGTTTTAGTTTAACTTTTAAAAGTTAGTTTAGTTCCCATCACTATATATATATATATACAGGCAGGGTTTGTAGCGCTTCTAAAATCTTCTAAAAAATGAAAGGTCTCCTGAAATCCTAAAATTCTCCTAAGCATTGCCAGAAATCTCATAAAATTTTGTCCACTCTCCTAAAATTTTTACCAATATTTTTTTAAAATATAATTTTGCTTATTTCTTGCTAAAAATGTGTGGGAAAAAACATCAGCGTAACTAGGCATTCTGATTGCAAGATGTTACGGGCTGGCTGTGTTCATGAGCTGACCAGTGACACGTTTTTACACTGCCTTTCACCCACTTGTGAAGCACGACCTTGTGCTCAAGCAAGCATTTCACCTGGCATTATTTTTGTAAAGGCAGCATAGAAATGGTTGATTCCTTTCATTTTTACTGCTGAAGACGCTTTATTGTGTAGTGACTTGTCTATAATTAGAGCAATTACCAGTCTAATGTGTAGGCTACATCCCTCCGGGCCTTCCCTCACCTAAAATCTTCTTGTAACAGTAAGAGTAACTTCGCATGGAAAGTTCATAAATCATCTAGATCTACCTTGTAATAGTATCTAGAGTTAGATCTAGTGAAGATCATTCGCACCTAACCTTAAAACTCCGTTAAATTTAGTCCATTTAGTGATCTTGATAATCTAATGTCTAGATTACTCTAGAAATACGTTAGATACTAAATTTACGCTAAATCACTAGAATCTAGTGAATATATTTTGCACACAGCTGTGAAAAGTCAGCGAATTTTAGTGACTTAGCATTAGAGTCTAGATCTACAGTAGATTCAGTGAAGATAATTAGCACACAGCTGTGATCCGTAAAAGTCATTTCGTTCGTAAAAGCTTGGGAAACTACATAGATCTAGATGAAAAAGAAATTCTGCTCGAAAAAAAAAGGTCTAATAGGTCTAATTACCCCCCCCCCCCCCCCCCCCCCCATTCCAAGAGCCATTATTTAATAAGCAAATGTCAATTAAACATATAAATACGACTATACAGTACTGGCTCTGTTTATGAGGAGTATTTAAGTTCAGTTAAAAAAAGAATAAAACATTACCTCAAATGCTCACCATGACTCTAGTATCTATAATTTAAGATACACATAGGAACTAAGAATGTACATTTCCACCACGGAGAATACACATTATGAAGGCTTTGCTAAGAATGTTTTAATATTTTAAAAAATGGAATAGCAACCATTTGTAATGTTCTTTAATAGATCTTTGAAAAAAAAAAATGGTTGTTTGAGGTTTTGGGATGACAGTCAAGTTGTCACTTGATTAAAAGATAACTTTCATTATATTTTCTTTTGACATACCATGACCTTGTTTCTTTTCTGGATCGGATGTTGCAAGACATTATTTCCAAAATCAAGTAACAATAATTGATTAAATAAATGCTTAGTTTTGTGTATGTTTTACATACAATGTATCACACAAACGGTCGGGACGCACACACACACACATACATATATATATATATATTGTTACGAATCTCACTATCCAGGCTTGCTGCAAATTGCACCAAACGACACCACCAACGTAAAGAACTTGACAACTCTGGGCTTCAAAGTAACGTAATAGTTTAATGTCAATAAATGACAGCCAACACTGTACAATTGGCAGCACGTAACACAAGACTGTACAAATATCTCTCCGCCGTATCAACTCTTGCACTGGTCTCTCTGTCTCGTCTTGGACTTGTACTGAGCCATTGTAACGAACTGTAGATCGGGAACTTGTGTCTCCTCGTCTCTGATACCTTCGCTCTTTATATAGGGTCCCTGCTGGCCTTCTAGAACCGAGCCGAACGTCGCTCGACCATTCTGGGTGGTCATATGACTACGTCCCTCGTGATGCTCCTGAGCTCTGTTCACGACGTCGATCCTACTCAAACCTTCATGTTGATACTCGTCTCGGCTGACCGACGTAACTCGTCGCGGTTGACCGCTCGTTTAGCGCTGGCCTGGGGCGATTTGCCTCGGCTGACTACACTCACACCACTACTCCCATCTGTGCCACCACCAGGTTTATAACAATATATATATATATATATATATATATATTTATATAATCATCCTTAAAAAAAAAAACTAAAATGTCCTAAAATTTTGTCATGGAAAAGTGCTACTAAACTTGTACAGGGCTTTTTTTGTGACGGTATGCACCGGTATGGTTTACTGGCACCTTTTTGAAAAAATTATTACTTTTCTTGTATCTTAACGTATATTATTAATTTTTAGTAGTTAAAAGTTAGGCAATCAACCACTGAGTACCGGCACCTTTTTTTTTTTTTTTTTTTTACAAAAACAAGCACTGTATATATATATAATAGGTGCCAGTACTCAGTGATTAGGTGCCGGTACATGTATGTCGTATATATATATATACTGTTGTATTTCTCAGAACAGAATACATGATGCAACAGTAAAATTGAAGTTCTAACACAACTTATTCTAAATATATTTTTCAGTATCGCAGAAATCTAACTTAAATTTTAAAATACCTAAATTACACATCCTTTCTTATGCAAACTAATTTACGAATACAATATCATTATAATCTGTATTGTAAGTGTAAAACAAAACACTAACTGGTTTATGTACATATCTAAAGATTACTTAAACTATCGAACGTATTCACATAAAATTTCATGCACAGGTTCCTTTTACTTCTTTGGTGCTCACTAAGACAGATTTGACTGATTTGTAACCTGAATGCTGCAATTTGTGAAAAACCACAAGCTTTCTATTAAATCTTTGTATTTCATTTTTGGTATTGTAAAAAGTTTCTTTTGGGGATTGTTAAAATATTTAAGGGATATTCCAGCAATAATAAATAATAAAAAGCCTGGGGAAAAAATCAATTTGCTAGTCATTATTGTTATGAGATATAATGTAAATGAATTATTTCCCTTTATATCATTTTCCATACACATGAAGATGGCTGTAGAAGTAATGAAACTGTTAGAAGTGAAATGTTGTTATATGTCTGGATGTGTTCAACAAGTGTATTCTTTGTTCTGCCTGGATGTATTCAACAAGTGTTCTCTTTGTTTATCCCAGGACAAATCTGACTTCAAGATGTCCAAGCCAGCATCAGCACCTCCTTCCCCATCATCAACCCGGGCTTCAACACCCCAGGCTAGTGATGTGGAAGATGAAGATGATACACACCTGTATGATGATGAGGAAGAAGCTGGCATTCAGTTTAAGGCTGAGAAGACTGCCACACCAACCGTTGCTTCCACCTAACATGTCATTTGGTGTTGCTGATATATTAAGAAACATCACATTTTCTAAATGTTACTGTTACATTGTACCACTGCCATCTGTTTGTCCAAATGTTAAAGCTCTATTATTTATTAGACAAGTACTTGTGTTAATAAGTTTCATGATTCATCTCTGTAACATCATTATGATGTACCCATCATTTGAACCAGTATTAGTTCTAAGTTTAAAAAGAGAATACTAGATAGTAGAGATTGTGATGCACACCTAAGGTTAGTGTTGTACTTTGTTGTTAGTCAGAGTACTGCCTGATTTTTTTATGTCAAATACATTTATAAAAAAAAGATATAATTTAAATTGTTTCCAAATAATTTTATAATTTGTATAATATTTCTACTTATATGATTTACATATTCAGATTATATAGCATTATATTTATTTTCTTCAAGCAATATGAGGATGTGTGTATTAAAAGATGTGTGAAGCTTTCAAATCTAGAATAATTATCTAAGATATTTTATACAACTTTGCTGTTGCAGAGTGAATGTGATGATTAATGAAATCTCTTCTGAGCATGTTCAATTCTTAGTTCTGCTTGTAAATATTGCTTATCACGTTCATTGCAGAGTTTGTTTTTCCTCTACCATGTCAGTGCTGTGTTATTTTTTTGAAAATTTCTGCTTCTTTTAAATTTGTGGGGCTAACAAGTAGAAATAGTTGGTCTGACAACTAAAGTTGTTTTTTGTTTTTTTTAAAGTAGATCATTTTGCTTAAGGATGTTTGAAATATATGAATTAATTAGGTCTGTTGCTAAAATTAAGTGATTAATTATTACCCAAGAAACTTACCTGCATGAACTTAGATGTATTCATTGATAAACTAATGTCATCTAATGACCTCTACAATAAAATTGTTGAACTAAGTCACAGTAGAAAGTTTCTCAGTGCTTTCTAGTTTCTTCCTTAGTCTAAAGCCTTGTTCTCTGTGTCACTTAGCTGCACTTGTTCTGTCTTACTACACTAAGTTGTCAAGACTAAATTCAAACATTTTAGACTGAAAAGTTGACTACTAAATAAAGCAGCGATGGCATCATTGTAAAAGTTTATTCTGGAGGCAATATTTTATATCTACAAATACTGATGTCTCAAACAAAAATTCAATCCTAAGCCTCACAGGCGGTGGTTTTCTCTGCACTCTAAAAGATTTGAGTCTGGAAAGACCCGTTCAATCCTCAGCCAGCTAATACCTTTGGAAAGAAAAAACTGGAGAATCCTTACAAAGACGAGGGCGCATTCAAAATTTGCTCAAAATGTCTAAGCAAGTCGCAGATGGCCTAAAAATAACTTGGCCTCTAATCCCTTTGGTTAAGTCATCAACGTATCCCAGTGAAACTCCCTGACATCTTGTCATACTCGTGTCATTTTGTTCATGGAAGTAAGATGAAGTTGAAATATTTCGCTCTATAAAATCATTTGATACAACATTGGATAAATACAAACAAGAGTACTGAATAATCATACTATTTATAATCTCCCCTTTGTCTTTGAAGATCCTGCACAGTCTAGAACTAATTATGAACATCTTTATGTTGGAAGGAGATTTTAGATTCTCATTGGCTACAACTGATAGACCAAAGAATGTGTTCAAATTGATTCTGATTAAGAGAAAGCAAACATTTCTATTGGTTAAAACACTAAATAGTCACCTTTTTTGCTGACAAGGGAGCGTGATGGACGAAGGTCTTCGGTTTCAAATCGACTGAAATTTTTAACTTCAGGATTTTTCGGCCGCCCCTGAATCTAGTCAACTCAAATGGGTAACCGATATATTGGGGGAAGTAAAGGCCGTTGTTGCGCTGGCTACATAACACTCTCGTGCCTCATACATCGCAAGCTCAAAAAGGAAGGGGGGGGAGGCTGATCTGTAGTAACCTATCCGAACCCTTAATAAGTTATACAGGCGTATGTTACAAATAACATTCTTAAAGTCTTTCCGTTTCTATAATCGTCTAAATTTCAGTCATAATTAAATGTTCACTAATTATGAACATCTTGATGTTGGAAGGAGATTTTAGATTCTCATTGGCTACAACTGATAGACCAAAGAATGTGTTCAAATTAATTCTGATTAAGAGAAAGCAAACATTTCTATTGGTTAAAACACTAAATAGTCACCTTTTTTGCTGACAAGGGAGCGTGATGGACGAAGGTCTTCGGTTTCAAATCGACTGAAATTTTTAACTTCAGGATTTTTCGGCCGCCCCTGAATCTAGTCAACTCAAATGGGTAACCGATATATTGGGGGAAGTAAAGGCCGTTGTTGCGCTGGCTACATAACACTCTCGTGCCTCATACATCGCAAGCTCAAAAAGGAAGGGGGGGGGAGGCTGATCTGTAGTAACCTATCCGAACCCTTAATAAGTTATACAGGCGTATGTTACAAATAACATTCTTAAAGTCTTTCCGTTTCTATAATCGTCTAAATTTCAGTCAGTATAGAAGATGCGATATTCAATAAACCGTTACCACTAACGCCCCTCCGAAGCAGGACATTTTGGCGCGATGATACAATCTATGTTTTGTATGTGTGTTTGTGTCTAACGTTGTTTTTTTTATGTACAGAACAAAAGATATTTTTGTCCGTTACTTTTGTAAGTTTGTTATGGAATGATTATTAAATCACGAACATATAACATGAGTGTGAGTTTGAATATTGTCCAAATAAAAATTAAACAATGATAGAAACAAATGGATGCAATTTTATGTGAAAACGAACATGATTTGTTTAATTTATAATAATAATTTAATAATAAAATAATCTAATAAAAAAACAAACCCTGGGAAACCTGATGAGTCCGGGAAATGCATGGAAATGTCATGGTATCTGTCCAGGGGTGGAGGCGATTGCATCTATGAGGGGGTATAAGTCGATACTGAGGTGTGAGTGACAATTTAATGGAAGGCACATGAGGCGTAAATATGGCTTTATTTAGCACAGTGATGCCCAAAATATAGCTACGGCCCGCGGGCCAGATCCGGCCTGTGAACGTTCTTTCATTAGGCCCGCTGAAAGGTTTGCACAAAATTTAGAAAATCTCCCCTAAAAAATGTTGAAAATGTATCTTTACCTAATATACTTTTTTTTCTAATAGATTCGTAGCCTACCAAGGCATTTAACATTTGAGCGTTCATGAAATAGGACTCAGAATGTAGAATCTTCAAGGAAAAGCGATCAGACCTTTACTTTTAGTCGAACATGATACCATGAAAGCCAACATGTTTGTTTTTATAAAGTACTAGATCCTCGGGTCTCAAATATTTAGCATATTGATTGTAAGATTATCTTCAAGTTAAGCAAAAAACCATATGATCAGCAGAAGATGTGAATAATGTAACTTAAATCCTTTGGGGAGGTTTTAACCCGCTAAAAGGGAAGAATGGGTTTGGCGGATACATAATAAAATGAGTAATATTTTTACTTGATTAAAATTCAAATATGAATTTATAGGCCTTAACTAAATAGCAAATAGGGATCTATTATTTCCTAAAAAAAAATACCTTCAACCCCGTCAGCAATAATGCGCCCGTGGGTTGAGAAAAGCTGATATAGATTAAGGGGAATTAAAATTGTCTCCCCCGAAACAAAATTCTTTGAAAAATAATATTTAAAAAAGACGTTATTAAATATTCAATCTAAACAATAAATTTTGTTCAATAAATCTGCTTGTCACTTCCTTTTTTCACACAACTATAGTCAAACTTGCAAAGCTCTGAAAAAAGTTGGGGATAAGAAACGAAAATGAAGTAGGCATATATTATTCTTAATAATTTTTGTGCCTTTGAAGAAGTTAAGAAGTTTCTTGATAATAAAGATTTTCAATTTTATCTAATCTACATTCAGAATATTGTTTATTAGTAATAAATAAAACCTAAATTTGAGTCTACTTTAGAATAAATATAGATAGTTTTTTTCTAGTGATAATATTATTTTGTATATTTGTATTTTAAATGAATCCATTTTCTAGTTTCCTAGGGGATCAAACTAGGGAGGGGCACCTGATATAGAAACTTTCAAACTGTAATTGCTAGACATTATTTTCTTTTTCCTTCACATTATCATGTTTAGCCCACTTTAAGTTTCCACAACCAAACCAGACAGATTACACCACAATATATTCACAATACAATGTGAGAGTAAAACCGAGATGAAAGCAAGAATACAAGAAAAAGGACATTTAGTATAACAACAGTCCATTGCTTGTTTTATCACCCTTATGCATTCATTTCTACCTTTACTAAATATTCTTTTATCTTTCTAATCCTAGGGAGATTATTCTGATCTTATAAAAATGTATTGCAGGCATGGTGGCTGAGTGGTAAAATGCTCAGCTTCAGAACCTGGGTTTGAAATCTGGTGAAGACTTGAATTTTTTACTTTCAAGGATCTTTAGGATGCCTCCTAGTCCATCAAGTTCTAATGGGTACCTGACATTAGTTGGGGAAAAGTAAAGTTGGTGGGACATTGTCCTGACCACATGTCACCCTCATTTACTATGGGCCACAGAAACAGATAAACTTTACATCATCTACCCCATAGATCACAAGGTTTAAAAAGGGAACTAAACTTTTTAATTTTACTATGAAAATGTATAAAGTTGTGCTTTTTATATTATTTCTTTTAAAAATTTCTACACTAACTAGTGTATATTTGAACCGTCAAGATTTAGTTTTGTTGTTCACATCAATTAGAATTTTATCCATAAAAGAGATTTGATCATTGCACAGTGAGCATGTTATAAGCATGAAAAATGCATTAAACAAAAGCAATTTAAAAAAAAATTAATTTCTTTTTATACACTCCCAAAAACAACTTTAAAATATCTCTTCGGAAAATTCTGGCACTTTTATTGACGCAAAGCATAAATACTGTCCAGTAGCTGCATTGCAGTTAAGCATTACAGGAAGTAACTCTGTAACAGTTAGTAACAGTTATTCTAAATTGCTAAAACATTTGTTAGGTACAAATACAGACAATAAAAAGAAAAGAATTTACAATAGACCAAACTGTGTTCCATGGAACCCTAGGTTCTGCGAGGTCTGAAAAGCTGTTCCACAAACTACTGGAATAATTAACTGTGAATTAACATTAATCTCTCTAAAAAAATAAGCTAAATACTCGGAATGTGCGAAGTGTTCTGTTATGGAGAAAGAAATAATTCCTCTTATCAATTTGTAAATTTTATATGGGCAAAACCTGAAACCTGCACATGGCTCTCAAAAACTATAATTTTTCTTATTCTAATTTGTTCTTGATTCCTAGTAAAATATCTGAAAGAAGTATTCTAAGCAGGATGAATGGATTCAATGGTTTATTACTGCTACAGCAACAGACCAGTTTTCTTATAGCCTTTGTGTTGGATTGAATAGATAGGAACAGCTACTATATATATATATATATATATATATATATATATATATATATATATATATATATATATCAATACATCTCAATACTGCATGATATAACTATCTTTTCTATATAAAGCAAAATTAATTAATTACCACTGCTTGTTGAGCTAATTTATTGATTTTTTTTCATTGACTATTTGACTAATTATTTGAAATTTCAACTTAGTGAAAATAATTTAAATCTCCTTAGACCTTTTTCATGACCATGAGTTAATTTGGTGGTTTTACAAATGGTGTTACACAAATGGCAATATACATAAATATAAATCCATCCCTAAGAGCTGAACGGCGCAAGAGGATGTAATCATACTGATTTGTTTCAGGTATAACTGAGGTATCGCACAATCACAAGGCAAGTATTCTAAAATCTAAATATTTTAGATATTTAGACTTTAGATCTAATTAGCATGTTCACTATACTTTGGAAAAAGACTGCATTTTTAGTTGTTCTTATTTTATAGATTAAAGATTAAACTTTAAAAAGAGGATAATTATGTCCATGCATGGGCGTAGCCAGGATTTTTTTCTCCCCCCCCCCCCCCCCCCGGAAAAAAATTATATATATAATATATATATATATATGTTTGTATGGATGGGTGTGTGTGTACATAATTAATCTCTATTACATTCTGACCCTTCATTCTTTTGGAAGACGTTTATTGTGCCCTAGAATAGGTTCTTCCTGGAGTTAGTGAAAACATTATAGACTCCTTGCCAAGCACTATTTCTGGTATTGTTGTGCATTTATGTTTCTATTTGTGTGTTGTGAAATGATCTTTTCTAGTGTGTCAAAATGTCATGGTGTCCAGGTCAGCTTGTGTGTGTGTGTACTGTTATATTGTGAACTGGTTTGTCATTCTTGTTCAATAAAGCCTAGCATTAAATTAAGACATGTCTTCCTGTAGTATTTTATTAGGTCACCATTTATTGAACAAGAATCTTGTGGATTAATTGTGATTCTGAAACCTGAAAGATTGATGGTGGGTTCGAATGATCCGGACGCTCAAACGATCTGGAAGCACTGGCTTCACGCATTCAAAAAATTAGCATTAAAACTAGTTGTATCAGAAGGTGAGAAGTTCGATCTACTATGTAACTTTATCTCACATGGTGTGTATGAATTGATATTTGACTGAGGTTTATGCTCGCTATCTCCTATCCAATTCTAAACAGGAAACAGGACAGAGTATTGACAGCTATATTCAAGATTGAGATTGCTGGCTAAAGACTGCCATTTCAGAGCAGTCTCTGCCCTCGAAAACCGGAACGAGGCCATCAGAGACGCATTCATTAGTGGCATGTCATCACCAGAGATCATGCAGAGACTTTTAAAGTACTCATCTCTGGACCTCGCAAATTTAAGTCATGGAGGATTGTTAGATCTCTGGAGATGGCACAGAAACATTCTGTGACATATAACTCGCCACTAGCCACCACTTAAACACCACAGCACAACAATCCACTACGTCGGAATTGCCGCTTTGCTCTGCTGTAGAGGACACGATTGACAAGACAACCAAGCGATAGTGTTTGTTGTGTGTTGAGTGGTCTGGCGAGAAAATACAGACTGCCGTAAATCTACTTTTAATATATTACATTAGTAGGCTAGCGTGACGTCACATAGAAACCCGGTGAATGCCTGACTGTTTTGGATGCGCAGGAAAATTACGTCAGAAAAACATCAATTACTAGTTATTATTACAAATTTAAAAAAAAACATAATGTATTCATTATCTGTAAATCAAAACACATATTATAATATCAAAAATAGTCAAAACTATCGGAGTTTCCTTTTAATGCATAAAAAAAAAAATAACGTTCCCACATGTCTATATAGAAATATAGTCCAGTGATGTTTTTCTTTCCTCTACGTTTTCGGTAGGCTATCTATAATCTATATCTTATCTTATCTTATACTAGCCATATGTTACCCGCGGGTCTTCAATTTTTTCAAATTAAAACCCTCAAATATGAAAGTTAATTTTCATTAAATAATGAAATGAAAAACCCTCAAATATGAAAGTTAATTTTCATTAAATAATGAAATGAATAGACACTAATTTTTATGTTCATGTGTAAAAGTACAAAATTATGTTTTATTGAATTAGGGCTAATTTAGATCTAAGAAATTTTCCTCTCTGCGCATGCGTGACCTTTCCGTTTTGTCTCATCACGTAGACATGGCCTAGATCCATAAAATACTATAGCTATAATAGAGTCGGAGAGCTGTATTTTTTTTAGGGTCTTAAGTTTATTTACTTAGGTCTAAGTTGGTACCCAAGAAACATTCCTGCCAAGTTTTATCAAGATTGGTCAAGCGGTTTTGATTTCTATAAGTCACATACATACACCTCACATTCTATAGATAATACAGCCGTTACTTCAAAAAAGAAGTCTAGTTTTAGTATGAAGAGCAAAAATTGTAATATGAACTGTGTAAAAAAGGGCGTTATGTAAAAAAATAAATCTTTTCGATCTATTCAAGTCAAGACATAGATCTAGATCTATTAGTTTTTGTGCAAACAAAATTTTAAAAAAATGAACTACTCCCATTTGCTTTTATATAATGATGGATTTCAAAATAGAATGCATTTAATACTTTTTTTAAACGAATACATTTAAATCTCCTTCTAAGGACCTTTTTCATACGATGCTTTAATTTAGTGATTTTACAAATGGCGTTACTCAAATGGGAATATTCATTCCATCCCTATAAGCAGAACGATGCAGGATGATGTACTCATACTGATTTGTTTCACGTATAACTGAGGTGTTAGTGTGTGTGGTTATGCTATTAAGTATATATAGGAGTAATGTCCTTTGTTTACTGTTATGGCGTCCTAATATACAGCTGATTTGTTTACCTAGCATAAGAGTTATGTGCTTAATCGTTTATATATATATAGTTCGTCCATCGTGGTTCGATGATGACCACTTTGTCATCCAGGGGGCTGAGGGCTTTGCACTGGGGTTTTATGCCTCCTCATGTGGCTGGTGAGACCAGAATGTTCGGCCGCACACTGGGCAGATTATTCCAGCTGGAGCTAGTTTGCCCTGTTTTCTTCTCTGGCATTTTTTCTTCTGCCAGAGTTGTTCTTTTTTCCTCAGCAACCTGTGCGCCAGTTTTCACAGCGCGACGCCATGATGCTCTGTCATGTGCCTCTGTCTCCCAGGTGCCTGGGTCTATGCTGAACGCCTTCAGAGAAGCTTTGAGGGTGTCCCTGAAGCATTTTCTTTGACCACCTTGCGAGCGCTTTCCTTCGCTTAGTTGGCCATACAAGAGTTGTTTAGGGATGCGGTGGTCTTCCATTCTGCAGACGTGGCCTGCCCATTGCAGCTGGGACTGCTGCATCAGGATTGTGTGGATGCTTTGCAGACACACTCTTCAAAGGACTTCAGTATTAATCATTTAATATTATCAACATGGTGGCAGTGGTATATAACATGCAATGGATCTAGCTGGAGTAGACTAACTTCAATAGAGTATATTATAGTTCAATATTATTAGTATAGTATCTAATCTACAAATAGATCTAGTAGACTACTTAGAGTCTATATATATGGCTCTTTTTGTCTCGAAAGGCAATGGATGCGCCCAGAAGAGTCACTGGTTTTGAGACGGGGCAGAATCTTGTGTGGCTAATCAAGCCAATTCTAGAAAGGCAGACTTTGCCACAATTCGTACATGTGTATGCCTCTGATTTAGGGCTAGCGGACAGGGCAGCTTTCTTTTTTCCCTCTTGATTAAGGCCGCTTATACCCTCAGCAAGGGTTGTCCCAGCACGCACAGTCTGTCTCCATGCACTCCGGTCTTTGGCTATGTTTTTCCACATATTTTCGCTGATGCCTGTGGCTCTCATGTCTCGCTTGCAGACATCTCTATATGTTAGTCTTGGGCGGCCCTTGGGTCTGACTCCTTCCACAAACTCAGCATATAAGATATCTTTTGGGAGTCTACACTTATTTAAATTTAGTCCAATTAATTTGGAAAATAGAGATGGCAGAAGGTCAGCTTAGACCACCAACACATCAAAACGTGGTACACGGCAATATTTGTGAAAATTTCCATCAATGTAAAAGACAACTTGAAAGGATTCTATTGGCAATAGGTGCTGAAGAGAAACCTAAAAGCATAAAAAAGGCCATTATCCTACATTATCCACAGGCCCAAGAGATTTGTGAAAATTTTAAATATACTGAAACTGAATATGTTAATGACTCACAAATATTATTAAAGATTTAATAATGCATTTAAAAAATGCATTGAGATATGTCAAACATATGAAAAAACACCAAAAGGTTTAGCAGAAATAAACAACGATCCTATAGTAAAGATTGATAAGATAGATAAAAAAAGCAATGAAGATAGCAGAGAAAAACTCCCAAACTGTTGGGACATACATTTAACAGAGAGCTGTGTCCTTCATTGGGGGAAATTTGCAATTAACTCTTTCTCTTCTAATTAATAATATCATCGTTGATTTGACTCCATTAAATTCAATAAATTTTTTATTTTATAAACTTTAATTTTGTGTTATATAAAAAGAGCATGCATTCTCCTATAATTATGGAGATAAAAGCTAATGCAAAAGGAAAAAATCATTTTGCAATAAAGTGCAGAATGCAAAATCAAATAAACATGCAGACTGCATGGGAAATAAAATGAAAATTGTGTAAATTCAGTTAATGTTAAGAATATCAAGAGACAGAATGACAGCATTGTTCCAGATTAACCGTAAAGAAGTAAGATTTCTGCTAGACACAGGTGCTGATGTAATTATAATTTGCAGAAAATATGTTAAAAAAAGAAGTGTCCAATTAATTCCCCCTGTCCACATGCACCACATTTCTTGGTCTAATTTCCCCTGTGCACATGTACACATTACCTGGTTTAATTTCTTCTGTGCACATATATCACATTATCTGGTCTGATTCTCCATGTGCACATGTACCACATTTCTTGGTCTAATTTCCCCTGTGCACATATACACATTACCTGGTTTAATTTCTTCTGTGCACATATATCACATTACCTGGTCTGATTCTCCCTGTCCACATGCACCACATTTCTTGGTCTAATTTCCCCTGTGCACATGTACACATTACCTGGTTTAATTTCTTCTGTGCACATATATCACATTATCTGGTCTGATTCTCCATGTGCACATGTACCACATTTCTTGGTCTAATTTCCCCTGTGCACATATACACATTACCTGGTTTAATTTCTTCTGTGCACATATATCACATTACCTGGTCTGATTCTCCCTGTGCACATGTACCACATTTCTTGGTCTAATTCCCCCCTGTGCACATGTACACATTACCTGGTTTAATTTCTTCTGTGCACATATATCACATTACCTGGTCTGATTCTCCCTGTGCACATGTACCACATTTCTTGGTCTAATTTCCCCTGTGCACATGTACAACATTACCTGGTGTAATTCCTTCTTCCCTCAACAGGTCAAACAAGAAGTAAAGGAAAGATCACTCTACGAATAGTCCACGAGAAAAAAAAGAGGGAGGGGGGAAGGGGGGGGGGGAGAACACGCGTAGTCACAAAATAGCAACCAAGAAATATCACCCCTTTTTTTTTTATTTATTTCTACTTCCATTTAAAAAAAAGGGGGGTGGGGAGTAATTTACTCTGTTGTAACTAAAAGGGGGGGGGGGCATAAAAGCACGGCTCAGGAAAGAAAAAGAGGGGGGGGGGGGAGAACAAGAAATCTTTCTCTTTCTACATTCTCTACACTTGACTACATTTATGTGTGTATTTTGTTTACACACGTCACTATCTGGCTGTCATTCAAATAGTTGAGAACTTCTTTGTCTGTACCTTTGTTTTGATTTTGCTCCTTCGTATTGCCTTTAATTCCTAACCATGCATTCCAGTGGTAAACTCTGACAGCAATAAGTCGTTGACGCACGAAGGCGCACGTTTACATTATGTACGCTCTCATCAACAAGATTGTGCGTGTAGAACAATACAATGGATGGTATCGCTGCGAAAGCACAAGACAATAATCTTCGCCCTGGACAGTAGATCATTCTTCCCTCTACGTTTCAATGCTGTCCACGGTACATGCAACAGAACTACCAAGACGCGATGGCAATTGTCCGCATATGTGGAAAGCCCGACTTATTGTTAACATTCACCTGCAATCCTGCTTGGCCGGAAATCTCTAACGCCATTCCCCATCATGAGCGACCAGAACACAGACCTGAAGTCGTTGCCAGCGTCTTTCGTATCAAACTGCGGGAGTTCTTAAATGACATTCTGCAGAGGAATATTTTCGGCAATGTAGTCGCATATATTTTCGTCATTTAGTTTCAAAAACGAGGCTTGCCTCATTGCCATTGACATTGACATCTTACAATCCCTGACTTTCTCAGAAATTCAATGCTCACATTAATGTTGAAGTGTGCGCATCCATTCAATGTATCAAGTATCTATGCAAGTATGTCTACAAAGGACACGACGCTGCATACATTGTACGTCAGAAGGAGCCAGCCGATGGTGTTTTCCAACATGACGAAATACAAACTTTCCTTGATGGTTAGTGCTCCTGAGGCTATGTGGCGTTTGAACGAGTACAGTCTTTCAGAGAAATCGCAAGTTATTACACGATTACCAGTTCATTTGCCAGAACACCAAGTCGTCTTCTTTCATGAGGGTCACAAAGAACGAGCGCTACAAAGACAGGCCAACAAAAGCACCATGCTCTTAGCTTGGTTTGAACTGAACAAGGCGGATCCTGAAGCTGTGGAGTTACATTACACTGATGTTCCTCAACATTACACATTCCAACAATGGATTACTTAATGGTCAGAGAGGGTGTGGTTAAGGTTAAGACTTAATGTTCATGCAGTTAAAAAAAAATTTTGTTTGCGCAAATGAATTGATCCAAACCACTAAATATTGACCTAACCCACTAATTAGATTCCCACTTTATACAGAAATTATACCACTATGTGGCTCACAACCCCATTCCTAATATTGCATAGAAGCTTTTGGCAAAAAATGTTTAACATTTTATAATACTGCTACTTTCAAGTGCAAATATTTACTCCCATACCAGGATCTTAATTTATCCTCTTTAAATGCAGACTGACTAAATAGTTGTTAACTGCATCATTTTATTTTTTGATAATCAAAGTTATTGATATCACATGACCAGAAAACAGGAATGTGCATTTCAACCCTGACCACATGTTGAAAAGTTTTACAAATTTCAATTAAACTTTTTAGTTAGTAACTAAAGAAAATTAATTAAACTACGATTTTAACCAAACCTTTTTTTCTAGTTAAACAATGGCCTTAACTAATTCTTTTAGTTAAACTAATAGTTTCTAACTTTTTAGTTAACTTTTACCCATCACTGCCTACTAGCGTGACCGTTTGTTACACAAATCATGTTTCCTCCTAAGATATGACCTCTAGATGGTGTCAACATGTTGTTTTTATGTCTATCTATAAACGTAATGTGATGGACTAAACAAATAATAACACTTAATAATAATGCAATATTTCCACCTTACAATGGTAAGGTAATTTTTTTTTGACATCCACGTCTATTCTTTTGACTTCAATGTGTATTTATCCCACGGCCTTTGTTAGTGATGTCCAGCTGTCGTAAGCTATCTAATATATTTTACTGGTACTGGAGCTAAGCAGTAAGAATTTTTTTTCACTCATCGGGAGGTGCTTTTGTTTTGGAAAAAGGCAAACCTCACCAAACACTGGACCTTGCTATAAAGAGAGTAATCTCAGTCTGGGGCTTTAGTGCCAAAATGGGATTTTGTTCAATATCTTTGCTTGCTGATTCTTTTGCCTGTTTAACAAGATTATTGTGACATGATCGTTTATCCTTCCAATGCAAAGTTGAGAGATTTAACTAATGGCGTGACTCTAGTCCAATGTATATTCAGATGTTATAAACCTCATAGTTTTTTTTTTCTTTAATGTGTTCTTGATTGGGATCCCACACATGTTCTGAGGTTCTATTAACAATAACCAACAGCAAATTAATTTTAGTGTAGTTTTATAGATTTGAACATTTCTATTAACCCTAACCAATACTTGGCAATTGCAAAATTAATATATTCTACATATTTGTTAAATACTCTATTAACCCTAACCAACTGCAATTTAGTTTTATTCTATACATTTACTAAATATTCTATTAATTAACCATTTTAATCAATTGGTTGATTACTTCATCATTGTGAGAATTCCGTACTTTTTATTACAACTAGGTAGTTAGAGTTTTTAGTCTATGTTTGCCATGAATAAGACAAGTATTTTCTCTGGGTGGAATGACATGCTCCGATTCAATTTTAATTTCTGTAATTTAATTCTCTTTGCTAAATTTCAATATCTTGTGTTGTTTCAAACAGAATGTGCCAAAATCATCATTTATTCATTTTGAAAACATAATAATGGACTGAATTAATGGTCAATTGATACACTATTTATCCTTGTTTAACTGGGTGTCAATTTGTCTTTTTAGGAACATAACTGCTTGCTTGTTTTGATTAATTCTATTATAGCAATTTTATCAAGATGGTCATTAAATAATTACTTTTCATTCATTATTACACCTGGGTATTTACAGTTTTTAGTCTGTGTTTGACAACAGTAAATTTTATTTCTCTTAATATCTGTATTTTCTTTAAGGTTCAATTATAATTCCTTGCCATTATAATGCCACTGACCAGTTAAAAAAATTATAAAAGTATATTTTAAATTTATTTTTTTAAATTTTTGATGTAACATAACAAACCACACATAAAATAAAATAACACTTCACTTGTATAACAAATTAAAATAAGTTGTTTTTTCTTTCTTTCTCCTTTTATTGACTATTCAATTAATTTATATATATATCCAATACATAAATGTAAAAAAAAAAAGTTAAAAAGGTGAAATATAACATAATATATATAATGACATATTGACAGAGAGAAACAAAAATTATCAATTGTCTAGTGCTGACTTGATTGCATTTCTAATTTTTCACCCTTGTTATAGTTCATGTTTAATCTGTGGAAGAAAATACAACAATCCAATCAAATTCATATCACAGTGGAAATCTTTTTCAAAAAGAAGGAAGTCAAATTGGGCTGGTAAATTTGAATATACAAGAAACTATTGCCCTGAAGAATGTGACACTATTCTTTGGTATTTAAGGTGCAGCTAAGTCAATGTTGCTCATTCAAAACCTGTACCTTTGTGGTGTTAAACATGTAATAAATAGTTGTTTTTTTGTTATTCAACTTAACAAGAACTATATTATCTAGAATATTAGTATAATAATTAAATAGTTTAAAATTTTAAAAAATAGAAATTGTAATGGTGTGTCTCATTTTGTATGTTTCAGCTGGAAATGTTATGTTAATGTTATGTTAATAAAAACAATTCACTCATGTATTCAGCCAGTCATCAAAGACTGTTGCCCAGGGTGTGGCACGAGGAGCCATACATGAGCTAGGTAGTTGGGAATTTCAGGCTTTTGACTTTGCCAAAGAATAGGGCTGTCATTCACCTTTCCCAAATACCACACACCCCGTTAGTAGTTAGTGCATGCGATTCTGTGATCCTTGAAGTGACAGATTAACTTGGTCCAATTCTTTCTTTGCACTTTAATGTCTGATCTGATCCAATCTTGATGCTGTCACTTTGGTTGAGATTGTTAGTAGAATTAGTAGAAACTAATCAATAAAAAGACATGCCGTTGACCTGATGGACTAATAGCTGAAAAAAAATGTCATCATTGAAGAAATTTATATTAGTTGCAATCAATACAATAAGAAGACAAACCAACACTAAAGAATGGTATAATTTCCTTAAGGACCAAACTGAAAGTAACGGTACTGACAATTAAAGCATTTCAAATATCAACAAGTATAAGCATAGGGAAAAGTAATTATTGCTCAACTTCTTAATACCCTTAGACTTGCTATGGGTATTTTGTGTCTCTAAGGATATAACCATATAACGAATATGGAATGTCATATTGGATCTGTGTGTAAATGTAAGGCGAAGTGGGCTGGCGTTTGCCTGAGAATAAACAAGAAGGCACGACGAAGAAGTGGTCTAAGACGGCTGATAATGAGCTTTACGCTAAGTGTTTGTTTCATGTTAGACAAGAAGGCAAGAGAATAGGCTGACAACTAAAGGTAGAACAAGTAGGTTCGGCGGTTGTTTCGTAATCAGGCAAGTAGCAAGACTAATGGCAGTCAGATCGGTAGATGTCTCCTAGGATTGCCGAAAAAAAACTCATAATGGGCAGTATAATCGGCAGGAAGACAAAGTAGGAACGACGAAATAGTAGCTATATGATGGCCGAAAAGAAGATTGGCGAAACGGTTTAGTCCAATCATGGGCAGTCATATTTGTTAATGGCACAACAGAGGTGAGGTCAGGTCCGCGTAACACCAAAGTTTGAACATGGGCAGTCATATTGGTTAATGGTGCAACAGAGGTGAGGTCGGGTCCGCGTAACACCAAAGTTTGAACATGGGCAGTCATATTGGTTAATAGCGCAACAAAGGTGAGGTCAGGTCCGCGTTTGAACATGGGCAGTCAGCTAAGCGGTTGTAGCAGAATCGTAGGAAGAACGAATGGTAAGTTCGAGTTATGGGTTATAACGGCGTATGTTTCATATTAAGCAAAAAGGAACGACGAAGTAGTGGCCATCAGTATAAGATCAAAGGTAGTAGGATCAGCGGAAAAATTGAGTCTAACAATGGGTTGTCGTAATGGCGAATGTTTTATTAAAAGGAAAGAAGGCGAAACGGAGGAGTGGTCGGGTCGGCGAAAAAATAAACTTAGAATATGGGCAGATTGCTCGGCGGTTGTATCACATTCGTAGGATGAACGAATGGTAAGTTCGAGTTTTGGGTAGTCATAACGGCGTATGTTTCATATTAGGGGAAAAGGAACGACAAAGTAGTGGCCATCTGATGGCCGGAAAGAAAGAGTGGAAGAACGAGTGGTTAGGGCAGTCAAGAGTCATTAGGAGTAGGAATGACGAAGTAGTAGCCATCTTATGGCCAAAAGATATGGATCGGCGGAAAGAATGTCAAGTCGTAAAGGTGAAAGTGTTATAAAAAGAAAGTAGGCACAACGAAGAAATGTTCGGTTCGGCGGAAATCTAAAGTAAGAACATGGGCAGTCAGATCGGCGGATATCTTTTATTAGGCGAGATAAAGTTGCGAAGTAGTGCCCAACTTATGGCCAAATAGAAAGATAAGATCATGGGTAGTTGCATCGGCGTAACGAAGGAGTGGACAGTTCGGCGGAAATCTAAAGTAAGAACATGGGCAGTCAGATAAGCGGATCTCATATTAGGCGAGCTGAAACGGCGAAGTAGTGGCCAATTTATGGCCAAGTATAAACATAGATTATGGGTAGTTGCATCGGCGTAACGAAGAAGTGGACGGTTCGGCGTAAATCTAAAGTAAGAATCTAGGCAGTCAGATCAGCGGATCTCATATTAGGCGAGCTGATTTTTTATTTTGATTTTTGATTTTGGGCACATAGGCACAATTTAGGCCATGTCGTGCCTGCAGTCCCTCAAGGGCCACTCTCCCTCCACACAAATTCCATACAGTCAAGTCATTAAAATCAAGGTTTATTCACAGTTAAAATAGTAGAGGTAGTAAAATTAGGCGAGCTGAAACGGCGAAGTAGTGGCCAATTTATGGCCAAGTATAAAGATAGATCATGAGTAGTTCGATCGTCGTAACGAAGGAGTGGACGGTTTGGCGGAAATCTAAAGTAAGAATGTGGGCAGTCAGATCGGCGGATGTCTAATCTTAGGCAAGCTGAAACGGCGAAGTAGTGGCCAATTTATGGCCAAGTATAAAGATAGATCATGGGTAGTTGCATCGGCGTAATGAAAGAGTGGATGGTTCGGCAGAAATCTAAAGTAAGAACATGGGCAGTCAGATCGGCGGATATCTAATATTAAGCGAGTTGGAACGGCAAAGTAGTGGCCAACTTATGGCCTAATAGAAAGATAAGATCATGGGTAGTTGCATCGGCGTAACGAAAGAGTGGACTGTTCGGCAGAAATCTAAAGAAAGAATGTGGGCAGTCAGATCGGCGGATGTCTAATATTAAGCGAGTTGGAGTGGCGAAGTAGGGGCCAACTTATGGCCAAATAGAAACATAAGATCATGGGTAGTTGGATATGCAAAGAGAATGTCTACTCATGGGCATTCCAAATAACAAAAGTGCTATAATTAGGTAGTAAGCACAACAGAGGTGTGGTAGCGTCGAAAAACTAATGTTAGAACATGGGCAGTCATATTGGCGGATAAGTCATATTAGGCGAGCTGAAACGGCGAAGTAGTGGCCAATTAATGGCCAAGTATAAAAATAGATCATGGGTAGTTGCATCGGCGTAACTAAGGAGTGGACGGTTTGGCGGAAATCTAAAGTAAGAATGTGGGCAGTCAGATCGGCGGATGTCTAAAATTAAGCGAGTTGGAATGGCAAAGTAGGGGCCAACTTATTGCCAAATAGGAAAATAAGATCATGGTTAGTTGCATCGGCGTAACTAAGGAGTGGACGGTTTGGCGGAAATCTAAAGTAAGAATGTGGGCAGTCAGATCGGCGGATGTCTAATATTAGGCAAGCTGAAACGGCAAAGTAGGGGCCAACTTATTGCCAAATAGGAAAATAAGATCATGGTTAGTTGCATCGGCGTAACTAAGGAGTGGACGGTTTGGCGGAAATCTAAAGTAAGAATGTGGGCAGTCAGATCGGCGGATGTCTAATATTAGGCAAGCTGAAACGGCAAAGTAGGGGCCAACTTATGGCCAAATAGAAAAATAAGATCATGGTTAGTTGCATCGGCGTAACTAAGGAGTGGACGGCTTGGCGGAAATCTAAAGTAAGAATGTGGGCAGTCAGATCGGCGGATGTCTAATATTAAGCGAGTTGGAGTGGCGAAGTAGGGGCCAACTTATGGCCAAATAGAAACATAAGATCATGGGTAGTTGCATCGGCGTAACGAAGGAGTGGACAGTTAGGCGGAAATCTAAAGTAAGAACATGGGCAGTCAGATCGGCGGTTGACTCATATTAGGCGAGCTGAAACGGCGAAGTAGTGGCCAATTTATGGCCAAGTATAAAGATAGATAATGGGTAGTTGCATCGGCGTAACGAAAGAGTGGACGGTTCGGCAGAAATCTAAAGAAAGAAACTGTGGGCAGTCATCGGCGGATGTCTAATATTAAGCGAGTTGGAGTGGCGAAGTAGGGGCCAATTTATGGCCAAATAGAAACATAAGATCATGGGTAGTTGGATAGGCAAAGAGAATATCTACTCATGGGCATTCCAAATAACAAAAGTGCTATAATTCGGTAGTAAGCACAACAGAGTTGTGATAGCGTCGAAAAACTAATGTTAGAACATGGGCAGTCACATTGGCGGATGAGTCATATTAGGCGAGCTGAAACGGCGAAGTAGTGGCCAACTAATGGCCAAGTATAAAGATAGATCATGGGTAGTTGGATCGTCGTAACGAAGAAGTGGACGGTTTGGCGGAAATCTAAAGAAAGAATGTGGGCAGTCAGATCGGCGGATGTCTAAAATTAAGCGAGTTGGAATGGCAAAGTAGTGGCCAACTTATGGCCAAATAGGAAAATAAGATCATGGGTAGTTGCATTGGCGTAACTAAGGAGTGGACGGTTTGGCGGAAATCTAAAGTAAGAATGTGGGCAGTCAGATCGGCGGATGTCTAAAATTAAGCGAGTTGGAATGGCAAAGTAGGGGCCAACTTATGGCCAAATAGAAAAATAAGATCATGGTTAGTTGCATCGGCGTAACTAAGGAGTGGACGGTTTGGCGGAAATCTAAAGTAAGAATGTGGGCAGTCAGATCGGCCATATCTAATATTAAGCGAGTTGGAACGGCAACGTAGTGGCCAACTTATGGCCAAGTATAAAGATAGATCATGCGTAGTTGCATCGGCGTAACGAAGTAGTGGACGGTTTTGCGGAAATCTAAAGTAAGAACATACGCAGTCAGATCGGCGGATGTCAAATATTAAGCGAGTTGGAGTGGCGAAGTAGGGGCCAACTTATAGCCAAATAGAAAAATAAGATCATGGGTAATAGCATCGGCGTAACGAAGGAGTGGACGGTTAGGCGGAAATCTAAAGGCAGTCAGATCGGCGGATGTCTCATATTAAGCGAGTTCGAACGGCGAAGTAGTGGCCAATTTATGGCCAAGTATAAAGAAAGATTATGGATATTAGAATCGACGAAACGAAGGAGTAGACGGTTCGGCAGAAATCTAAAGTAAGAACATGGGAAGTCAGATCGGCGGATGTCTCATTTTAGGCGAGTTGGAGTGGCGAAGTAGTGGCCAATTTATGGCCAAGTATAAAGATAGATCATGGGTAGTTGCATCGGCGTAACGAAGGAGTGGACGGTTTTGCGGAAATCTAAAGTAAGAACATACGCAGTCAGATCGGCGGATGTCTAATATTAAGCGAGTTGGAGTGGCGAAGTAGGGGCCAACTAATAGCCAAATAGAAAAATAAGATCATGGGTAATAGCATCGGCGTAACGAAGGAGTGGACAGTTAGGCGGAAATCTAAAGTAAGAACATGGGCAGTCAGATCGGCGGATGTCTCATATTAGGCGAGTTGGAACGGCGAAGTAGTGGCCAACTTATGGCCAAATAGAAAGATAACATCATGGGTAGTTGCATCGGCGTAACAAAGGGAAGGACTGTTTGGCGGAAATCTAAAGTAAGAATATGGGCAGTCAGTACAGCTGATGTCTCATATTAGGCGAGCTGAAACGGCGAAGTAGTGGCCAATTTATGGCCAAGTATAAAGATAAGTCATGGTTTGTTGGATCGTCGTAACGAAGAAGTGGACGGTTTGGCGGAAATCTAAAGTAAGAATGTGGGCAGTCAGATCGGCAGATGTCAAATATTAAGCAAGTTGGAGTGGCGAATTAGGGGCCAACTTATGGCCAAATAGAAAAATATCTTATGGGTAGTTGCATCGACGTAACGAAGGAGTGGACGGTTTGGCGGAAAACTAAAGTAAGAACATGGGCAGTCAGTACAGCTGATGTCTCATATAAGGCGAGTTAGAACGGTGACGGAGTATTGACTACCCATGATCTCGAAAAAGGAGATTGTGTCGCCATAAACAGTACGACTAGTGATGGAGTCTTGATTACCCATGATATCGGGGAAGGAGAATGTATGGCCATATGGCCCAGTGACAAAGTCTTGACTGCCCATGATATCGTGGAAGGAGAATGTGTGGCCATATGGCCCAGTGACAAAGTCTTGACTGCCCATGATATCGGAGAAGGAGAATGTGTGGCCATATGGCCTGGTGACGAAGTATTGCCTACCCATGATCTCGGAAAAGAAGATTGTGTCACCATATACAGTACGACTAATGTCGAGTCTAGACTGCTCATGATATCGAGGAAGGAGAATGTGTGGCCATATGGCCCGGTGTCGGAGTATTGACTACCCATGATCTTGGAAAAGTAGATTGATTGTGTTGCCATAAACAGTACGACTAGTGACGGAGTCTTGACTACCCATGATTACGGGGAAGGAGAATGTGTGGCCATATGGCCCAGTGACAAAGTCTTGACTGCCCATGATATCGGGGAAGGAGAATGTGTGGCCATATGGCTCGGTGACGGAGTATTGACTACCAAATATCTCGAAAAAGGAGATTGTGTTGTCATAAACAGTACGACTAGTGAGGGAGTCTTGACTACCCATGATATCGGGGAAGGAGAATGTGTGGCCATATGGCCCGGTGACAAAGTCTTGACTGCCCATGATATCGGAGAAGGAGAATGTGTGGCCATATGGCCCGGTGACGGAGTATTGACTACCCATGATCTTGGAAAAGGAGATTGTGTCGCCATAAACAGTACGACTAGTGACGGAGTCATGACTGCCCATGATATCGGGGAAGGAGTATGTGTGGCCATATGGCCCGGTGACGGAGTATTGAATACCCATGATCTCGGAAAAGAAGATTGTGTCACCATATACAGTACGACTAGTGAGGGAGTCTTGACTACCCATGATATCGGGGAAGGAGAATGTGTGGCCATATGGCCCGGTGACAAAGTCTTGACTGCCCATGATATCGTGGAAGGAGAATGTGTGGCCATATGGCCCAGTGACAAAGTCTTGACTGCCCATGATATCGGAGAAGGAGAATGTGTGGCCATATGGCCTGGTGACGAAGTATTGCCTACCCATGATCTCGGAAAAGAAGACTGTGTCACCATATACAGTACGACTAGTGACGAGTCTAGACTGCTCATGATATCGAGGAAGGAGAATGTGTGGCCATATGGCCCGGTGTCGGAGTATTGACTATCCATGATCTTGGAAAAGTAGATTGATTGTGTTGCCATAAACAGTACGACTAGTGACGGAGTCTTGACTGCCCATGATATCGGAGAAGAAGAATGTGTGGTCATATGGCCCGGTAACGGAGTATTGACTACCCATGATGTCGGAAAAGGAGATTGTGTCGCTGTAAACAGTACGACTAGTGACGGAGTCTTGACTGCCCATGATTACGGGGAAGGAGAATGTGTGGCCATATGGCCCGGTGACGGAGTCTTGACTGCACATGATATCGGGGAAGGAAAATGTGTCGCCATATGCCCGGTGACGGAGTCTTGACTGCCCATGATTACGGGGTAGGAGAATGTGTGGCCATATGGCCCGGTGACGGATTATTGAATACCCATGATCTCGGAAAAGTAGATTGTGTCACCATATACAGTACGACTAGTGAGGGAGTCTTGACTACCCATGATATCGGGGAAGGAGAATGTGTGGCCATATGGCCCGGTGACAAAGTCTTGACTGCCCATGATATCGGAGAAGGAGAATGTGTGGCCATATGGCCCGTTGACGGAGTATTGACTACCCATGATCTTGGAAAAGGAGATTGTGTCGCCATAAACAGTACGACTAGTGACGGAGTCATGACTGCCCATGATATCGGGGAAGGAGAATGTGTGGCCATATGGCCCGGTTACGGAGTCTTGACTGCCCATGATATCGGGAAAGGAAAATGTGTCGCCATATTCCCGGTGACGGAGTATTGACTACCCATGATCTCGGAAAAGGAGATAGTGTCGCCGTAAACAATACGACTAGTGACGGAGTCTTGACTGCCCATGATTACGGGGTAGGAGAATGTGTGGCCATATGGCCCGGTGACGGAGTATTGACTACCCAGGATCTCGAAAAAGGAGATTGTGTCGCAATAAACAGTACAAGTGACGAGTCTTGTTTGCCCATGATATCGGGGAAGGAGAATGTGTGGCCATATGGCCCGGTGACGGAGTCTTGACTACCCAGGATCTCGAAAAAGGAGATTGTGTCGCAATAAACAGTACAAGTGACGAGTCTTGTTTGCCCATGATATCGGGGAAGGAGAATGTGTGGCCATATGGCCCGGTGACGGAGTCTTGACTGCACATGATATCGGGGAAGGAAAATGTGTCGCCATATGCCCGGTGACGGAGTCTTGACTGCCCATGATTACGGGGTAGGAGAATGTGTGGCCATATGGCCCGGTGACGGATTATTGAATACCCATGATCTCGGAAAAGTAGATTGTGTCACCATATACAGTACGACTAGTGAGGGAGTCTTGACTACCCATGATATCGGGGAAGGAGAATGTGTGGCCATATGGCCCGGTGACAAAGTCTTGACTGCCCATGATATCGGAGAAGGAGAATGTGTGGCCATATGGCCCGTTGACGGAGTATTGACTACCCATGATCTTGGAAAAGGAGATTGTGTCGCCATAAACAGTACGACTAGTGACGGAGTCATGACTGCCCATGATATCGGGAAAGGAAAATGTGTCGCCATATTCCCGGTGACGGAGTATTGACTACCCATGATCTCGGAAAAGGAGATAGTGTCGCCGTAAACAATACGACTAGTGACGGAGTCTTGACTGCCCATGATTACGGGGTAGGAGAATGTGTGGCCATATGGCCCGGTGACGGAGTATTGACTACCCAGGATCTCGAAAAAGGAGATTGTGTCGCAATAAACAGTACAAGTGACGAGTCTTGTTTGCCCATGATATCGGGGAAGGAGAATGTGTGGCCATATGGCCCGGTGAGGGAGTATTAACTACCCATGATAAAGGGGAATGAGAATGTGTGGCCATATGGCCCGGTGACGGAGTTTGACTGCCCATGATATTGGGGAAGGAGAATGTGTCGCCATATGGCCTAGTGACGGAGTCATGACTGCTCATGATATCGGGGAAGGAGAATGTGTAGCCATATGGCCCGGTGACGGAGTATTGACTACCAATTATCTCGGAAAAGGAGATTGTGTTGTCATAAACAGTACGACTAGTGACAGAGTCTTGACTACCCATGATATTGGGGAAGGAGAATGTGTGGCCATTTGGCCCGATGACGGAGTCTTTACTGCCCACTATTGCAAGGGAAGAGTGTGTGTCGCCATAAACAGTACGGACCAGTGACGGAATCTTGACTGCCCATTATCCTGGGGAAGGAGAATGTGTCGCCATGTGGCCCGGTGACGGAGTCTTGACTTCCCATGATCGCAAGGGAAGAGTGTGTGTCGCCATAAACAGTACGGACCAGTGACGGAATCTTGACTGCCTATTATGTCGAGGAAGGAGAATGTGTGGCCGTGTGGCCCGGTGACGGAATCATGACTGCCCATGATCTCGGGGAGGGGAATGTATGACCATTTGGCCCGGTTACGGAGTAATTACTGCCCATGACCTCTATAAACAGTACGGACCAGTGACGGAATCTTGACTGTCCATTATCCTGGGGAAGGAGAATGTGTGGCCGTGTGGCCATGTGGCCCGGTGACGGAGTCTTGACTGCCCATGATCGCAAGGGAAAAGTGTGTGTCGCCATAAACAGTACGGACCAGTGACGGAATCTTGACTGCCTATTATGTCGAGGAAGGAGAATGTGTGGCCGTGTGGCCCGGTGACGGAATCATGACTGCCCATGATCTCGGGGAGGGGAATGTGTGACCATTTGGCCCGGTTACGGAGTAATTACTGCCCATGACCTCTATAAACAGTCAAGACCAGTGGCGGAGTCTTGACTACCCATGATCTCGGAGGGAGAAGAATGTCTGGCTAAAACAGCATGAACTATGAATGGAGTGTACCCATGGATAAGTATGACAATCTGAGGGCATACGTATTAGAAAAAGTCTCTGCGTTGCAATGCCTTCTTCCTAAAAAAAAATATTTAAAAAAAATAAAAAAATTCTGGCTACTAACCTAAAGCGACACCGCAAACTATATTTAAACAAAAACTATAACTTACTAATAAACATTATAGTAACTAAACCTCTTAAAGGTGCTTTAAATTAATTTAGTCACTAACAAAAAAAGATACACACAGACAAGACATGACCATTAGTCGCCTCTTACGACATGCCATTAGGTCAAGACAGTGGGTCTATTCTAGCACATAGCTCTAGCTAAGACCCCGAAACCCACACGGGGGAGAAGGGGCTAACACATAAAACTAATAACAGATTAAACAAGGGCAAAATGTTACATAAACAAAACTTAAAGAAAACAAACAAAAGATTTCTATACTATGTCATTAGATATAGGAGCTGCGTAATGTTTCTAAACAAAATAAGCAATGAAATTATGTATGCCCATGATCAATGTCTTAGCAGCGGTATATTCTATAGCCATAAGCAATATTAAATGTCTTGCAACAGAGTGATATCTGTCCCTTATATGTATGGTCAAGGGAAAGTCTTAATTAAATAAGAGAATATTGTCACCGCAGATAAGTGAAGTTTCTCAAAACAAAGTGTTTGCATAGGCATGATCGGTGTTTCAGAAGCAGTGAATTATCTGGCTATTACAAGTATGGCCAGCAGAGGAGTTTCATATTAGAAAAATGTATATATATCTGAAACAGAGTAATGTAGGCTATATCCAAAAAAGTCTGACGAAGACCATAATCAAAATCTCAGATTAAAAGTTATATGTGGCCACAAACAATGTGTTCCAGTGATGGAGTCTTGATTGCCCAATATATGCATGACCAAAAGAGAAGTCTAGTAAATAAAAAAAAATAGTCATTGTGGCAGAAAATAGTTTCATATGAAGTATAAAGGGGAATAATTCAACGTATGCCGCTACATATGTCAAAAACTGAAACCAAAAAAAAATAAATTTACTCATAATTATTTAACTAATTGGTTCACGTTTTTAATAATTGACAATATATAATTGTACAAAGTTTAAAACCTAATTAGAGACAAAGAGGGAAAGAACAAAAGAGTGAGTTGATAAAAGCTTTGTAAAAAAAAAAAAAAAAAGAAAGTCACCGATACAGAAACAAGTTTCTAATGTTCTCTTGAAGTCCCATGTTTTGGAGGAGTTTATATGACTATACACAGTAATGTCCAAGGTTGGAGTCTTGACTGCCCATTATATCATAGGAGGAAGAAGAATGTGTGTGGCCATAAACATTACAGCCGAGTGACGGAGTCATGACTGCCCATGATCTCGGGGGAGGAGAGTGTGTGGTCATAAATAGTATTCCTACTGCACAATTGCGGTGGATGGTGTTTTCTCAAAACGGATGCCAATGAATTTTGTCTGCATTGTGTCAATGGTAAAGAATTTGGCGGACATAAGTGATGAAGTCTTGACTGCTTGGAATAAATATGTTCTACAGAGAAAAAAAGATCACATCGGTCTGATAATTATCCACACATGAATAATAAAGGTGTCTTCCATAGCAAAAGATTTTGGCAATGTCATATGAAGCATATAGCTTAAAGATGGAGTACAAGTGTGTTTGAGAGTGTTCTCACAAAAAAAATGTACCCAAGATTAATGTCTGGTTATAAGCACTATGTCTCAAAAAGAAAGGCAATACTTGTGATTTAATAAACAAGTCTTCAATTGAAGTAATGTCAACAAAAAAAAATCATGGTAAAGGGAATTAATCTTGCTGCCCATGCTGTTTTTTTATCTATTATATTATGGTTTTAAATTTTGCCCAGACAATGCTGCTGCTGTCACTTGTGTAATATGATTAGCACCAAGCCTGAAAACAATAATAGTGACTTACTATTCTCCTAATTGCACCAAATTGTAACTGCTGGGAAAAAATTATCAACAAAAACAAACATTTAAAACATGAACATATAAAGAAGACAACCAAATGGACAACTGGTTTGAGAATGAAGCACCTAAAGTTAAATATACTCTATATACTTTATGTATAAAATGCATATCCAAAAAGCCATGAATCATCAGATGTGAATTTCAATAGTTCAGTTATTGTTAGTTAAAGCAGTTAACACGAAATAAAATTTACTTTTTATGTATGTTTTAGGTTAAGTTACAAGTTACACTGATTTGTTCTATGAAAGCTGAAGATGTTATGCGTGAATAGCTTACAATTCTGTAAATTTCATTGATTATAAAATATATTTAAGTAGATCCAGATCTATGAAAAACTAATAAAGCTTAAGATTAAATATTTTATTCTTACAACTAAGAGAAAGAATGATGATGTATTGTAGTTTAGATGTACTCAATTATTAAACAATTGCAGTCTATAGATTCCATGGTGTGTGGAGGCAGAGTGGTAGAGCACTTGGCCTCACAACTAGGGATCCTGGGTTTGAATTTCAGGATATTAATGATATATTATGCCACTGATGACTTTCTGATTTTGTTTTCTTAAAACTTACTACATACATGTTCTACTACATACTAGCTATAGATCTAGAGTTTACAAAGATCTTGACAAGTAGATGATTTTAAAACCAGAAATGTACCAAATCATTGTTAAAGTTAGTCTGTTACTGTTGTCATACTTATAGGCCTACTAAATAATAGATAGATCTATAGACTAAATAGAGACAATATAAATGTATAAAAGATAAATATTAGATCTATGAACTAGCCTACATATAATATACTATAGTAGACTATAGATATATCTACTTGATTATGATATATTATTTTAGGTCCAAGATTCTACTACTAGATTGTTACTCAGTGATTGTACTAATATAGTCACAATTCTTCTAGATCTAGATCTTTGAATACTCAGATCTAGATATAATCACTATCATGTGACCTTGCACACAGAGACAGAGTGACAGACTCTGCTACAGTCACCACTATTGCTAGATCTAGATTGATCTATATAGAATCTAGTTGTTTAGTCTAGAATAGTCCAGATTATGATGATAATCTTAATAATAATAGGCTAAGAGCCTAACCTAGGGCTAAATGAATGAAGGAATAGAATCTTGACTGTATGTGAAGTACGTGCATGCATCGTAGCTCAGTACTGACAGGCTATGGCTATGGTCTAGTTAGATAAGATATCTATGTACTCATTATGTAGACTCTAGTATACAAATATAGAATATAGACACTATAGATCTAGACCTAGAATTCAGTAGATGAACATGATTCTCATAGTCATTGAGTCATGATATGATGATCATTATCTGAAATCTGATTTATCATTAACTAGATCTAGATAGATTAGACAGAGGGCCTAGATCTATATAAATAGGCTATAGATCTGTTCGTTAGATCTCAGAATCTATGTGATTGTATATCAGATAATCCGTAGATCTTTAATATATGCATATGTAGAAAACATACAAAACAAAAAAGAAAAGATGACATTAAATTAACAAAACAAAACTAGATAATCAAAATAACACAAAGAGTATTGACTTACTTGACTTATTCCTGTGTGCCTTTCTTCTCCTATGCTGAATCTGCTAATTCAAATTCCATGGCATATGCCATTCCAGTATTTGCATCTTTGCTGATCTGAACTCTTTCAGGTTTGTTTATGCCTGCCCAGATTCCATGCGAATATCAAGTCAAGTGCCTGCTTTGCAATATTGGTAGTTGGTTTTCCCAGAAATATTTCTATCCAGCTCCATTTTCGCTTTAAATGTATCATAGGGTATGTTTTTTTTTTGTTCTGTCCTAAATTGTAGTTGATAGTATAGATATCTTTTCAACTGTCCAGAGAAGGCAACAGTTTGACGAAGGCCTGGAATTTTCCCCTATGTTTCTTTAACTCTTCATGTCTTGGAACTTTATAGAAGAACCGAATTAACGTTCATATTAAAGATCAAGATCTGAATTTGTAAAGACAGTACTTTAGAGTGCCAGATAGTTTGAAGAGTGTTAAAGGCAAATCTAGCTTTAGTAATGCCATTTCTTATATCATCATCAGTTCCACTGTTTTTGCTAATCATACTTCCCAGAGTTAACGGTATCGAGGATGTATCCCCCAGTAGTATGATTGGGCTAACTTGATTCACATAACCTCAGTTTTCTTTTTATTGATTCAGAAAATCTGGTAAGTTTTGCCTGGTTGCTTTGTTGCATATGAGAAAAGAGGCAGATGTCATCAACAACATCCAAGTCTTCTACATCATCTTCTTTTATATATTACAGACGTTACTTCATGTTGTGTTAGGGTTAATTGTATGCCCATTTTTTGTTGTTGGAGACTGTCTTATTCATGACTCAATCAATTAACTGTGGGAATATCAAGGATGAAAACATACATCCTGGTCTTAGGGCTGTTTTTACTAGAAAAGGATTGGTAGGCAAACAGTTGCATATTAGTTGGCATGATGAGCTATGGTAAACAGTTTAGTGATGATTGTAAACTTAGATTTATCAGCTTCCAAATTATGTGTATGTCAATGCTGTCAAATGAGTTCTCAAAATCTACAAAGGTTTTATGATCATGTGTAATCTAGTAACATAATTTTTCCTTCAGAAACCAGCCTGTTAAGGCTTTAGTCTTTTTCTTACCCTTCATTGGGTACATTGATTAGGTAACCTAGTTTCCAGATATTGTAGGAACCTGTTCTTGTTCCCAAATCTTGCACAGTAGTAAATGTAGCATTGCATGCATCTGATGTTTGGGGTCTGCTTTAATATATACCATCTGGACCTGCTCCCTTTCCATGTTTTGCACTTTTGATGGCCTTGATGATTTCCACTTTAGTAGAAGCCCTGCATTTAAAAGAGCAAAATTTATTTCATTGATGAATTCATTACAAATCAAATCAAATAAAAATGAAACAAAAAATATAACAGCCAAAGATTATGTGAATTACATACAAAACAAAAACAAAAAATTTCATAGGACAATATGTAAGCTTATCACAGGAAAAAAAAATCATGGATAACAGGCTTCATAATGGTAAAATAAAATCAAATGAAAACAATTCAAACACATATAAAGCACTTACTACTGGACTAAGCAGAAACAAATCACCATAGTAAATAAGAGATTTAATTAAAAGATGCAACATTGAATACAAATATAACTATTATTGTTTAGTCTAGTAATTGAAAAGTCAATTTTAAAACAACTTCAACAGAATTGTTTTTTATTATTCATTCCTATAGTTAAAACATGCACACACACAAACCCATGAAATGTATATTTTATAGTTTTCAAGCCCCAATGCATTTGTAATAGCATTTTTGAAAGCAACGTTCGGGTGTTGACTTTATTCCATGTCAGTTTCCTATGGTCACGAAGAGGAAAACACTTACCTAATATTTTGTGTTAATTATATACCAATGGCCGTGCTCCTTCTGTTGAATTTAAATAATGTCGTGCGGCTATCACACACAATTAAACAAGATTGAAGACATGTAAAATATTATCCAGAAAACAGAAAATTAAATTGTAATCTAGTTGCATGTAATCTAGTTGCAGAGACAATCAACATAATTATGATGTCACAAGGATTACCACAGATAGCACTTTGTGAACGGAGTTCACAACTAGAGTTACATTTTGGAAAGAAGACGAAAGCAATACGATTGGTTGGTTAAGTGTAAACGTAAACATTAAGCCTGGCAGTGTGTTGTACTGAAGCGAAAATAGCCTGGAACTTTATTTGTAGGTCCATTTAATGATAAACTGACAGTCTGACATGGTCGATTTTTTTTTTTCGTTTACTTTTTTTCGGATGTTCCTTCAGAACCTTTGGGACGACAGTCTTTAAAACGCATCAGCCATCCTGTTTATATCAGCAGTGTGAAGCTTATTTGTGACACTAAAATATTCCAGAGCCACATTTTCAGTGCCCCTCCCCTTTTTGATGCCGATGGGGGAACTATTCGACCTACACAATGTTTGTGTCTGTGTGTAGGGAAGTACACAGTGTGGTTAGTAGATCTAATTGACGTTCAGAACATAGAGTAATTGTACGGGTTTACATTTTTCAGTCTACCACCCCCCACCCAACGAAAACCAATTAAAACGTCGGTGCAGTGGAGTAGCTAAGGTGGGATAAGGCTGTTCAAATTTGAAAGTCCCCCCGGGCCCCAACCTGAGGTGGTCCCCCAAATGAGTGTCCGAAATGTTTTAAAATTAAATATTAAGCCAATGCTATTCATGTTGTAACGTTAATTAGTATACATGTTGCATGTATTCCATGACATTAACATAACATAAAACATATATTTATTAAGTACATTTTCTCATGTCATGATGTCTTGGGCCCCTAAGATCCCCGGCGCCAAAAATCCCTTGTTACGCCACTGAGTGGGTGGGTTAAAAGTACGAGAAAAGATCGATCACCCTATCCCTTGATAACTTCACTATACCAATCCTAACCTTCTAGAAAAAGAGCAGGCATGCATGGGCGTAGATGGGGAGTTTGCCCTCCCCCTCCAAAAACAAACAAACCACAAAACAACAACAACGGTACGTTGATTTTCCCTTTAACTGGTCACTGTAGAAGAACTACGGGGAGGGATGAATGAAAAGAGAAAGTCAACTTGGCAGGTTTCGAAGATAAGAAATGTCCTGTAACGATAGAACTGGTGCGTGATGGGAAGGAGACTGAGGAACATCGATTGCCAGATACCTGGACATTACTATAATAATAGTTATAATAAGGCTTGGCTTTGAGTCCGAAGATTAATGAGGAATGCAGTATTTCCCGCGTTACGCAACTCAGCTGTAGCCTACATATTTTGACACATACAGGGCAAGCATAACCTTTGTCCGCGGTGGTCGATTAAGATTTTCATTTGATGTCAAATGTAAGTGACCACCAGCTGTCTTATTCTGAAGCCGCATGCAACCAGGTGCTCTCTTCTATGTCAGCTAGGGAACGTTGGTGCCTAAGCTTGTCTTTAAAGCGTTTCCGCGGGGAACCTCTGTTACGTCGAACACCTTTTAGCTTACAAAAAAAAAGACTGTCGAACCATACCGGCGTTCTATGGATCTGAGACATTTAACAACATAGTGAAACAAAACCCAATGACAAGTATGTTGGCTTTCTTGGTTCTGGCCGCGAATTAGCTAAGCTGCTTGTTGGAAAAAAAAAAGAGTTGATGTTAACGGCAGGCTACTGAGTTACTCAAATTTTAACACGAGTAAAGCCGCTTTCCGATGCGATGCGAAAAAAAAAAAAAAAAAAAAAAGCTTGATAGCAGTGGTAAAAAAAAAAGTATCATGACAAGAATAATGGATTTGAAGCATGAAGCCTTTTAGTTCGCAATTCAATTAGAGGCAAGTAGAAGATATGGGGGAAGGGGTGGGAACTCCAGTGAAAACTAAAGCAGCAAGTTTCGTAATGTTTCCAATAGCCCCTGAAAAAAACATGATCTAACTTTCTTGACTATTAATTTTAGTATAAGATTTATAGATTTTCATGAATTGAATAATGAAGTACTTTCATTGAAAATCAATTTGCAGCCGACGAAGTGTTACTACAGATCTGCCAATGACATTGACTTGCAATGCCAGAAATCGTTGCTTGAGAAATTTCGAGCGAGCAGACCAATGATTTTACAACGTGCAGTGGCGTCACTGGGGGGTTTGCGATACACTGGATGACTGCCAGGTGGAAAACAACTGGACTATTGATGACAACGTGTGATCGTAGGTATACAGCGCAACATGCTTAGGCATGCTTGTTATTTAGATCTACAATATAGTTTGTTTGTTCGCTATGAATTTTTAGTTAAATTTCAACAAATAAAAAGGGGGAGGAGGTAGGCAAGAGTGAATATTTCTTTATTGTTATTTAGGAAGGAAATAGTTATTTACGCAATCGACTCACGGACAAACATCTAGCAGTGACTCTGAGGAAACCGGACATTGAAAACTTGGTTTTGGATTAACTTTAAACCTCCTTCTAATGAAATGAGGGTTTCTCTCCTTTCTTTTTTTTTTGTTTTGTTATTTTGCAAATTTGTGGTTATGCGGCCCACAACACGAGTGACGGAAGCTTCTATGGGTAGCAGGCACCACTGATATTACAAATTCGACTGCCCCCCCCCCCCCCCCCCCCCCGGCCGTGAATCAAAAGAATATCTTGTTTTAAGAGAGGATGATGATGAAGAATATCAGCGGCTTTAAAACAGAACTACTTAACAACTATGTGTGCAGGTTATGAAATTGTTATATGTATATTTTGACACATTCACAAAACATAAAATCTGCACTTGGCCGTTAGAAGTAGAAGTTATACATGGATTCTAAAATATTAAAAAAGGTAACACAGAAGGTCGGCAATAACAGACAGATGCATAGGCTTACAACTTATTTTATATATCACATTTTTTCCACATTGTTGAATAATAATTTTAAAACAAAGCTAAACAATGAAAATAAAAGCTCAACACAGATGCCAATAGAAGCGCCAGGAAATAACAAGCATATTTGAGTATTTATCCATCTAGCGCAAACGGTTCGCATGGAGGCGCATAAAATTTAGGTTTAGTATGAGGGGCCGCATAGGCTAAATAAATAACTACAGTTCTCCTTGATAGAGAAATGCTATCAAATTTTTGTTCTGCTCAGAACACATAATATTGACTACTTCTGAATAGAATTCTTCAACAAATTTACCGGAGCTCCGTTTGATAATCTTGTGGTACAGCACCAAACTAACTTCTGTTTCTTGTCATAATTATTGTTTGGTGAAAATTGTTGACTGTTTCGTCATTTTATTCACTTAAACCAGCTTTTTATTTTTTATTTTCATTTTTTATATTGTATCCGCAATCAGGCTGCTTCGTTTGGTAGTGTCATTTGAAATTACTCTCAAAATCCGCGATTGTTTCACAGCACAGCACAATGCTTTACCGCGAAGGTTAGTTCAAGATTTAGTTGTCCATTCATCATTAGAAAACACGACATTCTTTTTGTTAAACCTTCAAAACGTTTATAACCAATCCAACAATACTTATATAGGCCTATTCAAATATTGCTCCTATTTTTTTTTTGCACAACTTTGAAACAAAGAGAAGCAACTTGAGCAAAACCACAATTTGAATACAATCCCGAATTAGCCGATTAGAATTTTTTTTTCGTAAAACATTTAAGAATTATAAAGAATGCTTGCTTTAGCCTCTTTACCATCAGAATCAATAATATAAAATAAAATAAATATATAAACTGCAGACAGAAGTTTCACACATTTTTTAAATATATGGATTTTTATAGGTATAATCTATGTAGGTCCTGTAATGTAATTTCTGTAGTTGTCAGCGGGCCGCATAAAACGCTCTGGGGAGTGGCCCGCCGGTCGTAATTTGCCAACCCCTTGTTTAGCCAGAATGTACACTATGTAGATTTAGTTTCTATGAGAAAGATATTGTGCAATGACAAAGAAAACTATTAACCAAATAAAACCTTTTAAAAAATGAGTAAATGACTTATCGATGCAGCGAACGATAAAATATTATTAGGAGGTAATAAGATTCCAGTAGTAGTAACTACTGCATGTTAATGGAAAATACGACGTTTGGAACTTATTAAGTTGATGTTGTAAAGATTAATTTATTACACATTGTTGTTTTCTACCCTCATTATTATTTGAATGCCACTAAAGGATGATCTACGTAATCTTCATCTGAAAGAGTTCTTAAGAGATCGCGAGTTATTTGAACAGTATGAATTATTTTTGTATTTTGAAATTGACTCACAGATCTATATATAAAGCAGCATACTGCAGGGGTCTATCATTGTTTTAAAAAATAGGGGAGGTGTTCGCTGTTTTACATTAGGCTAGAAATTGAATGTCTAGGGTTGACTGAGCTAGGTGACATTTATTTAGCATAATAGAGCCCCTTAAGGAAAGCTATGGCACCAGAGACTGTGCTACTAGTTTTTACTTTTTCAATCTATAATTTGTAGCTGAAACAATGAATGATACATACATATTACATATATAGAGGCACATGGCCGGCAGGGACCACGCAATTTACATTAAGCAAATTACTATCGTCATGGCGCTTTTTACAGGCTTTTAAAGATGTAGGACTTTTAAAGGGTTAACATATCTAGTGATTCATACACTTTATGTAATTTTAACTTCTAACGTACACGCTTGGAAAGAACTTCAGGAGCCCATAATTTTAATCTTGTTCTTGGAGATCTATCTATAACGTGTTCAGATGTCATGACATTTTTTTGGAACCCTGCAGCCCATATACACACTTTTTGCTTCATCTACGAAAAGATGGACTGTTTAAAAAGCACGAGAAAGTTCTGTCTGTTACATTATCAGAAATATGATGGAAATTTTGAATGGAAAGTGTAGGATTCCAAGCTGCATTAATTTTTGATACTGCAGCTTGAACTAGCACAGATGATGCTCAAGGAAAAAGTGAGACTGAATGTAAGTAAGCCAAATGAAATATTAAAGATTTTTGGTTGCACTATCTTTCAGACTCTCTTTACTGGTTCAAGTAAATTTTACTAGCAATGAACTTCAAAGTAACACCATGGATAATTGCCGCAGGGCTAAAATCGTTTGAAAAATTGTGTGATTTGTTAAAGTCATACCGAGAGATAGGCTTTGAGGCAGGGCTTTGATTTATGCCACTGAGCTTGCATGTGAGTTCGAGGTTGACCCCCCATGTTTCAACAAAAGCGCGGACGCAAGTAAAGAAAATGTTTATTTAGGAATCTTCTTATGAGCCCATTTCAGACCCCAAGACAGACTTACGAGTGAATTTTTTCAACCATATTGTTTACAAGGCATTGCAATCTCATCAATCATGATTTATGCAGCTGAAGGAACAACACAAACTCTTTGGATTTCAGAATATGACAATGGATAATATCAGAAACTGTTCAGACGACCTGGAGATTGCTCCGACAGATATGCTTTCTGAAAAAATTGAGACAATCAAGCCAATACTGCCAGCTCAGCAACAAAAACCAAAGGAACTGTTTTGAATATCTTGCTATAAATGTAGTACTACCGTAATTCAATAATCAATAAGAATATTGATGAAAATTCCATTGACAGTCGCTTCTGATGAAAGAAACTTTTCCAAAAATTAAATTTATCAAAACCTTAGGTTAGTGATTCACCAAGAACTATAGAACACTTTAGAACTTTTATCTATTGAATCTCCAAAAAGCAGAGACATCAGTTTTTTAACAGAAGAAGAAAGCAAGAAAGGCCCAGTTTTAAATTATCGTGTCATTATATTATTAATGGTAACTGATTTTTTGAAAAATTCGTTTTAATACTTTGTAGAAATAGTTATTTTAAAAAAAATAGAAGAGGTGCTACGCAAGCATCCATTAAATTGGGCCTCGCAATTCGTAAGGCCGGCCCTGTAGTGGCAGCACTATGGACCAAACTTTTGATGAGAATGATGGCAACTTAAATATGGCAAAATAACAACTCCTCCTAACTGCAAGAGTACGAAGCAAAAAAAAACATTCAAACCAGATTCTCAGAGATTCCAATAGTTAGCTGTTTGTTAAGGTAAACTACATTTAGTTTAGAAATTATTAAATTGGTGTTGAAAATTTATAATGCAACATTTTGTTGATTTCTACTTTTGATATTTCTTATGATGCCACTCCTAAAGATGATCTCTTTCTGAAAGACATTGCTGAAGGTCGGCATATAATAATTTTATTTTTCTTCTTGAATATATTTTTAGTGAGGCAGTAGGTTCACCCCCCCCCCCCCTCCTAAAGCTGGCAAAAGTGTCTTAAGGAGCGCTGAAGCGTGACCTCCGTGACCCCGGCTAAAGGCGGCCCCTCTCCACCAGAGCGGTGACAAGCGTTGAAATTCAGAAATTCATTCACCTGGCGTTTATATTATAACGCAATTTTTGCTCACAGCAAAAAGAGCGCTATCAAAAATTAAAACGGTTGGAACGGGCCACTATGCCTGGCATTAAGTCTAATAAAGAAGGAAGCAGTATTGGCCAATACTGTTATGTGAGGGACATTCGTGATATATATATTTATGTATAGCGTCTGTAGTGGTCGTGGGGGATTGTCGTAAGATCATCTTCATGTTTCGTAAAAAGTCTTACTGCCGATCCTTTGTTTTTCAAGTTACGCAAAAATCGTTAACATGATCCAAGACAGTTGGGAGAAATTCGACCAAACTTAAGAAAGTCGAGACGAATCACGTTAGTACTACGCCCTGTTAAAAGGCGCCCGGACGTCCTGACAAATAGGGGGAAGGCGAAGTCAGTCGATGTATTTTTCGTGGGGAAACAGTTGTATTTACTTTGAAAGTTTGAATACTAACCAAGTACAACGACATGCTTAAAATATTTTAAGAATTGGTATTTATTGCCATATGGAATAGAGCATGAAATGTCGAGTCCTCTTTTCAAGTAGCGAGGCCGACAGACTGTAAAGAAACCGTATCAAAAAACGAAGATAGATTTCTGACTCTCTTACACTATACAGAACTACTCCAATGACTAATATCAATTTGTCGACCAGCACTTATGAGACGCCGACCCAGAAATTTATTACATTCATCTTGAACACCTTATAAAATACAGACGTTACTTCAAAATCATAAACACTATTATGACAAGAGGAAAGGAGTTTAAAATCATAATTCACTATTTAATGGAAAGGCAGTCAAAATGCAACGTGGTTTCGAAATATTCTGAGCCAAGATCGTATAATATTAAAAGTGGTTTGGTTACTTATTCTGATAAATGAATTTTATGAATAAAAGAAGAGATGTAACATATTGGTATTTATGTGCATTTGCACACTAATGCGTCAGTGCAACACCACTTATGTTCCAAAATATGTCTTGTATTGTACAATTATTTTACATCGAAGCATGACGTTTTTGACAACGGGACTTTTTGGAGCTAAATATGTGGACACATGATGTAAATTATATTAAATTAAATAGTCTTTCAAAAGATTGATAGGCCTACATGTATTTGTTGTGTATGTGTATATCTGTTACATTTATGTGTATTTTTATGTGTAAACCTTTTCCCACAAGATCTTGAATTATAGTTTATAGTTTACAATAAACCACCAAAAAAACAAAAGTACTTAAAATATACAACAAACAAATTGAAGACACAGAACTGGATTCTCAGACCATAGACCAAGTATATAGTTTTATATACATTGGGAGTGTATAAGGTAGAACAGATGAAGACATTAAACGTATAAATCTAGCGCGTCAGACATTTACACAGCTAAAACCAACCTGGAAATCTCCTTACATCTCAAACAAGACTAAAATAAGAATCTTTAATGTCAAGGCAATCCCATCTGAAACATGGAGAACAACTGAAGCAATAATAAAAAAATTACAGACCTTCATCAGAGAGCTGAGAAATATCCTAAAAATACACTGGTAGGCTACGATAAAATAGAAAACACCAAACTGTGAGAGGTCACTCCATCTCAAGTTACAAAGAGAAAAGATTGTCTCTAGAGACGTAAAATGCCACAGACATGGTCCGAGTCTGAAAGGGGAACTTTGACCCTTGTATAACTTATATATGGACATTAAGGATTGTAATGCTTCCTCTCTTCCCTAATCATTGTCACGAGTCGAGTCTGTGACCTATTTCGACCAGTTTCTAGAAGCTCAAGTTCAACCAGTGCAAGTGTCCAGCGTAAACAAGTTAATTTTAGATATCCAATCGAAGAAAGAAGTTAAGGGAAAAAATAGCACACGTCAGCTTCTAGAAGGTCAAAGTTATTAAAATAATTATCGGAGAAGGTTCCAGGATTCTGGAACGTACGATCAAAGAAAGTATAAATTAAGGGAAAGTCAGTCAGGCGGGGTCCTCGCATAGTAGTAGTTCTTGTAGAGCGTTGGTCCTCGCTCAGTAATAAGTTATATGTTATTAGCGAATCCATTAAGTAAAGTTTTAGTAGTTGAAGTTGAAGTTATACTAAGTGAAGTTTTATGTATCATTTGGGTTTTATTTATGAAGTGTCAAGTTGTTATTGAATTAAGAAGTTAATTTTGATGTGAAAGTTTGAAGAAGTTATTAAAGAAGTTTGAAGAAAATACAGAGAGATGTTTCTTTCTTCATTTCATTGAATTGTCAAGTATTGAGAATATAATCCCCGGCAAATGTGCTCGTCACAATCATATCAAATGTATTCTTTGATACTGACATAAAGCTTTGAATACCATCCACATGCTCTTTCCACTGGAGCGCAAGGAGCATTCCCACAAGCTCTTGACAACATATCTGCAGATCTTTGCCTGGTACGTAGACAACATTCAAGTCGTAGTTTTGATGACCTAACCTAAACCTTGACATTCTTGGCGGGCAATCATACAGAGCTTTCCTAAAGATGGTAACCAGGGATTTAGGATCTGTCTATACTATTAGATGTCTTCTAGACACAAACTGATGAAATCTTTCACATCCAAAATCTGTGCTTGGTGTCTCCTTCTCTATCTGCACATAATTTTTCTCTGTTTTATTCATCGATCTATATTCAAAGCTTAGAGGACACCATTTGTCACCATGTATTTTGGAGCAGTACAGCTGCCACCTCTGATACATTCATACGCCTGTAACTTCAAAGGTTTATTAGGATCATAAAATTAAAAAACCAGAGCAGAAAATTTTTTTCTTTAGCGAAAAAACTGTTTTTTCTTGAGCATCACTCCATTGCCATGTAACATTCTTTCAAAACAACGGACGCAATGGTTCTGAAATTTCCACTAAATGAGTAACACAAGCCAGGAATCTTTGTAATCCTTTTTGATCCTCTGGTCTGTCCATTTTTTCAATTGCCTGGCACAACTCCTGGTGCTGTTTCACCTATCTGTATTTGTGCGGAGAAGACAGACAATGCCTTGAAATACAAACACTATAATTTTTATTTTGTAGGCCTACCGTGATGTACGTTCATGGTATTCACTGTTATTCTCTAATGAATCCAAGTCTCTCTTTAGCCCATTACTGGCTGTACCTCATTTTTAGCAACAATAAATCTACACAATTTTGTCCTTTTGTTCACTGTGACAGGTATTTCACACTTACCCACTACATGGATATCTTTTGTATACGACGTTAATATCACCTTTATTGAGTTTATGTTTCTCTCCTGGACATCTCTCCTACTTAACACATTCACCCCACTGCCAGACTCGAACTTAACTAGTAGAATAAACTTGTCACATAAAATAAAGGAGACAATCCATTCCTCACCAGTAGACTATCTTTGACGCCGCTGACACAGAACACGAAGTCAGTCATTGACTATCTTTTCATCATTTTGGATGGAATGCACATGTCGCCCTTTAGCTTGGTTGCAAAAATGTTTTCCTTTACCACACAAGTTGCATGTTTCAATGTAATACCGTACCATACGATTAATTTCGTGCATGCGGTTGCATCGCTTACACTCAAGTTGATCTAATTGTTCAGATTTGTTCCGTATCACCTTCTTACTTTTAAGGGCATGCACTACATCTGGAGAAACTGATGGAGTGTTCCCCTATCATGTTGCTGCTTAAGCGTGTCTGTTCAGCTCGGCGGCACACATCTACACATACTTTTAAAGCTGGATTATCTTTTGCCATCATTCTCTTAGTTCACTGTCTGCACATGTCACTAACAAGACTGTCTTTTATTGTTATTGTTTTTTTTTACTTATTCATCAGCACGGATCTAGCTATTGAAGTTTTCTCCTACCCTTGAAGTAGCTGTAAAAAACTTTCGTAGATAACGCTTCTCTTGGGGACACAATAAACTTCAAATTACTCTAAAATCTTAATATCCTCTCCTCCACTTCATTGCCCCACACAAATGAGTTGTATATTTGCTTACATTCATCACACACCATGGTTAAAAAAGGTATTAGATTTTTGCCTTTCTGGTTTCTCATCTGCTCTTATTGCAATTTATAAAACAAACCTTTGTACTCTTCAGCCAAGTTCGGGCAAATTTGTGCATTATTTACACATCAGCAAAGTCTATCTTCTCACGTATCTGCGACATCGATTTGCTGCTTCTGTAGTTGGTGTTTTTGTAGCCCAACCCTTCTTTTTCCTTACTTTGGAAGGTTCTTGGCGGGGCTTAGCTCTATCAGGAACCAGAAACACACACAGCGGAGAAGTGGGACTCAAACGTAGAGTTGGAATAACACATCAACATGCTGTGTCTGAAAAATGCAAAATAAATTCCTAAATCAACACTTCCCATATCTCCGAAACAAAATTACTCAAAACAAAAATTAAATTGGGACTCTTTCTAGATCTACTACCTTAGTTTATGTGTTAATAAAATAAAGAAGCAACCATGGAAGCAACAAAAAAAAAAATCCTGCTTTGTAAAACTTAGTAAAAGATGAAAATAATAATTCAAAATTTTAAAGTAAAAATTACTTTTTTTAAAATTCTGAAATAGATCTATACAAATACAAAAGATTTTCTTTTTGTCCTTGAGAAAAAAAAAAAGTAACCGATTTCACACCTTCGCGTGTCAGCAGGTTTTACTCTCCACAATTTGAGAAACGTTGCTCTATTTCTCGATCTTTCATCAAGCAATTCTATATCACAGACCTATATATATTAGGTCGGTGTTCTTGATCTAGTAACAGCAAAATCAAAACTGCATACACGTCTAGTCTAGATCTCGATCATCTAGATCTAGAATATGTTCCTTTTTTTTCATCCCCAATAAAAGTATAACTTCCTGGACAAATTAATACCTTATCATTATTATAAGGTTTAATCTAAGTATTTTGTTTGCGTTATTATCGTTATAGTTTATAGTCAGATCTATATATTAGTTATAATAGACTAGTTCTAGATATAATAATGATAATCTACTTATCTAGTCAGTAGTTGTGAGTAGTCTAGATTCTAAATATTTAAATTTAAAAGTAAAATATTATAATATATTATTATTATAGAAGACAAGTGTAGTAGTGACTAGGCTGACTAGTAACAGTAGTACTTAAATTATACTATTAATTTAAATTACTGTAATAAAATAAATAATAATTAAATTAGTATAATAATAATATATTTAAAAAAATATAATCTAGTCTAAGTCTAATCATGTTAATAATCTACTCTAGATCTATGGTAATTTCCCTCTTACGAACAAGTTAAAGTTAAGCACTGCTATTTTTATAGCTCCGTAAGAATGGACAGTCCTTTGAAAAAACTACAAACATCTATAAATTCATCATCCATTTGTCAATAAAATAGTTATATTGTTTTGTTACATAGATCTATATTTGTTTTGTTATGATGTGCATAGTTAGAATAAAATATGATGTTGAAGAGGGTCAGGTCAATGAGGTCCTGTGCTAACATTAACGAACACCATTTCTCGCTCTGTACACTAATGAACATTGTCTTGTACACTAACGAACACTTCATGTTATTGTATTTAAAAATAATATAATCTTCAATTTTTTAATTTTAATGTCAATTTCATTTTACACCAACTCAAGACCGACAGATTAGTGTCACTTTTCCCTCTTTTAATTGCTCCCTTCTCTGCTAAACCCTCAAATTTACAAAGGGACATACTGTGACCTACCTAGATCTAGTTGACCCCCAAAAAAATGTGTGACCCCGAGCGTCTAGCCCGCTCACTCCACTCAGTGAATGTGACCTAATTTGGTACCTGATTGATCAATAATTGTCCCTCCCACTACTTTTTTTTTTCTGGTACTGTCTTGATAATACCATGCTAGTTTCCTACCTAGGCTGGTCAATCATTAATTAGAGCGATTAGGAGTGAAAAAGAGGAAGAGAGAGAGAGCAGGATTGTGCCACTCATGAAAGCATTATTTTTTTAATTGACATTATACCCAACTCTATCCCTCATTAGCACTATGTTTAGCAATATTCCCTTTCTTTTTACTCATTATCATCACACTTGGTTTAACATCTAAAACAAAAGCAAAATTAAGTAAGAAAATGTTAGACCTATACAAAATAAATCAAAGAAATCTTTATTTCCCAGCCTTGAGTTACATCCCTTTGATATGCATTTTCAACACTCGCTAGAGTCATCAGGGTTCGTAGCCACCTTGAAAACCTGGAAAACACCTTGAATTTCATTATTAATTCAAGGCCTTGAAAAAGCCTTGAATTTCGTAAAAAAACGCCGTAAAAACCTTGAATTTTAAAACTGGACCTTGAGTTTTTTCCCTCCCGATACCTGGTGTTAATATTCATTTATTTCCTGGTTACATTCAGCTGACCATTGACGACGCGTCTACACCGCCTTTCACCCACTTGTGATGTGCGACCTCGTGATTGAAACGACCTTGGCTCAAGCGAGCATTTCACTTAGCATTATTTTCTGAAGGCAGCGTAGAAATGGTTGTTTCCTTTCATTGTTACGACTGAAGACGATCTAGTCTATAACTGGAGCAATTAGCAGCCTAATGTGAAGGCTACACCCCTCACAGAAAATCTTCTTGTTGTAACAGTAAGAGTGACTTCATGTGGAAAGTCCGTATATCATCTTATCTTTGTGTCTTTCTGAGTATTTTATTAGATTTTGTATTTGGAGATTATGATTCAGTGTTTAAGCATAATTGCTACCGGTACTTTACTTTTGAGTCTTCTCTCGATCCATCATTCTCATCTAGCTAGAAATAGTATTTAGATTTAGATCTAAGTTAGATTTAGTGAAGATAATTCGCGCTTAACCTGGATCTAGATACAGGTACATCTAATGTCTAGATTGCTCTAGAAATACGCTAGATTCTATATTTACTCTAAATCACTAGAATCTAGAGAAGATAATTCTCTCACAGCCGTTAAAAGTCCACGAAGTTTAGTGACATTGAGTTAGAATCTATAGAGCAGGCATGTCAAACACAGTGTTTGCGGGCTGCATGCGGCTCCTTTGGCCACCTCAAGAATTATCAAAATAATGTTAAATTATTAAGCGTTTAACAGTCAGCACAATTTTCAGGTAAAAAAAAGTAACAATCAAATTCGTTGAACTTATTGAGTACCAGTATTGATTATTCTTTAATGATCATATTTTTGGAAACAAATAATTTTTCGAAAATTTATTTTAAATTGAATTAGATGTGGTATTTCTTTTTTTTTTTTAAATTAACTTCGAATTATATTTGAAGTTATCTTTTAAGTAAAGTGCTGTTTTTTTTTAACTTTTTAATTTTTATTAATTGTTAATAACACATCTAAAATAAGCAATATTTTAGAATTACACAAAAAAATTGTCAGAGGTTAATAGTGTCATTCTATTTTATGTCAGTAACTATTAGGCCCCCTATATATTCAGTTTATTCAGTACTTTCTGCGGTCTGCGGTACACTAGTTTAGTGACAATTTATAATTTCCCAGAATAATGGATTTTATATTGATCAAGAATCAGTAACTACAACAGCAACTGGTACTAACAGAAAAATTAAAGGCCAAAATAGATAGTTTCAAGAAAGAGGGGAGTTCAATTATTTCTGTCAAACAACATTACGCTAATCACAAAAAGGCGTATGAAGCTTACACCGGAAAAATGAGAGATGACAAGCTACTGGAATTGAAAAATAGTTTTAAAAGGCAACATATAGTATTTGTTTAACTGTAAAACGAGAGTGAGTCTGTAACGAAAGCCAGCTCCATTTTGTCAAACTTAATTGAAAGTTATAGCAAATCATTTAGTGAAGGTGATTTTATTAAGGAGTATGTCGTTAAAGCTGCTGAAGTAATTTGTCCAGAAAAGGTCAAAGCATTCAAAGAAATAGTGTTAACTAGAAACACTGTGGCAGATAGAATAAATGACATGTCAGTCAGGTTGCATGAACAAATAAAGAACAAAATAGCTGATTTTGAATTCTTTTCATTGGCTCTCGATAAGTCAACTGATGTAACGGATGTAGCACAGTTGGCTATATTCATAAGAACCTTTGACAGGAATTTTGAGATACATGAGGAACTACTTGAGCTCTGTTCTATAGATAACATCACAACAAGCGTGGATGTTTTTGAGAAATTACAGGAGGTGATATTGTAGTAAAATTTACCTTTGCTAAAAATAGCTAGTCTAGCAACAGATAGCGCAAGATGCACACAAACCATGATTAGAGTTAGAAATGTTGTTGGTGCAAAGCTGCTTGCAAAAATAAGTGAGGCTTATGCTAATTTTAATACTGATCATTTTCAGTGAATCATTCACCAAGAAGCATTATGCGCAAAGTAATCTAAGACCAGTTCCAGTCGCTATCAATTTTATTTAATTATCGCCAATTTTCAATGTTTCTGGATGACATTGGTCACGAATTTGATTGTTTTTCCACTATGAAAGCTACAAAACACCTCACCTTTCAAGATTATCTAATCGAAATTTGTTATCAGTGATTAAAGTGTCAGTGACAATCAAACTTCAACCTGACATTAATAAACTGTATCCCAGAAAAGATGTCAAGCATCAGGACAATGAAAATGTAGTACTTTTTTTTATTAATACAGAAGCACTACAAATTTAGTTAACTAAAGGACAGGTATTCCACTAATTCTTGCGTATTCTATTGTATTGTTTCTAATTTACACAAAACTAGTAGGCTATGTTTTCCAACTGATTTTTAGGTCATGGTAAGTTTTTATGCGGCCATGAAACCTTAATGAGTTTGACATGCCTGCTATAGAGTCTAGGTCTATGGTTAGGGTTAGGTTAGATTCAGTGAAGATAATTCGCACACAGCCGTGAAAAGTCCGCCAATTTAGTGACTTAGATCTAGACTCTAGATTTATGGTAGATTCAGTGAAAATAATTCACACACAGCAGTGAAAAGTCCGCGAATTTTAGGGACTAGATTTATGGTGATTTAGTGAAGATAATTCGAAAAAAGTCCACGAATTTAGTGACAGACTTAGAATTTAGTGACTTAGAGTCTAGATCTAATGTAGAGTTAATGAAAATATTTCGCACACAGCTGTAAAAAAAAGTCCGTAGAGTTATTTTGGTTGTAATATACTTAAAACTGATGGAAAGCAAATCAACTGCTATAGTAAGAATGAAATTTTTTTTTTTTTTTTTTACAAATCTTTGACAATTTCAGAAAATTTCCAACTTCAGATTGTGACAGTTTTAGCTGAATTACATCTCATATATTTAAAAAGTTATGCTTCTGTAGTGCAAGCTTGTGTGTGTTTTGTAATGTATTAAAAAGTTGCATTTAAATGCTTAGGAAACACTAGAGATGAATTCTTTTTTTTTTTTTTTTTTTTTTTTTTTTGGAGGTATGATTGCAACTTATCAGCATACATTTTAATGTTGTTTTTTTTTTAATTTAATATTTATATATATATATATTGTTCTTTTTACATATTTATGTCATCTGTATGTAAATATATATACATATATATATTGTTTGCTATGGTACGATGCATACCTTGAAAATCTAAAACTCTACCTTGAAAACCTGGAAAATCATTCATGAAATTGGCTATGAACCCTGAGTCATTGATAGTGATAAAACCCTACGTTAATGTCATTGATTGTGACAAATAAATATTATGGAACACCCCATATTTGCTCAAAGACTATGGCATGCATGTGTTTTTAGGCCTATTTAGAAGCATTTTAGATAGTTCATGTTTTAGCTGATACTTAAATTTTCTAAAAAAAAATCTCCTTCACCCCGGACCTACCCTCCTTCTGTCCTAGAAGAAAAAAAAATGGCATCGTCCTACAAGTGCTCTTTGAGCCCATGTAAAACCCTTGTTTTTCAGAGTAAACGAAACTAATGTGTCTGAACTATAAAGAAATGGAGTATAAACAAAAACAATAGACTAGTTTCGTCATAACTATAAAAAAAAAGAAGGCTCATTTTAACAAAGATTGTGTTGTGTTCGTTAATGTCAGAAAATATTGGATGAAAATATTAGATGAAAATTACTCTATATCTATCTAGTCTAGAATCTAGAATAATCTAGATTCTAGATCTATCATAATAATTTATTAATTGACCATCATGATCAAGGTGTGAAAATCAGTCTTAAGTTTTTTAAATACTGAGTCAGTCACAAATATTTAGCTGTTAGACTTGTGGAGCATCACTACACTTGTTTTTTTCACTATTTTGTTACTATTTTCATATAATTTTGCAACAAATCACTAATGCACTATAATTTTACAAAAGACAATGTTACATTTAGATCTATCTGTGTATTTATGCTTATGTATGTTGTGTGTTTGTTTTGATTACTGTATGGTATTAAGTCTAGAAAAAATGTATAATTTAAAAAAATCTACCTTCTAGTTTTACATTATTTTTACATTAGTAAAGATTATATTTATCTTTATTAAATACACTCTTTAAATAACTCAACCTGAAAAATATATCATAATTTTAGATGAAAAATGCTGATCAAAATAGAATCTACAACTTTTTGATTATCTTTCAAAGAACTAAGCTTTTCATCCACTCATTGTGTCTTTTTGAATTAAGAAAAAATGAGTAAACAGATCTGACTTCAGTTCAATGACTAGCATAGGCTAAATGTGACAGCTACCGGTATTGAAGAAAAAAAAATATTACGGTACTAATATGGTAGTTCTGCTTAAATAAAGAAATTTAAAAAGTATGGTAATACCTTGAGGTGTGTAGGCTACTATGTGTGCCTGTCTGCTAATCAGCCTACTTTAGCCTAATAACTGTACTCTGGTAGGCCTAATAACTTAAGATTATTACTACACATAGACAAGGTCTAGATTTCTGTTTTAGAACTAGAATTTTTTATCTTTTCATTTTATTTTTTTTCAGACATGAACTATAACAGTATTGGGCAGCATTCTTATCAGAGTGGTTCTGATATTTCTTTCACATCCAATGACAATACATGTTCACAGTCTATGGAAGGCTATGACTATGAGTTTGTACCTCCTGTTGAACAGAGATATGAATGTCCTATTTGCTTGCTTATTCTTAGGGAGCCTCGTCAGACCAAGTGTGGGCATAGATTTTGTAGAGACTGCATTATAAGATGGTTGAGGTAAAAAAAAATTATAGAGACAAAATAACAATTTAATTGACAGCAGTTTAAAATAATAATTGTAACAATAGTTTTCTTTATGTTTGAAGAGCACCATGTACACGTTGCCCAGTTGACAATGAACAACTTGTAGAGAATGATGTCTTTCCTGACAATTTTGCTAAAAGAGAAATTTTAAACTTCAATATCAAGTGCCCTAATAAAAAAGATGGTTGTGATGAAATTGTTACTCTGGGTAAATTACAGGTAGTCAGTTTCAATCTCTTTTGATTTGTTTCATATATAGTTGTGAATATCTAACATATATTTGTAGTCAGGGATTTTTTGTGTGAACAGTGTGTGTCAGTTTCATTTTAATTATTAAATGGGTCATAATATAAAATAAAAAAGCTTTTCTTATTCTCATGTGTAACAGTAGGAAACTGTAATCTTATCATTCAACACCCTTGTTTTAGAGAAAAATGCATTATCTGTTGTATCTGAGTTACACAATTCTTCCCACTTGAAGTGTTTGACATTGTAATAATCAAAGTAAAACCACAATGCTCTCACTAAAATAAAACAAACATTAGCTCTTGGATTAACACTTGTATGGTTGACTAGGAAATTGTTTAACTATTTTTTTGTAATATGTATTATTATGTAGTAGTTCAAGATTTTATTATTTCAGAAAAAAAATGCTTAAGTACCAGTCAAACAATTACAATTGTTGAAGAAACAACAAAATGAAAGATAAAATATAGGTTTTTAAATCTCCATTCTATTTAGATGTTTAGAGCAAATAAAATAGAATCAGGTTGGTAATTTATATTCAGATAGAAATCATAGTGTAGTGCTTGATATTTCTCCAAATGGTTCAATGGCATTTTAGCAAAAGACACAAACATAAAGCTTTATGGATAGAAGTTTCCTGAATGTTAAAAAGTAAATTAGTTGTTGTTTTTTTCTTGCTTTTTACTCTTTTCACATCGAACTAATTAAAAATGATTTTTTTGTGTGTGTTTTCAGAATCATTTAGATATATGTCAGCATTCTTTAGTGCCCTGCCCTAATAGATGTGCCTCCATATTGCATCGACATGATTTACAGGAGCACATGACACAACATTGTGAGTTTCGAATAATATTCTGTGAAAAATGTTCAGACAGCATAAAGGCCAATGCTGTCGAGGTTTGTATTTTCTATTTCATAGTCTAACAATAACCCTTATTTATGTTTAATTATGGTAAAAAGGATGTGTGAATAGTGTCATTAGACTTTGGTAACTTAGTCTGTGAATTATTGTTGTGAGTGATTCTTGGTTGACAGGGTTGACAATTTCCTCATAAACTTTTAGCCCAAGAGAAACTTTACTTATTAAATAATAGTTGACCTATTTATTTTAATCATTGTTAGAACATTGTTATATCAATTTCATCTAGATTTATAGAAAGAGAAATTATTGTGTATCAGTGTGTTGTCATCTGACTTTTAAAAAGAGTTCACAGCAACTTGACTACTAAACATTAAAGAACAATCAAGACAGTTCTTTATATCAGTGTTTTTCCAACTGGGATCTGGGGTCCGTGAGACGACCGAAAGGGGGTCAGCAGAAAGATGAAAATTGAGCACAATTAAAATTTAAAGAAGTTTATCTGATCATGTAGCTTGAATAATAATCAACTCGTCCATCACTATTGTTTAATATGTCTATAATGTACTATACTTTAGCCCACAAGCTCTAATTCAGGTCATTCTTTTTTTTTAAAAAAATACATTTAAAAAGCAATCACCCAGATATCCCGTTCTTTCTTTCCCTACCCATTTCCAACTGGTATAGACAAGTGATAGGATCATTGTCAGGTGGGTTTTGTCACTTAGGTAGGGTATGATATTATGGTCCCGTATCCCCAGCCTGAACAGAGTAACACAAGAACCTAAAGATAATAGCATGTAAAATACAAACATTGAATAACAGTTAGTCAACTGAACATTTAGTGAATAACAACAGTTGTCAACAGGAACAATATTTAATTATACTTAATTGTAATTTTCAAACATATCATTGAAGTTAGCATTTGATTAATAATTAGTCTAGTATCACACCAACAAGTTTCCGTAACACACCTTCACGCTCACACTCCATCTCGGCGCCCAACAGAATCTCAACTCCCTACACCTCAACACCGATAGTTACTACACAACTCCAAGAGCGTAAAGACGACACCTTTCCCATAGCCCAAAGAAAACTTCACGCGCGCATGACAATCGTAGCATATTGAGAAAGCTAAAACCATGAAATTGTGCCAAACAAAAACAATCAGTGAAAAATATTTCTAATCGCTCAGATTTATTATTGTTATCTTTTAGGGGTCCATGGGCAAGTTTTGACTATATAAAGGGCTCTCTCTAAATGTTTGATAACCTCTGCTTTATATGATAACCAAAAAGTTTCTTCGCAATAGAAGCCTAAGTCAAATCTTAGTTTACTTTTTTTTTATGAACAAACCCTTATATCATTAACCTGTATCAGTCCTGTAAACATATATTTGGTTAGGGTTGATTTAATAACTGTCCATATTTGTGTCTTTATTTATAGAGTCACAGATTAGTGTGCCCAAATGTCCTTCAGACTTGCACTTACTGTGGGCAAAGTAAACCAAGAGCTCAGGTCAGTTGCAGAGTTTCTCAAATTAAGTTTGTATTATTATTTCCACATCTTGTCAACACAAAAAAAAGAAAAACATAATGGTAGATCAAAATGGAGTTTATGCATTGAACACGCGCGATTTATCCGTGTTGATTAGAAAATGTTTTTTAGTTCTTTATAAACAGAATCTTAAAAACTTCATCCATTTTCAGACAATCTGTTATGGTAGATATATTTTTTGGGGTAAGAGATCATCACAAAATTATTTTATTTTTTTTCATCCTACTCAAAATTATATTTTCTCAACATTGGTTTTTTTCTACTAGATATGGTGGTTTTATTTGCTACTTGCAGATGAACCTACCATTCCGCATTAAGCGGACCCGTCCCGCTAAAAATAAAAAACAAGTAAAAACTCACATGTTACGCCGTTCCTCATTGTCACATTTATTTTGTTCCTCAAAGTCCGAATTCCAACAAAATAAATTGTCATTATTTTTTTTATTAATGCAAAAAGAAAATATTGAATACAAAATTCATGTATTGTTTATATTTCATCCTATTGTGGCCTACATTTGGTTAAGCTTTTCGCTAATGCTTCGTTTATTCAATGAAAAGAGTTTTTTATAATTATGCCAAAACATTTTTCCGATATGTCTCTAACACATTGACTTCTAAAAAAAGAATAGAATTTAGTGAGGACAAGGATTCTAGACTATGTCTAAATTCTATTTTGTTTATTAATTATATTTAGAAGTACACGTATTGCCCACATATTTTCTAGATCTAGTGCTGTAAAACTAACAAACAAACAAAAAGTATTTATAACAAAACAAACTAAGAAGATTCTGCACCAATCTTGAAGAAACTTGCCATGAATATAAGAAAACAAAAACATAATTCAAAACCCGAAAAAAAAAAGCTGGGTAAAATAGCTAGTTGTAAATAATAATGTATAAAATCTGGCAATCTGGGTATATTTAAAACTTGAATTTAGATATAGGCATTTTCATTATTGAATATTGATCTACAATGTTTACAATCAATTTAGATGCCTATTCTACCCTGTTGTAATATATAAATGTAGTAATAATCAAACTGATAATAGATTTAGATTAGAAAAACTTATAGGAGAGCAATAAAATTCACTAGAAATAGATTCTATTTTCTAAATATAGCGCTAGATCTAGTATTACTTTAGATTAGGGCATTTTACTTAGTTTTGTAAACACTGCAGATCTATTTCCGTTAAGGAAAATGCCTAAATCTATTTTCTAGTTTTAAATATACCCAGATTAATAGTACCTTATGAACATGGTTTTAAGTAGCATCATATATTAGATCTATTCTAGGCTCATAAATATCGTCTGCAAAGAAGCATACTTGATCTGATGGGCAATCGGTACATTAATTAAGTTGATTTCATTTGATTATTTTAAAATATTGTCTATATTTAAAATGTCCGTTTCTAATATCGTAAAGATATAGATAATTGAGCTCGACTTTTTATAAACATTACTAAAAATATAATAGCATCATTAGGCCTAGATATAGACCTAGTTCTAAGTCTCTAAATATACCGTCTGTGAATAAGTCTACTATCAATAGACCTAATAGGCTTACTTTTTTTTTTTCATAAACTAGATTTTTAAAAATCTCTTATTACTTTATATAGATTATAGATGTATAAAAATTTACTTTTTAATAAAATGGGTCCTTTCTATAGATTGCACATTTATTAACTTTGTTTATATTAGGCATAAAATGGGTCCTTTCTATAGATTGCACATTTATTAACTTCGTTTATATTAGGCATTAGGCCTATATGTAGGCCTACGTTTTGTATTAATTACTGGTGACTGTTCTTATGCAAATATGAATTAAACTAATGAGAGATAGGAGTGACATTCTCTATGGATTTAGTTGTTTTTTTCAAATGTATATAAGTAGATCTACATGTATAAGTAGCGTATACAAAAATTACCCAGATCTAATTGAAAATACGTAACATGAAATTTACTAAACAAATGGCAACTTCAAAACAGAAGCATCTACTTAGATTGAATTTGACGCTTGTCTGAAAAAAGTTTTTATCGATCTTTTTATAAAAAGCCAAAAAAAACATTTTCCAAACAACACTGGTAAATTGAGCACGTTTGAGGTGTAAAATCCTTCAATGTCTTTTATTTTGTAGGCATTGCAGGATGCGCGAGAACATGCACAAAGAACCTGTTTTATATACGGCTTTGTAAAAAACCCTCAAAGTCGTCATTCTTTTAGTATAGTTCCATGGTTTGATGAAGTACATCAGTTCAATAGATTGTTTAGTTTGAATTAGTAGAATATTTCCTATTAATTGTTTTACCGCTTTGGAAAACATGAAGGTTAAAACAAAAAATCAACTGTTGTTGTCTTCACTTTTGGTTGATTTTAAACTTTTTCATCTACCATTATGAATCATACATTTAATTTTTGTTCTAGTGTAAATTTAATTTTTAACTTTAAAAAGAAACCTCACAGGTTATAGTAATAATATATATATTGTCTGTGGCAATCTTTTCCCTTTCAACTTCTTGTTTGTCTAAAGTGGCCATAAAGGCCAATGCTTCAAGGTTCCATGCTAGCCAACTTCTGGGTCAGCTCTTTTGTTTTTGTACAGACCTTTGTTGCTGAAAGGAAGACTTCAAGTCTTGATATATATATATATATATATATATATATATATAGCTACATCTCTATCTGACTCCCTGCAAACACTGCTCAACACAACACAATCAACTCAAGAACTTGACAACTCTGGCTTCAAATAACATTATATATTAATGTCTAATATACAAATACAATAATAGACAAATACAATTGACATCATTAAACATCTTATTTGAAACCATTGTACTTCATTTGTAATGGACTCTGTCTTCTCTTAAACTCAACTGTCCTGGACTGACTTCACTCTTGACTTACTTTACCGGACTGTCTTGCTCTGTTCTGGACATTGCCACATTGAATGTGGCATTATATAATGTCTCATTATATTGGGTCTGCGAAATCTTCTCAAAAAGGTTAGAAATGATCTAATGGGTGATTACCGTGATATTCATGTGTAATGACACAGTTGACTGCCAGCAGGACATATATTCATGTCCTAACTCTTTCAGTGCAGTGTTACTCTCAGGAATAACTTCTCTAGCATTGGTGAGTGTGGCGTTTCTCTCAGGGAATAACTTAGTATATAATATTTATTTCACTATCTTTTTAATGATTAGCTTTTGATTTATCTTTTTTTTCCCTGGATGTTAGAGTGATTGCTCTTTGTTTTGGTTGTAAATAGGATGCAGGAAAAAAAAAAGACCACATTGTGCAGACCCGAAAAAATTTAAATAATCAACTTCTTTGTGCATTTCTGCATCTTTTATGAAATTTGTAGTAATAAAATGTGTTTAGTTTTGTGATTTTTTCAATATTTATAGATTAAAAGCATAATTAAAAGTTTCAATTTCTCAGTATATAGATTTTTTAATATTTCTTTTTTCTGTGCTCAGATTATCTTATATAATACAGATGTTATTTCAAAAAGAAGATGATTACGCATCATGAATTCAGTCATGCATATTAACCAATGACTTAAATTCTGCCAAGTCACTGGTTTTCCTGGCTAGCTCAGGCAACCCATTCCATGCTCTAATAGCACTAGGGAAAAAGGAGTACTTGTACAAATTTGTCCTAGCATATGGGATGAGGAATGTGCCTTTAAATGATTAAACTTAATAAAAAAAAATATGTTCTTGAATAATTTAATCTATTTATTATAATTTTGTAGACAATTCCTTTTCCTTTAAAATAAAATCAAATATGTTAGGTTATAAAATAAAATAAAAAGCTACATTAGTTTAAGTAGCTCTACCCCCTTGCAGAGTTTTGTTTTTCCCAGAAATATGATCCATCCAATGATTATTATTTTATTATTTTCTATTGCTTCGCCTTCACAGATGAAATCCCATGTGGAGATTGATTGCCAACATGTTCAAATCAGTTGTATGTTTTACTCACTTGGATGTAGAGATCAAGTAAGTCAAATTGTAGTTCTCACATTATCATAATAATTACAAGTCTTAGAGTTGATACTGATATTTTAGTCAAATTGTAGTTTTCACATTGTCATAATTAGTCTAAGAGATGTTTTAGTAAAATTCTTTTTTTTTAATTCTAAATTTTAAAAAAAATATTCTAGATGCTGCGCAGTCTGGAAGATGAGCACTTAAAGTCTCACAGTATTGAACATCTGAACCTCCTGTGCCATGCAGTCAACAAATTAGTCAACCATTTTGAAAATATCATCAATAAACCAAGCAATGGAGAAGTAGAACTCAGCAGCCGACTCTTAAGATCAACTTCTACCTCAAGCAATACTGTTTCTTTCAAGACAAGCAGCATGTCTCCTTTGGAAGGTCCATTACTCAACATTAATCCATTCACAGATCTTTATTTAACAGACACTAAGATAGAACACCCAATGACTCATGAGGAGAGTTTTCTCTCTGGCGCTTCCAATAGTCCTAGCACTGGCCCGAGCAGTCACTCCACATTTCCAAACAGAAATCCATTGTTACTTCAAAGAGCTAATGCCAACTCTGATATCTTCCCATATGATAACTCTGCCATCAAACAAGTGGTACAGAGTTCCTCTTCTGTAAGACTAGTTCAGGAATTGAAGTCTTCCTTTGAGGAACAAATGTCTGTACAAAAGCAAAAAATTGAAGAGCTGACCCATAAGTTAGCTAGCATGGAACAGTTAAATGCTGACTTGGCACTGAAAGTTGGGAAGCTTAAAGGAGAACTAGAAGAGAGTGAAGGCAGGTTTTGCAATGGAGATTTCTACTGGAGAATTCCAGAGTTCAGCCAGTATCAAATGAAGGCTATCTCTGGGGAACCCAGCATGCTCCATAGTCCTCCATTCTATACTAGTACATGGGGATATAAAATGTGCATTCGAGCTAATTTGGCTAGCAACTTGAATGAAAATGCTGGACATTTTCTCTCTCTGTTTATTCATTTTATGCAAGGTCACAATGATCATTTTATCACATGGCCTTTCTCAGGGAAGATAATTCTTAGTATTATAGACCAAAATCCAGACCGCAATTCACAGGTCAACATTAGTGAAACTTTAATTCCAAAACCCAATCTGATAGCTTTTCAAAAGCCTACTAGTTTTAGAAACCATAAAGGCTTTGGCTACATTGAATTTATTTCTTTGATGACACTGAAAACTAAAAACTATCTAAAGGATGATTCATTGATAATTAGAGCTCAAGTGTTTCCTGAAAATAATTAACACCTTTATGAGCAGTGTACTTTAACTCATTCAGTGTGGGGTTACTCTAAGGGAGTAGCTTCTGTGGCGCTGATGGTAAAGTTCCCCTTTCAGACCTTGTGGTCTATAGGGCAGATGATGTAAAGGTCATCTGTTTCTGTGGCCAACAGTTAATGAGGGTGTCATGTGACCAGCACAACGACCCACCGCCTTTACTTTTCAAAAATTTTAATTTATATAATAAAACTTTTAAACGTTACGTTAGTCTTAGTAACTCTAACCACCCTGCAGGTTTTTGATCATTTAGAAATACTCAATTGTTTTGATCAAAATAATTCGCTGTGAAAGAGTTAAGTATAGGAGACAAAAAAAAGGGGGGGAAGGGAATAAGAATGTTATGGCCCATTTGATCCTTAATTGTCTCAAAGTGAATTAGTTTGAAGGGATCCATTTGGTTCAGTAAATATTAAAGTGCCCACAAAGCATGGCAAAGAAAAATAATGAAGATTAGCAAGAACTGAATAAGATAGAGACAGTGGAAATTTGGCATGTACATCATACATTGCTAATAAGATTTTAAAGTGACTTAAAGGACTTCTCTGTAGTGTCTAATATGTTATGTTCAATGACAAAATTAACTGATGGACAGAATCTCATAGTTATTCAGGTGGACTGGCAGGAAGACATTGATTATGAAACAAATGTTCAACATGTAGAAATGAAGAAAATTTGTTTCTCAGAATAATTCTAATAGGTAGAACCATTGTAGTTTCTTAGCTTGATATAAAAAGATTGAAAATTTCTTTTAAATCTATTAACATTTGAAACTATCTTGGTGACAGATGGAGTACTTTTGCATATTTCTGATGTGTGGCCTAGTGGCATAAAACATTTCATTGTTTTAGACCCAAACCAGTTTTTTGGCTGCTGAGCAGTAAGCTCTTTTGCAGTCTTGACAAGGAAAAAACATGATGTTTTTTTTTACAGGTTATGTTGCATTGTTCTTTAAAAAATCACTATTAATTGCTTGACAAGACTGAGAAGGATACTGCCAGTTCACTTATCACTGTACTGCTGCATGGCTGTAACAAACCAGCACAAAAACAAAATCTCCTTGCATACAGAATGAGATGTTTTAAGAGCAACATCAAATCATATAAGGCACAATGACAACTAAAAGGTTGTTAATGCCATGTCAAAGTACCAAATAAGAAAAACAGGTTCGGTTACAGTACTGTGAAAACAGCTTTTAGAGTATACAGCGTAAAAAGACTCAACACTGCCGCAAATCTTAATCAAACCTCTTAGTTGTTGCTAATAAAACTGGTAAATAAAATCAAGTCATTATGGGGGGAAAAAAAGGGGGGGGGGGGTGTAGCAGAATGAATTCACTTTAAACAAATTATTACAGGACTAGATACAGGTTAAGATGTGAATGTCCAAAATCTGCTTGTGAACTTTGTCTATACTGTCCATCAGTTATAGCTTTATCTTTAACTAAACCTGTATACATAGTGTAAGATCAATTATTTATCTTTGACTGATAACTAACTGTATACATAGTGTAAGATCTATTCTTTATCTTGACTGCAATAAATATTATAAGTATTGATACTGAAAAAGTCTGATGATAAAAATATTTTTGGACAATTTTCTTGGTTAGGCCAATAATAGAATATGCATCCACCGTTTGGGACCCCTCAACTCAAGAAAACATTAAGAAACTGGAACAAACACAAAATAGAGCAGTGAGATTCATAACAAACGAATATTCACATTTGACTAGAGTAACACCATTAGTAAAATCACTAAATTTAGAAAGCCTTCAGGACAGAAGACTCAAAAGTAAAACACTGAACCATAATCTTCAAATACAAAAACAAAATTTAATAACATACTCTGGAAGACACAAAAATAAAGGCACATTCCTCGTCCCATATGCTAGGACAAATTTGTACAAATACTCCTTTTTCCCTAGTGCTATTAGAGCATGGAATGGGTTGCCTGAGCTAGCCAGGAAAACCAGTGACTTGGCAGATTTTAAGTCATTGGTTAATATGCATGACGCGTAGGACGTAATAATCTTCTTCAATCTTTTTTGAAGTAACGTCTGTATTATATAAGATAAGAAAATACACATTTCCCCTTTGGCATGTAGGCATCTCTGCTAAGATGGAGTGACCTCTCCATTGCTGGGGGAAAGCCTGGGCAGTAAATTTGCGAGTGCTGGGCTGCCCACACATCAACACTTACCTCTCTTCCAAATGAAGGGATGGCAAGCCATCGCTATTTGGGGTAAGGTGGCTGCAGGAGTTTGCCAGAGAGGAGTTATATAATATTTTATAATTGCCTAGGATCCTTATTCAAGGGTTTACTGATATTTTGGGTTTTTAGCACATCGGCAAAATGTTGTGCCAAAGGGTTTACTAAAAGGAACACTCACTAATGAAGGTAAAACAGGAAAGACAATTTAAATTATGTTAAAAAAGTATAAAAACAATAACTTGATAATTAAAGTATAAATGAATGAATAGGCCGAAATTCAAGAAACCTTTGAATGAATTTACATTTGTTACATGCAAATAGACGTTATTATTGTCAGGTTTATTTACAGCAGAATTGAACTAAAAAAAAATATTGAATTCCCAGTCAGATTAATTATGAAAATAAAACTCAATGAAAAACTACTAATAAAAATTGGACTTTTTTGTACAACAACTGAAGTAACTTCTGTTCATTGGTTTGTTTACATACATTTTTGAAAAAGTACAATTAAATGTTTTAAAAAAATAGACAAAACATAAAAAAACATAAAAAAAAAAAAGTCTAACTCATAGCTAAAAAAAAAAATAATTAAAAAACTAAGGATTAAAAAAAACAAATCAGTAGTTTAGATAAGTGTGAAGTACCAAATCTGTGAGGGAATGACAATGTTCTCTTAGAATGATATCTACATTCCCGCCAACACTTTGTACAACATATCACAAGGAAATAAAAAAAACAAGAGTTTGCTTGTTAGTGTCTCAAGAAAAGAAAAATTAGCTCTTGACACTAACTACAACTATAATGGTGACTATAATGGCTATAACCAGGAGTATAACAATCAAACAACACATCTTCTTCCTGGACTTTCTCTGAGGAGAGAAATATAACATTGCAATAAATTTAATGGATGTTAAGCATTTATCACACTAACACTCTACTAGGTGGCCAAGATAAAAGAGGCCCGAAGGTTATGACCTTACAGATCACTCAATCTATCTGGTTGGAATTTTTATTTGAGGGGTAACTAAGGGAAAAGTTAACAGTAACAACCCATATACAATTGAAGAGTTAAATACCAACACCTCCTTTCAACTGACGTTATTATTTATTATGGTTTAAGTAGAAATTATAATATATTATAATTTACTTTTCTGTAAATATTTGTGATCATGTTTAGTCATACCAGGCCTCTTTTAGCTTGGCTACTCTGTATTTGTTACTTGAGGCATCCACATTTGAGGAGTCAGTAATCATTTCTATAGAAGTATTATAGCAGTAGTGGCAACGCTGGTAAGGTTAACAGTGTGATCAATCAGCTTAAACATGTGAAAGGCCAGTCTGCTGCTAGCAATCAACTGTGTGAGAGGGACTATGAATCGACCTACAGGAAATGATGGTATGAACATTTCCACATACGCTAATCTGCTTCATAGCTTCAACGTGGCACTAGGGTGGAAATGATCACTAGAGGATGTGATTAGGCTAAATGAATAGCAAAGCAAGGCTCCTGTGGGAGTGTCTCAGGGAATGCGAGAGCTTTCCTTAGGTTTAGTTTAAGGCACATCTGCACAATTTTAGGCCATGTCGTGCCTGCATTCCCTTAAGGACTATTCTCTCTCTACATAACGGGCTAAATTCTATACAGTTAAACCATTAAAGTCCAGGTCTATTCACAGTTAAAATAGTAAAGGTAGTAAAAATTTAATAATTTGGTAAAAATCTAATGTAAATAGTACATGTTCACAAATTCTTAAATCAAACCTTCGTAGACAACCCCACTTCCCGGATAAAGCCCAGTACCTTCCCAGGGTCGACATTATCGAATAGTGTTTTTAAGTTAGTGGCTCTTAAATATTTCTCCCTGACATCCTGGTATCTGGGGCAATCAACGAGGATATGTTCCACGGTGAGGCGAGAGTCACAGTACTCACAAAGTGGGGGCTCGTCTCTCTTCAGCACAAAAGAGTGCGTGATGTAGGTGTGGCCAATCCTAAGTCTGGACATGGTCGTGCTACCACGCCTTGTCAGACCCTTAGATGTGGGCCGCCACCTGACATCCGCCACAATCTGTGAGTCTCAGCCTCCCATCGGTTCTGCCACTCTCGATAGGTGGCAGAGGCAATACTTTGTCTCAGGTCCGAGCAGGGAATTTGGGTTCCTAACACAGCATGATTTAGGGCTCTCTTTGCTTCTCTGTCTGCGGCTTCGTTTCCCTTAATGCCCACATGGGAGGGGACCCAAATGAAGGTGACATCCCTATGGTCGGCTGTTTTTTGGTCCAACAGCTTCAGGCTCTTATGTACCAATGGGATGTCAGTCTTCATCCATCCCAAAGCTTGCAATGCAGATTATAAATTTCCTCCTTTCTGATGCTTTGACAGCCATAAGTGCAAGGGATATTGCATGCTATTCGGCTGTAAAGATGGAGCAGCCATTGTGGAGTCTACGGAAGATTGTTTTGTTCCAAAAGGAGCAGGCACATGTGACCTTTCCATCCATTTTGAATCCGTCTGTGTAGATGGTGCCACAATCTCCGTAGCTCTCCTGCAGTTCCCTAAAGTGGACTTGTAAGTATGCTTGGGTCTGTATTTTCTTTTTTGAAATTAAGGAGGATTAAATTTAATTTGGGTTTATTCATTAGCCAAGGAGGATTCTGAGGGGTTTCTATTTTAGAGATTTGGTCAATGGGTGGGGTTAAATTTTAGATGGGTTCTCTCATTCGAAGGCCCAACGGCTGTATGACGTTAGGCCTTCGATTGTATAATTCTACCTCTGTGGGGTTAAATATGGAGTCGAAAGCAGGGTTCGTGGGGTTGGATTTTAGCTTGACTATATACTGCATTGCAAGCTTTTTCATTCTTATATCCATGGGGAGTTCTCCAGCCTCCACATGGAGACTTGGGATAGGTGATGTACGAAACGCGCAGAGACAGAGGCGCAGGGCAGCATTTTGTATTGGTTCCAGTATTTTTAGATAGGACTTCCTTGCTGCTCCATATATTATGGATCCGTAGTCTAGCTTGGATCGAATTAGACTCCAATATAGCAGCAGCAAGGTATCTCTGTCAGCTCCCCAGTCCGTATGGCTGAGTACTCTAAGTATGTTTAATTACTTTTGGCATTTCTTCTTAAGTTCCTTAATGTGGGGGAGAAAATTAAATTTGGAATCTAGGGTGAGGCTTAAAAATTTTGTAGTTTTCACGACAGGTGTGTTCTTTGGCGGTGTTTTCTTCTGAGTTGGAGGGGGTGGTGGGTCAATGTGTCCGTCTGTGTGGCTCTGGATCTTCCTATCTTAACAATAGCCTGGGCGTAGGTCTTTGTCAAGCCCTTAGGTAGGGCCAATACAGACGATTTCGCCTGGCTGAAGGTACATCCATTTCTTGCCTTGTACCCCTGCATGGCAACCTCCTGTTTCCACACAGGGCAGTCCTTGGAGTAGGCTGATTTGCCAGCGTGACAGTTTGGGCATTTGAACTGGGCTGTGCAGCCCTTGTCCTCATGACCCTCTCCAGCACATCTGGCACACACAGTGTTCCTCTTGCAGACTGCCGCGCCATGTCCATAACCCTGGCACTTGAAGCACCTCATGGGGTTAGGTATGTAGGGCCTCACTGGAACTCGTAGGTATCCTGCCTTCACATACCCTTGCGGTGTCCTAGTTCCGAATGTGAGGATAATAGTGGCGGTTTTGACTTCCTCACCATCCCTGCGCTTGGTAATGCGCCGGGCATGGGTGACTCCTTCAATGTCCTCCACTATTTCCTTCTCGGAACATTCATGTAGGTCCCTAGAGCTAATTACACCTCTGCTGGTGTTCAGACTCTTGTGTGGCATGACTTCCACTTGGAGATCACAGAGTCTTCTGCATCTTAAAAGCCCATCAGAGTGTATCTTGCTATCTACTTCTAGTTCCATTGACTTGTGTAGCTTAGACACACTCTTGGGCTCTACCACTACTGACTTGAGTCCCTTATAGATAAGAGAAAAGGGCTCAGCTTTGTCAGGCTTTTCCCCTTCTCTGTGCACCTGACCACCAAAAATGATGGCCAGGTAGTACAGCTTTTTGTGGCCTCCTTTTTTGCCTCAATACGGCGTCTCTTGCCCAGACATAAATCTGGGGCAAGTAGTTTATTGTTTTTTTTAAAATCCATATATATTCTTGTTAGTTCGGCACCTGTGCTCCCCACCCGCCATCGAGTCCAACAAGGGGACGGGCCATTCGGATGTCCAGAATGAGCTCGCCAGGGCTACACAGATGCTATACTCAGTCAGCTGCTGCATCGGACATGTGCTCCCTGATTGACCCTCCAGCCAAGGTCTTCGTAGCATGACCAGCCGGTTGACCCAGAGCGGGCCATCTGGGCCTCAGGTCTAGGGGAACTTGGAGCCAAAGTATTGTGTTGTGGTGGTTTATCCTCAGATAGCCACCACTCAAACACTGGGATCTCTTTATCCCCCCTTACCCGTCGCAGTCCACAGCAAACGGACTGGTCTAGGACATAGTGAGATTTTAAAGATAAAGAGACAGAGTGATGATCAATGAAGGCAGACTGAGAAAGAGGAGGCAGACACAATGATAGAAAAGAAGTAGGGCACTTTTGAGCTCCAAAAGTGCTAAGGAAAGAGGAGCGCAGTTTAACGTCATGTTTCCACATACGCTAATCTGCTTCAACGTGGCACTCGGGTGGAAATGATCACTAGAGGATGTGATTAGGCTAAATGAATAGCAAAACAAGACTCCTGTGGGAGTGTCTCAGGGAATGCTAGAGCTTTCCTTTGTATAGTGCGGAGTTGAAAGAGAGCTTCCATGTCCTTAAGGGTCCGTTACACTAATGGGGAGTCCTGCACAGTTAGCTTGGTAAAACATAGGAAAATGGTGGGGGGGGGGGGGGGGGGGGGGGTTTCCATTGTGCTCGCTGGATGTATTCTAGTCCATGTGCCTGGAGTGTTAGACACATTGGAAATAGCAATGTTTTGGACCTCTTCCAGACAGAGGGGTTTGTTCAAGAAGGCTTACACACCTAGAGTTCAAAGAGTGTTTGGCTCAACACTTTTGAAAATATCATGGTATGAACAATACACGTGAATATCACCCGTGATATGATTATATGATTGTTTCTTTAGTTTTCGACAAGTCCTTTAAGAATCCGATATAAAGAACCAGAATGTGTCAGAGTCAAGACTATTTAGTTTGGTACTGTTAGTTCATAATAAAGTCAAGTCTGGTACAATAAGTCTCTAAGTGAAGCAGTACAAGTCAAGGACAAGACAGACTAATATAGTTCAGCTCAGCAATTACAGTCAGACATTTTGTGTTGCCAAATGTAAAGTACTTGATTGTTTACCTATTACACTATATAACTAGGTTGTATGGAGCAGAGTGTTTGTGTTGTGTTCAGAAGTGTTTGCAGAGAGCCATTTAGAGAAGATCATACAGAGTGACTAGATGTCAACTCAGTTGTTTCCCTCAAAAGTCAACTGTTCCTAATTTACATAAATGACAGGATAAATTTCAAAAAGAAATCTTAAGCTACTCATAATTTTTGTTATATTTCAGTATTTAATTCTGCAGTAAAATTGCATAATTCAGATGAAGTCTTACAGTAAGATGCTGTGTCTTTGTTCTAACACTCACCTGATAATCAGCTGCCTTTATCAATTGATCCCGTCCAGACTCCACATTTACAAATGCTCTCTCTACATTGTTATCAATTGTGTCTAAGAGGAAAAGTTAAAAAAAAAATGTTACAAACTAACAACAGTTATATATGAGATTTGGTCACTCTTTGGTTAATACAGATGTTGTTTTTCTTTTCCATAGGCACTTAAACCTTTAAATTAATGCCTAGATAAATTTTGTATTCACTGCAATCAACTACCCACTCTCTGTTCACTGCAATCAACTACGCACTCTCTGCTCACTGCAATCAACTACGCACTCTCTGTTCACTGCAATCAAATATCCACTCTCTGCTCACTGCAATCAACTACTCACTCTCTGTTCACTGCAATCAACTACTCACTCTCTGTTGACTGCAATCAACTACGCACTCTCTGTTCACTGCAATCAACTACGCACTCTCTGCTCACTGCAATCAACTACGCACTCTCTGTTCACTGCAATCAACTACTCACTCTCTGTTGACTGCAATCAACTACGCACTCTCTGTTCACTGCAATCAACTACGCACTCTCTGCTCACTGCAATCAACTACGCACTCTCTGTTCACTGCAATCAAATATCCACTCTCTGCTCACTGCAATCAACTACTCACTCTCTGTTCACTGCAATCAAATACCCACTCTCTGTTCACTGCAATCAAATACCCACTCTCTGTTCACTGCAATCAAATACCCACTCTCTGTTCACTGCAATCAACTAACCACTCTCTGTTCACTGCAATCAACTATGCACTCTCTGTTCACTGCAATCAAATACCCACTCTCTGCTCACTGAAATCAACTACTCACTCTCTGTTCACTGCAATCAACTACCCACTCTCTGTTCACTGCAATCAACTAACCACTCTCTGCTCACTGCAATCAAATACCCACTTTCTGTTCACTGTAATCAACTAACCACTCTGTGTTCACTGCAATCAAATACCCACTCTCTGTTCACTGCAATCAACTAACCACTCTCTGTTCACTGCAATCAAATACCCACTCTCTGTTCACTGTAATCAACTAACCACTCTCTGTTCACTGCAATCAAATACCCACTCTCTGTTCACTGCAATCAAATACTCACTCTCTGTTCACTGCAATCAACTAACCACTCTCTGTTCACTGCAATCAACTAACCACTCTCTGTTCACTGCAATCAACTACGCACTCTCTGTTCACTGCAATCAACTACGCACTCTCTGCTCACTGCAATCAACTACGCACTCTCTGTTCACTGCAATCAACTAACCACTCTATCTACGCACTCTCTGTTCACTGCAATCAACTACGCACTCTCTGCTCACTGCAATCAACTACGCACTCTCTGTTCACTGCAATCAAATATCCACTCTCTGCTCACTGCAATCAACTACTCACTCTCTGTTCACTGCAATCAAATACCCACTCTCTGTTCACTGCAATCAAATACCCACTCTCTGTTCACTGCAATCAAATACCCACTCTCTGTTCACTGCAATCAACTAACCACTCTCTGTTCACTGCAATCAACTATGCACTCTCTGTTCACTGCAATCAAATACCCACTCTCTGCTCACTGAAATCAACTACTCACTCTCTGTTCACTGCAATCAACTACCCACTCTCTGTTCACTGCAATCAACTAACCACTCTCTGCTCACTGCAATCAAATACCCACTTTCTGTTCACTGTAATCAACTAACCACTCTGTGTTCACTGCAATCAAATACCCACTCTCTGTTCACTGCAATCAACTAACCACTCTCTGTTCACTGCAATCAAATACCCACTCTCTGTTCACTGCAATCAAATACTCACTCTCTGTTCACTGCAACCAACTAACCACTCTCTGTTCACTGCAATCAACTAACCACTCTCTGTTCACTGCAATCAACTACGCACTCTGTGTTCACTGCAAACAACTACGCACTCTCTGTTCACTGCAATCAACTACGCACTCTCTGTTCACTGCAATCAACTACGCACTCTCTGCTCACTGCAATCAACTACGCACTCTCTGTTCACTGCAATCAACTAACCACTCTATCTACGCACTCTCTGTTCACTGCAATCAACTAACCACTCTATGTTCACTGCACTAACCACTACATACAAGATATTAAAACTATACCAGGGGTGCAACGGATAGTAGCTCCGGCTTCTGCCGTATATATGGTATTTTTTCACTATTCTGCAATATTCAGCTGCGGTTGAATATCACAGCTGGATTGTTGGCCAAATAGTAAAAAGTACACCTTGTACCTATTTAATATGCAAAAAATGGACCATGTTCGATTAATGTCTGTTCTAGAATGTTTAAATGTTTATATTTAAAACATAATAATGTGCTTAAAAAGAGAGTCTATATGAATATGCACCAAACATCTTTTATTATAAAGACAAGGCATGTTAATATAAATAGAAATGAAACTTTACATTATATATGCACGTTACATACAGAGCAGCAATGGCTGGTACATTTTCTTTATTTTGTCTTGACCTTTGCGTGGGTTAGTTAGCATGTTTATATTCCTTGACTATGTCCCGCTGACCAGATGTCTGTCTAGCTGTGCGGTTATATCTCTAGAGGCAGACATGAACAACTCCCACCCCTTTTTATTTGTTTAGTCCATGGCATTTAGTTTATTGATAGACAGGTGCCACAATGTCAGCATATTGACACACTCTAAAGGTCACACCTTACGAGGGAACTGAGTTTATTTACTTGTTTAAATGTTTATTAGGGGGCTGGACTTCAAGCCACCACTCTACACTGGTTAACCAGGTATTTCTCCAGAGGTAGAGGTGAACTACTCCCACCCCTTATATTTGTTTAGTCCATCACATTAAGTTCATTGATAGACAGGTGACCCAGTCAAATATGAAGGACGTATGCACTCTCTAGAAGTCACAGGAGGGAACTGAGTTTGTTTACTTGGTAGTAAATCTTAATCAGGGGGCTGGACACACCTCTACCTGGGTAACCAGACAATGAGTTTGCTTATTTGGAGAAAAATCTTAATCACGTGGCTGGACTACAGGCCACACATCTACACCAGTACCGTATCGAGTTTGCTTATTTGGATATAAATCTCAATTAGTTAGATGGACATGACCAGGCCTATATTTAAAGAGAGAGCTAAACACCCCCTACTCCTTATTTTATTTATTAAGTCCTTGGCATTCAAGTTATTGATAAACGTTGACATTTGTTTAGCTAGAATGGATAAACACAACATACAAAGACAGCATACTACACTGCAAATAAATATTATGGTTTGCTGGAGTGTTAAGAAACACTTGACATCTGTAACTAGTGTACGGGTATACTAGATCTACATGCTTGACTGACCATGCCAATGTGATATTTTTTGCCTGACCACTCATTACTATTGTGTATGCCCAAGGGAAAAAAACGTGTGATGGTCAACACAATTGACTATACACACTACAATAGGGCTACATGTGTAGGCCACTACGTCCATCTGACCAGATTATTAAAATCAGTTGAACACAGTCTATAAATTTATTTGGGTAGGGAGGGTATAGATGAGTTTTTTTCTTCTATATTTGGTTTTCCTAATGCTATTAGATCTATATAACTGTGGTCTAAAACTAAATCTCAATAACAGGCCTACAGGGTTTAATTTAATCTAAGCTTCGGCACCATCTAAGGTTCAAGCTATAAATAGGTACAATTAATGGTCCCGCTGTTAATAAAATATTGTGGTTCTTGGAATTTAAATGACAAGCCTGATGATCAGTTGTTGGTCTGAAATTCATGAACACATACATGCGGCCACTATTCAAGCCAGATTGCATTTTTGAGAGATTTACATTAGTAACTAGTTCAATATATATTTACATATACCACTGACCATCCTACACACACTCTTTACAGTTGGTGGCCTTGTAGATCTTATCTTATATAATACAGACGTTACTTCAAAAAAGAAGATGATTACGTCCTACGCGTTATGCATTTAATCATGCATATTAACCAATGACTTAAATTCTGCCAAGTCACTGGTTTTCCTGGCTAGCTCAGGCAACCCATTCCATGCTCTAATAGCACTAGGGAAGAAGGAGTATTTGTACAAATTTGTCCTAGCATATGGGACAAGGAATGTGCCTTTATCTTTGTGTCTTTCAGAGTATTTTATTAAATTTTGTTTTTGTATTTAAAGATTATGGTTCAGTGTTTTATGTATAATTGCTACTTTACTTTTGAGTCTTCTGTCCTGAAGGTTTCTAAATTTAGTGTTACTCTAGTCAAATGTGAATATTCGTTTGTTATGAATCTCACTGCTCTATTTTGTGTCTGTTCCAGTTTCTTAATGTTTTCTTGAGTTGAGGGGTCCCAAACGGAGGATGCATATTCTATTATTGGCCTAACCAAGGTTAAATAACCTTTTAGTTTTATGTTCTTATTAGATTTATAGAAATTTCTTTTAATAAACCATAATGATTCGTTTGATTTTTTTATAGTTTCATCAATATGGGGATAACATGACAGTTTTTCATTTATTATAACACCTAGGTATTTTGCGTTTTTAGTCCGTGTTACTGGTTTGCCATGAATAAGATAAGTGAAATTAATTTGTTTTAGTTTTTTTGTTACTCTAAACAACTGACATTTTTCTGGGTGGAAAGACATGCTCCAATTTGATTCCCATTTCTATAATTCATCTAATTCTCTTTGTAAAATATCTGTGTCTTGTGTTGTTTTTATTGTTCTATATATTATGCAATCGTCTGCGAATAATCTGACTTTTGTTCCTGAAGTAATGCAATTTGGTAAATCATTATGTAAATCAAAAATAGTAGTGGACCTAAGACTGTTCCTTGGGGTACACCTGAGTTTACTGTTATCGGTGTTTATTTAGATTTGTTCTCTCCCTATCAGAAAATCTTTAATCCACTGATACAATGGACCATTAATGCCGAAATATTTTAATTTTTTAAGCAAACTATGGTTATGAACTTTGTCAAAAGCCTTGGAAAAATCTATTAAGATAGCATCTATTTGTTCACTATTATCTAAAAAAATCTGAAAATTATCTGAAAAATCATCAATTAGTCCTAATAGTTGTGTTTAACATGATCTATATTTCCTAAAGCCATGTTGGTATGGGATGAGGACATTATGTTTGTCTAAGTGGTTTATGATGTTGCTACATATGTTTTCTAGGATTTTACATGTGATGCTGGTAAGTGATACACACACTCGTGTTACACAGATTAATTTGTGATACGCCTATCTGTTTATAAATACAGTTAAGCTTTTATTCATCAATTAGTAACAGAGTTTAAAACAATAAAGTAAATAAAATGAAAAAAAAATCAATACCAATATAGCTATGTTTTTTAACAGTTTTACAAAATGTTCAGCAACACAAGCTATTTACAAGACATGTAGGTATCCGGCTTCAGCAGAATATCAAATTTTACTATGTCATATCCATTTCGGATGAATATCACAAAGTACAATCCGGTGCACCCCTAAACTATACATCAACTTGTGTTCAACACATGGTTTTGCAACACAACAAACCAATTAATACCCCAAAAATTGTGAGCAAAAAATTTTATATAAATGCTATAAGAATTTATTTTTTTTTACCCAAAACTTCTCCTTGTGCATTCACCAATGCTCCTAAATCTCTAAAAATTTCATTCACATCTAAAATGTCAGCCTGAAAAAAAAAAAAAAAAGAGAACATACTATTTATGCTTACCTTAATCTGTAGTGGCATAGATTATTCAAAGTGGACATTGTACAAGGAATTGGGTGCAACAGACAAAAAAAAAGAGAATGGAAACTTTTACTTACTTTTTTAGATGTGTAAAATTTTTATTCATTTTAATTCTAATAAAAATAAGGCTTGTCTTTGAGTCTGAAGATTAATGAGGGATGCAGTATTTCCCATGGCTACGCAGCCCCAGCTGTGACCTACATATTTTGCCACATCCAGGGCAAGCATAACCATAGTCCACCGGTGGTCGATTAAGATTTTTTTTTTGCCACCTGCGTCTGTCCTTGGAAGCAGATTTTCATTTGTGAGTGACCTCCAGCTCTTATTCTGAGGCTGCATGCAACCAGGTGCTCTCTTCTATGTCAGCTAAGACAAGTTGGCGCCGGAAAAGTGGCACCCCTGCCTACCCAGCATAACTGTCGGACCATAAGAAGTCTCTCTATACTGTCCAACCAGCATTTGGAAGGACGTCCACTGTTTGGCTAATTCTGTTGTTATGCTTACTAACACTTCACGCTTTTGAGTAAATACAGACATGTACCTCTAATTGTCTAATACGCTCCTCTCTTTCTCTAATCAAAGTTAGATCATCTTCAATGACAACTTGTTGTTCTTTCAAGACTTGGGTGCGCTGCAGACTTTCTTCACTTGCTGTCCGGCTGTAATCTTCCTAAAGTAACAACAGAATTTCAAGAATAATTGTCTAGACTAAAGTGTGTTGCCAACATGCATGACACATTAAAAAAAATATTCTTAACACACGTCTACTCACATTTATTGAAACCAAAGGCTTTCTGGTGGGAGCACCTAATGTCATAGCAGTTTTGACTTTGACAGCTGCTTTCTGTTCAAGAAGTTTACATTTTAAAACTTTAAAAACTAATAGCAAGAAAAAAATATTTATATATTTCAAATGTAAAATTAAAACTCTGATGTTTAAAAAGAAATAATCAAGTTTGTTATATAAAAAAATACAAATTAAATGTTCAGTATATGTATTTAGAAAAAAAACCTTTTGTGAAGCCTGAAATCTTTCCACTGCATCTTGAAAATTACTTCTTAATAAATCAAGCTGAATTTTTTGTTGCTGATGAGAAAAAAAAAACGTTACTTGTATACAATGATAAAACTATTTGACAATATCATCAGGGGAAATACATCCAGAATTTTTTAATCAATTAAAAACTACTGACTTTACAACTGAAGATAAAATACTAATATGCAAGCCATCTACATTTAAATTTAAGTAAATTCAATAGTATATAATATATATATACCTCACTTTATAAACAGACCCTGATTCTATCACTACAAACATCTGTCATGATATCTAGCTTGATACAGACCCTGATTCTACCACTACAATTATCTGACATGATACCTAGCTTGATTCACTCCACTGTGGCAACATTAAATGTCCCCTTTGCCCTCCTTTCAAATCAGACAACAGATTGATACATCCCTCTCTCTTTAAAACAAGTTTATTGAACAATGTTCTCTCTTTCCTATAAAGAAACTATAAAGTTAATAGATTATACTTATGTTTCATGACACATTAACAAATTTACCTTGTCTGCCTTTTTAGTTGATGATGTTCTGAGAAGTTGTGTGGTATTCTGAACAATTTTATTTGCAGTTTGAGAAGTTTCATGGCTATAAAGATTCATAGGAAATATTTATATGCTAAATAGAAACTCTGATGGTTCGGACAATTATGTGTTTTCTTTTTGAATATCATTCTTTTTATTTTAAATAATAACTTAGTAATGGATTTTTTCTGACAATTTTTCTGCGCATCCAAAACAGATTTTTAAAGGGTTTTTATGTGACATCATAGTGGTTGATTACAGACTATTGTAGACTAGGCTAAGCCTACGTGTGTATGTTCATTTGAACAGGTAGTTAAAATCAGTTGGACACACAGGCTATTTCGGCAGGGAAGTGTGTGGATGAAATTTTTTTTTCCCCTGGAGTTGGTTATCTTAATGGTTTGATTAGATCTCTATCTTTATACGCTTCGGCACCATAAATCTAAGAAAGATGTGTTTTACTAACTAAAGTTCATGCACAATAACAAAGGGTATAAATAAATATATATATATGTTTCTTTTTGACCATATGATTAAAATCTTTAAAAAAAAGTGTCGACCTTCATTTTAAAAAAATTCTATAGTCAATGTAAGAATGAAGAGATACAGATAGGATTAATAACTATGGTTGGTTTGTTCTTTTTGCAAAACCATAGTACAGTGATCTAATTGTATACATTTTAGAAAAATCTCGTGTTATCGTATTGTCTTATAGACTAGATCTAAGTTTAGAGTCGTCTAGATCTAGGTCTAGAGTGGTTTGAATCAGTTTAGATAGATGCATTTTGTGTGCAGTAATGCTTATGCAATACAATTATTATGTAATACAACATTATGTAAAGAAAATATTAAATAAAATGATAATTAAAAAAAATTAGCAACATCTTTTTTTAAGTCGCAGCAACAAGCAGTTAAAAAAGCAAGGTTGTGTAAAATTTCCTAAAATTTTTTCAAAGTCTGTTCCCATCCGGCAGGGGAGGACAAAAACTGACCATCTGGTAAGGCTGGAAGCGTTCATCAGAAATGCATTTCTTAGATGAAAACATCTAGTAGCTGTATTTTTTGATATAGAAAAGGCCAATGATACAACCTGGAAACATGGCATTCTACATGACCTGGGGGTTAAAGAACACCTTCCCTGCTTTGTGAGGGAGTTCCTAAAGGACTGGAAATTTCGGGTTCGAGTGGGCAACTCCGCTTCTGACACTTATGACCAGGAAATGGGTGTACCCCAGGGCAGCATTTTTAACATTAAAATAAACAGCATTATAAAGGCTCTGTCCCCTGGAATAGAGTGCTCTCTGTATGTTGATGATTTTGTCATTTTTACATATGGCAAAAACATGAATACTTTAAAAAGAAAATTACAATTATTTTAAATAAAATTCCAAATTGGGCAAACGATAATGGGTTTAAATTTTCAGACTCCAAAACAGTTAGCATGCATTTTTGTAATTTAAGGGGAATCCACCCATACCCTGAACTATTTTTACACAAAAAGGAGATCCCTGTTGTGAAAACTACAAAATTTTTAGGCCTCACCCTAAATTCCAAATTAAATTTTCTCCCCCACATTAAGGAACTTAAGAAGAAATGCCAAATGTCATTAAACATATGTACTCAGCAATACGAACTGGGGAGCTGACAGAGGATACCTGCTGCTGCTATATTGGAGTCTAATCTGATCCAAGTTAGACTACGGATCCATAATTTATGGAGCAGCTAGGAAATCTATCTAAAAATACTGGAGCCCATACAAAATGCTGCCCTGCGCCTCTGTCTCAGTGCGTTTCGTACATCACCTATCCTAAGTCTCCACGTGGAGGCTGGAGAACTTCCCATGGACATAAGAATGAAAAAGCTCGCAATGCAGAATATAGTCACACTAAAATCCAACCCCACGAACCCTGCTTTCGACTCCATATTTAACCCTACAAATGTAGAACTATATAATCGAAGGCCTAATGTCATACAGGAGTTGGGCCTTCGAATGAGAGAAACCATCCAATATTTGACCCCACCCATTGACCAAATTTCTAAAATAGAAATCCCAAAGAACCCTCCTTGGTTGATGAATAAACCCAAATTAAATTTATCCCTCCTTAATTTAAAAAAAGAAAATACACACCCAAGCATACGTCAAGTCCACTTTAGGAAACTGCAAGGAGAGCTACGGAGATTGTGGCACCATTTACACTGATGGATCCAAAATGGATGGAAAGGTCGTTTGTGCCTGCTCCGTTCAGAACAAAACAATCTACCGTAGACTCCCCGATGGATGCTCCATCTTTACATCCGAATTACATGCAATATTGCTTGCACTAATTGCGTCAAAAAGCATCAGAAAGGAGGAAATTTATAATCTGCATTGCAAGCTTTGGGATGGATGAAGACTGACATCCCATTGGTACATAAGAGCCTGAAACTGTTGGACCAAAAAACAGCCGACCATAGGGATGTCACCTTCATTTGGGTCCCCTCCCATGTGGGCATTGAGGGAAATGAAGCCGCAGACATTGCAAGCTTTGGGGCGGATGAAGACTGACATTCTATAGGTATATAAGCCTAAAGCTTTTGGACCAAATAAAAGCTGACCATAGGGATGTCACCTTCATCTGGATCCCCTTCCATTTGGGCATAGAGGGAAACAAAACCGCAGACAGAGAAGCAAAGAGAGTCTTAAATCAAGCGGTGTCAGGAACCCAAATTCCCTGCTCGGACCTGAGGCAAGAGTATTGCCTCTGCCACCTATCGAGAGTGGCAGGATTGATGGGAAGCTGAGACCCACAACAAATTCAGACAGATTGTGGCAGATGTCAGTCCACATCTAAGGGTCTGACAAGGCATGGAAGCATGACCATGTCCTGACTTAGAATTGGCCACACCTACATCATGCACTTCTTTGTGCTGAAGAGAGAGGAGCCAACACTTTGTGAGTACTGTGACTCTCGCCTCACCGTGGAGCATATCCTCATTGATTGCCCCAGATACCAGGATATTCTGCTTGAGTCTGGATCTGAACTCTAACACCCTTGTTAGATGGCCAAGCCTTAGCCAAGCAGTTTGGCCTCTTAGCCACAAATGCCAGTTTATGATTAGCTGGACATATTCTTATACAAGACAAAACATGTTTACCACTGTCAGTCATAAAATGGACATAGAAAAGAGGAAAGCAAAAGGAGACCTGTCCTCATCTAACATGACTTCATAGTGGGTGTAAAATTTGTGGACACCCGCTGGAACAGACTGTGGAAGTCGTTTATGACCAATATCTGTGGAGAGAACTTGTTGGTCTATACACCAAAAAGCATGGGATAACCTATAATATACATCCACATATTAAATAAGCATGTTTGGGAATCCAGAGGGTGTCTCTTTGAAGAATCAACTACAAGGTGGCCACAATTTGTCATCAGTGCATCTATAATAACGAAATGCCATTCTACCTTAGCGAACTGATCGCTCCATATGTCCCTCAGAGAGCCCTGCACTCAATGGACTACGGTCTGCAGCCTTTTTCAGTGCATGGACCAAAGGTTTGGAACTCACTCCCCATTGATCTCAGACATACAACATGCTACATTACATAACATTCTATTGGTACATAAGAGCCTAAAGCTTTTAGACCAAATAACAGCTGACCATAGGGATGTCACCTTCATCTGGATCCCCTCCCATGTGAGCATAGAGAGAAACAAAACTGCAGACAGAGAAGCAAAGAGAGCCTTAAATCAAGCGGTGTCAGGAACCCAAATTCCATGCTCGGACCTGAGACAAGAGTATTGCCTCTGCCACCTATCGAGAGTGTGGGCATAGAGAGAAACAAAACCGCAGACAGAGAAGCAAAGAGGGCCTTAAATCAAGCAGTGTCAGGAACCCAAATTCCCTGCTCGGACCTGAGACAAGAGTATTGCTTCTGCCACCTATCGAGAGTGGCAGGATTGATGGGAAGCTGAGACCCACAACAAATGTTATCAGAGATGAGTTAAAATTTTCATTTTGTTGCATTAAAATCAAACCAAATTCCTTAAAAAAGCTAATCAACTAATAAACTAATATCTTTAAATTATATATTTAACTTAATTCAGCATTTTTTTCCACTAATTAATTCAAATTAACAACTCTTAGTTTAGGACTATTTTGTCTCACTAATCATTTTTTTTATTAGCCTTATATAGATCTAAATATAATTAGATAGATCTAGAATCTATATATTTAATATTATTTAGATCTAGTCTATATTTATTATTATATCCTTAGATTTTAGATCTACTCAGTCTAGTGTTAGACTTAGACTTTAATTAAGGCTTTAGATCTACTAATCATCTACTAATACTACTAATAATAACAAATAGTAATATTCTATATAGTTAGTTATACACGTAAATATATTGATCTAGAATTAGATCTAGTCTAGGTCCATATTTTGAATTTAATAAACCATTTGATTTGATTTAATTGTCATTGTAAATTAGCTTTCACTTTAGACTTAACTTAGGCATTGTAAACCTTAAACTAGATTTAGACTAGACCTTTAAAAACTAAAATCAACAACAGTCATCATGAAATTGCTCTGGCTATTTATCCTAATAATTACTAAATACACACTAGCTGAACATAGAACTAGATCTACCTTAGTCAACACTAAACTTAAAAAGGAAACAACAGTCATAATCAATCATCACACTCTAGATCAATGCAACTTCAAAAATAACCTAACATACACATCCATAACATTAAAAAATCACCCATCACAAATGGAAGTTCTCAATCAGACACAGCAGAAATAAATACCTATCACTGTTAATATTAATAGCAGGAGATGTAGAGTCAAATCCAGGGCCTAGATCTAAAGATAGATGCAACATCTGCAAAAAAGTATGCACCATGAAACAGAAAGCCATTCAATGTGACACCTGCGAAGAATGGTACCACGCATCATGTCGCCATATGAATACACCTGTGTATTATGCCTTAGACAACAAAGACGCATCATGGCACTGTGTACCATGTGGGTTACCTCAGTTTACATCAGGACTGTTTGATTCCTTTGATGCAGACACTTCTAACCCATACAATATCCTAAACACCATCCCAAACCAAACTCACCAACCACTAGCCAGATAAACTCCTGTTAAACCTAAATCTACTAAAATTAATACAACAGCCTCACTAAATAAACCTACTAAAGAAGTAATACCAAAATACCTTAAAACCTTAGTAATAAATTTTCAAAGCATTAGGAACAAAACAGCAGACTTAGAAATTTTATTAGAATGTGAGAAACCAGACATAATTGCAGTACAGAAACTTGGCTACATCCTGAAATTTATAATGCAGAAATTTTCAATAGTAATTATGAAATTTTTAGAAAAGATAGGGCTGATGATCATGGAGGAGTTCTTCTAGCAATAAAAAAACACTCTTATAGCAGAAGAAATTACCTTACCTAACTCAAAAAATATAGAATCAACATTTTGTAAAATTAATACCACCTCAACATCCCTAATAGGCAGCATTTACAGACCACCAAATTCTAGTTTAGAATGCATGCAGGAACTATGTAATCAGATTACTACACTTAAAGAGACAAATAAAAATGCAGTTTTTTGGATTATGGGTGATTTCAACCTACCTGATATAAATTGGAAAACACTAACCATAGATAAACACCAAAACCTTAAGGACATAAATGAGCTTTTCATAGAAACTTTACACAACCTAAGTTTAGATCAAATCATTAAAAAGCCAACTAGATTAAACAACACATTAGATCTCTTCTTAACCAACAGACCTGGATTAGTAGTTGATAATGATATTATCCCTGGTCTATCAGACCATGAGATCATAAAAATACACAGTCAGATAAAAGCAGTAGCCAATTCAAAACCCAAAAGAAAAATCTTACTCTGGAATAAATGTAACCTAACACAACTACACCAAGCTGCATTAAACTTTCAAGAAACATTCTTATTAGAAAAAGACATTAACCAACCAGTCGATGACCTCTGGAATTTCATTAAAAACCATCTTAAAAGCATTATAGAAAATCATATACCAACTAAATACACATCAAACAAAATAAATAAATGCTGGTTTAATAATAGACTAAAGAAGCTTTGTAAACAGAAGGAAAACCTATATAGAAAATTTAAAGAAACTAAGGCAGAAAGAGTTTACAAAAAGTATATAAAAATTAAACACTTAACCCAAAAAGTAAGCAGACAGCTGCAGAGTGAATACATAAACAATGTAATATCTAAAGATAACTACAAAAACCTATGGTCATACATTAAGTCTTAAGAAAATGGAAACAACAGGCATAGCGCCATTAAAAGATGAACATAACATAAAAAATAATGATAATGAAACTAAAGCAAACATCCTAAACAAATACTTTGCATCAGCATTCTCAGCCCCAGGAGACAAAGACATATTACTGAATTTGAACCAAGTAGACAACATAGAAGATATAGTAGTACAAGAAAATGGAATTAAAAAACTATTAGCCAACACCAAACCAAATAAAGCGTCTGGACCTGATGGTATTCCAGCTACATTACTCAAAGAATTAAGCAATGAGCTTAAATACTCTTTCAGGCTTCACTTAACCAGGGCAGAGTACCAAAGGACTGGAAAGAAGCTATTGTCACCCCCCTATTTAAAAAAAGAGAAACTACAGACCAGTATCACTTACCAGCATCACATGTAAAATACTAGAACACATAATATGTAGCAACATCATAAACCACTTAAACAAACAAAATGTCCTCACACCATACCAACATGACATTAGGAAATATAGATCATGTGAAACACAACTAATAGGACTAATTGATGATTTTTCTAAAGGTTTAGATAATAGTGAACAAATAGATGATATCTTACTAGATTTTTCCAAGGCTTTTGACAAAGTTCACCACCATAGTTTAAAAATTAAAATATTTCGGCATTAATGGTCCATTGTATCAGTGGATTAAAGATTTTCTGATAGGGAGAGAACAAATCTAAATAAACACCGATAACAGTAAACTCAGGTGTACCCCAAGGAACAGTCTTAGGTCTACTACTATTTTTAATTTACATAATGATTTACCAAATTGCATTACTTCAGGAACAAAAGTCAGATTATTCGCAGACGATTGCATAATATATAGAACAATAAAAACAACACAAGACACAGATATTTTACAAAGAGAATTAGATGAATTACAGAAATGGGAATCAAATTGGAGCATGTCTTTCCACCCAGAAAAATGTCAGTTGTTAAACGTAACAAAAAACTAAAACAAATTTATTCCACTTATCTTATTCATGGCAAACCAGTAACACAGACTAAAAACGCAAAATACCTAGGTGTTATAATAAATGAAAAACTGTCATGGAATCCACATATTGATGAAACTATAAAAAAATCAAACGAATCATTATGGTTTATTAAAAGAAATTTCTATAAATCTAATAAAAACATAAAACTAAAAGGTTATTTAACCTTGGTTAGGCCAATAATAGAATATGCATCCTCCGTTTGGGACCCCTCAACTCAAGAAAACATTTGACTAGAGTAACACCTATAGTAAAATCACTAAATGTAGAAAGCCTTCAGAACAGAAGACTCAAAAGTAAAGTAGCAATTATACATAAAACACTGAACCATAATCTTCAAATACAAAAACAAAATTTAATAAAATACTCTGAAAGACACAAAGATAAAGGCACATTCCTCGTCCCATATGCTAGGACAAATTTGTACAAATACTCCTTCTTCCCTATTGCATTATGACCTATCTTTTTACAACCTTTTTAGATTAGTTTGTCATTTTAGCTCTCGTGTTTATGTTTGTAATGTTATCATGCGCATTGAGCCTATATTTTGTTTGCTAACAGCCCTTTATAAATTAAATTATTATTATCATTATTATTATGTAGTCTACTTTTGCCTAACACATTTTTCCACTAGTTGTCACCCTTAATGGGTGTCACCGTATGCTGCCTGCACCCCCCTTCCCCCAGTGATGCCACTGGTTAGATCTAGATATGCTTTCGGTAGTGTTGAGGGGAGTGACGTAGGCATCTGCTAAAAACAAATCTCATATAATCCTGATTTTTTTAAGATATGAAGAATTAACTGTCTAATAATAGTGGGAAGCATGGTCGAGAGGCTAAGTACGCTTGAACTTGGCTTGGCAACCTATGAAGGGGGCTCAAGGTTCAACACCTGACTCAAGCAGAGTTGTGTTTATTGAGTGCAGCACTCACGCAGCACAGAAAACCTTCTCCCAATTAGGCCTCCCCCCCCCAACCAACAAATGAGATTGGACCATAGTGCTCTGAGCATGCTGTAAGCATGAAAGTGGCGCTTTATAAAAGTTATAAATATTATTATTATTAATTATAAATATTTCTAAGCATCTAAATGAAAAATGTTAAAATGTTTGCTAGTACATTTTTTTATACAAAATTTAAATGTGTCAATAATTCAAAATAGAAAAACCATAGGAATTTCCCTTTAAAGTTTTATATTTATCACAAAAAAAAAGTTTTCATATTTATAAATCCTTAAAACCTTGAAGGAAAAAAAAACAAGGAAACAAAACAAATAGGTTAAATGTATAAAGTGTTTAAACACAATACATCATTTCATTTCTGAAGTCAATCATATATTTTTTTGAAGATTATAGAAATAAGAAAGTTCTTGAATTATGCGATAATAAAAATTGGTCTAGGTTTCATGAATAGTATCATCTAAGAATGCATCACTTACATTTTATCTCTCAGCTGATCACTATCCCTTTCGGATCCAATATTTTTCATGGCACGTTCCAAGGCATTTGCTTAAAACAATGCAAAATGAGCAGATCATTTCAAATAAGTCAAAAGTAATGTTGAATAATTAATGTTAACATATTTAATTGACCTATAATGACACTACTTAATCTAATTGTGTTTTGTCCTGCAAAGGATTCTACTATTTTAGTGTCTTAAAAAAACATGGTCTATATAAAAAAACAAAAATTTGCTGCACAAATCAATGTAAATGAATTGGTCTAGACATGGTATATCTTTAGATATCAGCCCAACCCTCATGCTGGGTGGCTGGGGATGTCAGCCCAAACCTGTTGGGTAGTTGGAGATGTCAGGCCAACCCTCCCACTAAGTGGCTGGGGATGTCCGCCTAAACCTGCTGGGTGGCTGGGGATGTCCGCCTAAACCTGCTGGGTGGCTGGGGATGTCCACCTAAACCTGCTATGTGGCTGGGGATGTCCGCCTAAACCTGCTGGGTGGCTGGGGATGTCAGCCTAAACCTGCTGGGTGGCTGGGGATGTCCGCCTAAACCTGCTGGGTGGCTGGGGATGTCAGGCCAACACTCCCGCGGGGTGGCTGGGGATGTCAGCCTAAACCTGCTGGGTGGCTGGGGATGTCCGCCTAAACCTGCTGGGTGGCTGGGGATGTCCGCCTAAACCTGCTGGGTGGCTGGGGATGTCAGCCTAAACCTGCTGGGTGGCTGGGGATGTCCGCCTAAACCTGCTGGGTGGCTGGGGATGTCAGGCCAACACTCCCGCGGGGTGGCTGGGGATGTCAGCCTAAACCTGCTGGGTGGCTGGGGATGTCCGCCTAAACCTGCTGGGTGGCTGGGGATGTCCGCCTAAACCTGCTGGGTGGCTGGGGATGTCAGCCTAAACCTGCTGGGTGGCTGGGGATGTCCGCCTAAACCTGCTGGGTGGCTGGGGATGTCAGGCCAACACTCCCGCGGGGTGGCTGGGGATGTCAGCCTAAACCTGCTGGGTGGCTGGGGATGTCCGCCTAAACCTGCTGGGTGGCTGGGGATGTCCGCCTAAACCTGCTGGGTGGCTGGGGATGTCAGGCCAACCCTCCCGCTGGGTGGCTGGGGATGTCAGCCTAAACCTGCTGGGTGACTTGGAATGTCAGGCCAACCCTTCTGCTGGGTGGATGGCGATGTCAGCTTAAACCTCCTGTTGGGTGGCTGGGGTTGTCAGTCCAAACCTCCTAGTGGGTGGGATGGGATGTCAGGGTTTAAGCTTGGGAATACTTACCACCATTGTTTATCTTAAATATGTTACTTCTAATTTGTTCAGTTAAATTTATAACATCATCATCTTGATAATCCCTGTAAGATGGATCATCTCTGTATTCTTTGAGGGTACCGTAGTTGGACATTTTCTCTTGAATCAATTTGTTTATGAAGATAAAAGATTAACTGAAAAAAACAACAACACAGGTCTATGGGTTAGAAAGTTTGACTGTCAGAAGTAAGAGAGAATATTTTTATGTAAACTGTTACGTGCGCATGTTAGTATAAATGATCTCCTGTCAACAGACAGTAGAGATATTAAAAGTCTAGATCTAGAGACAGGATACTATTCGATCTGACTATTAGTAATAGTCTATGGCAGACAAGGCTGAGGTAGCAGTGTAGAAGAAAGAGGGGAGGTTGTTGGAGCTTGAAGGGGCGGAACTAAGAAAATATGTGCAAGAAAGGTTAATGGAGAGGGAGAGATTAGCGATGGAAAGAGAAAAAGAAAAGGAGAGATTAGCTATGGAAAGAGAAAAAGGAGAGATTAGCGATGGAAAGAGAAAAAGAAAAAGAGAGATTAAGGATGGAAAGAGAAAAAGGAGAGATTAGGGATGGAAAGAGAAAAAGGAGAGATTAGCGATGGAAAGAGAAAAAGGAGAGATTATCGATGGAAAGAGAAAAAGGAAAGGAGAGATTAGCGATGGAAAAAGAAAAAGAAAAGGAGAGATTAGCGATGGAAAGAGAAAAAGAAAAGGAGAGATTAAGGATGGAAAGAGAAAAAGGAGAGATTAGGGATGGAAAGAGAAAAAGGAGAGATTAGCGATAGAAAGAGAAAAAGGAGAGATTAGTGACGGAAAGAGAACAAGGAGAGATTATCGATGGAAAGAGAAAAAGAAAAGGAGAGATTAGCGATGGAAAGAGGAAAGGAGAGATTAGCGATGGAAAAAGGAAAGGAGAGATTAGCGATGGAAAAAGAAAAAGAGAGATTAAGGATGGAAAGAGAAAAAGGAGAGATTAGGGATGGAAAGAGAAAAAGGAGAGATTAGCGATAGAAAGAGAAAAAGGAGAGATTAGTGATGGAAAGAGAAAAAGGAGAGATTATCGATGGAAAAAGAAAAAGAGAGATTAAGGATGGAAAGAGAAAAAGGAGAGATTAGGGATGGAAAGAGAAAAAGGAGAGATTAGCGATAGAAAGAGAAAAAGGAGAGATTAGTGATGGAAAGAGAAAAAGGAGAGATTAGCAATGGAAAGAGAAAAAGAAAAGGAGAGATTAAGGATGGAAAGAGAAAAAGGAGAGATTAGGGATGGAAAGAGAAAAAGGAGAGATTAGCGATAGAAAGAGAAAAAGGAGAGATTAGTGATGGAAAGAGAAAAAGGAGAGATTATCGATGGAAAGAGAAAAAGAAAAGGAGAGATTAGCGATGGAAAGAGGAAAGGAGAGATTAGCGATGGAAAAAGGAAAGGAGAGATTAGCGATGGAAAAAGAAAAGGAGAGATTAGCGATGGAAAGAGAAAAAGGAGAGATTAGCGATGGAAAGAGAAAAAGGAGAGATTAGCGATGGAAAGAGAAAAAGGAGAGATTAGCGATGGAAAGAGAAAAAGAAAAGGAGAGATTAGCGATGGAAAGAGAAAAAGAGAGATTAGCCATGGAAAAAGAAAAGGAGAGATTAGACATGGAAGACAAAAGAGAAAGAGAAAAAGAAAAGGAGAGATTAGCTATGGAAAAAGAAAAAGAAAAGGAGAGATTAGACAAGGAAGACAAAAGAGAAAGAGAAAAGGATTAAGAGATATTAGCTATGAAGGAAAAAAATGAAAACGAAAAGATAGCAATTGAAAGGGAAAAGAAAAATGAATTAGTTGCCATTGAAAGAGAGATTGGCCTTTGAAAAAGAGACGGCGGAGAAAAAGTTGAAAACAAACCAAGGAAAAGAGAGTGATAATAGAAAGAGTGACACTACAGGGAATAAACTGGCAAAATATAAAGGTTTGATATTCAAGGAAGACCAAATGTACATTGACATTTTTCTGAAAAGGTTCAAAATAGAAATGAGAGAACTGGAATACCCTGAAGACAAATTATTGTCTAGATCATTTACAGCAGAGGTGCCTTCAAAAATATGTATGAACCAGGGTAACTACAGTGTTGTGAAAGAACAACTACTTCGAACTTTCAGGAAAACAGAAGCTTTCTATCGCCAACAGTTTGTTAATTGTGAGATAGAACCAGAGGAGGACCCGTAGACATTCTTGGACAAAATGAGCAGCCATTTTGATAACTGGATAGAAACCACTAAGGTAGAAAAAACCTTTGACAGTCTTAAGACATTTCTCATGCTGGACAAAGTGATTTACGAGTGTCAGGGGAATTAAAAATATTTCTGTTGGAGAGGAAACCGAAATCCATAGAAGAAATAGTAAGACTGATAAGGGTTTATAAAGTGGCACATCCTGAGAAGAAATTATCTAGACTGCAGACATGTTAAACACGGCGTTCGGGGACCGGATGCGGCCCGCGACTACCATGCATGCGGCCCGCTTGGCCATCTAAAAAATTATCAAAATAATGTTAAACTATTACGCTGGAAAATAAAAGATGACAAGCTACTTGAATTGAAAAATAGTATTTGTTAAACTGAACAACGAGATTGAGTCTGCAGTGAAAGCCAGCTACATTTTTTTCAAACTTAATAGCAAATCATTTAGTGAAAGGGATTTTATGAAGGGGTGTGTCGTTAAAGCTGCGGAAGTCCAGAAAATGTGAAAGCATTGAAAGATATAACTTTAACTAGTAACACTGTGGCGGATAGAATAATTGACATGTCAGTCAGCTTGTGTGAACAATTTAAGAATAAAATAGATTTTGAAATATTCTCATTGGCTCTGTATGAGTCAACTGATGTAACGGTGTTGCACAGTTGGCTAAACTAATAAGGACCTGTGACAGAAATTTTGAGATACATGAGGAGCTACTTGAGCTTTGTTCTATGCATAACACCACAACAAGCGAGGGTGTTTTTGAGAAATAACAGGTGATATTGTAGTACAATTTACCTTTGGCGCACTAATCATTATGAAATGGTTTTGATGCCAAGCTACTAGCAAAAATAAGAGAGACTAATGCTAATTTAAAATTTGCTCATTTTCAGTGCATCATTCACCAAGAAACATAACGCACAAATTCTAACATGTCATAAGACTGGTTTCAGTCACTATCTATTTTATTCGTGCCCGTTGCTTAAATCATCGCCAATTTTCAATGTTTCTATTGAAGAGATTTGTTGTACTACGTGAAGAAATTGTATTGTTTCTGAACATGAAAGTTGAACCTGTTGAACATTTCCATACTGACGAATAAGTTCAGGATTTGGCATTTGCAATTGATCTCACTGGTCCTCTGCAAGACTTGAATTTGGAACTTCAAAGTAAAGACTAAATTGTCACAACTGCGTGTGATCATGTGAAGTGTTTCAAGCAAAATTACGACTGTGGATAGACCAAATATGAAGAGAAAATCTTGTTCACTTGTCAGGAACTAAAAAGATTAAATACGGCTGCAACATTTGGTAATTATGTCTTACAACTGGAATCGTTAGTAGATCAATGTAGATGCTTCCACTGGCCGTTTTCATACCTAAACGGTATGTTCAATTGCGGAAATTTGCAGACAGAATTCTAGCAATTTTTGCAAGCACTTACTTAACTTCTGTGAGCAGTTCTTTTCTATAATGAAAGCTACAAATCACCTCACCATTCGAGATTATCTGATCAAAATTTGTCGTCAGTGATGATAGTGTCCGTGACAAACAAACTTCCGCCCGATATTAATAAACTTGTATCCCAGAAATATGTCAAGCATCAGGACAAAGAAAAAAATGCGCAATCTTAGTAATTTTTAATTATGAAATTGCACTGCAAATTTAGCTAACTAATGGACATGTATCCCATTAATTATTGTATTCTATTGTATTGTTTCTAATTTACATAAAACTAGTAAGCTGTTTTGCAACTTATTTTTTGCCGGGGCCCCCTCAGGATATAGTAAGTTTTTTATGCTGCCCATACACCTTAACGGGTTTGGCATGCCTGATCTAGAGGCAGTGTTATAGAAGAAATAGTTGCCTTTAACAGAACATGTGAGACACAGAATAACTCTCACAGAACAAGGGAGACACAGGATAGACATTATAGACGTGGTACATATGAAAGACAATATGATAACTGCAACGGACGATATCAAGGAAACAGACAGGAAAGAAAGGACTGGGAGAAAGGTGGTGTATCTGATCATCTGATACTGGAACATTGGAGATTTTTCAGACATTCGTAGGAAACAAGGCAGCCAAGACCACCAGGGATACAGGGAGCACTATTATCGGAGTGAATAAGAAATTAGTGTAAGACCATGAATATACAGGCGAATCTAGCAAGTGTGTTATGTTTAATGGGAATATTGTACAATTACAGATTGCTAAAGTTAGTATAGACACACCGTATTTTAAGGGGACAATGGAAGCTTGTGTTACAGATCAGGGTGAGATAGATTTAATCATTGGGAACATTCATGGAGTGAAAATATGTTCAGTAAGGGAAAATGAGAATTGGAAGAAATATTATGGGATAAAGTCTACTCGAGGTAGAAAGGGGGATGTGGAAGAAGACATAAGATCCCATACATCAGATAACATGGGTAACAGAGAGCATGAGAAGAAAGAATTAACAGATAAGGTAGAAAGTAATGCTATTGAAATGGGTCAAAATCAAAGTAGAGTAAGGCAATCAGTGGTAAAGCGAAAGCGATATAAACCCACATACAGACGTACAAATCCATACATCTTATGCTTTAATTGTCGGAGAAGGTGGCAAACTAGAAGACAGTGTTAACAGTTAAGCAGAGTTAAGGAATTAAGGTACAATGATGGAGAGAGGGATATTAGCAGGCTAGTAAACAGTACAGCTAGACCATTCTGTAGTGGGATCACAATGGGACATCATTGCAAATGAGGGAAGCCGAAAGGATGACATGTCAAAAATGTTAGAATTACATAGATATGATTAGAAAAGGTGGGAATGATGGATACTACTAATTATTGTTCTATTCTACAATGAATAAATATATATATATGTGTAATGAATTGGATATTGTTGTTACATATTCATGTAGGTTAAGGCTACTACTTTATAGAAGTTTAAAAAAGGCTACATAGCAAATATAAAAGAGTATAAGTAGTGGAAAGTAGATACGTAGATTTTGCACAATGTATTTAATTTTGTGTGGTTCTGTTTGATTATAATTATTCTATTAAAATTACATTTGTAAGAAAATTATCGAAATGGTGTGGTAGAAATACATAAAAAGAAACATCAAGACTGGAATTATTATATAGGCCTGATGATACTAAGAAGTAAATAGCATTGCGTTAAATCTATGGTATTAGGAGTGTTGTGAGTTAGTTATATGCCAGGTCATGTTGTTGGGGGTACAATATGCATGGAGCAATATGGACTTGGTGTGCTTACTATTTGATTGCGGCTGGAATGAGGCTGTTTGTACAGGCATAAAATTATGAATGGGGAGTTGTATTAATGAAATGTGATACAATTTTAATTAGCAAATCATTGATAGAAATATGATTATTTATAAATATATGTTAACAGAAGATGTTCACTCATAATAAGTTATTATTGTGATGAATATAATTGTTCTTTGATGTAAGAATAGTATTGGTATTAACATGACATTGTGTATGATTTTTTTTGGTTATTACATTATGGTTCTATATATTACAGAGAATTTAGAATTTTTAAAACTTGGAATAGTCTGATAATATATTCAGTGATTTGTATTTTGGACGTTCGATGTACATCGAACTTGTTGAACAATGGGGGTGTTACGTGCGCATGTTAGTGTAAATGTGCAACGGTGCGGATGCATGTTGAAAGAGAGAGAACCAAAATGGAAGAATAGAAACAAAGTAGTGTTCACAGTATTACTCAAGATTAAATTATTGATTAACAATGATTCTGGTGTTTTGATATTGTTGTATCTAAAGAGTCTCAGCACCTAATAAAAGTAACATAAACATTAGGTTGAACACATACCAACAATTCTAACAGTTGGTATACTAAAATAGGAGATCTTTATTTCATTAGTTAAGTGGATTTTTATTACGTTTTAAAAGAAGGAACATTTGTTCAGTAACTTTTTTTGTTTTACATTAGTTACTAAAATCTATTATTTCAAGTACACTTCAAGAACTTAGTACAGTTTAAATTTTTATTAACTGTAATGGTTGGAATAAAAATATGGACATGATGGAAATGTTTATGATGTAATTACATTTGCTGAACATGGGTAAATTAGAAGATTTGTTAAATCTCACATTGGTTTATTTTAAGCAGCAATGTTCATTGAAACTTCTAGAATTATTCTCAGAGTTTAACATTAGGCTGTAATTATTTTGAATATTTGTGGAGGCCCTTACACTTTTTTGAAAGCTTAATAAAAATCCATTTAATAATTTTTTAAATCAACATACACATTGTTTATTAATTTATGTACAACTGAGTGTTGTGCTGTGTCTGTTAGGCTGAACTTTGGGACTAATATAATTATAATGCTAAAAGAAAACATAATTGTTCTTTAATACACACACATATTGTAAGTAAAATTAGACTTAAGCTACCTAGACCTTTAAAATATCTAATAATACCTATAATTGGAAGTCCTGACAGTAGCATTAGAAAAATTAAGGTTTAATGACTTTGATGGTGATAATGGTATTGAGTCTTTAAAGAACATAACTGCTTGGTATCAAGTTGAGTTCCAATAGTGTCACACCTGATACTATACTATATCTTTTGTTTCAAAATAATATGAAAATGCTGCTTTGCACAAATGGATTTTAGGAAACGGAAGTAAAATACTAATAACTTGTTTTTAATATTCTGGTAGGCTACTCTTAAGACAAACTAAAACATAAATCATTTAATGGTTGATCTTTGTAGGCCTATCTTTATTTCAAATAAGAGTGAAATCTAAAACAGCTAAAAAATCATAGTTTGTTATTGAATTTTTTCCATTGCAGAGAGGAGCTAATAAAATCAATTTTTCTGTTCTGCATTTACTAAGAAATTGATTCTCCTATAGTTTAGGTATACTAGTTAATAACTCCAATGGTCAGCCTTGCTGAACCCTATTGTTCTGCGGAATACATACACCCATTGTTTAACTAGAAAAAAAAGTTAAGTTAAATTCGTAGTTTAATAAAAAATTTTTAGTTACTAACTAAAAAGTTTAATTAAAATTTGTACAACTTTTCAACATGTGGTCAGGTGATATCAATAACTTTGATTATCAAAAAAATGATGCAGTTAACAACTATTTAGTCGGTCTGCATTTGAAGAGGGTTAAGTAAAATGCTGGTAGAAGTCATGGGATTAAATATTTGCAACTGAAAGTAGCTGTATAATAAAATGTTGTTAAACATTTTTTTGCTAAAAGCTTTTATGCACTATTATGAATGGGATTGTTCTGAATTTTTTTTATGAGCCACGTGGTGGTGTTTAATTTCTGTTTCTAGTGGGAATCTGATGAGTGAGTTAGGTCAATATTATATTTAGTGGTTTTGATCAATTCATTGCGGCAAACAATAATTTTTTAACAGCAGGAACATCAACTACACCCTTTTTATAGTCTTAAGACTTATTATTGAGAACTAAGAATCGACAGTTAGGCCTATATAGATCTTAAAACATTAGGATAACCAACTCTAGAAAAAGATATCTAAATCCACACCCTCTTTTGACCATTCTATGTCTAACTGATTTTAACAACCTGGTCATATAGACATACACATATAGGTCTAGTGTACTGTATGTGTGTAGTCGATGATACTACAAGACTACCCTGCATTTTTTTCATTACGCGTTATGCAATAGTGTTTGCTTAATGTGAAGTGGTCAGACGAGGCATGGCTAGTCAAGAATGTTCTTTACACTAAAATAGTTACACACCCAGTTAAATAAACTGATTTTAACAACCTGGCCAGATAGACGAACACGTGTAGGCCTATATAGTGTACTGAGTGTGCAGTCCATAATGACAAGACCACCCTGTTTTTTTTCCCTTGCACATTTAACCGTTATGCAATAGTGTTAGTTTGTATTTTTAGTGGTCAGACAAAAAAAAATAGCACATCAGCATGGTTAGTCATGTTCTTTACACTAAAAGATAGTTATACAGGTAAAATGTTTCTCCAGCAATTTTGTTTCTATTTTATTGGTTACTAGATCTAATTTTTAAAATCTAATTGTATGTTATTTAACAAGATTTTAAACTTTACTGGTATAAGTAATTAAAATTTTCTGTTTATAATATAATAAATATAATTTTTTTTAAAAAGAGTACCATTCTTTTCTAAAGGCTTTAACTGAAGGCAAAAATACAAGCACACATATTTATTTAGATTTATTTAGACACCTTCTTTTTAAATTTTATTGTGCATTAACGTTTATGTAAGAAACATATTCCTTATTACTGATTTTATTATGGATAAATATTTCTAGTTCAACACCCCCCCCCCCCCCCCTTTTGTCTCGAAAGGCAATGGATGCACCCAGATGAGTCACTGGTTTTGGTTTAATCTTGAGATGGGGCTGAATCTGGTGTGGCTAATCAAGCCAATTCTAGAGCGGCAGACTTTGCCACAATTTATATATGTGTATGCCTCTGATTCAGGGCTAGCGGACAGGGCAGCTTTCTTTTTTTCTCTCTTGATTAAGGCCACTTCAATTCTTTTGTTCTCAGTGAGGGTTGTCCCAGCATGCATGGTCTGTCTCCATGCACTTCGGTCTTTCATACTTTAGCTGATGCCTGTGGCTTTCATGTCTCGCTTGCAGACATCTCTATATGCTAGTCTTAGGCGGCCCTTGGGTCTGACTCCTTCCACAAGCTCAGCATATAAGATATCTTTCAGGATTCTACCATCTAGCATGCGGGTGACATGTCCAAGCCAGCGTAATCTTCTTTATGTCAGGAGAGCATACATGCTGTTCATATTGGCCAATCTTAAAACTTCCTGATTGGAGACATGGTCCCTCCAAGAGATGCCCATTATGCGTCTCAGGCAGTGCAAGTGGAAGCTATTCAGTCTGTGCTCTTGGTACCCGTACATGTATGTTGACCAGCTTTCACTGCCACATGCATTGTAGACTAGGATTTTGGTCACTGTGGTCAATTTACCATTTTCCCAGACGCGCTTGGAGAGTTTTGCCAATGCTGTGGTAGCTTTTCCTATTCTTTTTGTCAGCTCGATATCTAAATCTAGGTTACTGACAATTGTTGAACCCAAGTAGGTAAATTCCTGCACCACTGAAAGGGTGTGGTTCCCAAAATGTATAACAGGTATTTCTGCGACATCTTGTGCCAGGATTTGAATGTTGGAGAGACTTATAGTAAGGCTAAACTCTTGACAAGCAGCTGCTAAGGCGTTCACTAGCTTCTGTAGACCTCCTTGTGAGTGAGATACGAGTGCCGCATCATCGGCAAACAGCAGCTCCCTTATCAAGATACGACGTCTTTTCGTTTTGGCTTTAAGACGTGCCAGGTTAAAGAGCCTTCCATCGGATCTGCTATGGATATATATTCCGTCTTCCATGGATTTAAAAGCACTGGTTATTATGACTGAGAAAAATAAGCCAAATAGTGTAGGGGCCAGTACACATCCTTGTTTTACACTGCTCTTGATGGAGAATGACCTGGAGGAAGAACTTCTTTGGGCAGCCGATTCTCTCTATTACAGCAAACAGACTGCTTCAGCTAACAAGGTCAAAAGCCTTGGTCAAATCAATAAATGCTATGAAGAGGGGCTGCTTTTGTACTCTGCTCTTCTCCTGTAGCTGCCGCAGAGAGAAAATCATATCTGCTGTAAATCTACCTGCCCTAAAGCCACACTGCGACTATGGAAAATATTCCTTATTACTGATTTTATTATGGATAAATATTTCTAGTTCAACCCCCCCACCCCCCAACCCCCAAAAGGTATGAAAAGTTATAGTTTAATTAATTTCCTTTAGTTTAGTTTAACTATATTTTGAAATTCATGATAAACCTTTAGTTTAACTAGACTTTATTTTAGTTGAAAACTAGTTTTAGTTTTTTAACTTTTAAAAGTTAGTTTAGTTCCCATCACTACTTTTAGATCTAATACATCTAAATGATCTAGTCTTAAGACTAAGTCTAGATCTAGATACTAGAAAAAAATATATGGATCTAGTGTCCACCAGTGACAATCTAGTCAATCTACATTTAGATTTTAGATCTATCATCTACTCATCTATATAGATGACATAGAACTAGAATCTTGACCTCTTGATCTATTACTACTATTCTCTATCATATAGTCTAAATTATTATAAATAATATTCATTCATACATCTATTTTTTCTAGTTTCTAGATCTATGTCTCTGGAAAAAACAAATTTAATTTGAAATTACATGATAATAGTTCTACTAGTTATAGAGTAGAGGCTTCTAGGCCTGGGACTCTAGTCAGTCTAGTAGTATCAGGGCCGGTCCTACAGGTTGCGGGGCCCTATGCGAAACGGATTGTGCGGGGCCTAATTTGGGTTGTGATAAGGATAATAAGTGAAAATTAAGATTTTGTATTGGAAAATAAATTCCTCTTTGCAATTTATTCGTACTTTACTAAGTACAAAATCATTGTCAATTAAACTTTACAAGCCATCTACAGTAGAGAGTAGTTTTCCAACAAAAAGCTGATAAACACCCAGATCTTCCTTTTAGATTTACTATCGACTCGCAAAATATCGCTTTTTTTTTTTTTAATACAACAGGTTGTGATAGATTTAGATCTATATTTGTATACTAGTGACTATTAAAGTAAATTAAGTATTTGAAGTTCTTGTTTTGGTTAAAATTCAGTTTATTGTTACATTTTTATTAAATGAAAGCTGACAATGTTTTTTTTTTAATCACAAGTAGGATTGGCGTTTTCAATATTGAATGACACATCGAAATGACAATTTTGTCTGTTTTAAGATTTGCATCAGTTTCCAGAAGATTTTAATAATTTCAGGAGATTTTCATGACTTTTCTTATATTTTGTAATTCCAGGAACCATTTAATAATTAATAATAATAATAAGTTAAAATGGTTTAATTTAATAATTGACACCTAGAATTTGCATTGTGCGGGGCCTATGAAAGTGCAGAGCCCACTGCTGCATAGGTTGCAGTTGCCTAAGACCGGCCCTGAGTAGTATGATACTCTATTTCTACATATCAAATAGACTTTTATAGAGTGTATAGCAACTGTATAAATATAATTATAATTGTATGCTGTGTATAGTCTAGTCCTAGACATATTAAATTTAAGACCTAGAATGCCTAGTCTAGATAGAATCTATGTAGAATTCTAGAAACATAATCATAATTTAATTCAATGCTAATATGCAGAATGACTGGTCACTGAGAATTAGTGAGAATGACTCTTATAATATATGATATATATGATGACTCCATGAATGAATAATATGATTGAATGATAATTCATTGTATCTATAATTATAATAATACTAACTAATAATAGTATAGACAGAGTAACTTACGTCTATCGGGCACCTTCATATTAAGGTACTTATCGAACACCCCATTGTATTTTTTAAAATTCTCCTTTATTTCGATGATTATGACGAAACTAGTCCATTCCTATTGTGTCCATTTCTTTATAGTTAAGTTATATTTAGTTTCATTTTCACCCGAGGATAATTTTTTTTACTTATATTCAAAGTGCATTGGTAATATTGGTATAAAAATGTCTTTTTTTTTTACCTCATATGTTACAATTTGTATCAGCTATTTGTGGTTTACCGTAAATGTGCTATATTTTTTTTAAGTAAATAGATTTATATCAATATGCACTAATTGTACCTATGTTAAAAGCTTGATTTTATGACACATATAGTTTGATGCTATTAACATTATTGCAACAGCGGTAGAGACATGGAAGTAGAATATATTCAGTTGTGTTGTTTTTTTCAGATGCCCCATTCTATTAACTTCTGAATTATGTGTTATAAACCAATACCTAGCGCATGTGCTTGATGTGAAGAGATGTTAATAAAACGAAAGAGCAAAGGGGGAGCTTAAAACCCCCTACCAGGGGGTTTTGAGATAAAAATCCATCTACCAGGGGGTTTTGAGTTTAAAACCCCCTACCTGGGGTTTCGCAGTTAAATCCGCCTCTTCTATAAACAAAACAAAAAAAAAAATGCAAACGACAATCCCCAAATTCCAAGAAAACAGCTCAAGAAAATTTTGACTTTAAAACCGCCTCCAAAAATTACGATAAACCCCCACTCAATATTTAAAAAAAGCAAATTACACACTCAACATTCTATGAGCATAGCCAAAAGGGGTTTTGAGTTTAACCCCCTTCAATATCTCTTCAATATTAAAAAAAAAAAGCAAATTACACACTCAAGATGCTATGAGCGTAGCCAAAGGGGTTTTGAGTTTAAATCCCCCTTCAGATGCTAAAAAAATACCTCTTCAAAATAAAAAAAGCAAATTACACAGTAAAATTCTTTGAATGTAGTTAAGTTAATGAGGGGTTTTGAGTTTAAATCCCCCTCCTCCAGATGGCTTTTTTTTTAAAATTTAAAACCCCTCCAGATGGTTTTGAGTTTAAAATTCTCCTACAGAGCGTTTTGAGTTGAAAATCTCTCTCTTCAATATTATTGTCAAGCAAACTACAGTCACCAAATTCTATTCTAGCTAAATGGGGTTTTGAATTAAAAAAACAACTCTTAGAGATTTTTAGTTTACAAACCCCTCAACAGATGATTTTGACGATAAAACTTCCCTTTTCTATATAAAATCTAAAGCGAAATACAGGCATGTAATTCCAAGAGCGTAGTCAAGAGAGGTTACAAATTTCTACCAGTGGCCGGGCTCTATTAATAAAGTGTGAATAGTCATCTGCCGAAATTGAAAAACACTAAATGTGGCTCAACAAAGATGGCTTAGACAGATTTTAGGAGTCAGTTATAGAGATCAGGTCTAAATCAAAGAAATCATATGCCGAACTGGGAGTCGAACCCTTAGTAAGGTTGTTACAGAGCGTTGCATGAGGTTTTGCGGGGCATGTTCTCCGACAAAATGAATTACGCATAATAAAAGTTGCAATGACATCCTAGTACAACTTGGCGCAACACTTTCATTGAGATCCTCAGAGAAGGTGAGAAGAGGCTTCAGACATTACCAGTGACAGATTTTTGTGGAAACAGCTTGCCGGAAAATGCGCCGAACGGCGCGAGAGGGTCTAAGTCAGTAAGAATAGCACATTAGGTTTTTGAAATAAAACTTTTTAATAGCAAGATAATGCACAGTAGATAGCTAAGAATATGCGTTTTGTTGGCTTTCAATACCAGAAATAGTGCTCGGCGGCAGGGCGAAGCGCTGAGGGAGCGCTGCGAGCTCCCCCAGACCCCCTTGCTAGCAAGGTGCGGGAGTCTACAACTTCTCCACTAATTCCAGGAAGAACCTATTCTAGGGCACAATAAACGTCTTCCGAAAGGGTCAGAATGTATTAAAGATCAACTATGTACACACACAAATATATAATTTTTTCCGCTGGGGGTCCCCCCCCACCTTCCCCGAAAAAAAATCCTGGCTACGCCCATGATATGCCTATATACTTCTTCTTCTAGCCAGCTTTATTGCTGCTGAGCTGTGAGCTCTTTTGCAGACTGTGCCAAGGAAAAAAAGTGTGCTGTTTTCTTCAGTTGTTCAGCACTGCCGTACAGGGTGTTGGTTATGTTTGAGTTGTAGTGGAAGTAGGGTCTGCCTAAGGAGGATTAGGGAGGAGCATTCAAAGAGGATATGGTTTACGGTTTAAAGGGGTAAGCGCAGTGTCTGCAAAGGGGTAGTTGTGTGGAGTTTATTTTGTTCAGGTGGTAATTTAATAGTGGTGTGTGTCCTGTTCTTAGTTGGAAGATTGTAGATTGTTCTTTGAGGGGGAGGAAGTTAATACTGTTAAGTTAATAGTTTGTTAGGCGTAGTCATTTCTCTGTACATGGCTCTGCCTGTGTTTCCTGATGCCCATTGGTTGAGCCACTCCTCTTTGTGATTGTTGACTAACATTGATTTTAGGGTGAGGTCTATCTGGTTGTTCCATAGATGAACCTGCCTTTCATAGCTTATCTGCCTTTTCATTTCCCATGATGCCAATGTGTCCAGGTATTGATATTTAATTTTGATATCATCTGATGGATTATCACAATGAGTGTTGTCAACTCTCTTGGGCTGTTTGAGGTGCTGCTATTAAGTGCTTGCAGAGTAGATTCCGAGTCTGTAAAGACAACAATATCTGATGGTGGTTGCACTCCTTCATATAATTTGTTTTCCAATGTCTGTAGTGCTATGGTAATTGCCTCAATTTCGGCTTGGAAGTTTGAGCAGTAATCGCCACAGGGTGTACTTATCTCAAAGTGTTTATTTTTAGGGAAGACCAGGAAGGCGCCGAGACCAGCTTTGATGGTGGCTTTGAAAGCCAATCCGTCTGTATAAATATGGATAGCTGTTTTTTGATAGCTTTCAATTGTTTCAAGCATGCCTACTTTGAGCTCCAGTGGATTTGATTCTTTTGTTAAGGTGTTATTTAGTAAATGTGTTTTGATGGTTGGTTGCTTGTAGTTTAGTCCGGGTGTAATGTTTGAAAATGTGGTAATATTTTCTCTGTTATTGGGTACGTGGTGTTTTAGGGCTAGTTCGTCAGTAAGTTGGATCAGAGTCCTTTGCTTTTTTTTTGGTTGTTTTTCGTATTTCTCTGTGTTAGTAATTTATTTGTATGATCGTCCTCTAACCTTCTGTATCTCTCAATAGCTTCTAATGCTGCTCTGTTGCACCTTAACTTAAGAGGTTCAATATTGGAGTCTATTTCACAGTTCTCATACCTCCACTAATTAGCCGCAAGGCTTGGTTTTGGATTGTGTCTAATGATGATTGATAGGTTTTGTTGGCAGCTACTTGTATGGAGAGACAATAATCCATTACAGATCTGACGTATCCAGTGTATAACTGTCTTAAGGTTTTCTTTTCAGCTCCCTAGGATGTTCCTGCTAGGGGTGTTTTATTATGTTTAATCTTTGTGATGCCTTTTCTTTTAAATCTGCCATAAAGTGTTTTAGAGACAGCCTTTGGTCTAGTTTTACACCAAGAAATCCGGCGGAACCTGTTCTTACAAACTGACAGGAGAAGGGATGAAAGGCGGAACACTGGCGCCTTAAAACCAGTTTAGCTTCATGTTGATGGGGCACGTCAGCCTAAATAACACAACCCATCTAGGAGAAGGAAAACTTTGACTCCAAACCTCCACTCTGTGGCGATACTCCCCCATGTGGGTATCGGGGTTTGGAAATGACCAAGAGAAATAAATAACCCCACTGCCTTTCCACTTGCATTTCACTAAGTGAATAATAGTGGACCTTCCCCATCTAGGTGCTTTTTGACGGAGGTCTGGATTGCACTATACCAAACGGAGGTCCTTGTCTCACTACATTCTAATACTAGATATAAATCCATCATGAAGTGTTTGTTTTCTGGATCTGGTGAATGTGATATCGTGAAGGGGCCTGGATCCAGGATGTGACGATTCCACAGGGCATACCCAGGGCAAAGTCCACTTTAAGCTTTTTACTGCAGAAAAGTTCCATTTGGAGAGCTCTATGGATGGCGGAGAATGGACCATTGGCCAACCCCACCTTGTCCCATGGATAGTCCGGTTGCAGTCTTCAGACCTAGATGTTTCCTTTTATGTCAGTATTGGAGAAAATTGCCAACACCGAAAACTCCCTTAAAATGCGGGGAGTATATATTTTTAAAAAGCCTGAGGAAACACCCTGCCTACACTAAATGCCTCAAATACATAGAGTCAGTTGTGCTTCTCGATCTAGACATGTGGCACCGGTGTCTATAAAATTATACATACATATATTTTTTGCCATAAAGTATGATAAAGTTCATAATGCGCTACAAAGACATTCCTTTGAAACATCACAAATACACAAAATAATAACAATAACACTTTTAACCACTTTCTTATTCTGCCTACACCCCCTTACCCGCGCTTTCTTCTTAAACAATTCCACTCTCCAACATTCACACTTAATCAGTGCAAAGTAACAACGTAAATATTAAGACTCAATCTAAACGCAGCCACCTGACTAACACACAAGAAAAAAAAAAGGTCAGTGATAGCACAACACACAGGTGTAAACCAGCCCCAAAACATTTTCAAGTTGTAGTAAGAACAATGTTGAGGGGAAAAGGGGAGAAGCCGCTAATTAGGTCACAAACACTAGGGGTGATAGATATATAGATATGTTGTTGTGTGTGTGTGACAAATACTAAACGTGCTCTAAAATATGTTGTTTTTTTTAGGTCAACCACGTAAACTGTTGTTTCCTGCAATGGCTTGGGGAGGGCTACCAAAGCTTATTAGGCTCTCCCCCAAATAAATAATATCTGGATTTATTAAGGGCCTTATATCTCAAAAAAGCTTAGACCTAAATAAGTACTGGTACGGTAATGCCCTATTGGGCTTAGCACCTTACGCTTATGTGTATTGTCAGTGCATGTGCGAAAATCTATCTGTCTTGACATGGCGTTAAAAGAAAATGATATAAATTTTTAAAAATGAAAGATTATAACACTTTTGAAACACCATACTTTTCACAAAATTTTAAGATTATACACTTTTAAAACACCATACTTTTGAAGTGTTGGATAGGATAAGATTCTTGAAGGTAGCTGAAAAATGATGTTCGAAAGCATCAACCTAACCCACTTTAACATCAAATATAATTTTAACTAAGAGTAGTAATAGAATAAAACATGTCTACTTTTTAAGAAAAATGAATGTGGAGTTCATAGAAACAATCAGTTTTTTTCTAGGTCTAATTCTTACGGAGATACACAAATTCAAACATACAAAATGTCAGCGACTGAGCTTAATTTGTTCAATAAACGTATGTTACTCTAGATAATTATAAATAATTTATTATCTAGAATAATCTTCTAAATAAATAGTAATTATAAAAAATTATTAATTCTAGTCTACTGTTTTATTTGTTTAAGTTTAATGAATTTAATGTCTTGTCTAGGACTAGATTAAATTTAAAGTTAAAGTAGATTGACTAGTGACTAGATCTAGTCTCCTTCACTAATACTACTAGATCTAATAGTTAAATAGTCGATATAATTATACTAATTAAACATTTTTATAATAGTGTATAGACTTTCTCGTTTCTAAATTAGATCTAGATTAAGTAGATCTAGATCTATTTAATTCTATTTACCATTGACGAAATTTTAATTTACGTGAGAGTACTGAGAGGGGTCCATTGCTATTTTTATACCTTATCACATGACTTTTTACTAATGATATTGCCAACTTTGTTGTAGACTTTTTCGATATGGCTTTTACTATACCTCAAATGCTCAATCTATTCAACTTCATGGAACTTCAGAGTGGGGAAAACCTTGGCAAGGATCTCGAAAACGGCTCTAATGATTTTCCTAGAAATTTATAAGTTGATCTATATTGTTGGGAAAAGAATTAGTAGTCCATCCCTCTCCATGCTTGACCACAGCCAAGTACTGGCCCGAATTGCACAGTCCACAGCAGCACTTTCAAATCTCTAACAATATAGATTTCGAAGGCATAGCTCTCGACACCAAGGTCAGACTGGTGTGCTCACTTGTCATGGCCACATTCTTATATTCTTGCGCGTCTTGGAAGCTGACTGCAGAGCTAGAGAGGAGGATTCTAGCAATGGAATAGAAATGCTACAGAATGGAATGGAGAAAGAAGTTTGATAAATCATGTTTGGTGCCCAACGGTCCAACAAACTAAGAGATGGGTGAGATGACCGTTACTAGAAAATATGCCCAGAATATATTAATCTTCAACGGACTTAAGCCTACATATCTTCGGGTATTTGTGCATTCATTCAAGAGTAAGAATGAATTAATATTCAGGAACATTTTGAGCACCTTCTTCTCAGTATAGATCTAAATGACTATTATTAGAATATATATATATATATATATATATATATATATATATATATATATATATATATATATATGTTTGTAAAATGTAAAATGTTTTACATGTTTCGGATGTTCCTTCAGAGTTGAAGATAGTTTACTTCCTAGTCCAAACCTCCCGCAGGACGACGGGGGATGGGAGCGGGCAGGGTTTGAACCCGGGACCATCGATAAATCCGAACGACAGTCCAGCGTGCAAACCGCACGACCAGGCAGCCATCCTATATATATCGTCGGCGTAGCCAGGATTTTGTTTCGGGGTGGGGAGGGGGATTTTCTACCCCCGCAAAAAAAAATTCATGTGTTTGCGTGTGTGTGTGTACATAATTAATCCCTTCTTTCTTTAGAAAGACGCTTATTGTATCCTAGACTAGATTCTTCCTAGAGTTGGGGGGAAATAATAGACTCCCCACCATTGCCAGCAAGGGGGTCTGGGGGAGCGCTGTGTGGTCCCCCAGTGCGGAGCGAAACCCCATAGCCAAGCACTATTACCGGTATTAAAAACCGTTCGGCGCATTGGGCGGCAAACTGCTTCAGCAAAAATCTGTCACTGGTTATGTCTGAAGCTTTTTCCCTCCCGCTCTGAGGACCTCCATGAAAGTGAGCGCCAAGTTGTACTAGGATGTCCCTATTTGCGCTTTCCTCATTATGGCCTCCATGTCGTCGCAACTATTATTATGCGTAATTCATTTTTTCGGAGAACAACCTCATGTGACGCTCTGTCACAACCTCACTAAGTGGTCGACTTCCAGTTCGGCATAGGATTTCATTGAGACCCGATCTCTATAACTGACTCCTAAAATCCGTCTAAGCCATCTTTGTTGAGCCACATTTAGTTTTTTTTTCAATTTCGGCAGATGACTATTCACTGCACTTTATCAATGGAGCCCAGCTACTAGTAGAAATGGCTATGCAATTGGAATTAGGTGACTGTAGTTTATTTTAGATTTTTATATCGAAAAAGGAAGTTTTATCGTCAAAATAATTTGGGGGAGGGGTTAAACTAAGAATCTGGGGAGTTTTTTTTTAAAAAATTCTAAACCCCATTAGCTACGGTCATATAATTTGGTGATTGTAGTTTGCTTTAGAAAAAAATTGAAGAGAGGTTTGGGGTATTTAAACTAAAAACCTTCAGGAGGGGTTTTAAACTTAAAAAAAAAAAAAAGCCCTCTGGATCAGAGGGGTTTAAAACGCCCTTTGGCTAGGCTCATAGAATTTTGAGTGTGTAATTTGCTTTTGTTTATATAGAAGAGGTATTTTTTTTAGCTTCAAACCCCGCTGAAGGGGAGTTTAAACTCAAAACCCCCTATGGCTACGATCTTAGCATTTTGAGTGTGTAATTTGCTTTTTTTTTAATATTCAAGAGTAATTTTTTTAGCTTCAAACCCCGCTGGAGGGCGGTTAAGCTCAAAACCCCCTCTGGCAATGATCATAGCATTTTGAGTGTGTAATTTGCTTTTTTTTTATATGGAAGATGTATTCTTTAGCTTCAAATCCCGCTGGAGGGGTTTAAACTCAAAAACCCTTTGGCTGCGCTCATAGAATTTTGAGTATGTAATTTCCTTTTTCATATTGAAGAGGTCGTATTTAGCTGCAAACCCCGGTGGAGGGTTTTTTTAAACACAAACCCCTCTTGGCTACGCTCATAGAACCTGGTGACTGATGTATGGAGGGGGTTTAAAAATCAAAATTTTCCTTAGCTATGCTCTTGGAAATTGGGGATTCTCGTTCACATTCTTTTTTATTTTTCGGTTTTGTTTTATTGAAGCGAGTGATTTGACTGCGAAACCCCCTGGTAGGGGGTTTTAAACTCAAAACCCCCTTGATTGTGATGAGGGAAGTGATGGTTTAGTATTAAAATATCACCTAAAATAAATTGAACCAAAGCAAAAAATAAAAAATCTGTCACTAAATGCTTAATTAAGGGAACAAACTCCACACTTAAAATTATTTCCCCTTTTCAATATCAAACAAAATGATTAATTACCCAATAAAATTGATCAATATTTTAATTAATATTAAAGCTTCAACTTGATATGAGAATGGATGTAAGGAGACAAAATCCTACATATTTCTGTGAATATTGAAAAATGAATAATTACCAGTAATTAATTGACTAATTAGTTATTTTTTAAAAATCGATTTACGTATTGTCTTTGCCAATTCATAACTGTGCAAAGTTTCAACTTGATCCAAGAATATATAGGATACATTTTATACATGTTCAAATTTTAGCAGACAGACAGAGTTGATCTTTTTTAGTCTAGTAGATTTATGCATTTGCTTAACAAGGATTTTTTTCTCAGTGGAAAGGGGTAGGAGAGTAACAATGTCCCCCATTTTTTTTAAAATCTAACATTTATTAGTTGTTAAGAGGTAAATAATCATTCTATAAGTTGTATACATATATATATATATAAATAAAGTTGTTTAAAAAATTTTTTTTGTTGTTGTTGTTATCGAGTAGTATTTCATAAGGTTTTTGTATTAGTAAGTTATTGTCTAGGTTGGAAGAGGCTTCAGACATTGCCAGTGACAGATCTTAGTGGAGACAGTTTGCCACCCAATGCACTGAACGATCCAAGTCTAAGGTATTATTGCTACTTTACTTTTTAGCCTTCTATCCTGAGTGTCTCTAAATATAGTGATTGCAAACTCTCTTGTCTGTCAAGGTGGAATCTTGTACACATTATTTCTCCCACTTTTCACTCTCAAATCAACTTTGCAAAATTATTCATTGTTCCATGACAACTCATGAATCAATAAAAAAAATTAACCAATTCTAAAAGATATTTTTTTTAAATATAGAAATATAGTTAGCTATGGGAAGATATGCCTTGTGTAGAGAATTAGGTTGTTTGCTAAAATTTTATAACTTTAGTTTTTTTAGACTATAAAACCTTCTTTTTTTTATAAGCACCTGTATAGCTCAGTGGCTATTATGTCAGCTTGATACCTTGAGTTTGAAGTCTGACTTGAGAAACTTTTTAAAAATAGCTTTTGAAACCTTCTTCCAGATACACTGAGCATTTAAGTATGAAAGTTGTGTAAAGCAAAATCAGTTAATAAAGATATTTCCAATCACACAAATTTATAATTGCTAGTCTAGATTTCTAAAAAAAATTACATAATTGATTCAAGATAATTAATGCTATTTCACTTAATATAAGTTTTGTTTAAAAAAAAATAAAATATTTTACTTGTTTTACTAATGGTGTACATTACTCTGGTCAAATGTGAATATTGTTTGTTATAAATCTCATATTTTGCATCTGTTCTAGTTTCTTTATTGTTTTCTTGTGTTGAGGGTTCCCAGACAGAGGACAAATATTCTACTATTGGTCTAACCATGGTTAAAAAGCTTTTCAATTTTATGGTCTTGTTTGATTTGTACATAATAAACTCTAATGCTTTTTTTGATTTGATTTTTTAGTATCTTGTGTTGTTTTTATTGTTTTATATCATCTGCAAATCTTCAAAGTTTATCTCTATTCTAAAACTGCTATGTGAGAAACCAAAGTGAGGAAAAAAAATGCATCAATGAATTTTATTTATTCATATTGAAATCAGACAGAACGTTTTTATAAATGATAAAATGATGCTATCTGGTTTATTTAAATACTTTCTGTCAAAGCTCATTGATTTACTTGTTTCTTATATCTATTGTATGATTACAGTAATATTCTGTAAGCAAAACTCATTGAAGGAAGTGGCCTATGGTCAATAGCAGTGGCTATTTCTACACCACAAGATCCTCTAGAGTAGTCTAGAGAATTATAACAAGAAATTAATGAGCACAAAGCACAACTACAAATTAACAAAGTCAACAAAAAAGATCTGCTTGTTTGGCTTTATTATATCTTCAAACTATTTACTAATATAAAGCAACAATGTATTTCAATTTCATAGTTTTATAATAGAGTTTAGACAAACACTAAGACACACATAATGCATGAACACAAACAAAAAAATGGAAAAGGGAGGGGACTATTGTTTCCAGGAAGATATTTGTACACATAAGCATCAAACTATACATTTATGCTGATGGTGCACTTCACTTCACAGAGAGAGAAATAGTTCTTGTGACTAAAAATAAAAGACACCCTAGATAACGCCTTTAAAAAATTTTATGTAATGAAATTCCAGTTTTGAAAGTAATTAAGTTTTATATATATTACATCATTGGAAATCATGGCCCTTTGGTGGAATGTGTTGTTTATGAACAATTACTAAAAAAACAATAGTAGAAAATATAATAATAATAAATATAATCTGTTTAGTCAATCAAAAATAAATATGATTGATATGATCATTAAAAACATAGAACATACAAATGTATAAGCAAGCCAAATTTTCAAAAAAAGTTAAAAAAAAAACAAACAAAGCTTAACTGAAGGGGAAGAACTCCATCCTTAAAACAATACCAATAATGTACAGGGTATTTCCCTTTTATGATATCAAACAAAATAATTAATTGACTAATTGAGATCTTTTTTTATAGATGAATGTTTTGTTAGATGCTGACTGAACCAATTGTTTCAAAAGGCTGTTTGCATCTATTTTGTTATAGTAGTAATGCTGAGGTGGACAATTGTAGTTAAATTGAATTTCCATTTGTTTGGACCAATAAAATTATCTTATCTTTTTTAAAAAACATTTTCGACAATGCTTTAACAAAAATTGTTTAGTATTTCAGCTAATTTTTGGTTAATTATGAAGATTAAATGCAAATTTGAATAAAAAAATCTGTCCCTTTGTAATGTGATTAACTGACTCAGTGTGAAAAAGAAAATAGAACAGTGGTAGAAAGACTTAAGCCTATCAGACCATTTGACTTACTATATATACTATGTGTAAAAAGGTAATATATTAAACTTTCAAGAAGATTGCCATAGTGCAAATCTTATAAATTGAATTGTAAACATAAAAACACCAACATTTACATTTTTTTTTCTATTGAAATGTTGAAGCATCACTGATATTATTTTGATAATAGTAAATGTCTAGAAGTATGTGTAGGTATAAGTATAATCTTGTTTAATCAGATACATTTTTTTCATATTGTAATAGACTTTCATTTCATCATATACTTACATACTATTTTAAAACATTAGGATTAAAATATGTGTTCATTGTGATTTATATAGTTTTAAAAAAATAATATACTCAGGCAAATAAATTTAAAATGTAAGTATAATTCTCATATACAACTAACAAACTTTGATAATAAAAATAGTAACATATTGAAGCTCACCTTATTAAACAAGACCTGCTTTGAGATGGTCTTAGTATGGACTTGACTGAGATGATCTATATTTGAGACTGCTTTATTGATGGTTCTTGTATGAACCTGACTTGATGTGATCTCTAGAAGAGAATGCTTTTTGGTGGTCTGTTTTTACTCATGTATTTAGCCAAGATTGTTGTCCGGGGTGTGGCTCAAGGAGCCATACATGAGCTAGGTAGTGGAAATTGTAGGCTCTTGACTATTTAAAAAAAATATGGCTGTCAATCACCTTTCCCACTACCAGACACCCCATTAGTAGTTAGCGCATGCGATTTTTGATCTTCATTGACGAAAGTGACAGATAAACTTGATCCAATTCTCTCTTTACACTTATATTTCTGAATTGATCCAATCTTGCTGATGTCACTTTTGTTGAGAATGTTAGTAGGATCTGTAGTAACAAAGTAAAAAAAAACAACAGACATGCAATTAACTTGATGTATGATTGCTGAAAAAAAATGTATTATTGAAAATAAAGCATTTAAAATATGAACAATAGAAAATTAAAGAATGTAATTACACTGTAGTTTTCGATAGCAATATGCTGTATCCTTTTGTCATGGGTTAGGATTGGTCCAATTCTCTCTTTACACTTGTATATCTGACTTGATCCAACTTGCTGATGTCACTTTTGTTGAGAATGTTAGTAGGATCAGTAGTAACAAAACAAGCAAAAAAAAAAAAAAAACAAAAACAAAAATAGAAACACCTTAATCACCATGTCTCAGTGACATGTTAAGTTCTTGATGGCTGGCATACTTTTCTTCCATGTTCCTTCACCTGGGAAAAAAAAAGACTAATTATTAAGGAGTCGCTACTCTGTACGGAATAAAGATAAAAACAACTGCAATTATCCCTGTCTAAATTTTTACCTTACAGTATGATGGACAACCTATTTCTGAGAGAAAGGACTCCACCAGAGTGTTGTATTCCGAAACAACAAACTCTTTAATGCCCCAGCTGATGCCAGGTACCCATTTAGAGCTGGGTTAACTCTTGTCCCAAGAAGAAATCTGGTCATTACAACCAACATTTGAACCTCAGACAACCAGGTAAGCAGCAGAGTGTGCAATAACTCCACTAACATGCAGGCCTCTTCATAAATGAGAAAAAAATCAACTTCACCTTAATCACCATGTCTCAGTGACATGTTAAGTTCTTGATGGCTGGCATCCTTTTCTTCCATGTTCCTTCACCTGGGAAAAAAAAAGACTAATTATTAAGGAGTCGCTACTCTTTACGGAATAAAGATAAAAACAACTGCAATTATTCCTGTCTAAATTTTTTTGTTTATCATTCATTCTACTCGTCACTAACAAAGATTTAAATGGATAAAAAAAATTTTTTTTACCTGTTACACATTCCAAACTAAGCTGCCTTGGAACGGGAACCACATCAGCTGAAAGAAAAACTTTGAAACTAAAAGAATTAGACATATTCTCCTCAAGTCAATAACTTAAGACAAATAAATTAAACATCTACTCCACAAACCCCATTCACACATACCGTTGTGTGAACAGTTACACTAATGTATGTCACCACTGTTGTGTTAGAATATGTTTGTATGAAAGTATGTGTTTCTCCACTCAAATCCCAACCATCATCCTACAAAACAAATCACTACCCAGGCCCCATCTAGTAAAATTGGCTGCACAACAGAATGGGCCATAGTCCTTTTCAGAACTATAGAATCCATCTATCGGCTGCCAAATTAAGGAGATTATAACCTTGAGCACCCAAAGTTATACCTCTTTTAAATCATCTAACAGAATAAGAAATGGCAGACCTAAGCACCTAAGTCTGTATTTCTTTTATAACTAAGCTAACCTTACCTAAGAAAAAGCAGCATTAAGAAACTTAAGGCTGTATTTCTTTAAACTCCTCTATGTCTCAAATAACCCTGAGTGGAGAAAAGATGTGTCGCTATAGAGGAGAAGAGCGTTTGTATGCTGGTGATGCAGAGTTAAGGAAAGTTGTGTACAAGAACTAACCTCACAGAAATTAACCCTTCATACCTTACAGTATGATGGACAACCTATTTCTGAGAGAAAGGACTCCACCAGAGTGTTGTATTCCGAAACAACAAACTCTTTAATGCCCCAGCTGATGCCAGGTACCCATTTAGAGCTGGGTTAACTCTTGTCCCAAGAAGAAATCTGGTCATTACAACCAACATTTGAACCTCAGACAACCAGGTAAGCAGCAGAGTGTGCAATAACTCCACTAACATGCAGGCCTCTTCATAAATGAGAAAAAAATCAACTTCACCTTAATCACCATGTCTCAGTGACATGTTAAGTTCTTGATGGCTGGCATCCTTTTCTTCCATGTTCCTTCACCTGGGAAAAAAAAAGACTAATTATTAAGGAGTCGCTACTCTTTACGGAATAAAGATAAAAACAACTGCAATTATTCCTGTCTAAATTTTTTTGTTTATCATTCATTCTACTCGTCACTAACAAAGATTTAAATGGATAAAAAAAGTTTTTTTACCTGTTACACATTCCAAACTAGAGAGCCTTGGAACGGGAACCACATCAGCTGAAAGAAAAACTTTGAAACTAAAAGAATTAGACATATTCTCCTCAAGTCAATAACTTAAGACAAATAAATTAAACATCTACTCCACAAACCCCATTCACACATACCTTTGTGTGAACAGTTACACTAATGTATGTCACCACTGTTGTGTTAGAATATGTTTGTATGAAAGTATGTGTTTCTCCACTCAAATCCCAACCATCATCCTACAAAACAAATCACTACCCAGGCCCCATCTAGTAAAATTGGCTGCACAACAGAATGGGCCATAGTCCTTTTCAGAACTATAGAATCCATCTATCGGCTGCTAAATTAAGGAGATTATAACCTTGAGCACCCAAAGTTATACCTCTTTTAAATCATCTAACAGAATAAGAAATGGCAGACCTAAGCACCTAAGTCTGTATTTCTTTTATAACTAAGCTAACCTTACCTAAGAAAAAGCAGCATTAAGAAACTTAAGGCTGTATTTCTTTAAACTCCTCTATGTCTCAAATAACCCTGAGTGGAGAAAAGATGTGTCGCTATAGAGGAGTAGAGCGTTTGTATGCTGGTGATGCAGAGTTAAGGAAAGTTGTGTACAAGAACTAACCTCACAGAAATTAACCCTTCATACCTTACAGTATGATGGACAACCTATTTCTGAGAGAAAGGACTCCACCAGAGTGTTGTATTCCAAAACAACAAACTCTTTAATGCCCCAGCTGATGCCAGGTACCCATTTAGAGCTGGGTTAACTCTTGTCCCAAGAAGAAATCTGGTCATTACAACCAACATTTGAACCTCAGACAACCAGGTAAGCAGCAGAGTGTGCAATAACTCCACTAACATGCAGGCCTCTTCATAAATGAGAAAAAAATCAACTTCACCTTAATCACCATGTCTCAGTGACATGTTAAGTTCTTGATGGCTGGCATCCTTTTCTTCCATGTTCCTTCACCTGGGAAAAAAAAAGACTAATTATTAAGGAGTCGCTACTCTTTACGGAATAAAGATAAAAACAACTGCAATTATTCCTGTCTAAATTTTTTTGTTTATCATTCATTCTACTCGTCACTAACAAAGATTTAAATGGATAAAAAATTTTTTTTTACCTGTTACACATTCCAAACTAGAGAGCCTTGGAACGGGAACCACATCAGCTGAAAGAAAAACTTTGAAACTAAAAGAATTAGACATATTCTCCTCAAGTCAATAACTTAAGACAAATAAATTAAACATCTACTCCACAAACCCCATTCACACATACCTTTGTGTGAACAGTTACACTAATGTATGTCACCACTGTTGTGTTAGAATATGTTTGTATGAAAGTATGTGTTTCTCCACTCAAATCCCAACCATCATCCTACAAAACAAATCACTACCCAGGCCCCATCTAGTAAAATTGGCTGCACAACAGAATGGGCCATAGTCCTTTTCAGAACTATAGAATCCATCTATCGGCTGCCAAATTAAGGAGATTATAACCTTGAGCACCCAAAGTTATACCTCTTTTAAATCATCTAACAGAATAAGAAATGGCAGACCTAAGCACCTAAGTCTGTATTTCTTTTATAACTAAGCTAACCTTACCTAAGAAAAAGCAGCATTAAGAAACTTAAGGCTGTATTTCTTTAAACTCCTCTATGTCTCAAATAACCCTGAGTGGAGAAAAGATGTGTCGCTATAGAGGAGAAGAGCGTTTGTATGCTGGTGATGCAGAGTTAAGGAAAGTTGTGTACAAGAACTAACCTCACAGAAATTAACCCTTCATACCTTACAGTATGATGGACAACCTATTTCTGAGAGAAAGGACTCCACCAGAGTGTTGTATTCCGAAACAACAAACTCTTTAATGCCCCAGCTGATGCCAGGTACCCATTTAGAGCTGGGTTAACTCTTGTCCCAAGAAGAAATCTGGTCATTACAACCAACATTTGAACCTCAGACAACCAGGTAAGCAGCAGAGTGTGCAATAACTCCACTAACATGCAGGCCTCTTCATAAATGAGAAAAAAATCAACTTCACCTTAATCACCATGTCTCAGTGACATGTTAAGTTCTTGATGGCTGGCATCCTTTTCTTCCATGTTCCTTCACCTGGGAAAAAAAAAGACTAATTATTAAGGAGTCGCTACTCTTTACGGAATAAAGATAAAAACAACTGCAATTATTCCTGTCTAAATTTTTTTGTTTATCATTCATTCTACTCGTCACTAACAAAGATTTAAATGGATAAAAAATTTTTTTTTACCTGTTACACATTCCAAACTAGAGAGCCTTGGAACGGGAACCACATCAGCTGAAAGAAAAACTTTGAAACTAAAAGAATTAGACATATTCTCCTCAAGTCAATAACTTAAGACAAATAAATTAAACATCTACTCCACAAACCCCATTCACACATACCTTTGTGTGAACAGTTACACTAATGTATGTCACCACTGTTGTGTTAGAATATGTTTGTATGAAAGTATGTGTTTCTCCACTCAAATCCCAACCATCATCCTACAAAACAAATCACTACCCAGGCCCCATCTAGTAAAATTGGCTGCACAACAGAATGGGCCATAGTCCTTTTCAGAACTATAGAATCCATCTATCGGCTGCCAAATTAAGGAGATTATAACCTTGAGCACCCAAAGTTATACCTCTTTTAAATCATCTAACAGAATAAGAAATGGCAGACCTAAGCACCTAAGTCTGTATTTCTTTTATAACTAAGCTAACCTTACCTAAGAAAAAGCAGCATTAAGAAACTTAAGGCTGTATTTCTTTAAACTCCTCTATGTCTCAAATAACCCTGAGTGGAGAAAAGATGTGTCGCTATAGAGGAGAAGAGCGTTTGTATGCTGGTGATGCAGAGTTAAGGAAAGTTGTGTACAAGAACTAACCTCACAGAAATTAACCCTTCATACCTTACAGTATGATGGACAACCTATTTCTGAGAGAAAGGACTCCACCAGAGTGTTGTATTCCGAAACAACAAACTCTTTAATGCCCCAGCTGATGCCAGGTACCCATTTAGAGCTGGGTTAACTCTTGTCCCAAGAAGAAATCTGGTCATTACAACCAACATTTGAACCTCAGACAACCAGGTAAGCAGCAGAGTGTGCAATAACTCCACTAACATGCAGGCCTCTTCATAAATGAGAAAAAAATCAACTTCACCTTAATCACCATGTCTCAGTGACATGTTAAGTTCTTGATGGCTGGCATCCTTTTCTTCCATGTTCCTTCACCTGGGAAAAAAAAAGACTAATTATTAAGGAGTCGCTACTCTTTACGGAATAAAGATAAAAACAACTGCAATTATTCCTGTCTAAATTTTTTTGTTTATCATTCATTCTACTCGTCACTAACAAAGATTTAAATGGATAAAAAATTTTTTTTTACCTGTTACACATTCCAAACTAGAGAGCCTTGGAACGGGAACCACATCAGCTGAAAGAAAAACTTTGAAACTAAAAGAATTAGACATATTCTCCTCAAGTCAATAACTTAAGACAAATAAATTAAACATCTACTCCACAAACCCCATTCACACATACCTTTGTGTGAACAGTTACACTAATGTATGTCACCACTGTTGTGTTAGAATATGTTTGTATGAAAGTATGTGTTTCTCCACTCAAATCCCAACCATCATCCTACAAAACAAATCACTACCCAGGCCCCATCTAGTAAAATTGGCTGCACAACAGAATGGGCCATAGTCCTTTTCAGAACTATAGAATCCATCTATCGGCTGCCAAATTAAGGAGATTATAACCTTGAGCACCCAAAGTTATACCTCTTTTAAATCATCTAACAGAATAAGAAATGGCAGACCTAAGCACCTAAGTCTGTATTTCTTTTATAACTAAGCTAACCTTACCTAAGAAAAAGCAGCATTAAGAAACTTAAGGCTGTATTTCTTTAAACTCCTCTATGTCTCAAATAACCCTGAGTGGAGAAAAGATGTGTCGCTATAGAGGAGAAGAGCGTTTGTATGCTGGTGATGCAGAGTTAAGGAAAGTTGTGTACAAGAACTAACCTCACAGAAATTAACCCTTCATACCTTACAGTATGATGGACAACCTATTTCTGAGAGAAAGGACTCCACCAGAGTGTTGTATTCCGAAACAACAAACTCTTTAATGCCCCAGCTGATGCCAGGTACCCATTTAGAGCTGGGTTAACTCTTGTCCCAAGAAGAAATCTGGTCATTACAACCAACATTTGAACCTCAGACAACCAGGTAAGCAGCAGAGTGTGCAATAACTCCACTAACATGCAGGCCTCTTCATAAATGAGAAAAAAATCAACTTCACCTTAATCACCATGTCTCAGTGACATGTTAAGTTCTTGATGGCTGGCATCCTTTTCTTCCATGTTCCTTCACCTGGGAAAAAAAAAGACTAATTATTAAGGAGTCGCTACTCTTTACGGAATAAAGATAAAAACAACTGCAATTATTCCTGTCTAAATTTTTTTGTTTATCATTCATTCTACTCGTCACTAACAAAGATTTAAATGGATAAAAAATTTTTTTTTACCTGTTACACATTCCAAACTAGAGAGCCTTGGAACGGGAACCACATCAGCTGAAAGAAAAACTTTGAAACTAAAAGAATTAGACATATTCTCCTCAAGTCAATAACTTAAGACAAATAAATTAAACATCTACTCCACAAACCCCATTCACACATACCTTTGTGTGAACAGTTACACTAATGTATGTCACCACTGTTGTGTTAGAATATGTTTGTATGAAAGTATGTGTTTCTCCACTCAAATCCCAACCATCATCCTACAAAACAAATCACTACCCAGGCCCCATCTAGTAAAATTGGCTGCACAACAGAATGGGCCATAGTCCTTTTCAGAACTATAGAATCCATCTATCGGCTGCCAAATTAAGGAGATTATAACCTTGAGCACCCAAAGTTATACCTCTTTTAAATCATCTAACAGAATAAGAAATGGCAGACCTAAGCACCTAAGTCTGTATTTCTTTTATAACTAAGCTAACCTTACCTAAGAAAAAGCAGCATTAAGAAACTTAAGGCTGTATTTCTTTAAACTCCTCTATGTCTCAAATAACCCTGAGTGGAGAAAAGATGTGTCGCTATAGAGGAGAAGAGCGTTTGTATGCTGGTGATGCAGAGTTAAGGAAAGTTGTGTACAAGAACTAACCTCACAGAAATTAACCCTTCATACCTTACAGTATGATGGACAACCTATTTCTGAGAGAAAGGACTCCACCAGAGTGTTGTATTCCGAAACAACAAACTCTTTAATGCCCCAGCTGATGCCAGGTACCCATTTAGAGCTGGGTTAACTCTTGTCCCAAGAAGAAATCTGGTCATTACAACCAACATTTGAACCTCAGACAACCAGGTAAGCAGCAGAGTGTGCAATAACTCCACTAACATGCAGGCCTCTTCATAAATGAGAAAAAAATCAACTTCACCTTAATCACCATGTCTCAGTGACATGTTAAGTTCTTGATGGCTGGCATCCTTTTCTTCCATGTTCCTTCACCTGGGAAAAAAAAAGACTAATTATTAAGGAGTCGCTACTCTTTACGGAATAAAGATAAAAACAACTGCAATTATTCCTGTCTAAATTTTTTTGTTTATCATTCATTCTACTCGTCACTAACAAAGATTTAAATGGATAAAAAATTTTTTTTTACCTGTTACACATTCCAAACTAGAGAGCCTTGGAACGGGAACCACATCAGCTGAAAGAAAAACTTTGAAACTAAAAGAATTAGACATATTCTCCTCAAGTCAATAACTTAAGACAAATAAATTAAACATCTACTCCACAAACCCCATTCACACATACCTTTGTGTGAACAGTTACACTAATGTATGTCACCACTGTTGTGTTAGAATATGTTTGTATGAAAGTATGTGTTTCTCCACTCAAATCCCAACCATCATCCTACAAAACAAATCACTACCCAGGCCCCATCTAGTAAAATTGGCTGCACAACAGAATGGGCCATAGTCCTTTTCAGAACTATAGAATCCATCTATCGGCTGCCAAATTAAGGAGATTATAACCTTGAGCACCCAAAGTTATACCTCTTTTAAATCATCTAACAGAATAAGAAATGGCAGACCTAAGCACCTAAGTCTGTATTTCTTTTATAACTAAGCTAACCTTACCTAAGAAAAAGCAGCATTAAGAAACTTAAGGCTGTATTTCTTTAAACTCCTCTATGTCTCAAATAACCCTGAGTGGAGAAAAGATGTGTCGCTATAGAGGAGAAGAGCGTTTGTATGCTGGTGATGCAGAGTTAAGGAAAGTTGTGTACAAGAACTAACCTCACAGAAATTAACCCTTCATACCTTACAGTATGATGGACAACCTATTTCTGAGAGAAAGGACTCCACCAGAGTGTTGTATTCCGAAACAACAAACTCTTTAATGCCCCAGCTGATGCCAGGTACCCATTTAGAGCTGGGTTAACTCTTGTCCCAAGAAGAAATCTGGTCATTACAACCAACATTTGAACCTCAGACAACCAGGTAAGCAGCAGAGTGTGCAATAACTCCACTAACATGCAGGCCTCTTCATAAATGAGAAAAAAATCAACTTCACCTTAATCACCATGTCTCAGTGACATGTTAAGTTCTTGATGGCTGGCATCCTTTTCTTCCATGTTCCTTCACCTGGGAAAAAAAAAGACTAATTATTAAGGAGTCGCTACTCTTTACGGAATAAAGATAAAAACAACTGCAATTATTCCTGTCTAAATTTTTTTGTTTATCATTCATTCTACTCGTCACTAACAAAGATTTAAATGGATAAAAAATTTTTTTTTACCTGTTACACATTCCAAACTAGAGAGCCTTGGAACGGGAACCACATCAGCTGAAAGAAAAACTTTGAAACTAAAAGAATTAGACATATTCTCCTCAAGTCAATAACTTAAGACAAATAAATTAAACATCTACTCCACAAACCCCATTCACACATACCTTTGTGTGAACAGTTACACTAATGTATGTCACCACTGTTGTGTTAGAATATGTTTGTATGAAAGTATGTGTTTCTCCACTCAAATCCCAACCATCATCCTACAAAACAAATCACTACCCAGGCCCCATCTAGTAAAATTGGCTGCACAACAGAATGGGCCATAGTCCTTTTCAGAACTATAGAATCCATCTATCGGCTGCCAAATTAAGGAGATTATAACCTTGAGCACCCAAAGTTATACCTCTTTTAAATCATCTAACAGAATAAGAAATGGCAGACCTAAGCACCTAAGTCTGTATTTCTTTTATAACTAAGCTAACCTTACCTAAGAAAAAGCAGCATTAAGAAACTTAAGGCTGTATTTCTTTAAACTCCTCTATGTCTCAAATAACCCTGAGTGGAGAAAAGATGTGTCGCTATAGAGGAGAAGAGCGTTTGTATGCTGGTGATGCAGAGTTAAGGAAAGTTGTGTACAAGAACTAACCTCACAGAAATTAACCCTTCATACCTTACAGTATGATGGACAACCTATTTCTGAGAGAAAGGACTCCACCAGAGTGTTGTATTCCGAAACAACAAACTCTTTAATGCCCCAGCTGATGCCAGGTACCCATTTAGAGCTGGGTTAACTCTTGTCCCAAGAAGAAATCTGGTCATTACAACCAACATTTGAACCTCAGACAACCAGGTAAGCAGCAGAGTGTGCAATAACTCCACTAACATGCAGGCCTCTTCATAAATGAGAAAAAAATCAACTTCACCTTAATCACCATGTCTCAGTGACATGTTAAGTTCTTGATGGCTGGCATCCTTTTCTTCCATGTTCCTTCACCTGGGAAAAAAAAAGACTAATTATTAAGGAGTCGCTACTCTTTACGGAATAAAGATAAAAACAACTGCAATTATTCCTGTCTAAATTTTTTTGTTTATCATTCATTCTACTCGTCACTAACAAAGATTTAAATGGATAAAAAATTTTTTTTTACCTGTTACACATTCCAAACTAGAGAGCCTTGGAACGGGAACCACATCAGCTGAAAGAAAAACTTTGAAACTAAAAGAATTAGACATATTCTCCTCAAGTCAATAACTTAAGACAAATAAATTAAACATCTACTCCACAAACCCCATTCACACATACCTTTGTGTGAACAGTTACACTAATGTATGTCACCACTGTTGTGTTAGAATATGTTTGTATGAAAGTATGTGTTTCTCCACTCAAATCCCAACCATCATCCTACAAAACAAATCACTACCCAGGCCCCATCTAGTAAAATTGGCTGCACAACAGAATGGGCCATAGTCCTTTTCAGAACTATAGAATCCATCTATCGGCTGCCAAATTAAGGAGATTATAACCTTGAGCACCCAAAGTTATACCTCTTTTAAATCATCTAACAGAATAAGAAATGGCAGACCTAAGCACCTAAGTCTGTATTTCTTTTATAACTAAGCTAACCTTACCTAAGAAAAAGCAGCATTAAGAAACTTAAGGCTGTATTTCTTTAAACTCCTCTATGTCTCAAATAACCCTGAGTGGAGAAAAGATGTGTCGCTATAGAGGAGAAGAGCGTTTGTATGCTGGTGATGCAGAGTTAAGGAAAGTTGTGTACAAGAACTAACCTCACAGAAATTAACCCTTCATACCTTACAGTATGATGGACAACCTATTTCTGAGAGAAAGGACTCCACCAGAGTGTTGTATTCCGAAACAACAAACTCTTTAATGCCCCAGCTGATGCCAGGTACCCATTTAGAGCTGGGTTAACTCTTGTCCCAAGAAGAAATCTGGTCATTACAACCAACATTTGAACCTCAGACAACCAGGTAAGCAGCAGAGTGTGCAATAACTCCACTAACATGCAGGCCTCTTCATAAATGAGAAAAAAATCAACTTCACCTTAATCACCATGTCTCAGTGACATGTTAAGTTCTTGATGGCTGGCATCCTTTTCTTCCATGTTCCTTCACCTGGGAAAAAAAAAGACTAATTATTAAGGAGTCGCTACTCTTTACGGAATAAAGATAAAAACAACTGCAATTATTCCTGTCTAAATTTTTTTGTTTATCATTCATTCTACTCGTCACTAACAAAGATTTAAATGGATAAAAAATTTTTTTTTACCTGTTACACATTCCAAACTAGAGAGCCTTGGAACGGGAACCACATCAGCTGAAAGAAAAACTTTGAAACTAAAAGAATTAGACATATTCTCCTCAAGTCAATAACTTAAGACAAATAAATTAAACATCTACTCCACAAACCCCATTCACACATACCTTTGTGTGAACAGTTACACTAATGTATGTCACCACTGTTGTGTTAGAATATGTTTGTATGAAAGTATGTGTTTCTCCACTCAAATCCCAACCATCATCCTACAAAACAAATCACTACCCAGGCCCCATCTAGTAAAATTGGCTGCACAACAGAATGGGCCATAGTCCTTTTCAGAACTATAGAATCCATCTATCGGCTGCCAAATTAAGGAGATTATAACCTTGAGCACCCAAAGTTATACCTCTTTTAAATCATCTAACAGAATAAGAAATGGCAGACCTAAGCACCTAAGTCTGTATTTCTTTTATAACTAAGCTAACCTTACCTAAGAAAAAGCAGCATTAAGAAACTTAAGGCTGTATTTCTTTAAACTCCTCTATGTCTCAAATAACCCTGAGTGGAGAAAAGATGTGTCGCTATAGAGGAGAAGAGCGTTTGTATGCTGGTGATGCAGAGTTAAGGAAAGTTGTGTACAAGAACTAACCTCACAGAAATTAACCCTTCATACCTTACAGTATGATGGACAACCTATTTCTGAGAGAAAGGACTCCACCAGAGTGTTGTATTCCGAAACAACAAACTCTTTAATGCCCCAGCTGATGCCAGGTACCCATTTAGAGCTGGGTTAACTCTTGTCCCAAGAAGAAATCTGGTCATTACAACCAACATTTGAACCTCAGACAACCAGGTAAGCAGCAGAGTGTGCAATAACTCCACTAACATGCAGGCCTCTTCATAAATGAGAAAAAAATCAACTTCACCTTAATCACCATGTCTCAGTGACATGTTAAGTTCTTGATGGCTGGCATCCTTTTCTTCCATGTTCCTTCACCTGGGAAAAAAAAAGACTAATTATTAAGGAGTCGCTACTCTTTACGGAATAAAGATAAAAACAACTGCAATTATTCCTGTCTAAATTTTTTTGTTTATCATTCATTCTACTCGTCACTAACAAAGATTTAAATGGATAAAAAATTTTTTTTTACCTGTTACACATTCCAAACTAGAGAGCCTTGGAACGGGAACCACATCAGCTGAAAGAAAAACTTTGAAACTAAAAGAATTAGACATATTCTCCTCAAGTCAATAACTTAAGACAAATAAATTAAACATCTACTCCACAAACCCCATTCACACATACCTTTGTGTGAACAGTTACACTAATGTATGTCACCACTGTTGTGTTAGAATATGTTTGTATGAAAGTATGTGTTTCTCCACTCAAATCCCAACCATCATCCTACAAAACAAATCACTACCCAGGCCCCATCTAGTAAAATTGGCTGCACAACAGAATGGGCCATAGTCCTTTTCAGAACTATAGAATCCATCTATCGGCTGCCAAATTAAGGAGATTATAACCTTGAGCACCCAAAGTTATACCTCTTTTAAATCATCTAACAGAATAAGAAATGGCAGACCTAAGCACCTAAGTCTGTATTTCTTTTATAACTAAGCTAACCTTACCTAAGAAAAAGCAGCATTAAGAAACTTAAGGCTGTATTTCTTTAAACTCCTCTATGTCTCAAATAACCCTGAGTGGAGAAAAGATGTGTCGCTATAGAGGAGAAGAGCGTTTGTATGCTGGTGATGCAGAGTTAAGGAAAGTTGTGTACAAGAACTAACCTCACAGAAATTAACCCTTCATACCTTACAGTATGATGGACAACCTATTTCTGAGAGAAAGGACTCCACCAGAGTGTTGTATTCCGAAACAACAAACTCTTTAATGCCCCAGCTGATGCCAGGTACCCATTTAGAGCTGGGTTAACTCTTGTCCCAAGAAGAAATCTGGTCATTACAACCAACATTTGAACCTCAGACAACCAGGTAAGCAGCAGAGTGTGCAATAACTCCACTAACATGCAGGCCTCTTCATAAATGAGAAAAAAATCAACTTCACCTTAATCACCATGTCTCAGTGACATGTTAAGTTCTTGATGGCTGGCATCCTTTTCTTCCATGTTCCTTCACCTGGGAAAAAAAAAGACTAATTATTAAGGAGTCGCTACTCTTTACGGAATAAAGATAAAAACAACTGCAATTATTCCTGTCTAAATTTTTTTGTTTATCATTCATTCTACTCGTCACTAACAAAGATTTAAATGGATAAAAAAAATTTTTTTTACCTGTTACACATTCCAAACTAAGCTGCCTTGGAACGGGAACCACATCAGCTGAAAGAAAAACTTTGAAACTAAAAGAATTAGACATATTCTCCTCAAGTCAATAACTTAAGACAAATAAATTAAACATCTACTCCACAAACCCCATTCACACATACCGTTGTGTGAACAGTTACACTAATGTATGTCACCACTGTTGTGTTAGAATATGTTTGTATGAAAGTATGTGTTTCTCCACTCAAATCCCAACCATCATCCTACAAAACAAATCACTACCCAGGCCCCATCTAGTAAAATTGGCTGCACAACAGAATGGGCCATAGTCCTTTTCAGAACTATAGAATCCATCTATCGGCTGCCAAATTAAGGAGATTATAACCTTGAGCACCCAAAGTTATACCTCTTTTAAATCATCTAACAGAATAAGAAATGGCAGACCTAAGCACCTAAGTCTGTATTTCTTTTATAACTAAGCTAACCTTACCTAAGAAAAAGCAGCATTAAGAAACTTAAGGCTGTATTTCTTTAAACTCCTCTATGTCTCAAATAACCCTGAGTGGAGAAAAGATGTGTCGCTATAGAGGAGAAGAGCGTTTGTATGCTGGTGATGCAGAGTTAAGGAAAGTTGTGTACAAGAACTAACCTCACAGAAATTAACCCTTCATACCTTACAGTATGATGGACAACCTATTTCTGAGAGAAAGGACTCCACCAGAGTGTTGTATTCCGAAACAACAAACTCTTTAATGCCCCAGCTGATGCCAGGTACCCATTTAGAGCTGGGTTAACTCTTGTCCCAAGAAGAAATCTGGTCATTACAACCAACATTTGAACCTCAGACAACCAGGTAAGCAGCAGAGTGTGCAATAACTCCACTAACATGCAGGCCTCTTCATAAATGAGAAAAAAATCAACTTCACCTTAATCACCATGTCTCAGTGACATGTTAAGTTCTTGATGGCTGGCATCCTTTTCTTCCATGTTCCTTCACCTGGGAAAAAAAAAGACTAATTATTAAGGAGTCGCTACTCTTTACGGAATAAAGATAAAAACAACTGCAATTATTCCTGTCTAAATTTTTTTGTTTATCATTCATTCTACTCGTCACTAACAAAGATTTAAATGGATAAAAAAATTTTTTTTACCTGTTACACATTCCAAACTAGAGAGCCTTGGAACGGGAACCACATCAGCTGAAAGAAAAACTTTGAAACTAAAAGAATTAGACATATTCTCCTCAAGTCAATAACTTAAGACAAATAAATTAAACATCTACTCCACAAACCCCATTCACACATACCTTTGTGTGAACAGTTACACTAATGTATGTCACCACTGTTGTGTTAGAATATGTTTGTATGAAAGTATGTGTTTCTCCACTCAAATCCCAACCATCATCCTACAAAACAAATCACTACCCAGGCCCCATCTAGTAAAATTGGCTGCACAACAGAATGGGCCATAGTCCTTTTCAGAACTATAGAATCCATCTATCGGCTGCCAAATTAAGGAGATTATAACCTTGAGCACCCAAAGTTATACCTCTTTTAAATCATCTAACAGAATAAGAAATGGCAGACCTAAGCACCTAAGTCTGTATTTCTTTTATAACTAAGCTAACCTTACCTAAGAAAAAGCAGCATTAAGAAACTTAAGGCTGTATTTCTTTAAACTCCTCTATGTCTCAAATAACCCTGAGTGGAGAAAAGATGTGTCGCTATAGAGGAGAAGAGCGTTTGTATGCTGGTGATGCAGAGTTAAGGAAAGTTGTGTACAAGAACTAACCTCACAGAAATTAACCCTTCATACCTTACAGTATGATGGACAACCTATTTCTGAGAGAAAGGACTCCACCAGAGTGTTGTATTCCGAAACAACAAACTCTTTAATGCCCCAGCTGATGCCAGGTACCCATTTAGAGCTGGGTTAACTCTTGTCCCAAGAAGAAATCTGGTCATTACAACCAACATTTGAACCTCAGACAACCAGGTAAGCAGCAGAGTGTGCAATAACTCCACTAACATGCAGGCCTCTTCATAAATGAGAAAAAAATCAACTTCACCTTAATCACCATGTCTCAGTGACATGTTAAGTTCTTGATGGCTGGCATCCTTTTCTTCCATGTTCCTTCACCTGGGAAAAAAAAAGACTAATTATTAAGGAGTCGCTACTCTTTACGGAATAAAGATAAAAACAACTGCAATTATTCCTGTCTAAATTTTTTTGTTTATCATTCATTCTACTCGTCACTAACAAAGATTTAAATGGATAAAAAAAGTTTTTTTACCTGTTACACATTCCAAACTAGAGAGCCTTGGAACGGGAACCACATCAGCTGAAAGAAAAACTTTGAAACTAAAAGAATTAGACATATTCTCCTCAAGTCAATAACTTAAGACAAATAAATTAAACATCTACTCCACAAACCCCATTCACACATACCTTTGTGTGAACAGTTACACTAATGTATGTCACCACTGTTGTGTTAGAATATGTTTGTATGAAAGTATGTGTTTCTCCACTCAAATCCCAACCATCATCCTACAAAACAAATCACTACCCAGGCCCCATCTAGTAAAATTGGCTGCACAACAGAATGGGCCATAGTCCTTTTCAGAACTATAGAATCCATCTATCGGCTGCCAAATTAAGGAGATTATAACCTTGAGCACCCAAAGTTATACCTCTTTTAAATCATCTAACAGAATAAGAAATGGCAGACCTAAGCACCTAAGTCTGTATTTCTTTTATAACTAAGCTAACCTTACCTAAGAAAAAGCAGCATTAAGAAACTTAAGGCTGTATTTCTTTAAACTCCTCTATGTCTCAAATAACCCTGAGTGGAGAAAAGATGTGTCGCTATAGAGGAGAAGAGCGTTTGTATGCTGGTGATGCAGAGTTAAGGAAAGTTGTGTACAAGAACTAACCTCACAGAAATTAACCCTTCATACCTTACAGTATGATGGACAACCTATTTCTGAGAGAAAGGACTCCACCAGAGTGTTGTATTCCGAAACAACAAACTCTTTAATGCCCCAGCTGATGCCAGGTACCCATTTAGAGCTGGGTTAACTCTTGTCCCAAGAAGAAATCTGGTCATTACAACCAACATTTGAACCTCAGACAACCAGGTAAGCAGCAGAGTGTGCAATAACTCCACTAACATGCAGGCCTCTTCATAAATGAGAAAAAAATCAACTTCACCTTAATCACCATGTCTCAGTGACATGTTAAGTTCTTGATGGCTGGCATCCTTTTCTTCCATGTTCCTTCACCTGGGAAAAAAAAAGACTAATTATTAAGGAGTCGCTACTCTTTACGGAATAAAGATAAAAACAACTGCAATTATTCCTGTCTAAATTTTTTTGTTTATCATTCATTCTACTCGTCACTAACAAAGATTTAAATGGATAAAAAAAATTTTTTTTACCTGTTACACATTCCAAACTAAGCTGCCTTGGAACGGGAACCACATCAGCTGAAAGAAAAACTTTGAAACTAAAAGAATTAGACATATTCTCCTCAAGTCAATAACTTAAGACAAATAAATTAAACATCTACTCCACAAACCCCATTCACACATACCGTTGTGTGAACAGTTACACTAATGTATGTCACCACTGTTGTGTTAGAATATGTTTGTATGAAAGTATGTGTTTCTCCACTCAAATCCCAACCATCATCCTACAAAACAAATCACTACCCAGGCCCCATCTAGTAAAATTGGCTGCACAACAGAATGGGCCATAGTCCTTTTCAGAACTATAGAATCCATCTATCGGCTGCCAAATTAAGGAGATTATAACCTTGAGCACCCAAAGTTATACCTCTTTTAAATCATCTAACAGAATAAGAAATGGCAGACCTAAGCACCTAAGTCTGTATTTCTTTTATAACTAAGCTAACCTTACCTAAGAAAAAGCAGCATTAAGAAACTTAAGGCTGTATTTCTTTAAACTCCTCTATGTCTCAAATAACCCTGAGTGGAGAAAAGATGTGTCGCTATAGAGGAGAAGAGCGTTTGTATGCTGGTGATGCAGAGTTAAGGAAAGTTGTGTACAAGAACTAACCTCACAGAAATTAACCCTTCATACCTTACAGTATGATGGACAACCTATTTCTGAGAGAAAGGACTCCACCAGAGTGTTGTATTCCGAAACAACAAACTCTTTAATGCCCCAGCTGATGCCAGGTACCCATTTAGAGCTGGGTTAACTCTTGTCCCAAGAAGAAATCTGGTCATTACAACCAACATTTGAACCTCAGACAACCAGGTAAGCAGCAGAGTGTGCAATAACTCCACTAACATGCAGGCCTCTTCATAAATGAGAAAAAAATCAACTTCACCTTAATCACCATGTCTCAGTGACATGTTAAGTTCTTGATGGCTGGCATCCTTTTCTTCCATGTTCCTTCACCTGGGAAAAAAAAAGACTAATTATTAAGGAGTCGCTACTCTTTACGGAATAAAGATAAAAACAACTGCAATTATTCCTGTCTAAATTTTTTTGTTTATCATTCATTCTACTCGTCACTAACAAAGATTTAAATGGATAAAAAAAATTTTTTTTACCTGTTACACATTCCAAACTAAGCTGCCTTGGAACGGGAACCACATCAGCTGAAAGAAAAACTTTGAAACTAAAAGAATTAGACATATTCTCCTCAAGTCAATAACTTAAGACAAATAAATTAAACATCTACTCCACAAACCCCATTCACACATACCGTTGTGTGAACAGTTACACTAATGTATGTCACCACTGTTGTGTTAGAATATGTTTGTATGAAAGTATGTGTTTCTCCACTCAAATCCCAACCATCATCCTACAAAACAAATCACTACCCAGGCCCCATCTAGTAAAATTGGCTGCACAACAGAATGGGCCATAGTCCTTTTCAGAACTATAGAATCCATCTATCGGCTGCCAAATTAAGGAGATTATAACCTTGAGCACCCAAAGTTATACCTCTTTTAAATCATCTAACAGAATAAGAAATGGCAGACCTAAGCACCTAAGTCTGTATTTCTTTTATAACTAAGCTAACCTTACCTAAGAAAAAGCAGCATTAAGAAACTTAAGGCTGTATTTCTTTAAACTCCTCTATGTCTCAAATAACCCTGAGTGGAGAAAAGATGTGTCGCTATAGAGGAGAAGAGCGTTTGTATGCTGGTGATGCAGAGTTAAGGAAAGTTGTGTACAAGAACTAACCTCACAGAAATTAACCCTTCATACCTTACAGTATGATGGACAACCTATTTCTGAGAGAAAGGACTCCACCAGAGTGTTGTATTCCGAAACAACAAACTCTTTAATGCCCCAGCTGATGCCAGGTACCCATTTAGAGCTGGGTTAACTCTTGTCCCAAGAAGAAATCTGGTCATTACAACCAACATTTGAACCTCAGACAACCAGGTAAGCAGCAGAGTGTGCAATAACTCCACTAACATGCAGGCCTCTTCATAAATGAGAAAAAAATCAACTTCACCTTAATCACCATGTCTCAGTGACATGTTAAGTTCTTGATGGCTGGCATCCTTTTCTTCCATGTTCCTTCACCTGGGAAAAAAAAAGACTAATTATTAAGGAGTCGCTACTCTTTACGGAATAAAGATAAAAACAACTGCAATTATTCCTGTCTAAATTTTTTTGTTTATCATTCATTCTACTCGTCACTAACAAAGATTTAAATGGATAAAAAAAATTTTTTTTACCTGTTACACATTCCAAACTAAGCTGCCTTGGAACGGGAACCACATCAGCTGAAAGAAAAACTTTGAAACTAAAAGAATTAGACATATTCTCCTCAAGTCAATAACTTAAGACAAATAAATTAAACATCTACTCCACAAACCCCATTCACACATACCGTTGTGTGAACAGTTACACTAATGTATGTCACCACTGTTGTGTTAGAATATGTTTGTATGAAAGTATGTGTTTCTCCACTCAAATCCCAACCATCATCCTACAAAACAAATCACTACCCAGGCCCCATCTAGTAAAATTGGCTGCACAACAGAATGGGCCATAGTCCTTTTCAGAACTATAGAATCCATCTATCGGCTGCCAAATTAAGGAGATTATAACCTTGAGCACCCAAAGTTATACCTCTTTTAAATCATCTAACAGAATAAGAAATGGCAGACCTAAGCACCTAAGTCTGTATTTCTTTTATAACTAAGCTAACCTTACCTAAGAAAAAGCAGCATTAAGAAACTTAAGGCTGTATTTCTTTAAACTCCTCTATGTCTCAAATAACCCTGAGTGGAGAAAAGATGTGTCGCTATAGAGGAGAAGAGCGTTTGTATGCTGGTGATGCAGAGTTAAGGAAAGTTGTGTACAAGAACTAACCTCACAGAAATTAACCCTTCATACCTTACAGTATGATGGACAACCTATTTCTGAGAGAAAGGACTCCACCAGAGTGTTGTATTCCGAAACAACAAACTCTTTAATGCCCCAGCTGATGCCAGGTACCCATTTAGAGCTGGGTTAACTCTTGTCCCAAGAAGAAATCTGGTCATTACAACCAACATTTGAACCTCAGACAACCAGGTAAGCAGCAGAGTGTGCAATAACTCCACTAACATGCAGGCCTCTTCATAAATGAGAAAAAAATCAACTTCACCTTAATCACCATGTCTCAGTGACATGTTAAGTTCTTGATGGCTGGCATCCTTTTCTTCCATGTTCCTTCACCTGGGAAAAAAAAAAGACTAATTATTAAGGAGTCGCTACTCTTTACGGAATAAAGATAAAAACAACTGCAATTATTCCTGTCTAAATTTTTTTGTTTATCATTCATTCTACTCGTCACTAACAAAGATTTAAATGGATAAAAAAAATTTTTTTTACCTGTTACACATTCCAAACTAAGCTGCCTTGGAACGGGAACCACATCAGCTGAAAGAAAAACTTTGAAACTAAAAGAATTAGACATATTCTCCTCAAGTCAATAACTTAAGACAAATAAATTAAACATCTACTCCACAAACCCCATTCACACATACCGTTGTGTGAACAGTTACACTAATGTATGTCACCACTGTTGTGTTAGAATATGTTTGTATGAAAGTATGTGTTTCTCCACTCAAATCCCAACCATCATCCTACAAAACAAATCACTACCCAGGCCCCATCTAGTAAAATTGGCTGCACAACAGAATGGGCCATAGTCCTTTTCAGAACTATAGAATCCATCTATCGGCTGCCAAATTAAGGAGATTATAACCTTGAGCACCCAAAGTTATACCTCTTTTAAATCATCTAACAGAATAAGAAATGGCAGACCTAAGCACCTAAGTCTGTATTTCTTTTATAACTAAGCTAACCTTACCTAAGAAAAAGCAGCATTAAGAAACTTAAGGCTGTATTTCTTTAAACTCCTCTATGTCTCAAATAACCCTGAGTGGAGAAAAGATGTGTCGCTATAGAGGAGAAGAGCGTTTGTATGCTGGTGATGCAGAGTTAAGGAAAGTTGTGTACAAGAACTAACCTCACAGAAATTAACCCTTCATACCTTACAGTATGATGGACAACCTATTTCTGAGAGAAAGGACTCCACCAGAGTGTTGTATTCCGAAACAACAAACTCTTTAATGCCCCAGCTGATGCCAGGTACCCATTTAGAGCTGGGTTAACTCTTGTCCCAAGAAGAAATCTGGTCATTACAACCAACATTTGAACCTCAGACAACCAGGTAAGCAGCAGAGTGTGCAATAACTCCACTAACATGCAGGCCTCTTCATAAATGAGAAAAAAATCAACTTCACCTTAATCACCATGTCTCAGTGACATGTTAAGTTCTTGATGGCTGGCATCCTTTTCTTCCATGTTCCTTCACCTGGGAAAAAAAAAGACTAATTATTAAGGAGTCGCTACTCTTTACGGAATAAAGATAAAAACAACTGCAATTATTCCTGTCTAAATTTTTTTGTTTATCATTCATTCTACTCGTCACTAACAAAGATTTAAATGGATAAAAAAAATTTTTTTTACCTGTTACACATTCCAAACTAAGCTGCCTTGGAACGGGAACCACATCAGCTGAAAGAAAAACTTTGAAACTAAAAGAATTAGACATATTCTCCTCAAGTCAATAACTTAAGACAAATAAATTAAACATCTACTCCACAAACCCCATTCACACATACCGTTGTGTGAACAGTTACACTAATGTATGTCACCACTGTTGTGTTAGAATATGTTTGTATGAAAGTATGTGTTTCTCCACTCAAATCCCAACCATCATCCTACAAAACAAATCACTACCCAGGCCCCATCTAGTAAAATTGGCTGCACAACAGAATGGGCCATAGTCCTTTTCAGAACTATAGAATCCATCTATCGGCTGCCAAATTAAGGAGATTATAACCTTGAGCACCCAAAGTTATACCTCTTTTAAATCATCTAACAGAATAAGAAATGGCAGACCTAAGCACCTAAGTCTGTATTTCTTTTATAACTAAGCTAACCTTACCTAAGAAAAAGCAGCATTAAGAAACTTAAGGCTGTATTTCTTTAAACTCCTCTATGTCTCAAATAACCCTGAGTGGAGAAAAGATGTGTCGCTATAGAGGAGAAGAGCGTTTGTATGCTGGTGATGCAGAGTTAAGGAAAGTTGTGTACAAGAACTAACCTCACAGAAATTAACCCTTCATACCTTACAGTATGATGGACAACCTATTTCTGAGAGAAAGGACTCCACCAGAGTGTTGTATTCCGAAACAACAAACTCTTTAATGCCCCAGCTGATGCCAGGTACCCATTTAGAGCTGGGTTAACTCTTGTCCCAAGAAGAAATCTGGTCATTACAACCAACATTTGAACCTCAGACAACCAGGTAAGCAGCAGAGTGTGCAATAACTCCACTAACATGCAGGCCTCTTCATAAATGAGAAAAAAATCAACTTCACCTTAATCACCATGTCTCAGTGACATGTTAAGTTCTTGATGGCTGGCATCCTTTCCTTCCATGTTCCTTCACCTGGGAAAGAAAAGACTAATTATTAAGGAGTCGATACTCTTTACGGAATGAAGATACAAACACAGACCTGCAAATGCAATTATTCATGTCTAAATTTTTGTTTATCATTCATTCTACTCAAAACTAACAAAGATTTAAATGGATAAAATTTTTTTTTTACCTGTAACACATTCCAAACTAGAGAGCCTTGGAACGGGAACCACATCAGCTGAAAGAAAAGCTTTGAAACTAAAAGAGTTAGACATATTCTCCTCAAGTCAATAACTTAAGACAAATAAATTAAACATCTACTCCACAAACCCTATTCACACATACTGTTGTGTGAACAGTTACACTAATGTATGTCACTACTGTTGTGTTAGAATATGTTTGTATGAAAGTATGTGTTTCTCCACTCAAATCCCAACCATTATCCTACAAAACAAATCACTACCCAGGCCCCATCTAGTAAAATTGGCTGCACAACAGAATGGGTCATAGTCCTTTTCAGAACTATAGAATCCATCTATCAGCTGCCAAATTGAAGAGATTACAACCTTGAGCACCCAAAGTTATACCTCTTTTAAATCATCTTAACAGAATAAGAAATGGCAGACCTAAGCACCTAAGTCTGTATTTCTTTTATATCTAAGCTAACCTAACCTAAGAAAAAGCAGCATTAAGAAACTTAAGGCTGTATTTCTTTTAACTCTATGTCTCAAATAACCCAGAGTGGAGAAAAGATGGGCCATAGTCCTTTTCAGAACTATAGAATCCATCTATCGGCTGCCAAATTGAGGAGATTATAACCTTGAGCACCCAAAGTTATACCTCTTTTAAATCATCTAACAGAATAAGAAATGGCAGACCTAAGTGTAATGCGCATCTTCTTATGGGGTTTTCCTTTGTGTACCATAAGAGATTGTGAATTTTGGTTTCTAGGAACGCGCTTTTGTTTATGTCATTTTTTGCTTACTTGTGTTTGCTGCTGTTGTGTGATGAGGCTAGATCTCATGTGAGTTTCTTGTATGGGTTTTTTTCCCCAGTATTGGGGACGCAGGCTTGGGACTCTGCTGGAGTCAAGTCTGAGTTGTAGGCTTGGTAGTTGACTATTGCCCGTGGTGGTGGGTTGGCGTGTGAGGCCTGATCGACTATGGCACCGAGATTAAGGTGTGCTATAGTCCCTTTGGATGTACTTTGAATTGCTTTATAAATGTTATTGATAATTATTCATAATGTATGCTTCATCATATCATGTATTCATTAAATTATTAAACGTACTATCTTGTTGTTAAATACTGTACATTGCTGTTGCCTTTAGGTTCTTGCGTTACTCTGTTCAGGTTAGGTTACGGGACCATCATATCATACCAAAGTGACAAAACCCACCTGACACTAAGCACCTAAGTCTGTATTTCATTTATAACTAAGCTTCCATGCTCCTTCAACTGTGAAAAAAAAAAACTAATTATTATGTGGAAAAAAAAAAAAGATGACATTTCTATTTGTATTAAAAGAGCACTCAACTTAACTGAAAAAAAGATAAAAACACAGTCACATATCTGCAATTATTCATCTCTAAATTTATTTCTCATTCATTCTACTCATTGCAAGCAAAGTAAACAGTTCCACTAATGTATGTCCTTACTGTTGTGTTAGAATATGTTTGTATGAAAGTATGTGTTTCTCCACTCAAATCCCAACCGTCATCCTACAAAAAAAAAAAAAGCTCTAACCAGGTCCCAACTAGTAAAATTGGCTGCACAACAGAATGAGCCATAGTACTTTTCAGAACTATAGAATCTATCTATCAGCTGCTAATTTAAGAGATAATTACCCAAACATCTACTCTACAAACCCATTCATAAGTGTTTATACGAAGGTGTAATCATTTTGTTAAGAAATAAAATCTAAACAACAAAAGGGTTAAAAAAAAAAAACCACCTGTTTCACATTACACTTTCTTGGAAAGGTAACCCTCAGCTGAAAGAGACGCTTTCAAGACTAATCCAACAAAAAAGAGGAAAGATGTAAACAATTCTCATTAAGGTGCTTTAAATCAAATTATTCACAGAAATAAAAAAAAGAAAGACAATACAACAGAAATAAAACTCAAATAAGAGACACAGACCTCACATGGATTAGCCACCCTTACAGATAGAACTCATGAAAGGAATAAAATTAACTTCACCTTAATGACTAGTGACATATTAAGTTCTAGATGGTCAGCTTCCTTTTCTTCCATGATCCTGCACATGTAACAGAAAATGCTTATCATTAGATGATAAAAGAAGCTAAGCTCATAAGGTCTAACCATTTTTTTTAAATTTAATCTAGACAGCAAAAGAGATAATAAAAACCAAACCTACCTGTTTTACATTCCACACTTGAAAGTCTTGAAAGGGGAACCTCAGCTGAAAGAGATGCTTTCAAACTAAAAGAATTAGGCTTATAGTCTTTAAATTCTAAGTTGAAATTCTAAAATAAGCCAGAAAGGATAAGTAAATAATAATGCAGAATCAGAACAGAAAAAAAAAAAATAAAACAAGTTTACAACTGATGAAAAGAATAAGACTAACCCTACAAAACAAAGGAAAGATGTAAACAACTCTTATTAAGGTGCTTTAAATCAAATTATTCACAGAAAAGAAAAACAATACAACAGAAATAAGACTCGCATAAGAGACACAGATCTCACATAGGCAAGCAACACTACAGACAGAATTCATGAAAGGAAACAAATTAACTTCACCTTAATCACTAGCTCTAGATGGTCAGCTTCCTTTTCTTCCATGATCCTACAATGTGTAACAGGAAATGCTTATCATTAGGTGGTTAAAGAAGCTAAGATCATAACTATTTTTTCTAAGTAATTAAATCTAGGCCACAAAAAGGATCCTAAAAACCAAACCCACCTGTTCTGTCTTCCACACTTCATGATCCTACACCTGTAACAGAAAATGCTGAGTTGTAAATGGACCGTTTCCATGTTCAATCAACAGTAAAAGAAAAGGTTTATCATTCAGTGGAGATGCATGTTTAAGATGCATATGTATTTGTCTAACCATAAACAAAATAGTATAAACTTGAAAGGACAAAAAGAAAATGTGTACATGTTGACACAAAAAAATACTCCACTTTACCCTAACAACCATCTCCCAGTGAGATATTGATGTCCATCTTGATTTCCTTCAATGACTCTTGACCTGAATAAACAAAAGACTAATTTAATAGCTTGTAAAAATGGTGAGATTTCTCTATGACCTTAAAGAAAAATAATGTCATTTAATCTAGCAGAAGTCTTAAGTAAAACAAAATATAAATAAAAAAATTAAGCCTATTTATTAATTTTGGGAGGCTCCCTGAAGGAAAGGCTACTGATGTATGGGATTTTGATTTAAAAGCCACCAGTGCCTATAAAATTGTGACTATATCATCCCCTTTAAGAATGGTACTATTGCTAAAGTTTTCCATGCCTTCAAAATCTATCACACAAAATAATAATTTAAGATTAAGAAAATACTTCAGTTCTGTAAAAACAAAAATAGGAATCCTGTTGATTATATTTGAATCTGACATTGTATGCTGTCTATCTGTTCAAATACTTATTTTAAAACTGAAACTTTATGAACAAACCTACAAATCATTTTTTAAAAAGTGAAATGACAATCCATATTACGCATGATTTTATCTAAGGAGTATTTTACACTAGCAAGATTTTATTATTATCTTTATTATGTTTACAAAAAAAAAAAATTACATTTCCTATTTGTTACCAAATTAACTTCACCTTAATCTTTTAGTTTAAAAAATAAATATGCTAACTGTTTGCAATTTCATTTTTAAAAAAATACAAGACTAAAATAAGAGATAGTCCAATCCTAAAAATGTTTTAATAAAAGTTTTTAACTTTTTTTTTTGTTAAATTGGTATACAAAGTCATATTTTGTTTTTATTAGATAACCACCAAAGTTTGTTAATGATATAATGTTTTGTTTTTTTTATGAGTGGGTTTAAAGTTTGAGTGTGATACTCATGGGCCACCTACTAGTTTGTGTAAGACATTTTCTGCAGTCTGTTGTTTTTTTTTTTGGTGCTCTGAACAGTAGTTATTAGTGTTTCTAAAGTTTTGATTGAAACTGTAAGTTTAAATTGTCTATATAAATGCAAAAATATCTTACTTGTCAGACCTCCTCTCAAATATTGTCCTTTACCACTTTAGCAAACACAAGCTGAAAATAAACTTTCTAAAAAAAAAAAATTAGAAAAATTTATTTAGAGTCATGAAAACTAGTTAGGTACTTTGGTTGTGTCTTGATCTGATATATCTTGCCTTGACAATAAACTGAAAACAAACTTAAAGAAAAAGATTGTCTATTAGTGGATTTGTATAAAAAGCATATAAACTTATATATGATCTAAACTAATTTATAGTAAATGAAAAAGTTTAGTAAAGCAGAAGAAAAGGAAAAAGATGTAGAGCATGAAATCAGCCAAAAGATTGGAATACAGAATGACACACATAGGATGATGAAATTGAGAAACACTTCAGCGTTCCTATCTTTGTGTTTGCTCATAACCTTCAGAGGTCCCCATCCAAAATACTGGTGCAAAAGTAGCTTTATCGGCAGAAATCTTAGCCCTCTGTCAGGTATTGATAAACCTAAAGCAGTGGTCAGCCAGATGGTCAGCACCAGCCAACCAAAGGTCATCTTCTTGATGAAGGTATAGTCATACATCTTGTACTCCACACAACACATACCATAGTCACCGATGGATGAGGATCAATGACATGCTGAGGACACCTGGACTTTGGACATCCTGAATTGTCACCTGGTACTGAGGATGTAGTGGGCACATGTCAGGTCCTATGTAATTAGTTTTGTTGGTCAACACTCTTAGTCTTATATCACTGCCTGATCATATAGCATGAGTGTTTCTTTTTCTGCCTTACTTAAGGTAACCCATCTTGTCATCCCACTGTTAGTTTTTTCTTTATTATTCATGAAAATGTACCTTGCCAAGTGATGCTTTATAGGTACTGAGGATGGATGATGGCTATATGACTGGGTTTACATTTTTTAAAAGCTGTGAGGCAATTATTCTAATAACCAATCCTTCTTTATACTGGGATGCACTAAAGAAACCTGACATAGTAAATCAATAAACTCTTCATAAACAGCTCCACTGATTTAATTTTTGTTTCAAACTGTCTGGATTAGCAGGCATTTAATCATCAAGACCAGCAACTGTCTTAGTAATAAGTTGTTTTTTCCCCAAGAATGCTAATTGTCTAAGATAATTTGCTGAGTGGTTGTAGACACTTGGTTGTAGACACTTGGTTGCTGAAATGAGTAGTCTCAAGTTCAAATCCCAATGGAAGCAAATAATTTTATTCAAGGATTCAAAATATTTTTTAGGCACTCTTAAGTACAGAAGGGCAAGTGAGTCATGGACCACTTATGCAAAGCAAGAAAGGAAATTTCATTCTTGCCATCCTCTACCCCGTCTATGACAATGCCACCTACATTGGTTTGATTATATATGCTACATAGGAGAAATAACTCAAAAGTCATTCTCTATGGACACACTGAGATGGGCACAAGACAAAACTGGTAGCCCCCACCTCAGAAATGTGATGTTAATCAATAGGGAACTAAAAGCAGTTGGCATCAGTGTTGACTACTTGAAAGATATAGCTCAAAACAGCATCACATGGAGAGAGGTTATGACAAAGATAACTATAAACTTATAAAAAGCTCTGGAAGACAAGCAAGCTGATGAAAATGGCTGGTTCCTCTACCAACAAAGTAAATGCAGTTGAAAAATGTATAATAGATTCTACTCCCACAAAACCATTCTTTTTTTTTAAAGTTATTGAGCAAAAATGCATGCTATGATAGAATGGATGCATAATATAAAAGAAATATTCACTACCATTGTTGAGCTTTAAAAGTACCACAGTAGTCTAGGCAATCCATTCATTTAAATTGGATACTGCATAAACTACTTAATAGAAATAGTTTGTTTTTTTTCGTTTATAAGAAACCTGAACTGTTGTTTTTTTCTCATGAACTATGAAATATTGTGTAAGTGTTATTATTTTATTGTTTCCTGCATATTTTGATTTACTATAATAACTATATATTAATTATAGCCCTCAATCTCCCATTTAAACATGATTTAATATTCAAGGTTATCAAAGACTCTTTCTTTGACAGATATCTAATAAATTATTTCTTCGAATCAAACTATTTGCAAAAATATAAAATGAAAATGATGAAGACAGGCCTTTTATCTAAAAAAGTATTTAGCATTTTAGGAATTTAGTCAGTGCATCAAGTGAAACAGATGAAGACATTTAACATCATATAAATCTAGTGCATCAGATATTTACACAACAAAAACCAACCTGGAAATCTCTTCACATCTCTAATAAGACTAAAATAAGAATCTTTAACTCTAATGGTAAGGTGGTCCAACTGTATGGTTCTGAAACATGGAGAACAACTGAAGCAACAACAGTACAGATCTTCATCAACAAATCTCTTACAAAATACAGTGGTATGACAAAATAGAGAACACCAAACTGTGTGAGATGGGTGAACAGAGAAATATAGAGGTGCAGATCTTAGAAAGTGGAAATGGATTAGTCACACCCTTAGAAAAGATACCAATAACAGGACTAAAAGGTTTTAGGACTAAAACTTGGGTACTGGTCCTTAAAAGAACCTGGCCTTGAAAAAGACCTTTTATAGAAATCATATCCCAAGCATAGGATTATGTTTAGGTCCTGGTTCTAAAAAGAACCTTTGTTATATAAGACCTGTTCTAGTTATAAAAAGAGTTACAGTAATGTTGTAAGTGGCATATTTTTTTTATTTCAAGTTGCTACAAAAATAGTGTGTCACAATATTGTCTTTTATTAGGCTGTGGCTTGATAATCCTGTTTTCTTTTGTAGCTGTCAATAAATATATTTCATGTTGATTTGATCACTTTAAAGCTACCAGCCAGGAACTGGGCCCACAAAAAGAACCATTTTAGCTACTGTTGCTATTGTTAAATATATTCTATACATTTTGTTCTAATTCTTCATAAATGTTGAGTCAGTTGCACTTTACTTCCTTTGGGAGAAAACTAGTGCTTAAAATGAGCTGCTTAACATATCTAGTTGTCTACATTGATCTAATTCGCTTTTCACAAAGAGAAACTTGTTTCAGGATCTTTTTGCTTCCAATAGGCAGGTAAAGGTTCTAAAAAGGACCTTTAGCAGTACAGAAGTGTGTTTGCTTTGAAGCCCCTCACACTTTCCTTACAGATTTTTATAGAATGAATAACAATATAAATATTACAGAATAATTCAAAGAAAAATTGTAAAGTATTATGCTGCTAATAATTGTTTCATGCATATAATAGACCTAACAAGATAAATATAATAGATCTAACAAGAATATTCTGTAGTTGTTAATGTTGATATAAAGATTTATCTCATCATTCATCCTCCAAGAGAAGAAATTGAAAGATCTGTTAAAGAAAGAAATAGCAAAAGACATTACTTGAGTAAAGCCTTGAAAAAAAAAAAAAAAAAAGCTCTTCATCTTCTGTAAGCCAGTCTGAACTCTACCTTCCCAAGTAAAGCACAGCTCAACAAATACATCAGTTAAAGAACCAAATTAGTACAGAAATTACAGAAGTAAAGCACTAAAAAAAGACCTATTTATCTTGGTTGGTCAGCACTCCCCCTCCCCAAGAGAAGCGTTGATCAACAAGAAATAGAAAAAGAAATGACTTAAGTAAAGCAATGGGAAAAAAGCTCTATTCATCTTCTGAAGTTGGTCAGAACTCCCCCTCCCCAAGAGAAGCACAGATCAACAAAGAGTACAGTTAAAAAAGTACAAAACTGAAGCACTACATGAAGTAATATATAGTAATACGGGAAATGATTTGTTTTGGTTTGGAATATCAGCATAAAATAGAATAATAAAATAGAATAATAAAATAGAAAACATATCAGCCTAATAAAGCATTAAGACTGAAGAGATAGAAATTCAGAGATGAAAACAATGTAAGCAGCAAAGCTGTGTTACTTTTTGAGCTCCCAAAGTACTACCAAAGAGAAGGAGAATTAGGAGAAACTACTGAATGAAATCATTGCTGAGAAAACTATTAGAAACAGTTTAGAAGGATTTGTTCTTAATAGTAAATATTTTCTTCTAGGAAATAATTTATGATAAATATCAAAGACAAATCTTATGACAATAGACGTAGCAAACCTTGTTTATTAAATTAATAGTATCAATAATAATAAAGTCCCTTAAAGATTCATTTCAATTCATGTTTCTTTATTTTCTACTTTTGTTATTGTATTTGAAGATGCCCTTCTTTCACAATTAAAAAAATTTTTTTTTAAAAGACTCTTAAAAACAAAAAACTAAAGAAAGATATTCTAAAGTTCAAACACTAATTTAAAGACTAAAATATATGGTATAAATCATTATGTTGTCTCAATCAGCAATTGGTTGCTGTAAGGAGATGATTTTCCTTTAAAAAGACCTATTCAGCTTTTGTAGACTCTAATGGAAACATTACAGTACAGGTGAAAGAACACAATGTAGAAATAAAGTTTCTGATTAAAGAATTCTTTTTAAGTGAAGCTTTACAGACTTAGCAACACCTCATCCAGCCTAAAAGAGTTGACTACACTAATCGTGATAATCTATTATATGATGTCAAAATCAAATATTACAGTCATATTACAGTGGACCCCTGAACACATAGGCATCATGGGAAATGAAAAGGCTGATAGCCTATCAAAAGTGGTGTCATCTAAGGAACAATCAGATAGACCTGTTAACTACCAAACCCTAAGGTCAATGTTAGTCAACAAGGAGTGGCTCAACCAATGGGCATCAGGAAACAGGCAGAGCTATGTATAAAGAAATGACCATTCCAAAAAAAGTAAACAGTAGTAACTCTTTGCCCCACTAAGAGCAAACTAAAATCTTCCAGCAAAGATTAGGACCCATACCTTTAAATCTTAACAGAAATAATCTCACATATTTCCCCTTTTCTAGACTGTACCCACCCATATGAAACTGCAAACTATATCCTCTTTGAATGCCTCATCTTAACCCACCATAGGCAGACCCTACTACCACTACCTAACATAACCAACACTCTCTATGGCAGTGCTGAACAAGTGAAGAAAACAGCACACTATTATTCCTTGGCACAGTTTGCAAAAGAGCTGGCTAGAAGAAGACATGTTTTTTTTTCCTAAAGCCAACAAGTAACAGGTATTCACTGTCACTTTAGCAACCATGGTTCTACTACTACACTTGTATTATAAAATAAACATCATGAGTCTTGTATTTTGAAAGTTGCTGAAATAATGTACCCACTCCTTCTGACAAAAAACATCACATTAGTGGTGCATATTCTGTATCTCTTGTGCAGTGAATCTTTTTGTGTGCACAATGTGATAATGCGCCACAGTTACAAAATGTGTAAAATTGTTTGTTTTAACATTTTCTGCTTTGGAGCTGCAGGCTGTATTCCTGCATTTGGAGATTTCTTTGGGACCTTTTGGCCTTTCTGGTCCCTGATGTTTAGATAATGGTGTAGCTGCTTGTTTTTTATTTGCAGTTTTCTTTGTAGAATACCAGTTACACGGTCACTTATCTTTACCTCAGGGACTTAGACCAGAAAATAGTAGGATGTTGAAGAAATTGGCTAACCCACTGTTAGCATGGCATCACAATATGCAGAATGTATTGTTCTGTTTTAACTTAAGATGTCCAGCTGTTACAAATGTTAAATAATGTATTATTTGATTCTCACAATTAATTTTATGCCAACCTCTTTGTATACATTTCATATTATTATATGATTAATTTTTACATTTAAGAATCTTTTGTTAGTCTCTCACTTTGGTGCAAGAAACTGTCAGATGTAGTTGTTGCCACTAGTCAAGTTATTGTTAGTTTTAAGTACGAAACAAAACTGACATAGTACATCAATAAACAAGCAATGCTTCACCAAATATTGTCTTCAAGTCCATAGTTTACCATGCCCATTAGTTTAAACACTGTTTGATTTTGTGCAATTTCCCATAAGTTCTTTGTTTAATAAGTCAAATTCTGTTGATCATTTTTTAAAACTTTATCTAAAAAAAAAACAAAAAAAAAACAAACTTTCAGACTAACTCAATATCAAAAGTCTAATTTTAGTAGAAGTAATTGAAGTCCACACCTTCTTTGTTTTTCCTTATGACCAATCATCAATTAAACAGATCTCGATTTACAAACAATCACTATAGACAGCAACATATTTTACAAACTTTTTATAAAGTCAAAAAATTGCAAAACTCGTCTATAATATTTAATGAACAAGACCTTTTTTTAAATCATCATGATCAAAGCTTTCAAGGGAGCACATTTTCTTTACTGTTCCAGGCTTGATTTTCTGGCCTTAAAACTATATATAAATTTCATGTGAATATTTTCTTTTATATTAAAATCGTCATAGGGCTGTTGACTTGTATTATAGGGGTTGTTTGGGGGGGGGGGGGGGGGGGGCAGATTGGTCTTCATTTGTATGGATGAAATGCAAAAACATTAGGGATCAGGAGAAGAAAACCAGATCATATATCATGTATATATAACTTAACAGCATCATTTTCAAGATGGCTTGGCCAGTCTCTATTAAGAATTAAATCTGTCCAAACATTCAAAGCCTGTAATACAACTGGAATGAGCCTATTCCTCCTGTTAAAAATACAGTACTGTATTTTGTTGGAATAGACTTAGCCTTAAGATTCTGTGTATCATTAATCATTGTTTCAATTGACTAAAATGACTAAGCTCACACCTGATCCAATGTGCTCAATTGAAGTAGTAATTGGGTTAAAAAAGTACAACAGGTTTTGAAGCTTTTAGTATCCCAGAAGGTGCTGTGGCTAAGCAGTAAAGCACTTGGCTTCTGAACCGGTGTCCCGGGTTTGTATCCTTTTGAAGACTGGGATTTTTTATTTTGGGTCAATCTAATTGGAACCAAAAGTAATATTTCAAAGATGGCAGGTCCAAGTTCATTGCTATTAACTGTTAGGTTCTTTAGGTAGATAAGAATTTCTGTTTGATTCAATGGTGCCCTCTATTATCAGCTAAACAGAAAAGGTTTGATATTTCTCTAGAAACTTATGGACTTAAGACCTGTGTACACATAGCATGAAAGAATGGAACTTGCTCCATGACAAGCTCAAACTTCATGACTTGATAATTAGTATGGACCATGCTCTCCAATGTTCTTAAACTTCATGACTTCAACATAAGTAAAGATCTTGCTCCTTGACAAGCTCAAACTTCAAGACTAGACAATAAGTATGAAACCTGCTGTCAAATATTCTTATACATCATGACTTCAAAATAAGTATGAAACTTGCTCCCCAACAAGCTCAAACTTCAAGACTTGACAATAAGTATGGACAATGCTCTCCAACAGGCTTATACTTCATGACTTCAACATAAGTATAAGAACTTTCTCTCCAACAGGCTTATACTTCATGACTTCAAAAATAAGTATAAAAACTTTCTCTCCAACAGGCTTATACTTCATGACTTCAAAATAAGTATAAGAACTTGCTCTCCAACAAAATAGTCTTGACAAGCTCAAATTTTATCACTTCAAATTGTGAGTAGAGATTAATCAGTTTATGCATTTTCCTTTTGGTACAAAGACAATAATTTGTTCCATTTTTGAAAACAATGTTAGTTCTGTATTTGATTTTTAATGCAACAAGAGCTTGAGTTATGCAAATGTGTTCTTTTACTTCAATTCTTGTTATTTTTTGGGGTTTCATTTTGGTCCATCTCAACATGTTCAGTAGCCAGTTTTATTCCTGAAGCAGATTATTTTAGTCAAGGAATCATGCAACACAATTTCCATGTCTCAAATGTCCCAGCATTCTTTGCCATACTAGCTAGTAGTAAGTCCAACTGAATAATATCAAAAATGAAGGGTCCAAATTCATGATAACTAACTGTTTGGCCCCATTTGCGAAAGTTAAAGGTCAGATCAGATCATATTTGTTTACAGACTCTATGACTTCATGAACTTAGAATTTCTTTGTCCATGGCATAAAGGTATGAAACTTGCTCCCCAACAAATCTCAAACATTGGACTTTCACATTCATATATCATTCCTCTCTATGTAAGTCTTAACTCTTCTAGCTTTCCTTGTTTGTGTAGACTTGTAGCATGATAGACTGGTTTTCTTCTCCTTGTATCTTTACCCAGCACTCTCCTTTAATATATAAAGCATCAGTCTAGATTGAGTATTGGGAGAGCTCCTCCCCCTAAGGAAATGGAGATTGTTTGTAAAACGAGAACTGTGACTTGATATGCATCCACCATTAGCTCAGTAACAGATAACAAGACATGATATCCAAAGCAGAGATGTTGACTGCACACTATCAATCCTTAGCCAAGAGTGACTATGATGATAGTCACAAGGTACAAAATGTACTAACACCTTCATCAAGACAATACACTGATGACCTTGGGAAGGACTGGCTTCCATCTAGTCTGCCACTGCAGGTTTACCAATACCCACAGAGGGATAAGACCCTACCAATAAAGCCACTATATGCTACCAGTATCAGGGATGGTTTCCTCAAATGAGGTTATGAACAAAACACCCCAGAAGACAGGAATGAATTAAGTGATTCCCTCTGGGACTGATCAAAACTTGAAAACAAAGAAAAGGAAGATGACAATAGAGGCAAAAGTAAAAGGCATTAGTAAACATTATCAGTATATGTGTATGAGTATATATGTGTTTGTGTGAGTATGTATGTATATGCATGTGTGTGTTTGTAAGTGTGTCTGAATGTGTATGCATTTGTGTATGTATGTATATGTATGCATGTGTTTGTGTGTTGTATGTTTACCAGTTTGTATTGTATGCATGTGTCTGTATATATGTATGTATATGTGTACATGTATGTATTTATATGTATGCATATGTTTGTATGTGTTTGATATGCATGAGTGAGTTGTATGTGTGTGAACACAGTTAGTACAATAACCCTGAAAATAAGGAAACAATAAACTGAAATGCAAATAATTAAAACATCAAAATTAGAACACAAATTGTTACATTAAAGATGAACTTAACTTGTTAGTAAAATTAATAGATGAATAGAAATAGGAAAGGAAGGTGAGTAGTGAAATAGTTTGATCATCCTTGCCATACAAATGTATGCCAAAATGTAGCAATCTTGAACTTCTACAGAGCAGAGAAGATAGAAAAGATGAGATGAGAATGGAAACTTTGATTAGAAAGTTAAAAAAAACTTCACTCTAAACTAAGATTTAAAATTGTGTGAAAATATTGTACATGACCTTTATGTGTTGGTGTAGTCCTCAGACATCAACTTGGGTAGACGAACAACTTAAAACAATGTTCCTAGAGCCACTGAAATATGAATAAAAACAAGAAAAATATAAAAAAATCCTTTAAAAAAACAACAACTTTGATACAAATACGCTTATGTAATTAAATTTGTAATTTGATCTAAAAATCTAGACTAACAATAATAAATCTGTGCAATTAAAATATTTTTACCAATTGTTTTTGTTTAGCACTATTTAATGCTTTTAGCTTTCTCAATATGTTAGAATCCTATCACTTATCTGGACCTGTTGGAAAAGGGGTAGGGGGAGTAACAAGGGGATATATGTGTCAATGTTACTATAAATGCATGTGTAAAAAAAAGGAGAATAACCTGAATTCAGACTCAGAGCTCAAGCCTCCTCACGCCTACATACTAACCACTGCTAGTGAAGTACTAATGAAAATAGAAGGTTTTAAAGTTATCTAATGTTAGTTTTAAACTTTAAAGCGGCGACCTATAAAGGTGACTAATTCAGCTTATACCACAACATCAGTAAACAACCATTTCTTTTTCTTGTTCAATACCTAACAAAATAATTACCAATAATTAAAAAAACTAAATAGTTATTTTTTAAAAAATTGATTCTTGTTTTGTCAGTTAAAAAAAATAATTGTTCAAAATTTTAGTTTGATCCAAGATTGGGTGTACACAATTTTTACCAGACAGAGTTTACATTTAATAAAGAGAGGCGACAAGTAAAAAATTACAAAGAAAAAAAAAGAATGGAATATAATTGTAGATATAGATTAGCTCAGAAAAAAGAATCTCATAGTGTTTAAGGTGATGCATCATCCTCCATTCATATAGGTGAGACTTGCCATGATTTCCGCTCAACTTAACAATTTATAAAAGTTAGCAAACGTTTTCTTTTCTCTGCTTGGTATTGTTAAATCAAGTTCTATTCATAATTAACCTGACAAACAACCTTCATTCAAAAGAAATGAAATTAAATGCAAAGCATACAACTGAAAGTAATTAAGAGGTCTACATGTCACAAGTCATGTTTGTAGAATTAGACTAATTAGAGTTACATTTTTAGATCCTTATAACTTTCAGTATTACAGTAGAAACTGACCTTGACTATCACAATTGCTGTTATAATATGGTGAGCGGGTTCTTATCTTATACAGATGTTACTTCAAAAAAAGAAGGTGAGTAAGTCCTACCCATGTGCCTAGGTCATGTTAATATGGACTTACACTGGTTTTCTGGCTGACTTATTCCATGCTCTAATAGCTCTAGCTAGAAAGGAATATTTGTACAAATTTGTCCAAGCATAGGGAACAAGGAATGTGTATTCTGGGTAATAGGAGGGGAGTTACTGTGTGTTTTTTTTTCATTTAAAAAAGGAGAAGGGGAGTAGTAGAAAGAGGTTTTAGTTTCTCAAAGCAGTGTGTGACTATTTTCTGTTCTGGATGGATTGATCTTTATATACTTTGTACATATTCTACATAAAATGATTTATGTTGATATACAAATCCTTGTAGCAGCCCTGTATAGAGCATAGGGTTAAGATCTATAGATTCTTTCAAGAATTATTATTTTATTATTTATAAATAATGTATCTAATCTGAACAAAAGAGCCTGAGGTATAGATCTTAAAATCTGGATTAATAAATTTAATGAAGATAAGATTCTAGATTGTAGTCACTAGTGAAGTCTGATGCTACATCAATACTCTAAAATACTGATACTCAAATGCAGCATAATCAAGATGATAATCTCTATTCTAGATCTAGATGAAAACTAGAGTCTATTGATTATTATTATAATTATATACATTCTAGATTGATATTCTAGCTTGATCCCGATGCTTAACAACTTATTAGCTGGATAAGGGGGGAAATGTGAATATATTGGGGGGGGAGGGGGGGGAGTGGGAGCCAATATAAAAAGTTTGAGAAATGTTTTAGATCTGTGCTTTTATTAATGTTTAAAAGGCTATCAATCTTTATATGAGAAAATGTGATATATCACATATGTTTTAAATATTTAAAGAATGTTACGATTGGATCTTATTTAGCTACAGTAACTCCTACTCAATTTGAGCATTAATTGTGCACTAATTACAAAAATTTCAAGCCCAGTATAAAGCCCATGTAGAAGACAGACCCAGAAGACAAAAAGGAAACTTTAATAGATCCCTTGTGGACAAGGGCTTTGTCTGAATCAGATGTTGAAAAATATGCAGGTTGCAACTGGGTTTGTGTAGTCATGTGAAATACAGCACTCATCCTAAATCTTCTGAATCAAAGACATTGTGGTTGGAAACTATTTTTGTCTAAAATTGAGGATACATCTTTAGCATGTGCATTTCAATAAGTCTTCAAAAACGATTCCTTGATTTTGTTAGTAAAAGCAGTATCTATTGAATAAAAGACTTTTTGACATTTGCTCTCGATGAGAGATAACATTATAAGTTGAGTCAAATAAAGTTCCTTATTTTATTCCTTTAATGCTACTTATTAGAAGATGAATAAACTCAATTTGAAATTGTGGTAATAGATATAATATGCATGACTAGTTATTGGCGCTACCACCACATTTAAAAAATGAATTGATAGTAAATACAGATTTAAATAATATTTTTTTTTTACATTTTCAGGCCTACCAACTTGAGGTTTTACATTCCTTTTACACCCATGTAAAGGAAGATTTTGTACAATCATAATGCAAGTTAATATTAGTTGCAATACATTTTTACTGCCGTTGCATTATTAAATGTTAGAAAAATGGATTTTAAAAATTCACGTAGCATCTGTGTTCTTTTTAGACCGTAAAACAGTATAGTAGCCTAATTTGTAGAAGCTAAATTATTGTAGATGTTTTAGTTAAACTAGAATGTGGTGGTCTGTAAATACTGCCTTCTGTTTATTAAGGCACAATTCTCGTTCCATACGCTAGGACATATCTGTACAAATGCTCTTTCTTCCCTAGCTCTATTAGAGCATGGAATGGCTTGCCTGAGCTAACCAGGAAAACCAGTGACTTGACAGAATTTAGGTCATTGGTTAATATGCATGACTAAATGCATGACGCTTAGGACGTAATCATCTTCTTTTTTGAAGTAACGTCTGTATCATTTGTTTTGTTTTGTTTTTTATTTTAGGCACATTGGCACAATTTAGGCCATGTTCTGCCTGCAGTCCCTTAAGGACTACTCTCTCTCTACATAACAAGGGCTAAATTCTATACAGTTAAATCATTAAAATCAAGGTCTATTCACAGTTAAAATAGTAAAGGTAGTAGAAATTTAATAATTTGGTACAAATCTAATGTAAATAGTACATGTTCACAAACTCATAAATCAGATCTTCGTAGACAACCCCACTTCCCAGATAAAGCCCAGTACCTTCCCAGGGTCGACATTGTCGAATAGTGTTTTTAAGTTAGTGGCTCTAAAATATTTCTCCCTGACATCCTGGTATCTGGGGCAATCAATGAGGATATGTTCCACGGTGAGGCGAGAGTCACAGTACTCACAAAGTGGGGGCATTTCTCTCTTCAGCACAAAAGAGTGCGTGATGTAGGTGTGGCCAATCCTAAGTCTGGACATGGTCGTGCTACCACGCCTTGTCAGACCCTTAGATGTGGGCCGCCACCTGACATCTGCCACAGACTGCCTGAGTTTATTGTGAGTCTCAGCCTCCATCGGTCCTGCCACTCTCGATAGGTGGCAGAGGCAATACTTTGTCTCAGGTCCGAGCAGGGAATTTGGGTTCCTGACACTGCATGATTTAGGGCTCTCTTTGCTTCTCTGTCTGCGGCTTCATTTCCTTCAATGCCCACATGGGAGGGGACCCAGATGAAGGTGACATCCCTATGGTCGGCTGTTATTTGGTCCAACAGCTTCAGGCTCAGGTGACCCTTCCATCCATTTTGGATCCGTCTGTGTAGATGGTGCCACAATCTCCGTAGCTCTCCTGCAGTTCCCTACAGTGGACTTGTAGTATGCTTGGGTCTGTATTTTCTTTTTTGAAATTAAGGATGGATAAATTTAATTTGGGTTTATTCATCAACCAAGCAGGGTTCTGTGGGATTTCTATTATAGAAATTTAGTCAATGGGTGGGGTCAAATATTGGATGGTTTCTCTCAATCGAAGGCCCAACGCCAGTATGACATTAGGCCTTCGATTGTATAATTCTACCTCTGTGGGGTTAAATATGAAGTTGAAAGCAGAGTTCGCGGGGTTGGATTTTAGCTTGACTATATACTGCATTGCAAGCTTTTTCATTCTTATATCCATGGGGAGTTCTCCAGCCTCCACATGGAGACTTGGGATAGGTGATGTACGAAACGCGCCAAGACAGAGCTGCTGTACAGCATTTTGTATTGGTTCCAGTATTTTTAGATAAGACTTCCTTGCTGCTCCATAATTATGGATCCGTAGTCTAGCTTGGATCAAATTAGACTGATATAGCAGCAGCAAGGTATCTCTGTCAGCTCCCCAGTCCGTATGGCTAAGTACTCTAAGTATGTTTAATGACTTTTGGCATTCCTTCTTAAGTTCCTTAATGTGGGGGAGAAAATTAAATTTGGAATCTAGGGTGAGGCCTAAAAATTTTGTAGTTTTCACGACAGGGATCTTCTTTTTGTGTATAAATAGTTCAGGGTCTGGGTGGAGTCCCCTTAAATTACAAAAATGCATACTAATTGGCTGGCTGGCTGCCTGGTCGTGCGGTTTGCACGCTGGACTGTCGCTCGGATTTATCGATGGTCCCGGGTTCAAACCCTGCCCGCTCCCATCCCCAGTCGTCCTGCGGGAGGTTTGGACTAGGAAGTAAACTATCTTCAACTCTGAAGGAACATCCGAAACATGTAAAACATTTTAATTGTTTTGAAGTCCATTTTGTTTAAACATATCCGTAATTTTCTTTCTAAGGTGTTCATGTTTTTCCCATAAGTAAAAATGACAAAGTCATCAACATACAAAGAGCACTCTATGCCAGGGGACAGAGCATTTATGATGCTGTTAATTTTAATGTTGAACAGGGTGACTGACAGAATGCTGCCCTGGGGTACACCCATTTCCTGGACATAAGTGTCAGAAGCGGAGTTGCCCACTCGAACCTGAAATTTTCTGTCTTTTAGGAATTCCCCCACTATGCCCCATAAGCTCCAGGTCACGTAGAATGCCATGTTTCCAGGTTGTGTCATAGGCCTTTTCTATATCAAAGAATACAACTACTAGATGTTCTCTTGTGAGTAATGCATTTCTAATATAAGCTTCCAGCCTTACCAGGTGGTCAGTTGTCCGCCCCTGCCGGAATCCGCACTGGTAGTTTTGGAGATCACTTTATTCCTCTCCAGGTACCAGACCAGCCTACTGTTAATCATTCTTTGCATGGTTTTGCAGATGCATCTTGTTAGTGCTATTGGTCGATAGTTAACTGGGTCAGAGCCGTCTCTTCCCGGTTTAGGAATCGGTATAACTGTGGCTTTCCTCCAGCTGCTTGGGAAAGCGCCTGTTTGCCACAAACAGTTATAGACCCCTAGCAGGACTGCCATTTAGGGTTTGGAAGGTGCTTAAGGAACTGAGAATGGATTTCATCTTCTCCAGGCGCTGTGTCATGTGACTTGTCCAGCGAGTCCCTCAGTGACTCAAGCGAGAATGGTTTGTTGTAGTCTTCATTGTTCTCTGACCTGAAATCAATGAGGTGTCTTTCCTCCCTGGTTTTGACTTTTTGGAACTCTGGCGTGTAGTGTGTGCAGTGGATGACTTATCTGCTATTGAGGATGCAAGGCAGTCAGCTATTTCTCTGGGGACGTGACAGTTCATCCTTGGTTTTTCAAATGCCCTATTGCATTTGATTCTTTCCCTTTGATTCGCCTTACTCCTTCCAAACCGCTCTAGCAGAAGTTTTGGCATCAAGACTGCAGACAAAACTTCTCCAGGAATTCCTTTTGGCTGACCGTATGGTTTGTCTAGCCATTGCTCTAGTTATCCTGAATAGCTTTCAGTTTTCCTGGGAAGGATTCTTTATAAATGCAGCCAGTCGTTTGTTCCTATCACCAATAGCTCTTTTGCAAGCTGTATCAAACCATGGTTTGCTAGGCCGTTTTGGATTTGCGGAGGTTATGGGTACAACTTTCCTGGCTATACTAAGTAGCTTGCTAGCAAAGGTATCAGCTGGGTTCTGTTCATCGAGGATATTTTCTGTGATATCCTCGGAGCATCTTTTTTGGAATTGTTCCCAATCGGCCTTATTCAGTTTCCACCACTGAGGTTGTCCCAATGAGGGGAGATTGTTAGTAATGATGACCATTTAAAGTCCGGGGACGCATACGGTGAGGTCAATGCATGTGAGGGATCCAGTTCCTGGGTGCAAGTAGGTCGTTGATGCATTATTAAGTATGCATAAATCATGTTGGAGGAAGATATCCTCCAGCATACGACCTCTTGTGTCAGTATTGTTGGATCCCCACATGGTGTTATGGGCAGTGAAATCCCCAAGGATTATATAAGGCCGGGGGAGTTGTTTCAATAGGTCCTCCATGTCTGTTGGGTTTAATTGAGCGCCTGGTGGTAGATACAGGCTGCAGCAAGTGATAACCTTGTGTAGGGTTATCCTAGCTGCTACGGCCTGTAGTGTGGTCTGTAGTTCTACCCTCTCATGGGGGACGCTGTCCTTCACAAGGATACAGACTCCACCTGATGCTCTCTCTGCATCCTCAACATTCTTGCTGTAGGCACTATAGCTTCGGAACCTGATGCTATCTTTCAGAAATGTTTCCTGTAACCAGACAGCTACAGGAGTCTCAGAGTCCATCAGTAGCTGCATTTCCTCATAATTGGCCTTGAGGCCTCTACAGTTCCACTGTACAATTCTGGAATCCATGGCTTATTCTAAATGACCTACTTGGAGCTATTAGGCCTTGGGAGGCCCCTGGAGGGGGTTTCCCTTTATTCCAGTGACCTTGGTATTTTTATTCTTGGGTTTGGATGGAGAGGAGGACAACCCCCTTTTGGGGGAAGTCTTTCTCTCTGGAGAGGGGAGATCCCTCTGGTTAGAGCGGAGGTTATTTCCTCCCCCCTCACCTCGGGCATCCTCTCCGCTTTGATTTCTCCCCTTAGGGAGTTGGTCAACCTCTAATTCAGTAGAGGTTGGGGTGTCTGGCTGGGTTCTGTGAGGATTACCTGTGTCAGACATGATGTCTCCGGGTTCTCCCGGAGTGTTGGCTTTGACATGCTGCTCAGTCTCCATGCTCTCATCAGCAAGCACAGAGAACCTGTTCTTTAGCATGACAACAGGGCTTTCTTGTCTCTTCGGAGGTGTGTTCTTTGGTAGTGTTTTCTTCTGAGTTGGAGGAGGAGGAGGGGGAGGTGGGGTCAATGTGTTCGTCTGTGTGGCTATGGATCTTCCTATCTTAGAAACAGCCTGGGCATAGGTCTTTGTCAAGCCAAATTGGCCCTTGGGTAGGGCCAATATAGCCAAATTCGCCTGGCTGAAGGTACATCCATTTCTTGCCTTGTACTCCTGCATGGCAACCTCCTGTTTCCACACAAGGCAGTCCTTGGAGTAGGCTGAGTGGCCAGCATGACAGTTTGGGCATTTGAACTAGGCTGTGCAGCCCTTGTCCTCATGACCCTCTCCAGCACATCTGGCACACATAGTGTTCCTCTTGCAGACTGCCGCGCCGTGTCCATAACCTGGCACTTGAAGCACCTCATGGGGTTAGGTATGTAGGCCCTCACTGGAACTCGTAGGTATCCTGCCTTCACATACTCTGGCGGTGTCCTAGTTCCCAATGTGAGGATAATAGTGGCGGTTTTGACCTCCTCACCATCCCTGTGCCTGGTAATGCGCCGGGCATGGGTGACTCCTTCAATGCCCTCCAATATTTCCATCTCGTAATATTCCAGCAGGTCTCTAGCGCTGATAACACCTCTGCTGGTGTTCAAACTCTTATGTGGCATGACTTCCACTTCACAGATTCTCCTGCATCGTAAAAGCCCATCAGAGTGTATCTTGCTATCTACTTCTACAAGAAGTTCCATTGACTTGTGTAGCTTAGACACACTCTTGGGCTCTCCCACTACTGACTTGAGTCCTTTATAGATATGAAAAGGGCTCAACTTTGTCAGGCTTTCCCCTCCTCTGTGCACCTGACCACCAGAAATGATGGCCAGGTAGCGCAGGTTTTTGAGACCTCCTCTTTTTTATCATCAATTTGAAGTTTCTTGCCCAGACATAGGTCTGGGGCAAGTAGTTTTGTGTGTGTTTTTTTGTCCATGTACGTAAGTAGTAATTCGGCACCTGTGTTCCCCACCCGACATCGAGTCCAACAAGGGGACGGACCATTCGGAAGTCCAGAATGAGCCCGCCAGGGCTACACAGGTGCTATACTCAGTCAGCTACTGCATCGGGCATGTGTCCGATACAGCAGCTCCCTGATTGACCCTCCAGCCACCGCCCTCCAGCATAGGTCAAATTTATTTATAGATCTAATATAGAGACAATAGAGTAGTTTATGCTATTCAGACACCTATAGTCCCAAATTTGAAAGTTTGACTTTGACAGGCATTATTTTGCAATGGCTTGACATAGAAAAGAAAATGAAGTATCAAAATCTTCTTTAGTTTAAGGAGAATAAGGATGACTACTTATATTTGTACCCCTAAAATATATTTGTTATTATATTTAAGGTCAAAGAGGCAGTGTGTTTTCATTTAATTCGGACAAATTTGACCCGACATTATTTGATTCCAGACATCATTAATATAATTTATTTCGGACAGTCTCAATATTTAGCCATCAATAAACTCAGATTTTAATTCTATATTAATATTAACTAAATTTTAAGATCACCAGACATAGCCCCACACATTAAATCATTAATACGAACACAAAAAATAAAAATATGAACACACTTATTCTACCTAAATTAGGTCATTGGGATACTGACTTCTATACACCGACTTTTAGACTACACGTTAGGATAGCCATTCTTGCCTAACTAAATCCTCTATATAGATATTCTCGATATATTAAAAAAATCTAGATCTATCTAGTAGGTCTAGATCTAAGCATTTAACTTCATTCAATGTACCAAGCTCACTCCAAACATTTGCCCATTTATTCTTTATAAAAAAAAAAAACAAATGAAAGATCATTAAAATTGATTTCCAAAACTGAAATAAATTTTTGTAAGAAAATCGTTTAGAATTTAATTCGGACACCCTATTAATTTTTTTTTTTGTATGGATCAAACAACTTGGCTTATGGCTTATGAATCAAGTAAATCAGCTCCAAAAACAGAATCAATATTGCCGGGCTCATAAGTATAGACTTAGCTAGGTACTTCAATAAACTGACCTAGATCCATTTTTTTTCTCCCAAAAAATAGCAGAAAAGTGTGTCAGCAGATTTTACCCTTTTTTTAGGGGTGGTCATTTCCATCAAAGTTTTAGCACATTGTATTTGATTTCAGGACTAATTATGATTACTTTTTGTAAACATAAGATATCAGAGCTCATTTTTATTTGCTTTTGAAGCCAATCTGTTAAATTTTTCTTAACAAAAGTTTAAGTGAAAGTTGACATTTTTACAACTTTTTTCCTATAAAAGTTACAACAATGCTGTTTGCTACAATAATTTATCATATTATGAAATGTGTATATTTCAAATTTCATTAAATTCTCTTGGTGCACTTTAAAGATATTTGATATTAAAATTAACAAAGACAAAGATGGGTAAAATTTTATTTTTTAAATAAAATACAAGTGTTTATAGTTACAACAATCTCACTAATTTTATTGAATTTAGCATGTTAATATATATCTGTGTGCTAAGTTTGAACTTTGTAGCTTGGCGCACTCTTTAGATATTAATTTTCAAAGTTGATGGTTAAAATCTATTTTTAATAACAACCAACACTGTGATTTACTGGAAATGGTCAATTTCTTTGTATCACGTCCTATTTTTAAAAGCACACATAGGAATTTTTCATTTAGATTAATTTCTATAATGTTTAAATGCTAGATTATGGTGAGGGAATGTATCTTTATTATTTAATGACTTTGTAATCTGCAAATTTTTAAAGTAAAAATAAATATTTTAAAATAATAATATTAAATTTTTTTTTTACTTCATATTTTTAGCTCTGCGAATTATTTTTTTTTTCTGTGTGTTGTTGTTTTTTTTTCTATTAGTATACATGTAAATTAATAGTTAATAAATGAGTACATTATATTTTTAAAATGATGAGCTATTACTGCACAAAAATTTAAGTAAAAAATCTTTTAATAACTTCTAAATAAATCGCAAGGTTTCTTTTTTTATTTTATTGTCCGATGCAAGAAATTTTTCATTTACAATTTAATTTTAAAGCATTTAAATTCAGGCATTTTAAAATCATTAATTGCCAGTGCTTTACAAAAAGGTTTAAACTGAAGTTTATTAAACTTGTAGTCATTAAATTTTAGCAAATATTTTTCTGCACAGTGCTATTTTCTTTTATAATTTATAAAAATTATAATTAGATAGATAAGTATCTATCTGATGCATATAAATAACTATTTAAATACAGTAATATTATTATTAAACTAAACAAAATAAAACACACTACAGATCTCTGATTTGTTTTATTTGTGATTTTTGGGCTCATATGATGACAAAATCACATATATTTGTATTTTTTGTCGAAGGCTTTTTTTATATATTAATTCACTTTTTTTCAAAGATTTGATTGCTTGGTCTTATTTTTTAAATTGGTTTAAACTGAATACAGGTTAATGAAATAGAGTGTGAAGTTTCAACCCCATATCTTTAAGACTTTTTATAATACAGTTAATTAAAGTTCAGCTGTCAGTTGTTTCAGTCACAGATTTTTTTTTGCTTTACAAAGGCTAAAGAAGGCTAATTTTTGGCCACCAAAAAAATATAATATATGTACCCTCACAATTAACTCAGCAATATAAAATTGGTATCATTGGAAAGCATTTCTCAAGCTCTATCTAACCAAATAGGTTCCATTGCATTGTGATCATTTTGAAATTTTTATCGAAGTACCTAACTTAGCCAATCAAAAAATATAGTCTTAACCCTAAGTCATCCTGGTAACAACAACCTGACTTACAAATTTGAAATTCATTTTTCTTACATAAAAAGACAGCTAAATTGCTAAATCATAAATGGAAGGAAATTTGGTCAGAATCATTGGAAAATGGACAAGCACATTATACAGGGCGCTTGTTTTATAATAAATATTAAAATAATTATTTAATGACCACAAAAACAGCGAATGTCCGAATTCATGTAATGTCCGAATTAAATAAACTACTCTAAAACTATAACTATAGTAGACCACAAAAACAGCGAATGTCCTAATTCATATAATGTCCGAATTAAATAAACTAGCCTAAAACTATAACTATACTGACTATAGTAGATCTATATAAGATAGCAGATAAGATGACTAAAAATAGAATATTTGGAATATTATATGAATATATTTCCTACTTTGAAGAATTTGATATTTGAACTAGAAATCTGAAGAGATAATTTAATATTGATCTAGACTTTAGGACTAGACTAGATCTAGCTAGACCTAGTCAAGATCTATAATTATAATATATATACCTAGAACTAAAGCTAGATTCACCTGTGAGTCACTTAATGTTAATTACCGAAAAACTGTGTCAATTTACCCTCGCAAAAAATCCATTGGTCAGTGTTAATATGTTTATTATATAGGTTATATCATTAACTATTTCAGAGTAACATCCCCTGTAACTGTTGTTATCAACTAAGATGGCGGTTTTTTTTTTTTCTTTTAAACAGCTCATTTGTCAATAGGTTACAGCCAATACTGAGTTTTGTGATTAAGACTAAGAAGGAAATGAAATGTTTTTTTTGTTTGTTTGTAAGGCAACACATCAGCTGACCCCACCCCCTTTTTAGCGGCAACGGAAAGGGAAATTGTTTTGTGTGTTCTGTCAGTTCGTTTGTCCCGTTTAGATCACAGAAACTAAAAGATATTGAAAATTCGTCATGGTATTTTAGACCTTCCAAAGTTCTGATGCGACGGCTACCCTTTTCTTTTCTGAAAGCGAATCATTTAATTTTTATAATTAAATATCCAAGCAATTTTGTTTCATAAAAATACACCATTTTTGTTTTACAAAAAAAAAAAAAAAAGCAAAAGAACAGAAACAAAAAAACAACAACACTGCAGACATCTCTAAAATATTTAAAAATTTGTGTGTAAATATTTTTGTTACTTTCTAAAAAAAATAATTTAATATATATTATTACTAAACTAAAGCTACTTACATTTTAAATGTTTCTTTAGCCATCTTTTACGATTTTTGGCTTAAATAAAGATCGCCTGCAAATTGATGCAATTGAAAAACACGCATTTTGACTGGAATGTATAACAAGAAAAATATGCTTATATTAAGCATAGCTGTATCAATTAGTTTTGATCAGTTATGTAGTTACATTTGTAATGCATTTAGACTAACGACAATTTAGAATTCGAACTGAGTGCTCAAGTCACCTCAACTTATACCACCACATCTATCAAATACAACCTCTTTTCTTTGTTCGATACCAAGAAAATAATAAATTAATAATATTTAATTAACAATTGGTTATTTTTTTACTTTGACTATTCGATCGGTGGCGTAGTATACGCCGCTATTTTGCAGGGCTACTGCAACCTATGCGTCCGTAGTGTGCCCCGCACTTTCATACAATCCGCGCTAATTCTAGGTGAATACATTATTAAATTAAACTATTTTATAACTTATAACAGATTTCCCGCCGTCTCCTGATTTACAAGGAGCTCCTGGAAATGTCCTGAAATTGCAAAATATTACGAAAAAGTCCTGGAAATCTTCGGAAATTATTAAAATCTTTTGAAAACTCATACAAATCTCTTGAAATATATAGACAAAATTGTCATTTGGAGTGTCATTCAATATGGGAAACGCCAATCCTACGCGCGTTTAAAAAAACGGCATTATACAATACCCGTAATTGTGGAATCTAGTGAAAGAAGCTTCTCGCGTCTCACAACTAATGAAGAATTACTTGAGGTCAAAAATTCTCAAAGATAGTTTGAAATATTAAATTTGGTATTTCTTGCTATTGAGCGTGATCAATGTAGGAAATAATTTTTTTATGATATACTGTATGACTTCGCTACACGCAAGGCTCGTGTAGTAATTCTGTGCGTAGTAAAGAATGAATAAAATGCAAAGACGAATATATTTTCTAATACAAACATTCAATTTTCATTTATTATCCGTATCCCTAACCAAACTGGGCCCCGCGAAAACCGTCTCGCATTGGGCCCCACTATGGTTAAGTCGGCCCTGCTTTTTAGTGACGGGTGAATACAGAGTAGATTACTTGTTCTCTTTCCATCACTTCTTGGTCACAACGGTTAAGTCCGGCCCTGCTATTTTGTGATGGGTGAATACTACTTGTTTCTCCCCCACCCTCTTTTTTTTTCTTAGGATAACTCTAGTCCGTCCGACTTGCAGAAATAAAAGAGTGAGTAAACACATTTACTAAAAAACATCTTAACAAAAGAATTAAATCCACTAGAGCTCAAAGAAGACACGCTTGAAACAATTGAAAGCTATCAAAAAACAGATATTTATATTTATATACAGACGGATCGGCTTTCAAAGCCACCATCAATGCTGGTCTTAGTGCCTTCCTGGTCTGCCCTAAAAATAAACACTTTGAGATAAGCGGACCCTATGGCGATTACTGCTCAAACTTTCAATCTGAAATTGAGGTAATTACCATAGCCCTACAGACAGAGGAAAACAAATTATATGAAGGAATGCAACCACCATCAGATATTGTTGTCTTTACAGACTCTGCAAGCACTTAACAGCAGCACCTCAAACAGCCCAAGAGAGTTGACAACACTAATTGTGATAATCCATCAGATGCTATCAAAATTAAATATCAATATCACACTACAGTGGATCCGTGGACACAATGGCATCATGGGAAATGAAAAGGCAGATAAGCTATCAAAATGAGGTGGAGCAGATCTGAAGCAGCTTGGGGTTAGGGCGTGGAGACGAAAGGCCCAGGAGAGATCTGAATGGAAGGATGTGTTGAAGCAGGCCAGAGCCCTCCATGGGCTGTAGATGGGATGGATGGATGGATAGATAAGCTATCAAAAGCAGATTTATCTATGGAACAACCAGATAGACCTGTTAACTAGCTCACACTAAGGTCAATGTTAGTCAACAATCACAAAGAGGAGTGGCTCAACCAATGGGCATCAGGAAACACAGGCAGAGCCATGTACAAAGAAATGACTACGCCTAACAAACTGGACAGTATTAACTTCCTCCCCCGCAAAGAACAATCTACAATTTTCCAACTAAGAACAGGACACACACCACTATTAAATTACCATCTGAACAAAATAAACTCCACACAACTCCCCCTATGCAGACACTGCGCCCACCCCTTTGAAACCGTAAACCATATCCTCTTTGAATGCTTCTCCCTAATCCACATTAGGCAGACCTTACTTCCACTACAGCCCAACATAACCAACACCCTGTACGGCAGTGCTGAACAACTTAAGAACTGCACACTTTTTTTTTCCTTGGCACAGTCTACAAAAGAGCTCATAGCTCAGCAGCAATAAAGCTGGCTAGAAGAAGTAGAAGCTGTCGTGTTTGTGTTGTAATGTTATTTCAGAGCATTGAGCCTACATTTTGTTTGTTAACAGCGCTTTATAAATACAATTATTATTATTATTATTATCATCAATACGAGCAGGTTCTGGAGGATTCATAGACATTGGTGAACCGAGTTGTTTTTTAGCATTTCATTTAAAGAATTAACTACGTCAATTACGTCAAAGGAAAAAAATCCATTACGTCACAATGGGCTAGTTAGACTAAATATGTATGTATGTATATATATATAAGGATTAAAGACGAATTTTTGTTTGTTTGTTTTGTCTGTTGGTCTGTCTGTCCGTCATGTTAATATTTTAAAAAAGACTAAAAGCTATTGAAAATCTGATTAAAATTTAATTTTCCTTCCGAAACATCGCAATAGTTTTAAGTTTCTATAATAGATTGTTCCTGATGCTTATATATTTATAGTGAGAGAGCATAGGAATTCCAGATGAATCAAATACCGTTAATTACATTTGTGGGATGGTCTCGTATGAACATTCGATGTACTGGAGATAGAGTGGATAGAGTTTTAAACTATACTTTGGTATTAGGAAGTTGTTTTCCTTAAGAATCGGAACTAAAAAGTGATTTTCAATAATCGTTTCTAGTAAATTACTTTCTTATTTTAAAATCCTGAACAACCTATTGTCGATATTTTTGAAAAAATAAAGTAATTTGACATAAATTTGTTTTAAGTTGAAAATACGTAACAATTTGATATCGATAAATAATTTATAGTGACGTATTGTCAAAGAATATAAGGGTTATATTAGACAATTATGCTATTTCAAACAATAATTTGACATAATTTATTTTTATAAAACAATATCTGGAACAACTTTATAGTTAATGAAATATAAGCCAGTATAGAGATTTTTATTTATATACTATTTACTTTAAAAAACCGGAACAACATATTAATGATCATGTGTTTTTGCAACGTTTAGGCATGGAAATTAAATTTAATATAAGTTAGGAGAGCAAACAAACATTCGTTGGCATTTCTCAAAACATCCGGAACAATCTATTATAGATACTAATTAAAACTATTGTAATATTTCTGAAGGAACATTAAAGGTTAAATCAGATTTTCAATAGCTTTTAGTGTTGTTTTTTTTATCTAAACGTGAAAGACAGACCGACCAACAGACAAAACGCACAAAAATACGCGTCTTTTATTATGATGGGGAACTAAACAAAAATAAATAAAATCTGAATATTTAAAAAAAAAATTGAGGGAACTGATTAGTACTATGTCTTGCAGCTGCTTGTCACGCTACTGCACAAAAGTCGCTGCATAAAAAGTCCATTTTTAAAAATGTGCGTAATATTTACATACAAAGTGCATTCTTAGCCTTTATAAACAAACATAAAAGTTTTCTTTTCATTCTAGCTGTTAGTTGACCAGAAAAAACATCTTTAATTAATATTTATATTTGTTGTGAACATTTCTTGTACATCTTATAAATATATTTGCCCGGGCATGCTACCCTGCCTCATAGTGGCGCCCGGGTGGAAACGATCGTAAGAGGAAACGATTAGGCTAAAGGGTAGCAAAACAAGACTCCCGTGGGGGTGCCTAAGGGGGTGCGAGAGCATCCTCATTGCACTGTACGGAGTTGTAAAAAAGCTCCCACAACCTTGTCACAATCCTGGCGCTGTTCCTCAAGGGGCCGTTACATAAATGACGTGTCCCGCACAGTTTAGCCTGGTATAGAAAAGGAAAATGGCGGGGGTCTTAGTGTATGAGGTCTCTTGCCGTGAGTCTGACCAACCCGTCAGACAGAACAGTGTACACTGTTCTCATTCAGGCAGGTGAGAGGGAGCTCTTGTTTTTTTTGCTGGCCTAGAGTTCCAAGAGCCGAAGGCTCAATTCTACCTGACAGTTTAAGAAGATGAAGAAGATAAATATATTTGACTTATTGATACCAAAAATACACGAAAAGTTGTCTTTCTTTGTTAACATATTGTAACATTACCTTCATGTAATTGTTTTAGAATTAGTGTATTTTTATGAAAAAATCGCTTGCATAATTAATTTTATAAACTAAACGGTTTGCTTTTAGAAAACCAAAAGTAGCATTTGCACCTAAACGATTCAAGCCGCATCGTATGGTAAAATAATATTTTTACATTTTTCTTCTACTTTTCGAGATCTGAGTGGGACAGACGGACATTTTGCACAAACCAAATAGCGGCTTTTCTCCTTACGTGGGCCGCTAAAAGTTGACTGTAATTTTAAATTTATTTTTTTGATCGCGGATTGCAAATTTTTAACAAAGAAAGGTCATTTTGGTCTTTTTTTTTTATTTCTGCACATCAAAAAAATTGTGGAATTCAACCAAACGATTTGATGAAATATGTGGATTTGAACATTGCGCTTACTGGTGCATCTGGTTCAATAAATAAATCGAGCCGAATGATTTATGCAATGAATGGCAAATAGTTTTCAATCATATTCCAGATAATGTTTCGTCTTCTCTAGATGTCTAGATCCTTTACGTTCTATTTATGATCATGGTTTGAATACCGTTGTTTCAAGTGTTCCTATAGCCCTTCGTATAGCATTGACAATTCCGATTACTGTTACATCGGGGGAAAGTAGTTATTCCAAGTTGAAATTAATCCAAAAACTATTTGAGAATGACTATGATGCAAGAACGCCTGGTAATAATATCAATCAAACGAGATATCACCCTGGCTCTGGACTATTCACAATGTATTCGAGACTTTGCTGCCATCAAAGCTAATCTTTGGTGAAGGCTTATGATATCTGCAGAGGTGCGGTGGCTGAGTGGTAAAGCGCTTGGTTTCGTACCGGAGTCTGGGGTTCGAATCCTGGTAAAGACAGAGGTGCCCGAAGATCCCGAAATTAAATATATTCTAATGGGTACCCGACATTAGTTGGGGAAAAGTAAAGGCGGCTGGTCGTTGTGCTGGCCACATGACACCCACGTTAACCGTTTGCCACAGAAACAGATGACCTTTACATCATCTGCCCTATAGACCATAAGGTCTGAAAAAGGGGGGGGGGATATATATATATATTTCAGCCATATTTGTCCTAGAGATCATACAGGTAGGTTATTAGCCCGGGTTCGCTGTTCTGCCTCATCGTGGCATCCGGGTGGAAACGGCTATTTGAGGAGATAGCTAGGCAAAACGAATGGCAAAACATAACTCCCGTGGGGATGCCCATGGGTAGACGAGAGTCCACCCCTTGCACGGGCGGGGTTGTAAAAAAAGTCCTCACAAAAACTGTCAGACAGCCATGCGCCGTTCCTCAAAGGACCGTTCCATAAATGGCGGTTCCCCCACGGTTAGCTTGGTACAAAGAAGGAAGATGACGGAGGCTCCCAGTGCTCCTAGGCCTTCGGCCATGTGTCGGAGGCTGAAGACATTGGATACAGCAATGCTTTATATAGGCATTGACTAGGGTCGCTCTCAAACAGAACTGTGTTCCACAGGTTTGTTTTTCTTTTTTACTGTTACGGCTGGACGACCTAACAGGTTTTTTCTTTTCAAACTTTGAGCTCGAAGAGCCTTCGGCTCAGCTCAGAAGACAATCAAACGGTAGGTTATTAGTAAATCGCGTACTTTTTTACGGTGTTTATTTTTAATTTTTCTGTTTCAATTGGGGCTACCAAAGCTACTTCGCCTAGAGCCAGCTCCAATTACCTAAGGCCCTAAGCTATTTGACATATGGGACTGCTTGTGGTCAACAAAAGACTTTCCTTTTTCTTCAAAACAATATTTCGGATGGGGTCAGACAAGTGAGTTCTCTAAGCTCTAACTTATGTTGTCTATGGGTAAATCCAGCACTGGCAGAGAGATTACATTTCTGCAGCTCAAAATGTGAGAAATTGTATGGTCAAAACTATTTTTTAACTGCCTACTGCCAACTTCATAGTGTGTCTATTTACATCAGAAATACTCTAAGCACCGTTGCCGCGCCTATATTATGCATTTCAAATGTAAGCATCATATGTTCTTAGCAAAAATGAGCAACATTAAGATTTCTACTAGTTAAGAGAACACCATGAGAGGTAAAGGAAAAATGTCAGATGAGCATAAAAACTATGTATCATACGATAGCAGGAAATTCAGAAAACTGGTTTAATTATTTCCAATCATCAAATGACCCTTTATTTTATAAGGACGTGACAGAATCCAGCCCCAAATGAATCAGAGAGCGTCCACTATTTTAGGATACAATGGTGCAGTTAAACATAGAAATAGAATGCATAGCAACCTAAACAGAGAAATAGAATGCATAGCAACCTAAACAGAGAAATAGAATGCATAGCAACCTAAACAGAGAAAGAGAATGCATAGCAACCTAAACAGAGAAAGAGAATGCATAGCAACCTAAACAGAGAAATAGAATGCATAGCAACCTAAACAGAGAAAGAGAATGCATATCAACCTAAACAGAGAAATAGAATGCATAGCAACCTAAACAGAGAAATAGAATGCATAGCAACCTAAACAGAGAAAGAGAATGCATATCAACCTAAACAGAGAAATAGAATGCATAGCAACCTAAACAGAGAAATAGAATGCATAGCAACATAAACAGAGAAAGAGAATGCATATCAACCTAAACAGAGAAATAGAATGCATAGCAACCTAAACAGAGAAATAGAATGCATAGCAACATAAACAGAGAAAGAGAATGCATAGCAACCTAAACAGAGAAATAAAATGCGTAGCAACCTAAACAGAGAAATAGAATGCATAGCAACCTAAACAGAGAAAGAGAATGCATAGCAACCTAAACAGAGAAAGAGAATGCATATCAACCTAAACAGAGAAATAGTATGCATAGCAACCTAAACAGAGAAATAGAATGCATAGCAACATAAACAGAGAAAGAGAATGCATATCAACCTAAACAGAGAAATAGAATGCATATCAACCTAAACAGAGAAATAGAATGCATAGCAACCTAAACAGAGAAATAGAATGCATAGCAACCTAAACAGAGAAAGAGAATGCATATCAACCTAAACAAAGAAATAGAATGCATAGCAACCTAAACAGAGAAATAGAATGCATAGCAACCTAAACAGAGAAAGAGAACAAGATAAATTTCAAGATACTGATGACAAACTACAAAACGGAAGACCAAAACATGAGCTAACTTCAGAAGTGACAACCAACAAACTACTCATCATTCCCTATGACCAAGGAATCTATAGAAGAAACCGACAAGACTCTAATGAGTATGTTTCCTACAGAATTTCTGCATGTTGGTTTTGAATGTCACATAATATGTTTCAAATTCATCGAAATGTGTATATGTGTATGATGTGTTTTGTTGCTTATGATTGTTTTTTTTTCTTAAGAAAAAAGGATGTTGATATGTTTCAGTCGTTCAATATAATAAACTAACGATCTCCGACTTGATCAGGGCCGGATTTACCTATAGGAAACATAATAGTGAGATATTCAATTATTGTTTTATTATAAATCTAGATCATATTTAGCAAGTACATTTCTGAAATAATTACAATTGTTCTTACTGTTACTTTTTTGTCACATTTTTTATACAACGTTCACAATTTGAAATGTTTACAATGGAATACACCTAATTGGTGGTTTTCAGGTAGAGTGTTATTTCTGACTTTTTATTTCATATTTCCGTTGTTTTAGCATGTGTCTTAGGTTTCGTTTTCCTCAATGTATATGTGCATGACATCAACTGAAGATTACTGAAGTAACGTATGAAATATTTAAACTAAAAAAAATTATAATGTCTTTTTTCAAATATTGTTTAATATTATTGGCTTTTAAAAATGTAGAGGCCTTTTTAAAGTTAAACTATTGCAGACCAATCATTGAATATAAATAAAAATTGTATAGAATAGATTTAGGACATTTAGGTCTAATTATATAATTGTATTTGTATTAACATACTTACCATTACGTAAAAAGGTAGTTGCATCTACTGCAAAGGGATGCTACGAAGGGTAGGAGATGCAGCTACTGCAAAGGGATGCTACGAAGGGTAGGAGATGCAGCTACTGCAAAGGGATGCTACGAAGGGTAGGAGATGCAGCTATTGCAAAGGGATGCTACGAAGGGTAGGAGATGCAGCTACTGCAAAGGGATGCTACGAAGGGTAGGAGATGCAGCTACTGCAAAGGGATGCTACGAAGGGTAGGAGATGCAGTTATTGCAAAGGGATGCTACGAAGGGTAGGAGATGCAGCTACTGCAAAGGGATGCTACGAAGGGTAGGAGATGCAGCTACTGCAAAGGGATGCTACGGAGGGGAGGGTGTGCAGGATGCTACGGAGGGGAGGGTGTGCAGGATGCTACGGAGGGTAGGAGATGCAGCTAGTGCAAAGGGATGCTACGAAGGGTAGGAGATGCAGCTACTGCAAAGGGATGCTACGAAGGGTAGGAGATGCAGCTACTGCAAAGGGATGCTACGGAGGGGAGGGTGTGCAGGATGCTACGGAGGGTAGGAGATGCAGCTAGTGCAAAGGGATGCTACGAAGGGTAGGAGATGCAGCTACTGCAAAGGGATGCTACGAAGGGTAGGAGATGCAGCTACTGCAAAGGGATGCTACGGAGGGGAGGGTGTGCAGGATGCTACGGAGGGTAGGAGATGCAGCTAGTGCAAAGGGATGCTACGAAGGGTAGGAGATGCAGCTACTGCAAAGGGATGCTACGAAGGGTAGGAGATGCAGCTACTGCAAAGGGATGCTACGAAGGGTAGGAGATGCAGCTACTGCAAAGGGATGCTACGAAGGGTAGGAGATGCAGCTATTGCAAAGGGATGCTACGAAGGGTAGGAGATGCAGCTACTGCAAAGGGATGCTACGGAGGGGAGGGTGTGCAGAATGCTACGGAGGGTAAGAGATGCAGCTAGTGCAAAGGGATGCTACGGATAGTAGGGTGTGCAGTTGCAAGAGGGCAGTTGTCAAGGATATTGTTTCATAGGACACGTTTCTCCTGTCAGTTAAGCTCAATTCAGGGGTGGGTAGAATGCTTGTGCAAAGGGATGCTACGGAGGGTAGGGTATGCAGGTGTTTATTTTCAATTATCAATTTTTTTTTTCATTTGCAGTCGACACAGACTCTAACCCTATTGTGCTCATTGCTTCTACATAAAGTTTACACATTTTAATTTAACTCACTTTCAATTTTATTTTTTTCTAATTATTCATAGGCCTTAATAATTTTTGCGGCTATTATTTTTGTGTATTATTTCTGTCGCAATGACAAAGTTGCACAGTTCCTGATGCTGAGTCCCGCTTTTGTTCTCCGAATATTTGGTTACCTTAAACTCAAAATATTATTACGAATAGCTTCTGCCCAACTCTGGTTCTACAAGTTGTTATTATGTTTCTCGTATTAAAAAAGAATAAATAAAATAAGGACTGTATGCACATTTTGTGCACAACTACGTTAAAAGAGTGTGCACTGACGCTCCTTCGTGTTTCACATTCAAGTTCGACAGTAATGTTACAGGAAACATCAATGAGCGATGAGAAAAAGTTTAAATCATTGAAAATGTTTACAACTTAGAAAGCAGAAAGAATATTAATAAAACGGGAATCGATGCATCATTATAAACATTTTTACAGCTCGCAAAATAATGTTTGCAATCTATATTTAGAGAATATTAGTCTGCATAATGTATCTGATCATCTACAGAAATGGAGCACTTCAAGATGTACTAAGTTGAAAACATTTCTAAAACGAGTAGTTCAATTGGATCAACTAGCCTACAAGCAAATTATTTTTAACATTTCAAATGCCAAGAACTTCTGATAGAAAAGTCCACTTTATCAAATTGAATGTATTTCTTTTCTGGCATTCAATGTTGAAAATCAGCTAATAAATAATATACATCAAGTCAAATAAGTATTTAGGACTTTTATTTTATGTGACTTCTGTTTCCGATCAAATATCGCAAGTTTTCAGACAAACATATATTTATACGATTCTCTCTCCTACTCAGGCCTTCTGTAAACACTGCTAAACACAACACAACACATCAACACACCAACAACTTGACAACATGGCTCCAAATAATCTGGTACTTTAATAATGGTCAAGTAGATAACAGCCAATACTAGACAATTGGCAACAAACACATCAACAACTAAAATGTTACATTGTACATCACCGTAAAAAACTCTACTGTCTCTATCTCTTCCTTGACTTATACGTTTCATTGGAGGACTGCACCAGGACCGACTTCAAGGCTGACTAACAGTCCGGTCCGAACGCTCTCCGGTCTTGAACTGCCGCTTTCCTACACACTGTCTCACTCGTACTCGCAGGCTTTCGAACACATGACCATAACATGGGTCATATTTGCGTGTAATCGTGTAATCGTAGTACTGTCCCTTGTCCATGGCCCCACTGACCTGAGTGATTCATGTGTGTGTCAGCTGAGCCTACAGTTAACCCTTTTGCGCCGCCAGTAGGGTCATAACAATATATATATATATATATATATATATATATATATATATTATAATAATAAATAAGGCTTGTCCGAAGATTAGTGGGGAGTGCTGTAGTTCCCGTGGCTGCGCAGCCCAAGCGGTGACCTACTTATTTTGCCACATCCAGGGCAAATATAACCATTGTCCGCAGCTGGTCGATTTAGATTTTCTATTCGCCGTCTGTGTTTGTCCTCGGCAGCGGATTTTCTTTTGGTCTCAAGTGTGTATCCCGCGGCCTTCGGCCTTCCAGCTGTCTCGTTCTGAGGCGCATGCAACCAGGTGCTCTCTTCTATGTCAGCCAAGGAAAGTTGACGCCTAAGCTGGTCTTTGAAGCGTTTCCGTGGGGAGCCTCTGTTACGTCGACCACCTTTTAGCTCATCGGAAAAGACTGCCTTTGGCATACGTTCGTCTCCCATACGGGATACGTGCCCTACCCAGCGTAAGAAGTCCCTCTATACTGTCCATACCGGCATTCGCAAAGACATCGCTGTTTGTAGTGCGGTCTTGCCACCGTATGTCCATGATGGAGCGCAAGCATCTATGGTGGAAGCGCTCAAGAAGTCTTAGTTGTTTTCTGCATAGTGCCCATGTCTCAGAGCCATATATATGGGTTGACATTGATTTTTGTAGGTAGGCGGAGCGATTTGTTGCGCCAAACTCTCGCCTAAAGGCGTTCAAATGTGCTACTGGCCGTGGTCAGACAGTTATCATTTGACACTATACTACCTAGATATGTGAAGTGGTCTACCATGTTAAGGGGCTGTCAGTTTACGGTGATCCTTGGGGCTGAGTAGGTTTTATTGGGTGACTTTTTTTTCCCCGAGGTTTATAGATAGACCAAAAGAGGCGGGAGCGTATGCAAATTCGTTTACCGCGTTCTGGAGATCATGTTCATTGTGAAGCTCCGTTATGACCATCTCCTTTGTTTTTGTATGGGATAGTAAACGTCAAAGATTGAACACATTGCTGTCTGAACGAAACCGGATGTAGATGCTTTCGTGCAATCGCTGCCTCATTTGACCCAGCATTACGCCAAAGACGATAGCGAATAGAGTAGGAGCAAGTATACAGCCCTGCTTCACGCCATTTTCTATTGGGAAGTGATCAGAAAGGGCACCATTGTGTCTGATCCGGCATTTTTGTCCTACGTGAAACTGCTTGAGAATGGATAGTAACATAAGGGAGCATCTCAGCCTAGCCAAAATCCTCCACAAACCATTCGACTGACCGTGTTGAAAGCCTTGGTGAGGTCCACAAAGGCAGCGTATAGGGTTAGGTTCTGCTCTTTGCATTTTTCTTGTAATTGTCGCAGAACAAATATCATGTCAGATGTACCTCTACCGGCTCTGAAACCACGTTAGCTTTCAGATAAGACCTTGTCCACTAAAGAGCGGGTTAGTCGGTCGCGCAACACTCGAGCAAAAATCTTTCCTGCTAAAGACAGAAGTGTAATGCCTCGATAGTTGGAGCAGTTAGACTTGTCACCCTTTTTGTATAGGGATATGATAACGGAATCTCGAAGTTCAGGTGGGACCACGCAATTCTCCCAGCATAGAGCTAACAAGTCTGTTAGGCTCTCCGTTAGGGCTACACCACCCATTTTAAATATTTCAGCGGGAAGCCCATCAGAGCCAGGTGCCTTGTGTTTTTTAAGTTTAGACATTGCTGTCTCAATTTCCTCAAATGTCGGTGGGTCGTCGAGCTCCTCTCTCATAGTTTTCTGGGGGACATTTGCCAGCGATTCCTCCGATACGTGCCTTTTATCACCAAACAACAGCATACTGTAGTGTTCTGTCCAACGAGTTAGTATGTCCGTCTTGCTAGTTAATAGGATAGAACCATCGGATGATCTTAGCGGTGCTGTAGTCTGGTAAGCACATTGAAGCGACTCATAGAAAGAGCGTGTGTCACCAGTGTCACCATGTCTCTGCATGTTTACGGACAGCTCAAGCCACCAATTATTTTTTAGTTCCCTGATTTTTGACTGCATAGTGTGACAAGAAGCTTTATAGAGAGTTCTGGGTGCGTTGTCATTAGGGTTCACAAGAACAGAGCGATAGTATTTGTGCTTATTCTTTAACAGGTCTTGAATTGCGGCATTGTTCTCATCAAACCAGTCTCTATTGGGTTTACTCAGTATCCCACGGCTTTGGCCGTTACGTCCTGAAGTATCGTTTTTATCTGGCTGCAGTTACTCACTGGGTCATCGTCCTGGGGCTTTCGAAGATCAGCCTCGAGTAGTACACTGAAGCGCTCTTGTACGTCAGCCAACCTTTCAACATTTAGCTACCTTGCCCTAGGCAGGCCACCTTTTTTACCATATATATATATATCTTACTTTTACCAACCGAAAAGTTTTTAAATCAAAGAATCGATTTTGGAGAATATAAAAGATTTTAAAAAAAAATGAAATTTTCTGCACAACTTTGTGAGTCTAGCAACTCTTTTGTCTCAGGGTCAAGATGCATCTTCTTGTCCCCGCCCCCTCCACCTCACTGGGTTGACTAGTGTCTGCTGATTCTCTACCTTTGTTTAATGTTATATTACTTTAATAGCTCCAAGTATTATTTCCTCTAATAACGTTTTATTTTTTTTATTTTTAAAGAATCACGTATAACCGAATTGGACCAAATTACTTTGGATAAAAATAAATATGCAACGAATTATAGATCACATACCTATATATACTTATATAGAGAGTTAGATCTATATTATACAGGTAGACATTACCAATATGTTAGAGACATGTCGACTTCAATAACGATTCTACAGGCAACCGCTTCTTCTTCGAGTCTATTACTCCTTTCGCTTGCGACACAATGTGACCACTTTGGTCTATTTGGCTTTCTACTTATCAATTTCATCTAGTTTGTTCCTCATTATGTTCATTTTAATGCATCATGACCATGATCCACACATTCATTGATCTTGCCAACGACCTTTAACTTGAGTGTAACTAACAATTTCAAATTGGTAGGTCTCTTTTTCTTCATCGATCAGTGATCTAGATCTCTACTTTTTTTTTATATAGGTTAACTTAGATTTCTACAAATGTGTAGGCTTCGGTTTTGAAGGTACTTTTAACTTTAGGTAGGAAAGCCTGGTTTAATTGTAGATTAGATCTTTTCTATACTAAGTATTGGTGGGAAGAGAGTAATTACATCTACCACCCATACCACCGGGTACTACCCTCTTTCATTTTAGATTTACTAATGATTTAATTTGAGATTAGAGTGTGGTGTGGCATAATATACAAATGGGCTCAATTATCAATAAAATAGCTTATATTATTAAGATGCTCAACTAATTTTGTTCACACACTATGATTTCTGCTTAATTGGACTGCCTTACCCCCCCCCCCCCCCCCCCCACATTCAAAAGTCTAGAGTGGGGGAGGACAGTAGATGCAATCCCCCCTCCCATTCCCCACCACCATAGAAGCGGCCAAGATACCAGATTAGTTCAGATATTTATCAATAAGTAGCTTTAACTAATGTTAACATCCTGTGATTTCTGCCAAAAAATTGGATACCCCCCTCCCCTCGTTAGAAAGTTAAGGATTGGGGGGGGGGGGGGCGTATTTATGCTATCACCCTACCCCACCTCACCTCACCAAATGGGCCAACATACCAGAAGGGGAATGACATAATATTAAGATTGGTTAAAATATCAATAGGTAGCTTTTATCATACAGATAAGTAACTAATTATGTTACCAAACTGTGATTTCTGCAAAAAAAATTGGATCACCCCCCACTCAAAAGTTAAGGGTCGGGTCTCCACCAAATTGGCTAACATTTTAGAGGGAGGGATGGGGTAATTAAAATATAAAGGTGCTGATGATTTCAACTGAACAGAAGATGTTGAATAGTGTTGGGGCCAGAACACATCCTTGTTTTATCCTTTCCTTTTCTTGATGGATACTGGCAGAGGCAGAGTTGTCAAACTGTACAGTGCCTTGCATGTTCTCATGAAAAGCTTGACACTAGTTTCTGTAGTGAGCAGCCAATTTTTTTGTTTATGGCAAACAGACCACTTTTGCTATTATGATCATAAGGCTATAAATATTTTTATAAATGAACTTTTTTCTTCTCTGCTCTTCTTCTGTAGCTGCAGCAAGGAGAAAATCAAATATGTTATAGATCTACAGGGCCTTGTTCTGATAAGATCTGCAGCTATTTTAGTAGTACTCCTGCTTTTCCAACAATGCTTTGCAGTGAGATATCTCTGTAATTGTTACAATCAGAGCTGTTGCCCTTGTTATTTTTTTTTAAAATTGTACCAAAATTTGCATCTTTTAAATCCTAGGGAACCCAACACATGCTTAACAGTTTGTGGATTCATGCTTTCTAGCCTAAATGGCTTCTGGAGAAATTCCAACACCTCCAGATGCTTTCCCACAAATTAGTTTGTCAATGGCTGCTCTCAATTCCTTTACAAAGGGCGTGATTTTGTCTAATTCTCTTATTCATCCAAAACTGCAAGTGTTGAGAAGTTATCGAGATAGCATTTCTGATATGGTGGTACATACTTGCTGGTCTGAGGCTCAATGGCTTTTTCATTATTCTGATATTGCTACAGGAAGCACAAAATTGGCAAAACTCTGAAAGTAAGTTCGTGAACATACTAAACTGACCATGGCAAACAGAATGTGATTTTATTTTTGAGTTTCAGCTAAAATCACTTTCAATGTTCATCACACCTTATGCTGAGCATATATATATCTAATCTAATTTTCTTATCTTATAAATTACAGATGTTCCTTCAAATAAGAAGATAATTACATCCTAATCATATCTAGTTATGCATGTTAATTAAAGACTTGACTTAAACTCATCTAATTCCTTGGCTGATTCAGGCAACCGCTTCCATGCTCTAGTGGCGCAAGGGAAGAAGGAGCACTTGTACAAATTTGTCATAACATATGTTTCTTTCAAAGTATTTTATTAGATTGTGTTTTGTATTTGTCAGTTGTTGTTCAGTGCAACTTTTCTTTTTAGTTTGTCCTGAAGTGTCTCTAAATTCATTGATATTCCTAATGGTGTTATTTTAGTCAAATAGGAATATTCATTTGTTATAAATCTCACTGTTGTAATTTCTTAGATTTGTTAGATTTTATTTTTAATCTCATCAATATGGGCATTCAATGATAACTTTTAATTTACAATTACATCTTTTTTTTTGTTGAGTTTCTTGAGTGAGTAACTGGTTAACCATGAATAAGAAAATTAGTGTCTATTTTTTTTTGTTTCTCTTAAAATTTGTCAATTTCTGGGTAGAAAGACATGCTCCAGTTTGATTCCCATTTCATTAATTCATCTAATTCTCTATGTAAAATCTCAGTATATTGATTTGTTTATATTGTTTTATATATTATATTATATATTGTCTTGTGCAAAAAGCCTTACTTTTGTTTTAAACTTCTGCAATTAGGTTGGTCAATTATGTAAATTACAAACAAAGGGGGAAGTAAAAATGACACCTGAGTTTACTGTTAATTAAGAGTCATAATGAACATGCTTTAGAAAATTTAAGTCATCCAAAAATCAACTAAAGAGTATCAGTGGTGCAGCAAAGTACGCATGCGTCCAGTTTCAATAATATGTTTGTGTTCCTTCACCACCCCAATTACACAAATTCAGTGTGTGACAAATAACTGAGTAGTCCTATAAGTATATTTATAGATGCATTCCGATGCAAGTATTGTACCTTTTTGTAAGTAATAATGACATTTGATGAGTATTGATTCAGTTATGATTCCCTTCAAGTAAAAGTGTCTTTAAACTCAATGTTTGTACAATTTCTTAACTAATTGTTACAGTATATATATATATATATATATATATATATATAGTTCATCCTTGATGGTTCGATGATGACCACTTTGTCATCCAGGGAGCTTAGGGCTTTGCACTGCAGTTTTTGCCTTCTCACATGGCTGGTGAGACCTTTGTGAGCCCAGAATGTTCAGTTGCAAACTGGGCAGGTTATTCCAGCTGAAGCTAATGTTTTGCTTTTTTTTTCTAACACTTTTCTTCTGCCAGTGCTGTTCTCTTGTTTTTTGCAATTTGTTCGCCATTTTTCACAGTGCGTTACCATGAGATGCTCTATCATGTGCATCTGTCTCCCAGGTGGCAGGGTTAATGCTGATGGCTTTCAGAGAAGCTTTGAGGGTGTATGGGGTATCTAGTGGACAGTCATACCCTTTTTTTGCTGAGGGTAGCTTGGCTCAATCTTGATCCTCTACCGTGGCTCCCAGTAGTTATAGCTTGTGAAGTGGCCACACCCTGGAAATGGCTTTGACTGGCTGACAAACCAGGTAGAGGGTATATGATGTGTCGATGACACTCAGTACACTGAGTTTTTGTCAAACCTAGCATGTGAAGTCTAAACTTGGTGGCCTGTGCGAAATTGAAACATTATTGGACTAAAACGTGTTTTAAACAAATTTGTATTTATTTTTCCCATTCAACACATTTGCATTCTGAGAAAACTACAATCTAGTTCTAAGTCCATCCATTAATAGTAAATAGATCTAACATATTATTACTAATATGTACTTTTCCTGAGCAGCAAAGTCAGAAACCAATGTCCATGTGGTGTATCACCAGAAAATGCTGACCATGTCCTTCAAAACTGGTCTCTTACCATGAGGCCCTACAAGACACTGGCCCCAAAACAGCCCAATAGAAAGAAAACTATATGAAGAGTTCCCTGATTTGGAAACCACTGCGCAGTTCATCTCATATATTGGTCTAGTCATCTGAATGCTCCAACATAAAAATGAGAACAAGGAAGAAGAAGAATAATGCATCTGTTTCTAAACTGTTTCATGTTTCTTGATCAATAGAAAGAACCGCAAGTAAAGCTAACCTGCTGTCATAAAACTTCTTCAATAATCTTAACTTTGAAAATGACACTCTGGGCAAATGTCACAGACAAATTGAGAAATAACATGCTTGCTGTGACAATGTTTGGAAAACCTGAAGATAAAATGTAGTTACCTATGATAACAAAACAGCAACGACTTTATATGTCTTAATGAAATACTTCTTTGAAGGATTGTATTTAAGAACAATATTCTATGGCAATATTAGAAGCATTGAAACCCTTAGTTTTTTTGCATTTGAAATGAAACTGGGCATTAATGACTAAAATATATGACAATTCTTTTATGCCTATGAAATCTGCCATGTCATTGAAAAAGAAAATGACATCAATAGTTCAATAAAATACATCTGGATCTTAAATATTGTCATCATAGTGGTCAGTGGTAGTCTCATCAAATTGTGTTCTAACTATCTGCAAAAAAGTGAAAAAACTGGTTCAACAATCAAGGATTGAGTTACTTCAGCAGCCTCATTTTGCCGTTCTGAAAGTCATGTCTTAAATTATGGTATTTTCTTATAGATCTTCTCAAGTTGACTTACAGCTTATTGTAGATCTTGCTGCTTACTTTCCAACATTTGGACACAACGCTAATGGGAAAAACAAAGTAATTTATGTCAACATCTTAAGTACATTAAAGTATCTAAATCTCACTGTTGTTACAGTCTCATTCCCATCTTGTAGGTCACATTTTTTAGTGTCTTTTAAACATTTTTTAGTGTCTTTTAAACTATGCTCTCCTTATTGGATTCAAGAAGCACCCAACTTGAGATTCTGTGATCAAAATCAAATCCATTTTATATCAAGTCATCTGCAACTTCTTGAAGACAGCTGACAGAATCATTTAAAATCAAGTTTGTTGTGCGCAAGTGGCTGTTAATTTTGAAGAAGTAATTGAAGGTCATTGTACGGTCTCTACACATTGAAAGCATCATCATAGCACTGTTTAAGTAAAGATATATGATTTTTTTTTGTTACTTGGAATATTTATTCAGCGAATTCTGAAGACTTCTGTTTCTCAAATTTATGAAAACCTAGAAGTTGTGTTGTTATGCTAATTATGCTTTGCTTTCTTGTCAAATTTCAATATTAATAACAATAGTAAATAAAGCTTGGTCTGTGTTTTTTGTATAAATATAAGAACTACAAACCAAATACTAAGCATTGATCAGTGAATGACACTACTACATGATAATTTTAGTCATTGCTCTATCTATCTTCTAGATTTTTGTAATTATAGACCTACTTTCCAAAATAGGTTTCGGCTTTTACAAAAGTACAATTATTTTGTCTACTTAACTGCCTGATTACAATGGGACAGGCTGTATGCCCCCTAATGGTTGTAGGCCCCCTAATGGTTGTAGGCCTTGGGTTCATTGAATCCATTGCTTATTATGTATTTTAATATTATACATGTATACAATTGGGTGCAACTGTTCTATTTTCATAGTTCCTTTGCATGCTGTTTTTTACTTGTTGTAAATTTATCAGGGGCAAAGTATTTATTTAGAATGTTAGCTTAAGTATCATTATTATCATAAGTTATATTCTTTTCAATAATGATTTTTTCTACCATATAAAATTATTATCCTCTCTTCTACATGATATAAAGAAAGTTAATGTTTTGGTGTTGTTTTTTTTCAAGAACTTTTTAACTGTGTGATGTTTACTTAATGTTTTTTAAGACTAGATTATTAATTTTTTTTAATGTCCAAATTAATTCCAATTACAACTACATCTGGAAACCCAACTAATGCCATTGGTTTTTAAGACAGATTCTTCCTTGAAACATTCCAAAGAAACTTATATATATATTTCTTTTATTTTGGATGTTCATAGCACCTTTTAGTTTTGCACATCTCTGATTATTTCAATTGGGCTATTTCTGTTGTAGTGTACCAGAAGAGGACAAAGACAGTTTCTTCCAAGCTATGAAGGAGGTAATTAAAAACATCCCCAAATCAGAGTACCTTTATATTAATGGAGGTTTTATACCCTAGTTGATGCTGCTCATGTTCAAAATGTTTGATTCTTATGGTGTCAGCAATGACAATGGTCATAGGCTTCTGAATTCTGTAGCTCCCTTGAACAGTGTATGACAAACACATACTTCCATGGCAAGGAATGCTATAAAGTTCCACTATGGTGAATGTGGCACCAGCTTGACCTATGCATCACTCTGAGAAAGATTCTGAAAAAAATGGCATTCACATGCATTCATATCATTGCTCAGATTAATATAATGACCTAGTTATAAGCAAGGTCAAATTACTTCGTAAGTTTCCAATCAATCAAATATACCTTAATGTAAGTGATCCAGAGAGAACTGAGCTCTTTGAGGAATTCTAAATATATCAATACCCTGAATAAATGGGAGAATCTATAGCTTGGCCCTCATTGCTTTTGGAGCTCAAGAATGCAAAAATTTAGACTGGTTTGAGTCAAACCTTACACAGATGGAACCCTGCATAAAAAAGAGATCTTTTCACCTTGCACATAATACAAACACTTGCCATAAATCTCTACAAGCATTCAAAATGGCTAATAGAGAAGCCAAACTAATTGCTAGACAGTGTCCTAATAACATCTGCAACAAACTACAAAAAAGTCTGTCCTTAGGCAATAGCAAAGCTCTAAATGATAGCATCAAATCAACCCTGGGTCCTATGGGGAAAATCAAACCAAACAGCTGAAACTATGCATCAACCAGATCTTCCGATGTTAGAATTGCCAGATGAGCAACCAAGCCAGATGACCTTAAAAAGCAATCACAATGGCATTTCAGTAGAAGTAATATTGGTCAACCAAACAACACTGCTCTTTAAACTTTATAATCTCCTCTGCTGCTTTTGTGAATCTAGCGTCCTGCCTCAATGATAATATAGTCACAATATATGAAAAAAAAAGAGAATGAAAACATTATCCCTTCAGCATTGTTGTAAATATCTTTACTTGAGGCTGCAAGTGATAGCATCTAGAGTCTATCTAAAATCTTAATGTGGATTCAGGAGTGGTTAACCCATTATAGACATGATCTACAACTCGTGAAGGAGAAGTTCTGAGAGAGAGACAGGCTGTCTACATTCTATTTGTTAATCTGATGAAACCTTTAAACATACCAGCAGATAAAAAAAAAAGGAGAAAATGATGCCCTCCCAAACTACTATAGCTCATTGAAAGATTTCATGAGTAAACAATGTAGAAAGAAATTTATTGAAGCCTAATTAGCACATTTTGAGTTCAGCAGTAGTGAAAACAAGAATTTTATTGAGGGCAAAAACTAAAGCTAGCAATGTGTTAATTAGGGAATTGCTCTATTCAGATGAGCCAGCTATTGTTGCTAAATCTGCTATTCAGCTTTGGACCCTGGTTGACAGACTGTTTTCTGACTGCCAGACTTTTAGCTTAAATATTAGACAAAGCAAAACCAAAGTACTAGTCCAAAATAACCATTTATGGTCAACCCTTAAAATACTTGATCATTTCTGTTCCCTTGGCTGCAATATCTCCAATCATAAGATTATCACTGTTGATGTGAATAACAGGAAGCTAAGGCAATGGACACCATGTCCTGGTTTCAGAAAAGAATGTGGGACAATACTTTGCTAATTATTAATATTAAAGCCCTAGTTTATCAAACTTTTGGCAGGAAAAGCTAATCTAAAATATCTTTATCACTGAAAATAAGGTGGCAAAAGAAAATCCCTATATGAGGAAGTCTTCCAAACAGTCATTACATCCATGATTATCAGCAGTAGATGCCTTGACTAACTGGTTGACTTCCACAGTATTGTAAGGGCAAGAGAGCTTAAGTGATGCTCTGATATATGTAATTGAGATATGAAGCTCTTCAACATCGAAAACAACTATTGGGAGAGAGAAAAAATCACAGGATAGATATGAATGGAGGTCATGCATCAAGGAAGGATATTCTATAGCAGATGGTGAACACACCAGAAAAAAAAGTTGGAAACACTGCAGAGGCTGGGGATGAGATCTTCTATAGCAGATGGTGAACACACCAGAAAAAAAGGTGGAAACACTGTAGAGGCTGGGGATGAGATCTTCTATAGCAGATGGTGAACACACCAGAAAGAAAAAAGTTGGAAACACTGCAGAGGCTGGGGATGAGATCTTCTATAGCAGATGGTGAACACACCAGAAAAAAAGGTGGAAACACTGTAGAGGCTGGGGATGAGATCTTCTATAGCAGATGGTGAACGCATCAGAAAGAAAAAAGTTGGAAACACTGCAGAGGCTGGGGATGAGATCTTCTATAGCAGATGGTGAACACACCAGAAAAAAAGGTGGAAACACTGTAGAGGCTGGGGATGAGATCTTCTATAGCAGATGGTGAACACACCAGAAAGAAAAAAGTTGGAAACACTGCAGAGGCTGGGGATGAGATCTTCTATAGCAGATGGTGAACACACCAGAAAGAAAAAAGTTGGAAACACTGCAGAGGCTGGGGATGAGATCTTCTATAGCAGATGGTGAACACACCAGAAAAAAAGGTGGAAACACTGCAGAGGCTGGGGATGAGATCTTCTATAGCAGATGGTGAACACACCAGAAAAAAAGGTGGAAACACTGCAGAGGCTGGGGATGAGATCTTCTATAGCAGATGGTGAACACACCAGAAAAAAAGTTGGAAACACTGCAGAGGCTGAGGATGAGATCTTCTATAGCAGATGGTGAACACACCAGAAAAAAAGGTGGAAACACTGTAGAGGCTGGGGATGAGATCTTCTATAGCAGATGGTGAACACACCAGAAAGAAAAAAGTTGGAAACACTGCAGAGGCTGGGGATGAGATCTTCTATAGCAGATGGTGAACACAACAGAAAAAAAGTTGGAAACACTGCAGAGTCTGAGGATGAGATCTTCTATAGCAGATGGTGAACACACCAGAAAAAAAGGTGGAAACACTGCAGAGGCTGGGGATGAGATCTTCTATAGCAGATGGTGAACACATCAGAAAAAAAGTTGGAAACACTGCAGAGGCTGGGGATGAGATCTTCTATAGCAGATGGTGAACACACCAGAAAAAAAGTTGGAAACACTGCAGAGGCTGGGGATGAGATCTTCTATAGCAGATGGTGAACACACCAGAAAAAAAGGTGGAAACACTGCAGAGGCTGGGGATGAGATCTTCTATAGCAGATGGTGAACACACCAGAAAAAAAGTTGGAAACACTGCAGAGGCTGAGGATGAGATCTTCTATAGCAGATGGTGAACACACCAGAAAAAAAGGTGGAAACACTGTAGAGGCTGGGGATGAGATCTTCTATAGCAGATGGTGAACACACCAGAAAGAAAAAAGTTGGAAACACTGCAGAGGCTGGGGATGAGATCTTCTATAGCAGATGGTGAACACACCAGAAAGAAAAAAGTTGGAAACACTGCAGAGGCTGGGGATGAGATCTTCTATAGCAGATGGTGAACACACCAGAAAGAAAAAAGTTGGAAACACTGCAGAGGCTGGGGATGAGATCTTCTATAGCAGATGGTGAACACAACAGAAAAAAAGTTGGAAACACTGCAGAGTCTGAGGATGAGATCTTCTATAGCAGATGGTGAACACACCAGAAAAAAAGGTGGAAACACTGCAGAGGCTGGGGATGAGATCTTCTATAGCAGATGGTGAACACATCAGAAAAAAAGTTAGAAACACTGCAGAGGCTGGGGATGAGATCTTCTATAGCAGATGGTGAACACACCAGAAAAAAAGTTGGAAACACTGCAGAGGCTGGGGATGAGATCTTCTATAGCAGATGGTGAACACACCAGAAAAAAAGGTGGAAACACTGCAGAGGCTGGGGATGAGATCTTCTATAGCAGATGGTGAACACACCAGAAAAAAAGGTGGAAACACTGTAGAGGCTGGGGATGAGATCTTCTATAGCAGATGGTGAACACACCAGAAAGAAAAAAGTTGGAAACACTGCAGAGGCTGGGGATGAGATCTTCTATAGCAGATGGTGAACACACCAGAAAGAAAAAAGTTGGAAACACTGCAGAGGCTGGGGATGAGATCTTCTATAGCAGATGGTGAACACACCAGAAAAAAAGGTGGAAACACTGCAGAGGCTGGGGATGAGATCTTCTATAGCAGATGGTGAACACATCAGAAAAAAAGTTGGAAACACTGCAGAGGCTGGGGATGAGATCTTCTATAGCAGATGGTGAACACACCAGAAAAAAAGGTGGAAACACTGCAGAGGCTGGGGATGAGATCTTCTATAGCAGATGGTGAACACACCAGAAAAAAAGTTGGAAACACTGCAGAGGCTGGGGATGAGATCTTCTATAGCAGATGGTGAACACACCAGAAAAAAAGGTGGAAACACTGCAGAGGCTGGGGATGAGATCTTCTATAGCAGATGGTGAACACACCAGAAAAAAAGGTGGAAACACTGCAGAGGCTGGGGATGAGATCTTCTATAGCAGATGGTGAACACACCAGAAAAAAAGTTGGAAACACTGCAGAGGCTGAGGATGAGATCTTCTATAGCAGATGGTAAACACACCAGAAAGAAAAAAGGTGGAAACACTGCAGAGGCTGGGGATGAAAAGTTGTAAAAAAAAGTCTCTTTTAAGATGTAAAATGACAAAGATATTTTATCTAGATCTAAATATAAAATGCCTTAATGTTTATTTTTTGCCATTATTTAATAAAGAAAAATTTTTAGCCATAAGTTAAATCACTTCCTCTGTCCAATTCTATCATTGAGATTTCCATAAATGGTGGTAAATTTATAAATAGATTTCTTGTTGGTGTATGGGATATGGAAGTATTTGTCAGGTTCTTTTCACTTGGCTCAAGGGGTACTTAGAAAAACTCTGGACTCATTTAAATGCATAGGGCCAAACATATATATATATATAGTTCATCCATCTTCAATGATGTCCACTTTTGTGATCCAGGGGCTGTTGGCTTTACTCTGCAGTTTTGTGCCTCCAATGTGAGCCCATGATAATTGGCTGTACTCTGGGCATGACACAGCTTGTGTCACTGCCTTGATTTTTTCTTCTGCCAGCACTGCTCACTAATCCTCTGCATTTTTTGCATCAGTTTTCACAGCCTGATGCTCTATCATGTGCTTCCGTCTCCCAGGCAATACAGTCTTGAAGACTTTCCGAGATTCTTTGAGGGTATCCCTGAAGCATTTTTACAATACTTATATCAACTCACTCTGTCTGTTAAAAAGTGTGTACACGCTATTTCTCCCACACCCATTCTTAGATCAAGCTGAAACTTCACACAATTATTCATTGACATAGACAAGACATGAATCAATAAAAAAAAAAAAACAATTAATTACAGGTAATTCATTATTTTGTTTAATAGCGACAAGGGAAGCTAATACTTCAGTATTCACATATATGGCTAAATTTGTTAGGTTTAGTCCCCTTTAATAATTAAATTCTCAGATCAAGTTGATACTTTAAACAAGTATTTATTGTGCCTAAAAAAACATGAATCAATAAAAAAAATACTTAATTAGTCATTAATTATTGGTAATTAATTACTTTGTTTGCTATCAAATAAGGGAAATAACTTGTAGATATGGTTTTAAAGACGGAATTCTTCCCCATTAGATAAGCTTTTTTTTTTTAAGATTTTTTATATTTTGCTTGTCTTTGTCCACTTTTTGATCGCTTCCCTTTCTTTAATTGACCAAACAGGGATATGAAAGTTCTGCATCCTGCAGACATGGCCTTCCCAACTCACCTGAGACTGCATTAGAATTGTGTAAATGCTTTGACCTGTTATTTGCTGACAAGTGTGCACAAAATGTCTCTTCCGAAATGGATCTGCATAGCATTTCCTATAAATTTTCAATGGCATGTTCAGACTTCAGCCTCACTATAAACATAAAAAAAAAGACTGAAGTCTTACACTTGCCAGCTCCATGCAAAGCTTAATTTGATGCTAACATCAAGATAAATGGATAGGATATAAATGCAGTGGACAGATTCACCTTCCTTGGCAGCACACTTTTACAAAATGTAGGTAGACGTTGATAATATAATCTGCTTGGGAATCACCAAAGCCAGTGCATTCTATGGTAGTCTGTCTAGAAATATATAGATTAGATGAAGAATTAGCACAAGTACTAAGCTAGGTGTCTATTAGGCTGTTATCATCCTCACATTGCTCAATGCCTCAGAAACATGGATGGTATACAGAAGACATGTAAAAGAACTGAGCCAATTTTTAGTATTTAGCTAACTATATAACTTCCTTGACATTATTTATTTTGTCTTTTCATTTCCAATCTCTTTCAATCTCTTTTCATTTTTGTACATTTTTCTTTAGGCTCCATAAAATCAATTTCATATTTATCCATTTTACTTTCTCTTTATTTTTTGCAATATGAGAATCTTTTGTAGAACAGATATTAAAAATCAAACGGAAAGAAAAAATTATTGGGATTTACTTAATCCTGAAATTTCCTATAGCAACTACAATTAAATTTTGAGATCTCAATGGTTACTCTACTTTTATTTTTACTGTTACTTAGTTAAGTTAATGTTTCAGTCAGAACTTAATCTAAACCTATGTTAGGAATAGTATTTTGGCATAACTTTGTTTGGGTCAATGATTGTAAAATTATTAGACTATTCCATAAGTTGGAGGTGGGGGGAGGGGGGGCGGGGTAGAGAAAACTTGTACTCAAATTTACAATAGAGCCTGTTTTCTTATCTAATTTACCATCACTTTTGTTGTATATATATATTTTTGTGTTATTTACTCTTTATAAATTCAATTTTAGTTTTATCAAAATGATGAGATGGAAAAAAAAATTAAATGATGGTGAACACAAAATAGAGGATCACTAATTGATGGTAAGACTGTGTATGTTAAAAACATGCACATCAAAATGACTATTGAAATAGAATTGTCAAACAATTTAGAAGCTTCATAGTCTGAGTAAAATTTAAAAAAAAAAAGTACTATGTTTAATTCTACGTATATTATGTTGTTTTTTTTTTGGCTTGGGATTGTTATTTTTTTTTGTGTAAAAGTTCCTGTCTATAAGTCAGCCAGCTTTCCTTTGTTAAGACTCAAGGTATTATTCCCTAAAAATAATTAGTCAACTTAGTCATTTTTGAATCTATTACATATATGTTCTTTATAGTTTAGTGTTGGATACCCTCAGTCATAGAACCACTATTTTAAGTAATCTGAAGTCTTTTTTTTTAAGGCTCTTTTGCTTGTGAGGTAAAAAAAATAAATTCAAAGTTGAATAATACATTTCATTTAGAAAAAATAATAGCTCATTTATAATTTGATAATTTCATTAAAACAGGTTTTCCTTAACCATTTCTTTAATCATCCTCTATGACATTTTCACATCTTACTTCAGTTTTCTATGGAACCTCATTACTCTGTCAATGAGATAAACCTTCCACTAATGGAACAAAAATATTAGTACATATTTCACTTACATTTCCTCATTAGTTTTCCTCAATGACAAATGTCAAGCTTTTTGTCAATCTAAAATTGTATAATGATTTAAATACTCTTGTCCAAGGCATATAGAACAATAAAAACAACACAAGATATAGAAATTTTACAAAGAGAATTAGATGAAATGCGAATCAAATTAGAGAAAAATGTCACTTATTAAGAGTACCAAAAAAAACTAAAATATATACATTCCATTTATCTTATTTATGGTAAACTAGTAACACAGACTAAAAACGCAAAATACCTAGGTGTTATAATAAATGAAACACTGTCATGGAATCCCCATATCAAATTAGAGCATATCTTTCCACCCAGAAAAATGTCACTTATTAAGAGTACCAAAAAAAACTAAAATATATACATTCCACTTATCTTATTCATGGTAAACTAGTAACACAGACTAAAAACGCAAAATACCTAGGCGTTATAATAAATGAAACACTGTCATGAAATCCCCATATCGATGAAACTATCAAAAATCAAACAAAGCATTAGGATTAATAAAAAGAAATTTCTATAAATCAAATAAGAACATAAAACTAAATTGCATCCTCTGTTTAGGACCCCTCAAATCAAGAAAACATTTAGAAACTGGAACAGGCACAAAATAGAGCAGTGAGACTCATAACAAATGAATATTCACATTTGACTAGAGTAACACCATTAGTAAAATCACTAAATTTAGAAGACTTCAGGAGAGAAGACTCAAAAGTAAAGTAGCAATTATACATAAAACACTAAACCATAATCTTCAAATACAAAAACAAAATCTGATAAAATACTCAGAAAGAAACCAAGATAAAAGCACATTCCTCGTTCCTTTATCTAGGACAAATTTGTACAAATGCTCTTTCTTCTCTAGTTCTATTAGAGCATGGAATGGGTTGCCTGAGCCAGCCAGATAAACCAATGACTTGATGCATGACTAGATGCATGACGCGTAGGACATAATCATCTTCTTTTTGAAGTATTGTCTGTATTGTATAAGATAAAAAAATAAGCATAGTGCTATTAATAACAAATATTTTCTCTCTTCTTCCATTAAGGTCTTCAAAGCAGCTAGACAGGCCTACATATTTCATCCTATGAACAATTCAAGATGACCTGTGTCTAGAAGAGGAGATAAACAAACGCAAAGGGAAGGCTGCCTTGACCTTCACTAGACTCAGGTCAAGAGTTTGGGAAAACCAGAAGCTCACTACAGTGACCAAAATGGCATGCGTTATGAGTACACTACTGTATGGTAGTGAATCATGGACCACCTACGCAAAGCAAGAGAGAAAACTTAACTCATTCCATTTGCGATGTCTCTGTATGATCTTGAAAATCACTTGAAAAGAAAAGTGTGCAATACGGAGATCCTTGCATGAACAGGTATTCCCAGCATCTTTACAACCCTTAGACAACGCAACTTGCGCTGGCTTGGACATGTTTTTTCATTAAATCAAAATTTAATTTGTGGCAAAGGTTACAGAAATTTAAAAGAATTATCCATTTTACTGTTTAGTAGTCCCTACATATGTGTTTTTAACATTTTAGCTTTTAACAAATGGGTAGAAAAAGGTTCTGGAAGTTTGTGTCAAAATGTTTAACAATTATCTTATCAGTTTTGTTGCTATTTGTATAATAACCAAAATTATTAAAATTGTCATTCAACAGGTTAACTTTCTGCAATCTCAAAACTTTTTACCAATGATGCTATTGTTACCTTTATTTTTTCAGTTCAACAGAATTTTATGGTAATGAACTGAGGGTAGCTTTAAAAAATATTCATTATCTGATTCCTCAAGAGAATCTCTCACTTTCTACAAAGTAATAATTTTCTCTTCGTTCTTTAACTAAGAAAATAAGTTGCAAGATGTGTTCAAGTATAAATCAGAATTTGTTGTACATTGTCTCATTGTCCTATTTTATTTTGAAGGATTATTTCTAATAATTGTGATAAATAAGTCTTATGGTTGTTATTACTATGTGCTTTTTCTTAGATGTTTTGCATTGAATGTTATTTAATTATAATAATAATAATAATAATATTATACATTAGGAAATTTGTCTTACAATTGTACATTACACATAATAATATATTATAAGAGAAAAAAAATATAATAGCACATAAAATATACTCTTGAACAGTATTTGTGAAATTTACATCGGAATTTTGGATTTTATTCAATGATTTAAATGCCAAGGGAACAAAAGAGTGCTTGTGTCTGTTTGTTGTACAGTATATCTAATAAATTTCTTTTTATGCATCAGCCACTGACCCCTCTAAATTGTCAACACAACAATTTGAGTTCCTACTCCTGTTGGCTGCTGCCATCAATCAATGTTTGATGTTTGGATAATCTGTTGAAGTACACTTGTATTTTCTATGGATGTCATAAATTTGTTAAATCTCTATTTATCTCCAATTAGTTATGTAGTTACATATTCTTGTAGATATAAGTAAATATATAATAATAATAATAAATATGAAGCTAATAATTAACTGCTATTTCATAAACTTATGCTGTATGATTTGTATAATTTTTTTTAATTGCCTAGTCAGAATACAGGGATAAAAAATCAAAAAGGTGAAGAAAGAAAGAGATATCTGTGCTGATATGTAAATAATGCACAACTAATGTATGGTGCTCATGGTATTGAACAGAAGATTAGTTTACATCAAAATGCAATTAAAGATTACTGTATGAACGTTATCTTTGTGCTTATTTTGTCTTGTGATTTTTATAATATCTGTGTAAATTTTACCATAATTGCTTTTTAAAAGCATTTATTTTAAAAAATGGGGAACGACTTGAATTCGAACTCATGGCTCAAGCCTCCATAAGCTGAATTTTCAAACCACTCTGTTAGTGAAGCGCTTATGAAAATAGAGGATTGTATAGTAGTTACCTACTATTTGTTCAATACTTACTTTCAAGCAGCGACCTATAAATAGGAACTAATTCAGCTTATACCACCACTTCAGTCAAGTATAATTTCTTTCCCTTGTTCAAGATACCAAACAAAATATTTAATTACCAATAGTTTATTAACTAATTATTTTTTATTGATTATTGTGTTGTCAAGTAAAAGATATAATTGTGCAAATTCTCAGCATGATCAGAGATTGGGTGTCTGAGAAATAACATATACTAACTGCCAGACAAGCCACATTTGTTGAATTCTCTATAAATAATGGCAGCTTGGTGCATATTAGTAATGAGGTCTGGATCGGTTCTGTATGTTCTTTTGCTTTCTTTTGCTTGTTTTGGCAGTGTGAGCAACTTGCTTGTCAATTACCAGGAAGAAGATGAAAAGAAAGCAAAGGGAAGACAAGATCAAAGAATGGACAGGCCTGTTAGTTATTGAAATTCTATTTAATCCAAAGGACATAGGAATGGAGAAAGATAGTTGACAGGTCTTGTGTTGTGCCCTTACGGTTCAACAGACTAAGGGATAGGTTAGGTGATGTGAGGCCAAAGTCAGAACATGCTCTTGAAAAGTCACTGACAGTACTCCTCCTTCAGGAATGAACTTCCTTCAGGGAACATTACAAGCAAGAAGATGAAGTGGAAGTCAGACTAGATGGGAAGACAACATCAAAGAATGGACAGGCCTGTCAGTAAATGAAATTTTATCAAATACAAAGGACAGAGAGGAATGGAGAAAGACGGTTGACAGATCTCATGTGGTGCCACAATGGTCCAACACAAAGGGATAGGAGAAAGTGAAGTTAAATATGAACCTGGCCAAACTGATGTTATTCAATGATTATGTAATTGATCTAATTGTTATGTAAAGGGCCAATCTCTCATTTAGAGTCTCATCAACTACGATTGATCATGAGTGTTGTAATGCATGTCTTCATGCATATTAAATTGTTGTTTTGTATTAAGTTCCCCTTATAGGCATATTAAATAGATTTTTTATCTTTAAAAAAAAGAAAACAATTTTTTGTAAATGTAGTAGTTAGTATGACAGAGATTGTTTAACTTAATAATACAATTTAAAAACAATTTTTTTGACAAAATAGTCTTCCGTGTTTGTTACTATTAATAGTGAATAGTTGTAAAAATGGTGTATTTTTATGAAAAAAAAACAACTGCTTGCATAGTTGATTTTAAAAATTAAATTTTTCACTTTCAGAAAACAAAAAAAGTAGCCGTTGCATCAGAACTTTTAAAGGTCTTAAATATCATGATGTCGCATTTTCAATATCTTTTCTAGTTTACGAGATCTAAATGGGAGACGGACAGATGGATGGACAGACAGACCACACAAAACTAATAGCGACTATTCCCCTTTTGGAGGCTGCTAAAAAAATCTATGTTCTTTTTTTTTCCTACTAATGTGGTAGACTTAATTTTAAACAGAATAAGTTAACTAATTGATTATGAAGAAGTATTCATAGTAATTATTTGTATGTGTTTGTGCCGATTATTGTTCTGTTTTTGCCATTTGAAACATTTGTCTTTCTGTGCCCTTATAAATTACTTCTGTATTTAAACTTGATAATCTTAAACTAAATGATTTGAAAAACATGTTTCATAAAGAAAAGCTATTTAAAAATGTAGTAGAGCTAGTTGTTACAAATGTTAGCCAAAGACATTAAAAGACATTCTATAGTTCACATAAACTGGTATATACAAATTCATACTGCAACAATTAAAATGTTGAAATCATTCAGCTTAATTGGATGCAACATATGTCGTTGAATGACAATTATAGTAAAAATAAAATTCAGCGTAGACGTATTGTGACTATTATGTAATGTGTATTATGTAATTTTTGTGCAATGTGTGTATTGTACAAAAATACTACATAGGCAGACAAATTTAGGTGGTGGACAAATCATTATTTTAAAGTTATCTTTGTTTTCTTTTTTAATTTTGTGTTTAATAAAAAAATAAATTACTTTTATATTTCATTTAAACATTTTATTTTGATTTTAATTATTTCATTATCCTTTTTAGCAACCCCTGAAAAAAAAATACACCAGTTTTATAACTATTCACTACTAATAGTAAAACAACAGCAGGGGAGGCTATTCTATTAAGGAATGTGATATTTTAATACTTTTTAAACAAATTTATGCAAACTTGTTTTTTTCTAAAATAATGTTATAAAAATTTGTATTACTAAACTAAGTATTGTTTGTTCCATAAATTACTTCTATTTTAAATAAAATGTATACTTTTTTGTTTTAAATGAGAAAACATGTATTTTGTCAGCAAATAAGTTCAACCTAATTTAAAACTACAATTAATAAGCAGTAATTTATATACAACTGAGTCCATGGTAGACTACACTGGTATGCGAACATAAATAAAAAGAAGAAAAAGTTTATTCCTTGAGTCCTTCAATGAGAGTTTGACTGTTTATAAAACAATTCATTCAATAACATCATCTAGTCCAGGTTCACATTGAGAACTATATCTTTATAAATATCAGTTCATTGAGTACATATAATAACATTAATAAATTTCCATATCCTGTGATATCATTTCATCAATTGGAACTAGCAATACTATAGTGGGAAACTTGAACTTGGCTTGTCTTGGGTACCTAGAAGGGGGCTCGAGGTTCGACACCCGACTCGAGCGCCTAAAGGTAGCACGGAAAACCAACTCCTAGATACCTCCCACCGGTCCACAAATGAAATTGGACCAAAGCGCTCTGAGCATGCTATAAGCATGAAAGTAGCGTTATATAAAAGCTATAATAATAATGATAGTATCGGCTACATTTTCAAAATGTACGCTTCTCTTCTTTTGGATTGGCAGAGATAGGGTCAAGCTCATAATTTCAAATATTCATGCTGAAAATATTGAAACCTGCTTTTTTACTTGCCTGGGTGGACTAGTTCTGGAGCCTATTATGATTTTGTGTTTCCTCATTAGCTGTCTTTGTAACCTTAACTATTGTTATTTTGGAAACATTCTAACAAAAAAAATTGACACATGCGAGGATTTCCAATGGGTTTTTCGTAGGCACCTACTCACTTCAAGGCTTTAATTTTCACGTGTTGTTTATAATATTTAAGTTTTGTATAACACTTACAGAAACAGATGAGTCTAAAAAACATTTATACAAGTATCTAATACACTACATATAAATATTTATTGTTTAGTTGAATTGAAAATAAATCATTAATCTGTAAATCTCTGTTATTAATTGAAATAAAGAATATGTAAAAATATATGAAAGTTAATATCAAATCAATAAAGAAGATCAGAAAACCAAATTTGTCTCATCTGAACAAATCACTATGATTATTCCTTCTGTTTCTTGTTCATATCATGTAGAAATATGTGGACATTTTTTTTAGAAGTTTATTTGCCCAATTACTGATACAACCGGAGAAGGACTTTGTTAAAACGTAATAAGTTAATTAAATCCATATATACATACACATTTCTCATTAAGTAGCATTTATTCCCCATATTTCTATATTAAACAAAATAATTAATTTTATTATTTTATTAATTTTTTTATTGATTCATGTCTTGTCAGGTACAATAAATTATTGTGCAAAGTTTCAATTTGATCCTAAAATTGGAAATGGGAGAAAAACATGTTCAAATCTTTTACCAGACAGACAGTCAGAGTTAGTTATATAACGTTTGTATTGAATGATATATAAACAGTTTTTTTTCTAAATTTAAGATTTTTTTTTTACTAGGAAAAAAAAGGAGAGGGAGGTTATTTTTACTTCCGCATGCTGGTGGCCAAAACCTTCGTGACTTCCCTCCTTCTGATGGTCTTGGATGCCCCTGACCAATAGTTGACTCTCTAACGGGGTCGCAAACACAGTTTGAGCACTGCTGTTTTAGGGGTTCTTTTATGTAAAAATAAGTATGTATCAACTCAAGACATTTTATTTTTTGCAAAATGTAAAAGAATTAACACCTCCCCTCAGTTTTTTTTTAAAATCGATCCCCTACGGTAAACCAATTTATATATAGGTGTGTGATACACTTTCGTATAGCTCTAGGTACAACAGAATTTCTTAAAAGAAGTAATATCAGGTGGCCGAGCCTCGCTCGGTTAAATAATTTCATAAGGAAAGATTATACCCGAAGTCGTGACTTCCCTCCTTCGGATGGTCTTGGATGCCCCTGGCCAATAGTTGACTCTCTAACGGGGTCGCGAACACAGTTTGAGCACTGCTGTTTTATGGGTTCTTTTATGTAAAAATAAGAATCAACTCAAGATATTTTATTTTTGCAAAATGTAAAGCAATTAACACCTCCCCTCAGTTTTTTTTTAAAAATCGATCCCCTACGGTAAACCAATTTATATATAGGTTTGTGATACACTTTCGTATAGCTCTAGGTACAACAGAATTTCTTAAAAGAAGTAATATCAGGTGGCCGCGCCTCGCTCGGTTAAATAATTTCATAAGGAAAGATTATACCCGAAATCATTTTGGAAATATTTTTGTAATTACGAAAATTAACAATAGGTAAAGACAACTAATTTGAAGAGGTTTTTTTGTGTTCTAAAAGTTTTAAATGTAATTGTACAAAGCGATTAAATATAGTCTCTTAAGTCCTCATTCAGTCTGGACTGACTCTAGACAAACCACATTTCACGTCGTGTCGTTTTACAATGCATCCTTTGCGTAAAACTATTGGGTTATTATTGGCTAGGAAGAAAGTCTTTGCAGTGTAACTTCTCAAATGGTTAGGTTCAGACATTTAGCCTATTATTGCAATTAGTATATTCATTATGGCTTTAGTACGAAATATCAAGTGATGCCAATCTCTACGTTATAGGGTAAACAGGCACTTTGTAACATTGTAAAATGGCGCATTTGTTCTTAAAAGACTTAAAACATTGCGTTATTTTTCTAAAGAAACGTTTCCGTGGGGCACCTGTGTTACGCCGACCACTTTGCCTTTGGCTTAAGTTCTTACGCCATATGGGATACTTGTCCTGCCCAGCCAGAGTGTCGGACTATAAGAAGTTCATACCGGCTTTTGCCATCCATCCATCCCAGGGTGCTACAGCCCATTGAGGGATATGGCCTGCTTCAACACATCCCTCCATTCAGATCTCTGCCTTCCGTCACCACGCCCTAACCCCAAGCTTTTTACCGAGGTTAATAGTTAAATCAAAAGAGGCTGCAGCGTACGCGAACTCGTTGACCGCTTGCTAGATATCATGTTCAGTGTGAGCAAGTAAGGCATGGAGAAGCTGTGTTATGACCATTTCCTTTGTTTTGGTATTGGACGGTAGACACCGAAGCATGAACACATGGTAATAATTCACCAGCAAAAAAATAATAATAATAAGACTTGAATTTGAGTCCAAAAATTAATGAGAAATGCAGTATTCCCGTGGATACGCAGCCCCAGTTGTGAACTACATATTTTGCCACATTCAGGGCAAGCACATTCATTGTCCGCCTATGCTCGATTAAGATTTTCTTTTCCAAATGTGTATCCGCGTATTCTTAAGGTCCGACAGTAAACGCTTTAAAGAGCAGCTTAGGCGCCAACTTGCCTTAGCTGACATAGAAGAGAGCACCTGGTTGCATGCGGCCTCAGAACGAAACAGCTGGAGGTCACCAGCAAAATAAATAACAATGGAAATAAACAACAAAGTAAAAGGTATCTACACCGCTCTACGCAATTAAAGTGTAAACAATTATTAAGCACTTAAAACACAATTACTTCTCAATTCATAGTTAAAAAACAAAATCTACAATAAGATGGTGCGCAAATGTTTAATTAGGTCTACTGATTCTTTAAAACTCAAGACTAGGCCGACCCGTCTGCAGATTAGGAATAAACTTATTTACAAGTCAGGCACCCTCCACTTGAAAAATTAATTGTTGTATAACAGATTACTAGCTTTGCTTTTCAAAATTATACATTCTTTATTGCTTTGAATCTAATTTTTTTTTGGCTTTACAAAAGTATTAGTTCTGACATTAATTTTTTTTTTATATGATTGGCATTATATTCTTGTCTTTTCACACTTGGTATATCCCGATTATTTACTGCTTTTGTATCTGTTATGTCCTTTTCAAAATATATATTATATCTCTAAAAACAACCGAAATTGATTATAGGATCGCAGAACAAAGTGACTCGGAAAACAAAAGCCATTGACTATGTAACTTTTTCAAAATTCAGTGAACGTCCAAAGGATAACATGTGGGAAATGTATTATGTGGAACTAGTATCGTTATGTTCGCAGCATAGTGTGAATGTGGACTGATGGAGTTATGTAAACGAGGTTGTAATTGACATATTGTTTTTTGTTGATCAAGATTAAAGTCTTCATAATAGGTGAGTCTGTTGGGAAAAGATTAAGAGTCTCATCTGCTCATAACAAGTATATTGCTGGTATGTTGGGGACAATTTTGAATTAGAATATGAATATCACGACCAGGCCACTAGGATCGTTTGATATAAATTGTCTTGACTGTCAAAGTTTTATTTTCAGATGAACTAGTTTGTGATGATATTTTTTTTTATCCTTTTCCTTACACATCTCTTATAGAATTGTAGATCTCTGGCTTTCACTGAATTATTTTACTCGAGTAGTCGATAGACTAAGTCGCTAAACAAGCCACTGGGTACATTTGCGCCGTCGTTGTCATCCGGCTTTTCGCTTTTAGTCATTTTTGAGGCTAAACAAATGTATTAAATTATCCTTTCAATTTTTTTTTTCGATTTTTCTAAGCTTTTGTCGGGGCTCCAGATAAGCGTTGTGTTCTTTTTTTGTTTTTGCTCTGACATTTTAAAAGCTGTGAGTGAGAAAGGAGGGCGTGGGGCTATCTTGTAAAACTTTAATTGTTACAGAAACGGCAAACTTTTAACTACATGCCACGAGAGTGGCTAACCCCCTATGATGGTGTTGGACCAAACCAACAGGACGTCCAATGCCCGATACATGGCAAGCCCTTCAATGCAAAGAAATCGACCCTTATTTGCAAATGGAACTTAAGAACCCTGAACTAATGCGGTAAACTGGCCCAACTTTTAAAAGAGTTTGACACCTAGTGGCTGGACATCCTTGGAATCTGTTAGATGCGGTGCACATCAGGTGGACAAATAACAAATGATGGCAAGACCACAATATACTCATAACACGATTCGGAACACGTTGGTGGTGTAGGCATCGTCATTAGCTTAAGCGCTAATTGCTTAGAGGCCAATAAGTCTATGTGACCGCATTATTACAGCTTGACTCCAAGCAAACTAAATCAAATCACTGCCATCCAAGCATATGCAGAAGATAGCATCAAGGATAACTATTATGATTTACTTCAAACCACACTTGATGAAACGCCCGCCCATCCAAGACCTAATTTTACTGATGGGAGATTTTAACGGCAAAATCAATCCCAACCGAACTGGCTTTGAATACGCAATGGGACCAAATGGCTCTGCAGAAAATATAATAATGGTGAGTGCTTGATTTCTCTCTGAGCATCCAACAGATTTTTAATTGGGAACACATATTTTAAGCATGGCGATCACCAAATGAAGAAACTTCTAACAAAATAGATTATATTTGCATTTCAAATTACATGGCCTAAATTGTGCCGATGTGCCAAAAACCCACAAATTTCAAATACCAAACGATGGAGGTCATCTCTATTAGACATGTGTTCCCAAAGAGGAGCTGATATTGGCTCAGACCACCACATTGTGAGTGGCAAATGTAAGCTCCGTCTGAAACGCCAACCAAAATGAGCTACATGACCCAGGCCATTTAATGTGGACTGCAATATTACAGCACAATTCCAATGAGTGGACACGGAGCACCAATAAAAGATTAACAAGGCAAAACTTTGCTAACGAAAGAAGAACAGGATGCAAGATGGGTAGAGCACTATAAAGAGACCCTTAACCAACCGTCACCAGACCTGACTTACAAATTCAACCATTATACCATTTTAAACTAAATTGAATGATAGTTCTACTGTATACAATATATAATTAAAAACGTGTTTTAAACACAAAAGGCTAGATCTATATTTCACAATAGGTAGCGGCGATCCTGAATTATTATTTGTATGGACCTAAAAATAGAGGACTATTTTCGCTTCAGTACAACACTCTTCCGAGTCTAATGTTTATGTTTACACTTAACCAACCAATCGTATTGCTTTCGTCTTCTATCCAAAATGTAACTCTAGTTGTGAACTTAGTTCACAAGGTGCCATCTGTGGTAATTATCCTTGTGACATGATTATGTTGATTGTCTCTGCAACTGCTTAATTGTGTGTGATAGCTGCACGAAATTATTCAAATTCAACAGAAGGAGCACGATCATTGGTATTTATTTAATTATAATTAACACAAAATATATTATTAGGTAAGACAAGTCTATTAGTATTACTGTCTAACTAAGGACTAAGTCAATAATTGAATAAGTTGAATAAGACATAAGTCAGTGTCATATAAAGAAGTTTTTTCTTCTTCGTGACCATTTATTCATTTATGATTTAATTATTATTTATTATTTTAATTTATTTATAGATCTAATATAGAGACAATAGAGTAGTTTATGCTATTCTGACACCTATAGGCCCAAATTTGAAAGTTTGACTTTGACAGTGCATTATTTTACAATGGTTCGACATAGAAAAGAAAATGAAGTATCAAAATCTTCTTTAATAGTTAAATGAGAATAAGGATGACTACTTAAATTTGTACCCCTAACCTATATTTATTATTATAGCTTTTATATAGCGCTACTTTCATGCTTATAGCATGCTCAGAGCACTTTTTGTCCAATCTCATTTGTGGACCGGTGGGGGGGAGGGGGTATCTAGGAGTTGGTTTTCTGTGCTGCCTTTGGGCGCTCAGTAAACACAACTCTGCCCGAGTCGGGTGTCGAACCTTGAGCCCCCTTCTAGGTAGCCAAGCCAAGCCAAGTATTTATTATATTTAAGGTCATAGAGGCAGTGTGTTTTCATTTAATTCGGACAAATTTGACCCACATTATTTGATTCCGGACACCATTTAATTTATTTTGGACAGTCTCTATATTTAGGCATCAATAAACTCAGATTTTAATTCTATATTGATATTAACTAAATTTTAAGATCCCCAGGCATAGCCCCTCACATTAAATCATTAAGATGTTTTCAAATTATGCATAAACACGAACACAAAAAATAAAAATATGAACACACTTATTCTACCAAAATTAGTTCACTGGGATAGTGACTTCTACACAGACTTTTAGACTTATTTTATGTTTGCATAATGTGTGTTGAATGTTTGTGTTTTTTGTTTATTAATTTAATAAATTTCTAATACAGATGATATTTTGTAGTATAGTACAGGTTAGGATAGCCATTCTTGCCTAAATAACTGAATCCTCTATATACTCTCTATATAAATCTATATCTATCTGCTAGTAGGTCTAGATCTAAGCATTTAACTTCATTCAATGTACCAAGCTCACTCCAAACATTTGTCCATTTATTCTCTATAAAAAAACAACAACAACAAACAAACAAATATAAGATCATTAACATTGATGTCCAAAACTGGCTGTCCGAAATAAATTTTGGTAAGAAAATCTTAGGAAAAAAAAAAACAACCTGACTTATAAATTTGAAATTCGTTTTTCTTACATAAAAAGACAGCTAAATGGAAGGAAATTGGGTTAGAATCATTGGAAAATGGACAGCGCACTAGTTTTATGATGAATATTAAAATAATTATTTAATGACCACAAAAACAGCGAATGTCCGAATTCATTTAATCTCCGAATTAAATAAACTACTATAGATAATATAATATAAATATAGATCTAATTAACACAATATTTTAGGTAAGTGTTTTCTTCTTCGTGACCATAGAAAACTGACATTGAATAAAGTAAATATTTTGTCATAACATCCAAAGGTAAACAATTAATGCTATTTAGGCTCACTAAATGTTAGTCATTTGTTTTTATTTGACCGTTATGAAGCCTGTTATCTATGATTTTTTTTTCCTTTGATAAGCTTACATTGCCTTTGTGTATGTTTTGTTGACAAATGAAACATTGCCTTTGTTTTTGTTTTATTGTCCTATTAATTTGTAAATGTTTCATTGTATATAATTGAAATGAAATTAATTTTGCTCTTTTAATGCAGGGCTTCTACTAAAGTGGAAATCATCAAGGCCATAAAAAGCAGAAAGGCAGCAGGCCCAGGTGGTATATATAAAAGCAGACCCTAAACATCAGATGAATTGCTACATTTGCTAATGTGCAAGATTTGGGAACAAGAACAAAAAGGGCATACCATTAACCCCAACACAACATAAAGTAACATCTGTAATATATAAGATAAGAAGATGTAGAAGACTTGGATGTTGCTGATGACATCTGCCTCTTCTTTCATATGCAACAAAACAACCAAGCCAAACTGACAAGATTTTCTGAATCAATAAAAAGAAAACTGAGGTTATGTGAATCCCAATCATACTACTGGGGGATACATCCTCTATACCATAAATGTTACCCCTGGGAAGTATGATTAGCAAAAACGGTGGAACTGATCATGATATAAGAAATGGCATTACTAAAGCTGGATTTGCCTTTAACACTCTTCAAACTATCTGGCACTCTTAAGTACTGTTTTTACAAATTAAGATCTTGATCTTTAACATGAACATTAATTCGGTTCTTCTATAAAGTTCCAAGACATGGAGAGTTACAAAAACATGAAAATATTGCAGGCCTTCATCAACTGTTCCCTACTCTGGACATTCGAAAAGATATCATCTACTATCAACTACAAAGGAGAGAACAAAACAAAAAAAACACACCCAAAGATATATTTTAAAGCAAAAATGGAGCTGGATAGAAAACTCTGGAAAACTACTAGATCTACCAATATTGCAAAGCAGGCACTTTATTTGATATCGGCTTAGAAAATGGAAAGTGGACAGGTTCAAACAAACCTGAAAGATGTCAGATCAGCGAAGCTGAGGATACTGGAATGACATATGCATATGCCAAGGGAGAAGAATTAGCAGATTCAGTACAAAAGAAGGAAGGCACCCAGGAATAAGTCAAGTAAGTTTTCTAAATCTATATCAGTATCACAGACCTATATTTTTATCATTTTTTTGTAGACACTCTAAAAGTGTTTTTATGTCTACATTATAAATTCAAAATGGAAAATCTGTCGCTATATTCTGTAATATACTAGTCTATATCCACACATACTCCATCCGCAAGATCATGGGCAGCAAAGACTCTATTAGAAACTATTATCCTCCGCAGCGACTTTATTTTTCTTATCAGAATTATCCGTTTACCATATATATATATATAATATATATCATGGGCAGTCAATACTTCATAAATGGGCCATAATGTTTATGGCCACACATACTCCGTTCGCAAGATCATGGGCAGTCAAGACTATGTTTGAAATTATTTTCCGCCGAAGGGACTTTATTCTTTTTTTTTTTAAAGACGCATCTGTTGACCATATATATATACATATCTTTTACCTTTCTTTATTTATCCCTTAGACTGTTGGACCGTTGGGGCACCATGCCATATAAGTCGACCGTCTTTGTCCATTCTTCTCTGTTCCTTAGAACCTCTTTCAATTGTGTAGGCCCGTCCATTCTTTTATGTGGTCCTCCCATCGCTTTCTCTGTCTGCCTTTTCTTCTTTTACCTGTACTTATATATTTATCATGAGCAGTCCATACTTCATCACTGGGCCATATCGTTTATGGCTACACATACTCTGTCTACAAAATATATATTTTTGACAAACATTGCTAAGCTCCTATACCTTTTGACCTACTATATAATCCTTTCGTTTGTTTTCTATTGTTTTGTTTTTCATACATTGCTTTGCCCTTGTTAATGTGTTATTAGTCTTATGTGTTAGCCCCTTTTCCCCCGTGTGGGTTTCGGGGTCTTAGCTAGAGCTAGGTGCTAGAATAGACCCACTTTCTTGACCTAATGGCATGTCGTAAGAGGCGACTAATGGTCATGTCTTGTCTGTGTGTGTCTTTTTTTGTTTGCGATTAAATTTTGTGATTAAATTAATTTAAAGCACCTTAAAGAGGTTTAGTCACATACTCCGTCCGCAAGATCATGGGTAGTCAAGACTGTGTTAGAAACTATTATCCGCCGTAGTGACTTTATTATTTTTCTTATTAGACTCATCCGTTGACCATATATATCTTTTACCGTTACTTTGCCTATCTCTTAGTCTGTTGGAAAGTTAAGGCACCATGCAAGGTTCGTCGACCGTTCTTCTCCATTCTTCTCTGTCTTTTGCCTTAGTGAGATCCTCTTTCAATGGCAAGACTCGTCTATTCTTTTATGTTGTCCTCCCATCACTTTCTCTGTCTGCCTCTTTTTCTTTTTCCTGTTACTGTTATCTTCATCACTGGACCATAGTGTTTATGGCCATACATTCTCCATCCGCAAGATCATGGGCAGCGAAGACTCTGTTAGAAACTATTATCCTCCGCAGCGACTTTATTATTTTTTTTATCATACTCATCCATTTAGCATATATATATATATATATCATGGGCAGTCAATACTTCATCACTGGGCTATAATGTTTATGGCCACACATTCTCCATCCGCAAGATCATGGGCAGTCAAGACTCCGTTAGAAACTATTTTCCGTTGAAGGGACTTAATTTTTTCTTATTTCAAAATTTCCTCCATTGGCCATATACATCAATGGGCAGTCAATACTTCATAATTGGGCCATAATGTTTATGGCCACACATTCTCCATCCGCAATATATATATATCTTTTACCTTTCTTTATTTATCCCTTAGACTGTTGGACCGTTGGGGCACCATGCCGTATATGTCGACCGTCTTTCTTAGAACCTCTTTCAATTGTGTAGGCCCGTCCATTCTTTTATGTGGTCCTCCCATCGCTTTCTCTGTCTGCCTTTTCTTCTTTTACCTGTACTTATATATTTATCATGAGCAGTCCATACTTCATCACTGGGCCATATCGTTTATGGCTACACATACTCCGTCTACAAAATATATATTTTTGACAAACATTGCTAAGCTCCTATACCTTTTGACCTACTATATAATCCTTTCGTTTGTTTTCTATTGTTTTGTTTTTCATACATTGCTTTGCCCTTGTTAATGTGTTATTAGTCTTATGTGTTAGCCCCTTTTCCCCCGTGTGGGTTTCGGGGTCTTAGCTAGAGCTAGGTGCTAGAATAGACCCACTGTCTTGACCTAATGGCATGTCGTAAGAGGCGACTAATGGTCATGTCTTGTCTGTGTGTGTCTTTTTTTGTTTGCGATTAAATTTTGTGATTAAATTAATTTAAAGCACCTTAAAGAGGTTTAGTCACATACTCCGTCCGCAAGATCATGGGTAGTCAAGACTGTGTTAGAAACTATTATCCGCCGTAGTGACTTTATTATTTTTCTTATTAGACTCATCCGTTGACCATATATATCTTTTACCGTTACTTTACCTATCTCTTAGTCTGTTGGAAAGTTAAGGCACCATGCAAGGTTCGTCGACCGTTCTTCTCCATTCTTCTCTGTCTTTTGCCTTAGTGAGATCCTCTTTCAATGGCAAGACTCGTCTATTCTTTTATGTTGTCCTCCCATCACTTTCTCTGTCTGCCTCTTTTTCTTTTTCCTGTTACTGTTATCTTCATCACTGGACCATAGTGTTTATGGCCATACATTCTCCATCCGCAAGATCATGGGCAGCGAAGACTCTGTTAGAAACTATTATCCTCCGCAGCGACTTTATTATTTTTTATATCATACTCATCCATTTAGCATATATATATATATATATATATATCATGGGCAGTCAATACTTCATCACTGGGCTATAATGTTTATGGCCACACATTCTCCATCCGCAAGATCATGGGCAGTCAAGACTCCGTTAGAAACTATTTTCCGTTGAAGGGACTTAATTTTTTCTTATTTCAAAATTTCCTCCATTGGCCATATACATCAATGGGCAGTCAATACTTCATAATTGGGCCATAATGTTTATGGCCACACATTCTCCATCCGCAATATATATATATCTTTTACCTTTCTTTATTTATCCCTTAGACTGTTGGACCGTTGGGGCACCATGCCGTATATGTCGACCGTCTTTCTTAGAACCTCTTTCAATTGTGTAGGCCCGTCCATTCTTTTATGTGGTCCTCCCATCGCTTTCTCTGTCTGCCTTTTCTTCTTTTACCTGTACTTTTATGTATATATATTTATCATGAGCAGTCCATACTTCATCACTGGGCCATATCGTTTATGGCTACACATACTCCGTCTACAAAATATATATTTTTGACAAACATTGCTAAGCTCCTATACCTTTTGACCTACTATATAATCCTTTCGTTTGTTTTCTATTGTTTTGTTTTTCATACATTGCTTTGCCCTTGTTAATGTGTTATTAGTCTTATGTGTTAGCCCCTTTTCCCCCGTGTGGGTTTCGGGGTCTTAGCTAGAGCTAGGTGCTAGAATAGACCCACTGTCTTGACCTAATGGCATGTCGTAAGAGGCGACTAATGGTCATGTCTTGTCTGTGTGTGTCTTTTTTTGTTTGCGATTAAATTTTGTGATTAAATTAATTTAAAGCACCTTAAAGAGGTTTAGTCACATACTCCGTCCGCAAAATCATGGGTAGTCAAGACTGTGTTAGAAACTATTATCCGCCGTGGTGACTTTATTATTTTTCTTATTAGACTCATCCGTTGACCATATATATCTTTTACCGTTACTTTACCTATCTCTTAGTCTGTTGGAAAGTTAAGGCACCATGCAAAGTTCGTCGACCGTTCTTCTCCATTCTTCTCTGTCTTTTGCCTTAGTGAGATCCTCTTTCAATGGCAAGACTCGTCTATTCTTTTATGTTGTCCTCCCATCACTTTCTCTGTCTGCCTCTTTTTCTTTTTCCTGTTACTGTTATCTTCATCACTGGACCATAGTGTTTATGGCCATACATTCTCCATCCGCAAGATCATGGGCAGCGAAGACTCTGTTAGAAACTATTATCCTCCGCAGCGACTTTATTATTTTTTTTATCATACTCATCCATTTAGCATATATATATATATATATATATATATATCATGGGCAGTCAATACTTCATCACTGGGCTATAATGTTTATGGCCACACATTCTCCATCCGCAAGATCATGGGCAGTCAAGACTCCGTTAGAAACTATTTTCCGTTGAAGGGACTTAATTTTTTCTTATTTCAAAATTTCCTCCATTGGCCATATACATCAATGGGCAGTCAATACTTCATAATTGGGCCATAATGTTTATGGCCACACATTCTCCATCCGCAATATATATATATCTTTTACCTTTCTTTATTTATCCCTTAGACTGTTGGACCGTTGGGGCACCATGCCGTATATGTCGACCGTCTTTCTTAGAACCTCTTTCAATTGTGTAGGCCCGTCCATTCTTTTATGTGGTCCTCCCATCGCTTTCTCTGTCTGCCTTTTCTTCTTTTACCTGTACTTATATATTTATCATGAGCAGTCCATACTTCATCACTGGGCCATATCGTTTATGGCTACACATACTCCGTCTACAAAATATATATTTTTGACAAACATTGCTAAGCTCCTATACCTTTTGACCTACTATATAATCCTTTCGTTTGTTTTCTATTGTTTTGTTTTTCATACATTGCTTTGCCCTTGTTAATGTGTTATTAGTCTTATGTGTTAGCCCCTTTTCCCCCGTGTGGGTTTCGGGGTCTTAGCTAGAGCTAGGTGCTAGAATAGACCCACTGTCTTGACCTAATGGCATGTCGTAAGAGGCGACTAATGGTCATGTCTTGTCTGTGTGTGTCTTTTTTTGTTTGCGATTAAATTTTGTGATTAAATTAATTTAAAGCACCTTAAAGAGGTTTAGTCACATACTCCGTCCGCAAAATCATGGGTAGTCAAGACTGTGTTAGAAACTATTATCCGCCGTAGTGACTTTATTATTTTTCTTATTAGACTCATCCGTTGACCATATATATCTTTTACCGTTACTTTACCTATCTCTTAGTCTGTTGGAAAGTTAAGGCACCATGCAAAGTTCGTCGACCGTTCTTCTCCATTCTTCTCTGTCTTTTGCCTTAGTGAGATCCTCTTTCAATGGCAAGACTCGTCTATTCTTTTATGTTGTCCTCCCATCACTTTCTCTGTCTGCCTCTTTTTCTTTTTCCTGTTACTGTTATCTTCATCACTGGACCATAGTGTTTATGGCCATACATTCTCCATCCGCAAGATCATGGGCAGCGAAGACTCTGTTAGAAACTATTATCCTCCGCAGCGACTTTATTATTTTTTTTTATCAGACTCATCCATTTAGCATATATATATATATATATATATATATCATGGGCAGTCAATACTTCATCACTGGACCATAGTGTTTATGGCCATACATTCTCCATCCGCAAGATCATGGGCAGCGAAGACTCTGTTAGAAACTATTATCCTCCGCAGCAACTTTATTATTTTTTTTATCAGACTCATCCATTTAGCATATATATATATCATGGGCAGTCAATACTTCATCACTGGGCCACACATTCTCCATCCGCAAGATCATGGGCAGTCCATACTTCATCACTGGGCCATATCGTTTATGGCTACACATACTCCGTCTACAAAATATATATTTTTGACAAACATTGCTAAGCTCCTATACCTTTTGACCTACTATATAATTCTTTCGTTTGTTTTCTATTGTTTTGTTTTTCATACATTGCTTTGCCCTTGTTAATGTGTTATTAGTCTTATGTGTTAGCCCCTTTTCCCCCGTGTGGGTTTCGGGGTCTTAGCTAGAGCTAGGTGCTAGAATAGACCCACTGTCTTGACCTAATGGCATGTCGTAAGAGGCGACTAATGGTCATGTCTTGTCTGTGTGTGTCTTTTTTTGTTTGCGATTAAATTTTGTGATTAAATTAATTTACAGCACCTTAAAGAGGTTTAGTCACATACTCCGTCCGCAAGATCATGGGTAGTCAAGACTGTGTTAGAAACTATTATCCGCCGTAGTGACTTTATTATTTTTCTTATTAGACTCATCCGTTGACCATATATATCTTTTACCGTTACTTTACCTATCTCTTAGTCTGTTGGAAAGTTAAGGCACCATGCAAAGTTCGTCGACCGTTCTTCTCCATTCTTCTCTGTCTTTTGCCTTAGTGAGATCCTCTTTCAATGGCAAGACTCGTCTATTCTTTTATGTTGTCCTCCCATCACTTTCTCTGTCTGCCTCTTTTTCTTTTTCCTGTTACTGTTATCTTCATCACTGGACCATAGTGTTTATGGCCATACATTCTCTATCCGCAAGATCATGGGCAGCGAAGACTCTGTTAGAAACTATTATCCTCCGCAGCGACTTTATTATTTTTTTTTATCAGACTCATCCATTTAGCATATATATATATATATATATCATGGGCAGTCAATACTTCATCACTGGACCATAGTGTTTATGGCCATACATTCTCCATCCGCAAGATCATGGGCAGCGAAGACTCTGTTAGAAACTATTATCCTCCGCAGCGACTTTATTATTTTTTTTATCATACTCATCCATTTAGCATATATATATATATATATATCATGGGCAGTCAATACTTCATCACTGGGCTATAATGTTTATGGCCACACATTCTCCATCCGCAAGATCATGGGCAGTCAAGACTCCGTTAGAAACTATTTTCCGTTGAAGGGACTTAATTTTTTCTTATTTCAAAATTTCCTCCATTGGCCATATACATCAATGGGCAGTCAATACTTCATAATTGGGCCATAATGTTTATGGCCACACATTCTCCATCCGCAATATATATATATCTTTTACCTTTCTTTATTTATCCCTTAGACTGTTGGACCGTTGGGGCACCATGCCGTATATGTCGACCGTCTTTCTTAGAACCTCTTTCAATTGTGTAGGCCCGTCCATTCTTTTATGTGGTCCTCCCATCGCTTTCTCTGTCTGCCTTTTCTTCTTTTACCTGTACTTATATATTTATCATGAGCAGTCCATACTTCATCACTGGGCCATATCGTTTATGGCTACACATACTCTGTCTACAAAATATATATTTTTGACAAACATTGCTAAGCTCCTATACCTTTTGACCTACTATATAATTCTTTCGTTTGTTTTCTATTGTTTTGTTTTTCATACATTGCTTTGCCCTTGTTAATGTGTTATTAGTCTTATGTGTTAGCCCCTTTTCCCCCGTGTGGGTTTCGGGGTCTTAGCTAGAGCTAGGTGCTAGAATAGACCCACTGTCTTGACCTAATGGCATGTCGTAAGAGGCGACTAATGGTCATGTCTTGTCTGTGTGTGTCTTTTTTTGTTTGCGATTAAATTTTGTGATTAAATTAATTTAAAGCACCTTAAAGAGGTTTAGTCACATACTCCGTCCGCAAGATCATGGGTAGTCAAGACTGTGTTAGAAACTATTATCCGCCGTAGTGACTTTATTATTTTTCTTATTAGACTCATCCGTTGACCATATATATCTTTTACCGTTACTTTACCTATCTCTTAGTCTGTTGGAAAGTTAAGGCACCATGCAAGGTTCGTCGACCGTTCTTCTCCATTCTTCTCTGTCTTTTGCCTTAGTGAGATCCTCTTTCAATGGCAAGACTCGTCTATTCTTTTATGTTGTCCTCCCATCACTTTCTCTGTCTGCCTCTTTTTCTTTTTCCTGTTACTGTTATCTTCATCACTGGACCATAGTGTTTATGGCCATACATTCTCCATCCGCAAGATCATGGGCAGCGAAGACTCTGTTAGAAACTATTATCCTCCGCAGCGACTTTATTATTTTTTTTATCATACTCATCCATTTAGCATATATATATATATATATCATGGGCAGTCAATACTTCATCACTGGGCTATAATGTTTATGGCCACACATTCTCCATCCGCAAGATCATGGGCAGTCAAGACTCCGTTAGAAACTATTTTCCGTTGAAGGGACTTAATTTTTTCTTATTTCAAAATTTCCTCCATTGGCCATATACATCAATGGGCAGTCAATACTTCATAATTGGGCCATAATGTTTATGGCCACACATTCTCCATCCGCAATATATATATATCTTTTACCTTTCTTTATTTATCCCTTAGACTGTTGGACCGTTGGGGCACCATGCCGTATATGTCGACCGTCTTTCTTAGAACCTCTTTCAATTGTGTAGGCCCGTCCATTCTTTTATGTGGTCCTCCCATCGCTTTCTCTGTCTGCCTTTTCTTCTTTTACCTGTACTTTTATGTATATATATTTATCATGAGCAGTCCATACTTCATCACTGGGCCATATCGTTTATGGCTACACATACTCCGTCTACAAAATATATATTTTTGACAAACATTGCTAAGCTCCTATACCTTTTGACCTACTATATAATTCTTTCGTTTGTTTTCTATTGTTTTGTTTTTCATACATTGCTTTGCCCTTGTTAATGTGTTATTAGTCTTATGTGTTAGCCCCTTTTCCCCCGTGTGGGTTTCGGGGTCTTAGCTAGAGCTAGGTGCTAGAATAGACCCACTGTCTTGACCTAATGGCATGTCGTAAGAGGCGACTAATGGTCATGTCTTGTTTGTGTGTATCTTTTTTTGTTAGTGACTAAATTAATTTAAAGCACCTTAAAGCATTAGTATTAAAGTATTAAATTATTAGTTATATTTTTTGTTTATACTTAGTTTAATGTATTGCTTTAGGTTTAGTAGCCAGAATTGTTTGTTTTTTTAGGAAGAAACCACTGCAACGATCATGAGCAGTCAAGACTCCGTCATTGGTTCGTACTGTTTATGGCGACACACACTCTTCCCCTGCGATCATGGACAGTCAATACTCTGTCAATGGGCAGTACTGTTTATGGCCTCTCATGGGCAGTCACGAATCCGTCACATGGGCCATATGGCCACAATTTCTCCTCCCCGAGATCATGGGCATTCAAGACTCCGTCACTGGTCGTATTGGTTTATGGCGACACATACTCTTGCACTGCGATCATGGGCAGTGAAGACTCCGTCAAAGGGCCGTACTGTTTATGGCCACACATTCTTCTCCCCAAGGTCGTGGGCAGTCAAGACTCTCTCACTAGTCCGTACTGTTTATGGCCACACACACTCTTCCACTGCGATCATGGGCTGTAAAAGGGGCCGTACTGTTTATGGACACACACACTCTTCCACTGCAATCATGGGCAGTCAAAACTCCGTCACCGGGCTATTTCGCCACATATTGTCCTACCCCGAGTTCATGGGCTGTTAATACTCCGTCACTGGTCTTAACTGTTTGTGGCCACACAATCACTGGTCCGTGCTATTATTGGCCGTACATTCTCCTCCCCCGAGATCATGGGCAGTCAAGACCCCGTCAAAGATCCGTACTGTTTATGGCCACACATTCTCCTCCCCAAGGTCATGGGCAGTCAAGACTCCGTCACCGAGCATTTGGCCACACATTTTCCTTACCCGAGATCATGGGCAGTCAAGAGTCCGTCACTGGTCCGTACTGTTTATGGCGACACACTCTCCTCCCCCGACATCATGGGCAGTCAAAACTCCGTCATTGGTCCGTAATTTTCATGGCAACACACACTTTTCATTCATGAATACACACACTCTTCATTCATGACAACACACATATTTTACCCCATCATTGGGTCGTTTGGCCGCACACTCTATCTTTATACTTGACCATCAATTGGCCACTACATAGCCGTTTCAGCTCGCCTAATATGAGTCATCCGCCGATCTGACTACCCATGTTCTTACTTTAGATTTCCGCCGAACCGTCCACTCCTTCGTTACGCCGATGCAACTACCCATAATCTATCTTTATATTTGGCCATAAATTGGCCACTACTTCGCCATTCCAACTCGCTTAATATTAGACATTTGCCGATCTGACTGCCCATATTCTTACTTTAGATTTACGCCGAACCGTCCACTCCTTCGTTACGCTGATGCAACTACCCATATCTTTTCTTTCTATTTGGCCATATGTTGGCCCCTACTTCGCCACTCCAACACGCTTAATATAAGACATCCGCCGATCTGACTGCCCATGTTCTTACTTTAGATTTCCGCAGAACCGTCCACTTCTTCGTTACGCCGATGCAACTACCCATGATCTTATCTTTCTATTTGGCCATAAGTTGGCCACTACTTCGCCGTTCCAACTCGCTTAATCTTAGACTTTTGCCGATCTGACTGCCCATGTTCTTACTTTAGATTTCCGCCGAACTGTCCACTCCTTCGTTACGCCGATGCAACTACCCATGATCTTATATTTCTCTTTGGCCATAAGTTGGCCCCTACTTCGCCACTCCAACTCGCTTAATATTTGGCATTAGCCGATCTGACTACCCATGTTGTTACTTTAGATTTCCGCCGAACCGTCCACTCCTTCGTTACGCTGATGCAACTACCCATGATCTATCTTTATACTTGGCCATAAATTGGCCACTACATAGCCGTTTCAGCTCGCCTAATATGAGTCATCCGCCGATCTGACTGCCCATGTTCTTACTTTAGATTTCCGCCGAACCGTCCACTTCTTCGTTACGCCGATGCAACTACATATGATCTTATTTTTCTATTTGGCCTTAAGTTGGCCCCTACTTCGCCACTCCAACTCGCTTAATATTTGGCATTAGCTGATCTGACTACCCATGTTCTTACTTTAGATTTCCGCCGAACCGTCCAATCTTTCGTTACGCTGATGCAACTACCTATGATCTATCTTTATACTTGGCCATAAAATGGCCACTACATAGCCGTTTAAACTTTCCTAATATGAGCCATCCTCCGATCTGACTGCCCATGTTCTTAGTTTAGATTTCCGCCGAACCGTCCACTTCTTCGTTACGCCGATGCAACTACCCATGATCTTATCTTTCTATTTGGCCACAAGTTGGCCACTACTTCGCCGTTCTAACTCGCTTAATATTACACATTCGCCGATCTGACTGCCCATGTTCTTACTTTAGATTTTCGCCGAACCGTTCACTCCTTCGTTACGCCGATGCAACTACCCATGATCTTATCTTTCTATTTGGCCATACGTTGGCCACTACTTCGCCGTTCGAACTCGCTTTATATAAGACATCCGCCGATCTGACTGCCCACATTCTTACTTTAGATTTCCGTCGAACTGTCCACTCCTTCGTTACGCCGATGCAACTACCCATGATCTTATCTTTCTAATTGGCCATATGTTGGCCCCTACTTCGCCACTCCAACACGCTTAATATAAGACATCCGCCGATCTGACTGCCCATGTTCTTACTTTAGATTTCCGCCGAACCGTCCACTTCTTCGTTACGCCGATGCAACTACATATGATCTTATTTTTCTATTTGGCCTTAAGTTGGCCCCTACTTCGCCACTCCAACTCGCTTAATATTTGGCATTAGCTGATCTGACTACCCATGTTCTTACTTTAGATTTCCGCCGAACCGTCCAATCTTTCGTTACGCTGATGCAACTACCTATGATCTATCTTTATACTTGGCCATAAAATGGCCACTACATAGCCGTTTAAACTTTCCTAATATGAGCCATCCTCCGATCTGACTGCCCATGTTCTTAGTTTAGATTTCCGCCGAACCGTCCACTTCTTCGTTACGCCGATGCAACTACCCATGATCTTATCTTTCTATTTGGCCACAAGTTGGCCACTACTTCGCCGTTCTAACTCGCTTAATATTACACATTCGCCGATCTGACTGCCCATGTTCTTACTTTAGATTTTCGCCGAACCGTTCACTCCTTCGTTACGCCGATGCAACTACCCATGATCTTATCTTTCTATTTGGCCATACGTTGGCCACTACTTCGCCGTTCGAACTCGCTTTATATAAGACATCCGCCGATCTGACTGCCCACATTCTTACTTTAGATTTCCGTCGAACTGTCCACTCCTTCGTTACGCCGATGCAACTACCCATGATCTTATCTTTCTAATTGGCCATATGTTGGCCCCTACTTCGCCACTCCAACACGCTTAATATAAGACATCCGCCGATCTGACTGCCCATGTTCTTACTTTAGATTTTCGCAGAACCGTCCACTTCTTCGTTACGCCGATGCAACTACCCATGATCTTATCTTTCTATTTGGCCATAAGTTGGCCACTGCTTCACCGTTCCAACTCGCTTAATCTTAGACTTTTGCCGATCTGACTGCCCATGTTCTTACGTTAGATTTCCGCCGAACTGTCCACTCCTTCGTTACGCCGATGCAACTACCCATGATCTTATCTTTCTATTTGGCCATAAGTTGGCCACTGCTTCACCGTTCCAACTCGCTTAATCTTAGACTTTTGCCGATCTGACTGCCCATGTTCTTACGTTAGATTTCCGCCGAAAAATCCACTCCTTCGTTACGCCGATGCAACTACCCATGATCTTATATTTCTATTTGGCCATAAGTTGGCCCCTACTTCGCCACTCCAACTCGCTTAATATTTGGCATTAGCCGATCTGACTACCCATGTTCTTACTTTAGATTTCCGCCGAACCATCCACTCCTTCGTTACGCTGATGCAACTACCCATGATCTATCTTTATACTTGGCCATAAATTGGCAACTACATAGCCGTTTCAGCTCGCTTAATATGAGTCATCCGCCGATCTGACTGCCCATGTTCTTACTTTAGATTTCCGCCAAACCGTCCACTTCTTCGTTACGCCGATGCAACTACCCATGATCTTATTTTTCTATTTGGCCTTAAGTTGGCCCCTACTTCGCCACTCCAACTCGCTTAATATTTGGCATTAGCTGATCTGACTACCCATGTTCTTACTTTAGATTTCCGCCGAACCGTCCAATCTTTCGTTACGCTGATGCAACTACCCATGATCTATCTTTATACTTGGCCATAAAATGGCCACTACATAGCCGTTTAAGCTTTCCTAATATGAGTCATCCTCCGATCTGACTGCCCATGTTCATAGTTTAGATTTCCGCCGAACCGTCCACTTCTTCGTTACGCCGATGCAACTACCCATGATCTTATCTTTCTATTTGGCCACAAGTTGGCCACTACTTCGCCGTTCTAACTCGCTTAATAATACACATTCGCCGATCTGACTGCCCATGTTCTTACTTTAGATTTTCGCCGAACCGTTCACTCCTTCGTTACGCCGATGCAACTACCCATGATCTTATCTTTCTATTTGGCCATACGTTGGCCACTACTTCGCCGTTCGAACTCGCTTAATATAAGACATCCGCCGATCTGACTGTCCACATTCTTACTTTAGATTTCCGCCGAACCGTCCACTTCTTCGTTACGCCGATGCAACTACCCATGATCTTATTTTTCTATTTGGCCTTAAGTTGGCCACTACTTCGCCGTTCGAACTCGCTTAATAATACACATTCGCCGATCTGACTGCCCATGTTCTTACTTTAGATTTTCGCCGAACCTTTCCTTCCTTCGTTACGCCGATGCAACTACCCATGATCTATCTTTATACTTGGCCATAAAATGGCCACTACATAGCCGTTTAAGCTTTCCTAATATGAGTCATCCTCCGATCTGACTGCCCATGTTCATAGTTTAGATTTCCGCCGAACCGTCCACTTCTTCGTTACGCCGATGCAACTACCCATGATCTTATCTTTCTATTTGGCCACAAGTTGGCCACTACTTCGCCGTTCTAACTCGCTTAATAATACACATTCGCCGATCTGACTGCCCATGTTCTTACTTTAGATTTTCGCCGAACCGTTCACTCCTTCGTTACGCCGATGCAACTACCCATGATCTTATCTTTCTATTTGGCCATACGTTGGCCACTACTTCGCCGTTCGAACTCGCTTAATATAAGACATCCGCCGATCTGACTGTCCACATTCTTACTTTAGATTTCCGCCGAACCGTCCACTTCTTCGTTACGCCGATGCAACTACCCATGATCTTATTTTTCTATTTGGCCTTAAGTTGGCCACTACTTCGCCGTTCGAACTCGCTTAATAATACACATTCGCCGATCTGACTGCCCATGTTCTTACTTTAGATTTTCGCCGAACCGTTCACTCCTTCGTTACGCCGATGCAACTACCCATGATCTTATCTTTCTATTTGGCCACAAGTTGGCCACTACTTTGCCGTTCTAACTCGCTTAATAATACACATTCGCCGATCTGACTGCCCATGTTCTTACTTTAGATTTTCGCCGAACCGTTCACTCCTTCGTTACGCCGATGCAACTACCCATGATCTTATCTTTCTATTTGGCCATACGTTGGCCACTACTTCGCCACTCCAACACGCTTAATATAAGACATCCGCCGATCTGACTGCCCATGTTCTTACTTTAGATTTCCGCCGAACCGTCCACTTCTTCGTTACGCCGATGCAACTACCCATGATCTTATCTTTCTATTTGGCCTTAAGTTGGCCCCTACTTCGCCACTCCAACTCGCTTAATATTTGGCATTTTCCGATGAGACTACCCATGTTCTTACTTTAGATTTCCGCCGAACCGTCCAATCTTTCGTTACGCTGATGCAACTACCCATGATCTATCTTTATACTTGGCCATAAATTGGCCACTACATAGCCGTTTAAGCTCGCCTAATATGAGTCATCCTCCGATCTGACTGCCCATGTTTTTACTTTAGATTTTCGCAGAACCGTCCACTTCTTCGTTACGCCGATGCAACTACCCATGATCTTATCTTTCTATTTGGCCATAAGTTGGCCACTGCTTCACCGTTCCAACTCGCTTAATCTTAGACTTTTGCCGATCTGACTGCCCATGTTCTTACGTTAGATCTCCGCCGAAAAATCCACTCCTTCGTTACGCCGATGCAACTACCCATGATCTTATATTTCTATTTGGCCATAAGTTGGCCCCTACTTCGCCACTCCAACTCGCTTAATATTTGGCATTAGCCGATCTGACTACCCATGTTCTTACTTTAGATTTCCGCCGAACCATCCACTCCTTCGTTACGCTGATGCAACTACCCATGATCTATCTTTATACTTGGCCATAAATTGGCAACTACATAGCCGTTTCAGCTCGCTTAATATGAGTCATCCGCCGATCTGACTGCCCATGTTCTTACTTTAGATTTCCGCCAAACCGTCCACTTCTTCGTTACGCCGATGCAACTACCCATGATCTTATTTTTCTATTTGGCCTTAAGTTGGCCCCTACTTCGCCACTCCAACTCGCTTAATATTTGGCATTAGCTGATCTGACTGCCCATGTTTTTACTTTAGATTTTCGCCGAACCGTCCACTTCTTCGTTACGCCGATGCAACTACCCATGATCTTATCTTTCTATTTGGCCATAAGTTGGCCCCTACTTCGCCACTCCAACTCGCTTAATATTTGGCATTTGCCGATGTGACTACCCATGTTCTTACTTTAGATTTCCGCCGAACCGTCCAATCTTTCGTTACGCTGATGCAACTACCCATGATCTATCTTTATACTTGGCTATAAATTGGCCACTACATAGCCTTTTCAGCTCGCCTAATATGAGTCATCCTCCGATCTGACTGCCCATGTTCTTACTTTAGATTTTCGCAGAACCGCCCACTTCTTCGTTACGCCGATGCAACTACCCATGATCTTATCTTTCTATTTGGCCATAAGTTGGCCACTACTTCGCCGTTCTAACTCGCTTAATATTACACATTCGCCGATCTGACAACCCATGTTCTTACTTTAGATTTTCGCCGAACCGTTCACTCCTTCGTTACGCAGATGCAACTACCCATGATCTTATCTTTCTATTTGGCCATAAGTTGGCCACTACTTCATCGTTCCAACTCGCTTAATCTTAGACTTTTGCCGATCTGACTGCCCATGTTCTTACTTTAGATTTCCGCCGAACTGTCCACTCCTTCGTTACGCCGATGCAACTACCCATGATCTTATCTTTCTCTTTGGCCATAAGTTGGCCCCTACTTCGCCACTCCAACTCGCTTAATATTTGGCATTTGCCGATGTGACTACCCATGTTCTTTCTTTAGATTTCCGCCGAACCGTCCAATCTTTCGTTACGCTGATGCAACTACCCATGATCTATCTTTATACTTGGCCATAAATTGGCCACTACATAGCCGTTTCAGCTCGCCTAATATGAGTCATCCTCCGATCTGACTGCCCATGTTCTTACTTTAGATTTTCGCATAACCGCCCACTTCTTCGTTACGCCGATGCAACTACCCATGATCTTATCTTTCTATTTGGCCATAAGTTGGCCACTACTTCGCCGTTCTAACTCGCTTAATATTACACATTCGCCGATCTGACAACCCATGTTCTTACTTTAGATTTTCGCCGAACCGTTCACTCCTTCGTTACGCAGATGCAACTACCCATGATCTTATCTTTCTATTTGGCCATAAGTTGGCCACTACTTCACCGTTCCAACTCGCTTAATCTTAGACTTTTGCCGATCTGACTGCCCATGTTCTTACTTTAGATTTCCGCCGAACTGTCCACTCCTTCGTTACGCCGATGCAACTACCCATGATCTTATATTTCTCTTTGGCCATAAGTTGGCCCCTACTTCGCCACTCCAACTCGCTTAATATTTGGCATTTGCCGATGTGACTACCAATGTTCTTACTTTAGATTTCCGCCGAACCGTCCAATCTTTCGTTACGCTGATGCAACTACCCATGATCTATCTTTATACTTGGCCATAAATTGGCCACTACATAGCCGTTTAAGCTCGCCTAATATGAGTTATCCTCCGATCTGACTGCCCATGTTTTTACTTTAGATTTTCGCAGAACCGTCCACTTCTTCGTTACGCCGATGCAACTACCCATGATCTTATCTTTCTATTTGGCCATAAGTTGGCCACTGCTTCACCGTTCCAACTCGCTTAATCTTAGACTTTTGCCGATCTGACTGCCCATGTTCTTACTTTAGATTTCCGCCGAACTGTCCACTCATTCGTTACTCCGATGCAACTACCCATGATCTTATCTTTCTATTTGGCCATAAGTTGGCCACTGCTTCACCGTTCCAACTCGCTTAATCTTAGACTTTTGCCGATCTGACTGCCCATGTTCTTACTTTAGATTTCCGCCGAACTGTCCACTCCTTCGTTACGCCGATGCAACTACCCATGATCTTATATTTCTATTTGGCCATAAGTTGGCCCCTACTTCGCCACTCCAACTCGCTTAATATTTGGCATTAGCCGATCTGACTACCCATGTTCTTACTTTAGATTTCCGCCGAACCGTCCACTCCTTCGTTACGCTGATGCAACTACCCATGATCTATCTTTATACTTGGCCATAAATTGGCCACTACATAGCCGTTTCAGCTCGCCTAATATGAGTCATCCGCCGATCTGACTGCCCATGTTCTTACTTTAGATTTCCGCCGAACCGTCCACTTCTTCGTTACGCCGATGCAACTACCCATGATCTTATTTTTCTATTTGGCCTTAAGTTGGCCACTACTTCGCCGTTCGAACTCGCTTAATAATACACATTCGCCGATCTGACTGCCCATGTTCTTACTTTAGATTTTCGCCGAACCGTTCACTCCTTCGTTACGCCGATGCAACTACCCATGATCTTATCTTTCTATTTGGCCATACGTTGGCCACTACTTCGCCGTTCGAACTCGCTTAATATAAGACATCCGCCGATCTGACTGCCCACATTCTTACTTTAGATTTCCGTCGAACTGTCCACTCCTTCGTTACGCCGATGCAACTACCCATGATCTTATCTTTCTATTTGGCCATAAGTTGGCCACTGCTTTACCGTTCCAACTCGCTTAATCTTAGACTTTTGCCGATCTGACTGTCCATGTTCTTACTTTAGATTTCCGCCGAACTGTCCACTCCTTCGTTACGCCGATGCAACTACCCATGGTCTTATATTTCTATTTGGCCATAAGTTGGCCCCTACTTCGCCACTCCAACTCGCTTAATATTTGGCATTAGCCGATCTGACTACCCATGTTCTTACTTTAGATTTCCGCCGAAACGTTAAATCTTTCATTACGCTGATGCAACTACCCATGATCTATCTTTATACTTGGCCATAATATGGCCACTACATAGCCGTTTAAGCTTTCCTAATATGAGTCATCCTTCGATCTGACTGCCCATGTTCATAGTTTAGATTTCCGCCGAACCGTCCACTTCTTCGTTACGCCGATGCAACTACCCATGATCTTATCTTTCTATTTGGCCACAAGTTGGCCACTACTTCGCCGTTCTAACTCGCTTAATAATACACATTCGCCGATCTGACTGCCCATGTTCTTACTTTAGATTTTCGCCGAACCGTTCACTCCTTCGTTACGCCAATGCAACTACCCATGATCTTATCTTTCTATTTGGCCATACGTTGGCCACTACTTCGCCGTTCGAACTCGCTTAATATAAGACATCCGCCGATCTGACTGCCCACATTCTTACTTTAGATTTCCGTCGAACTGTCCACTCCTTCGTTACGCCGATGCAACTACCCATGATCTTATCTTTCTATTTGGCCTTAAGTTGGCCCCTACTTCGCCACTCCAACTCGCTTAATATTTGGCATTAGCCGATGTGACTACCCATGTTCTTACTTTAGATTTCCGCCGAACCGTCCAATCTTTCGTTACGCTGATGCAACTACCCATGATCTATCTTTATACTTGGCCATAAATTGGCCACTACATAGCCATTTAAGCTCGCCTAATATGAGTCATCCTCCGATCTGACTGCCCATGTTCTTACTTTAGATTTCCGCCGAACCGTCCACTTCTTCGTTACGCCGATGCAACTACCCATGATCTTATCTTTCTATTTGGCCACAAGTTGGCCACTACTTCGCCGTTCTAACTCGCTTAATATTACACATTCGCCGATCTGACTGCCCATGTTCTTACTTTAGATTTTCGCCGAACCGTTCACTCCTTCGTTACGCCGATGCAACTACCCATGATCTTATCTTTCTATTTGGCCATACGTTGGCCACTACTTCGCCGTTCGAACTCGCTTTATATAAGACATCCGCCGATCTGACTGCCCACATTCTTACTTTAGATTTCCGTCGAACTGTCCACTCCTTCGTTACGCCGATGCAACTACCCATGATCTTATCTTTCTAATTGGCCATATGTTGGCCCCTACTTCGCCACTCCAACACGCTTAATATAAGACATCCGCCGATCTGACTGCCCATGTTCTTACTTTAGATTTCCGCCGAACCGTCCACTTCTTCGTTACGCCGATGCAACTACCCATGATCTTATCTTTCTATTTGGCCTTAAGTTGGCCCTTACTTCGCCACTCCAACTCGCTTAATATTTGGCATTTGCCGATGTGACTACCCATGTTCTTACTTTAGATTTCCGCCGAACCGTCCAATCTTTCGTTACGCTGATGCAACTACCCATGATCTATCTTTATACTTGGCCATAAATTGGCCACTACATAGCCGTTTAAGCTCGCCTAGTATGAGTCATCCTCCGATCTGACTGCCCATGTTTTTACTTTAGATTTTCGCAGAACCGTCCACTTCTTCGTTACGCCGATGCAACTACCCATGATCTTATCTTTCTATTTGGCCATAAGTTGGCCACTGCTTCACCGTTCCAACTCGCTTAATCTTAGACTTTTGCCGATCTGACTGCCCATGTTCTTACGTTAGATTTCCGCCGAACTGTCCACTCCTTCGTTACGCCGATGCAACTACCCATGATCTTATCTTTCTATTTGGCCATAAGTTGGCCACTGCTTCACCGTTCCAACTCGCTTAATCTTAGACTTTTGCCGATCTGACTGCCCATGTTCTTACGTTAGATTTCCGCCGAAAAATCCACTCCTTCGTTACGCCGATGCAACTACCCATGATCTTATATTTCTATTTGGCCATAAGTTGGCCCCTACTTCGCCACTCCAACTCGCTTAATATTTGGCATTAGCCGATCTGACTACCCATGTTCTTACTTTAGATTTCCGCCGAACCATCCACTCCTTCGTTACGCTGATGCAACTACCCATGATCTATCTTTATACTTGGCCATAAATTGGCAACTACATAGCCGTTTCAGCTCGCTTAATATGAGTCATCCGCCGATCTGACTGCCCATGTTCTTACTTTAGATTTCCGCCAAACCGTCCACTTCTTCGTTACGCCGATGCAACTACCCATGATCTTATTTTTCTATTTGGCCTTAAGTTGGCCCCTACTTCGCCACTCCAACTCGCTTAATATTTGGCATTAGCTGATCTGACTACCCATGTTCTTACTTTAGATTTCCGCCGAACCGTCCAATCTTTCGTTACGCTGATGCAACTACCCATGATCTATCTTTATACTTGGCCATAAAATGGCCACTACATAGCCGTTTAAGCTTTCCTAATATGAGTCATCCTCCGATCTGACTGCCCATGTTCATAGTTTAGATTTCCGCCGAAGCGTCCACTTCTTCGTTACGCCGATGCAACTACCCATGATCTTATCTTTCTATTTGGCCACAAGTTGGCCACTACTTCGCCGTTCTAACTCGCTTAATAATACACATTCGCCGATCTGACTGCCCATGTTCTTACTTTAGATTTTCGCCGAACCGTTCACTCCTTCGTTACGCCGATGCAACTACCCATGATCTTATCTTTCTATTTGGCCATACGTTGGCCACTACTTCGCCGTTCGAACTCGCTTAATATAAGACATCCGCCGATCTGACTGTCCACATTCTTACTTTAGATTTCCGCCGAACCGTCCACTTCTTCGTTACGCCGATGCAACTACCCATGATCTTATTTTTCTATTTGGCCTTAAGTTGGCCACTACTTCGCCGTTCGAACTCGCTTAATAATACACATTCGCCGATCTGACTGCCCATGTTCTTACTTTAGATTTTCGCCGAACCGTTCACTCCTTCGTTACGCCGATGCAACTACCCATGATCTATCTTTATACTTGGCCATAAAATGGCCACTACATAGCCGTTTAAGCTTTCCTAATATGAGTCATCCTCCGATCTGACTGCCCATATTCATAGTTTAGATTTCCGCCGAACCGTCCACTTTTTCGTTACGCCGATGCAACTACCCATGATCTTATCTTTCTATTTGGCCACAAGTTGGCCACTACTTCGCCGTTCTAACTCGCTTAATAATACACATTCGCCGATCTGACTGCCCATGTTCTTACTTTAGATTTTCGCCGAACCGTTCACTCCTTCGTTACGCCGATGCAACTACCCATGATCTTATCTTTCTATTTGGCCATACGTTGGCCACTACTTCGCCGTTCGAACTCGCTTAATATAAGACATCCGCCGATCTGACTGTCCACATTCTTACTTTAGATTTCCGCCGAACCGTCCACTTCTTCGTTACGCCGATGCAACTACCCATGATCTTATTTTTCTATTTGGCCTTAAGTTGGCCACTACTTCGCCGTTCGAACTCGCTTAATAATACACATTCGCCGATCTGACTGCCCATGTTCTTACTTTAGATTTTCGCCGAACCGTTCACTCCTTCGTTACGCCGATGCAACTACCCATGATCTTATCTTTCTATTTGGCCACAAGTTGGCCACTACTTCGCCGTTCTAACTCGCTTAATAATACACATTCGCCGATCTGACTGCCCATGTTCTTACTTTAGATTTTCGCCGAACCGTTCACTCCTTCGTTACGCCGATGCAACTACCCATGATCTTATCTTTCTATTTGGCTATACGTTGGCCACTACTTCGCCGTTCGAACTCGCTTAATATAAGACATCCGCCGATCTGACTGCCCACATTCTTACTTTAGATTTCCGTCGAACTGTCCACTCCTTCGTTACGCCGATGCAACTACCCATGATCTTATCTTTCTATTTGGCCTTAAGTTGGCCCCTACTTCGCCACTCCAACTCGCTTAATATTTGGCATTAGCCGATGTGACTACCCATGTTCTTACTTTAGATTTCCGCCGAACCGTCCAATCTTTCGTTACGCTGATGCAACTACCCATGATCTATCTTTATACTTGGCCATAAATTGGCCACTACATAGCCATTTAAGCTCGCCTAATATGAGTCATCCTCCGATCTGACTGCCCATGTTCTTACTTTAGATTTTCGCAGAACCGCCCACTTCTTCGTTACGCCGATGCAACTACCCATGATCTTATCTTTCTATTTGGCCATAAGTTGGCCACTACTTCGCCGTTCTAACTCGCTTAATATTACACATTCGCCGATCTGACAACCCATGTTCTTACTTTAGATTTTCGCCGAACCGTTCACTCCTTCGTTACGCCGATGCAACTACCCATGATCTTATCTTTCTATTTGGCCATAAGTTGGCCACTACTTCACCGTTCCAACTCGCTTAATCTAAGACTTTTGCCGATCTGACTGCCCATGTTCTTACTTTAGATTTCCGCCGAACTGTCCACTCCTTCGTTACGCCGATGCAACTACCCATGATCTTATCTTTCTATTTGGCCATACGTTGGCCACTACTTCGCCGTTCGAACTCGCTTAATATAAGACATCCGCCGATCTGACTGTCCACATTCTTACTTTAGATTTCCGCCGAACCGTCCACTTCTTCGTTACGCCGATGCAACTACCCATGATCTTATTTTTCTATTTGGCCTTAAGTTGGCCACTACTTCGCCGTTCGAACTCGCTTAATAATACACATTCGCCGATCTGACTGCCCATGTTCTTACTTTAGATTTTCGCCGAACCGTTCACTCCTTCGTTACGCCGATGCAACTACCCATGATCTATCTTTATACTTGGCCATAAAATGGCCACTACATAGCCGTTTAAGCTTTCCTAATATGAGTCATCCTCCGATCTGACTGCCCATATTCATAGTTTAGATTTCCGCCGAACCGTCCACTTTTTCGTTACGCCGATGCAACTACCCATGATCTTATCTTTCTATTTGGCCACAAGTTGGCCACTACTTCGCCGTTCTAACTCGCTTAATAATACACATTCGCCGATCTGACTGCCCATGTTCTTACTTTAGATTTTCGCCGAACCGTTCACTCCTTCGTTACGCCGATGCAACTACCCATGATCTTATCTTTCTATTTGGCCATACGTTGGCCACTACTTCGCCGTTCGAACTCGCTTAATATAAGACATCCGCCGATCTGACTGTCCACATTCTTACTTTAGATTTCCGCCGAACCGTCCACTTCTTCGTTACGCCGATGCAACTACCCATGATCTTATTTTTCTATTTGGCCTTAAGTTGGCCACTACTTCGCCGTTCGAACTCGCTTAATAATACACATTCGCCGATCTGACTGCCCATGTTCTTACTTTAGATTTTCGCCGAACCGTTCACTCCTTCGTTACGCCGATGCAACTACCCATGATCTTATCTTTCTATTTGGCCACAAGTTGGCCACTACTTCGCCGTTCTAACTCGCTTAATAATACACATTCGCCGATCTGACTGCCCATGTTCTTACTTTAGATTTTCGCCGAACCGTTCACTCCTTCGTTACGCCGATGCAACTACCCATGATCTTATCTTTCTATTTGGCCATACGTTGGCCACTACTTCGCCGTTCGAACTCGCTTAATATAAGACATCCGCCGATCTGACTGCCCACATTCTTACTTTAGATTTCCGTCGAACTGTCCACTCCTTCGTTACGCCGATGCAACTACCCATGATCTTATCTTTCTATTTGGCCTTAAGTTGGCCCCTACTTCGCCACTCCAACTCGCTTAATATTTGGCATTAGCCGATGTGACTACCCATGTTCTTACTTTAGATTTCCGCCGAACCGTCCAATCTTTCGTTACGCTGATGCAACTACCCATGATCTATCTTTATACTTGGCCATAAATTGGCCACTACATAGCCATTTAAGCTCGCCTAATATGAGTCATCCTCCGATCTGACTGCCCATGTTCTTACTTTAGATTTTCGCAGAACCGCCCACTTCTTCGTTACGCCGATGCAACTACCCATGATCTTATCTTTCTATTTGGCCATAAGTTGGCCACTACTTCGCCGTTCTAACTCGCTTAATATTACACATTCGCCGATCTGACAACCCATGTTCTTACTTTAGATTTTCGCCGAACCGTTCACTCCTTCGTTACGCCGATGCAACTACCCATGATCTTATCTTTCTATTTGGCCATAAGTTGGCCACTACTTCACCGTTCCAACTCGCTTAATCTTAGACTTTTGCCGATCTGACTGCCCATGTTCTTACTTTAGATTTCCGCCGAACTGTCCACTCCTTCGTTACGCCGATGCAACTACCCATGATCTTATATTTCTCTTTGGCCATAAGTTGGCCCCTACTTTGCAACTCCAACTCGCTTAATATTTGGCATTAGCCGATCTGACTACCCATGTTCTTACTTTAGATTTCCGCCGAACCGTCCACTCCTTCGTTACGCTGATGCAACTACCCATGATCTATCTTTATACTTGGCCATAAATTGGCCACTACATAGCCGTTTCAGCTCGCCTAATATGAGTCATCCGCCGATCTGACTGCCCATGTTCTTACTTTAGATTTCCGCCTAACCGTCCACTTCTTCGTTACGCCGATGCAACTACCCATGATCTTATTTTTCTATTTGGCCTTAAGTTGGCCCCTACTTCGCCACTCCAACTCGCTTAATATTTGGCATTAGCTGATCTGACTACCCATGTTCTTACTTTAGATTTCCGCCGAACCGTCCAATCTTTCGTTACGCTGATGCAACTACCCATGATCTATCTTTATACTTGGCCATAAAATGGCCACTACATAGCCGTTTAAGCTTTCCTAATATGAGTCATCCTCCGATCTGACTGCCCATGTTCTTAGTTTAGATTTCCGCCGAACCGTCCACTTCTTCGTTACGCCGATGCAACTACCCATGATCTTATCTTTCTATTTGGCCACAAGTTGGCCACTATTTCGCCCTTCTAACTCGCTTAATATTACACATCCGCCGATCTGACTGCCCACATTCTTACTTTAGATTTCCGTCGAACTGTCCACTCCTTCGTTACGCCGATGCAACTACCCATGATCTTATCTTTCTAATTGGCCATATGTTGGCCCCTACTTCGCCACTCCAACACGCTTAATATAAGACATCCGCCGATCTGACTGCCCATGTTCTTACTTTAGATTTCCGCCGAACCGTCCACTTCTTCGTTACGCCGATGCAACTACCCATGATCTTATCTTTCTATTTGGCCTTAAGTTGGCCCCTACTTCGCCACTCCAACTTGCTTAATATTTGGCATTTTCCGATGTGACTACCCATGTTCTTACTTTAGATTTCCGCCGAACCGTCCAATCTTTCGTTACGCTGATGCAACTACCCATGATCTATCTTTATACTTGGCCATAAATTGGCCACTACATAGCCGTTTAAGCTCGCCTAATATGAGTCATCCTCCGATCTGACTGCCCATGTTTTTACTTTAGATTTTCGCAGAACCGTCCACTTCTTCGTTACGCCGATGCAACTACCCATGATCTTATCTTTCTATTTGGCCATACGTTGGCTACTACTTCGCCGTTCGAACTCGCTTTATATAAGACATCCGCCGATCTGACTGCCCACATTCTTACTTTAGATTTCCGTCGAACGTCCACTCCTTCGTTACGCCGATGCAACTACCCATGATCTTATCTTTCTAATTGGCCATATGTTGGCCCCTACTTCGCCACTCCAACACGCTTAATATAAGACATCCGCTGATCTGACTGCCCATGTTCTTACTTTAGATTTCCGCCGAACCGTCCACTTCTTCGTTACGCCGATGCAACTACCCATGATCTTATCTTTCTATTTGGCCTTAAGTTGGCCCCTACTTCGCCACTCCAACTCGCTTAATATTTGGCATTAGCTGATCTGACTACCCATGTTCTTACTTTAGATTTCCGCCGAACCGTCCAATCTTTCGTTACGCTGATGCAACTACCTATGATCTATCTTTATACTTGGCCATAAAATGGCCACTACATAGCCGTTTAAACTTTCCTAATAGGAGCCATCCTCCGATCTGACTGCCCATGTTCTTAGTTTAGATTTCCGCCGAACCGTCCACTTCTTCGTTACGCCGATGCAACTACCTATGATCTTATCTTTCTATTTGGCCACAAGTTGGCCACTACTTCGCCGTTCTAACTCGCTTAATATTACACATTCGCCGATCTGACTGCCCATGTTCTTACTTTAGATTTTCGCCGAACCGTTCACTCCTTCGTTACGCCGATGCAACTACCCATGATCTTATCTTTCTATTTGGCCATACGTTGGCCACTACTTCGCCGTTCGAACTCGCTTTATATAAGACATCCGCCGATCTGACTGCCCACATTCTTACTTTAGATTTCCGTCGAACTGTCCACTCCTTCGTTACGCCGATGCAACTACCCATGATCTTATCTTTCTAATTGGCCATATGTTGGCCCCTACTTCGCCACTCCAACACGCTTAATATAAGACATCCGCCGATCTGACTGCCCATGTTCTTACTTTAGATTTCCGCCGAACCGTCCACTTCTTCGTTACGCCGATGCAACTACCCATGATCTTATCTTTCTATTTGGCCTTAAGTTGGCCCCTACTTCGCCACTCCAACTCGCTTAATATTTGGCATTTTCCGATGTGACTACCCATGTTCTTACTTTAGATTTCCGCCGAACCGTCCAATCTTTCGTTACGCTGATGCAACTACCCATGATCTATCTTTATACTTGGCCATAAATTGGCCACTACATAGCCGTTTAAGCTCGCCTAATATGAGTCATCCTCCGATCTGACTGCCCATGTTTTTACTTTAGATTTTCGCAGAACCGTCCACTTCTTCGTTACGCCGATGCAACTACCCATGATCTTATCTTTCTATTTGGCCATAAGTTGGCCACTGCTCCACCGTTCCAACTCGCTTAATCTTAGACTTTTGCCGATCTGACTGCCCATGTTCTTACGTTAGATCTCCGCCGAAAAATCCACTCCTTCGTTACGCCGATGCAACTACCCATGATCTTATATTTCTATTTGGCCATAAGTTGGCCCCTACTTCGCCACTCCAACTCGCTTAATATTTGGCATTAGCCGATCTGACTACCCATGTTCTTACTTTAGATTTCCGCCGAACCATCCACTCCTTCGTTACGCTGATGCAACTACCCATGATCTATCTTTATACTTGGCCATAAATTGGCAACTACATAGCCGTTTCAGCTCGCTTAATATGAGTCATCCGCCGATCTGACTGCCCATGTTCTTACTTTAGATTTCCGCCAAACCGTCCACTTCTTCGTTACGCCGATGCAACTACCCATGATCTTATTTTTCTATTTGGCCTTAAGTTGGCCCCTACTTCGCCACTCCAACTCGCTTAATATTTGGCATTAGCTGATCTGACTGCCCATGTTTTTACTTTAGATTTTCGCCGAACCGTCCACTTCTTCGTTACGCCGATGCAACTACCCATGATCTTATCTTTCTATTTGGCCATAAGTTGGCCCCTACTTCGCCACTCCAACTCGCTTAATATTTGGCATTTGCCGATGTGACTACCCATGTTCTTACTTTAGATTTCCGCCGAACCGTCCAATCTTTCGTTACGCTGATGCAACTACCCATGATCTATCTTTATACTTGGCTATAAATTGGCCACTACATAGCCTTTTCAGCTCGCCTAATATGAGTCATCCTCCGATCTGACTGCCCATGTTCTTACTTTAGATTTTCGCAGAACCGCCCACTTCTTCGTTACGCCGATGCAACTACCCATGATCTTATCTTTCTATTTGGCCATAAGTTGGCCACTACTTCGCCGTTCTAACTCGCTTAATATTACACATTCGCCGATCTGACAACCCATGTTCTTACTTTAGATTTTCGCCGAACCGTTCACTCCTTCGTTACGCAGATGCAACTACCCATGATCTTATCTTTCTATTTGGCCATAAGTTGGCCACTACTTCATCGTTCCAACTCGCTTAATCTTAGACTTTTGCCGATCTGACTGCCCATGTTCTTACTTTAGATTTCCGCCGAACTGTCCACTCCTTCGTTACGCCGATGCAACTACCCATGATCTTATATTTCTCTTTGGCCATAAGTTGGCCCCTACTTCGCCACTCCAACTCGCTTAATATTTGGCTTTTGCCGATGTGACTACCCATGTTCTTTCTTTAGATTTCCGCCGAACCGTCCAATCTTTCGTTACGCTGATGCAACTACCCATGATCTATCTTTATACTTGGCCATAAATTGGCCACTACATAGCCGTTTCAGCTCGCCTAATATGAGTCATCCTCCGATCTGACTGCCCATGTTCTTACTTTAGATTTTCGCATAACCGCCCACTTCTTCGTTACGCCGATGCAACTACCCATGATCTTATCTTTCTATTTGGCCATAAGTTGGCCACTACTTCGCCGTTCTAACTCGCTTAATATTACACATTCGCCGATCTGACAACCCATGTTCTTACTTTAGATTTTCGCCGAACCGTTCACTCCTTCGTTACGCAGATGCAACTACCCATGATCTTATCTTTCTATTTGGCCATAAGTTGGCCACTACTTCACCGTTCCAACTCGCTTAATCTTAGACTTTTGCCGATCTGACTGCCCATGTTCTTACTTTAGATTTCCGCCGAACTGTCCACTCCTTCGTTACGCCGATGCAACTACCCATGATCTTATATTTCTCTTTGGCCATAAGTTGGCCCCTACTTCGCCACTCCAACTCGCTTAATATTTGGCATTTGCCGATGTGACTACCCATGTTCTTACTTTAGATTTCCGCCGAACCGTCCAATCTTTCGTTACGCTGATGCAACTACCCATGATCTATCTTTATACTTGGCCATAAATTGGCCACTACATAGCCGTTTAAGCTCGCCTAATATGAGTCATCCTCCGATCTGACTGCCCATGTTTTTACTTTAGATTTTCGCAGAACCGTCCACTTCTTCTTTACGCCGATGCAACTACCCATGATCTTATCTTTCTATTTGGCCATAAGTTGGCCACTGCTTCACCGTTCCAACTCGCTTAATCTTAGACTTTTGCCGATCTGACTGCCCATGTTCTTACTTTAGATTTCCGCCGAACTGTCCACTCCTTCGTTACGCCGATGCAACTACCCATGATCTTATATTTCTATTTGGCCATAAGTTGGCCCCTACTTCGCCACTCCAACTCGCTTAATATTTGGCATTAGCCGATCTGACTACCCATGTTCTTACTTTAGATTTCCGCCGAACCGTCCACTCCTTCGTTACGCTGATGCAACTACCCATGATCTATCTTTATACTTGGCCATAAATTGGCCACTACATAGCCGTTTCAGCTCGCCTAATATGAGTCATCCGCCGATCTGACTGCCCATGTTCTTACTTTAGATTTCCGCCGAACCGTCCACTTCTTCGTTACGCCGATGCAACTACCCATGATCTTATTTTTCTATTTGGCCTTAAGTTGGCCACTACTTCGCCGTTCGAACTCGCTTAATAATACACATTCGCCGATCTGACTGCCCATGTTCTTACTTTAGATTTTCGCCGAACCGTTCACTCCTTCGTTACGCCGATGCAACTACCCATGATCTTATCTTTCTATTTGGCCATACGTTGGCCACTACTTCGCCGTTCGAACTCGCTTAATATAAGACATCCGCCGATCTGACTGTCCACATTCTTACTTTAGATTTCCGCCGAACCGTCCACTTCTTCGTTACGCCGATGCAACTACCCATGATCTTATTTTTCTATTTGGCCTTAAGTTGGCCACTACTTCGCCGTTCGAACTCGCTTAATAATACACATTCGCCGATCTGACTGCCCATGTTCTTACTTTAGATTTTCGCCGAACCGTTCACTCCTTCGTTACGCCGATCAAACTACCCATGATCTTATCTTTCTATTTGGCCATACGTTGGCCACTACTTCGCCGTTCGAACTCGCTTAATATAAGACATCCGCCGATCTGACTGCCCACATTCTTACTTTAGATTTCCGTCGAACTGTCCACTCCTTCGTTACGCCGATGCAACTACCCATGATCTTATATTTCTATTTGGCCATAAGTTGGCCCCTACTTCGCCACTCCAACTCGCTTAATATTTGGCATTAGCCGATCTGACTACCCATGTTCTTACTTTAGATTTCCGCCGAACCATCCACTCCTTCGTTACGCTGATGCAACTACCCATGATCTATCTTTATACTTGGCCATAAATTGGCAACTACATAGCCGTTTCAGCTCGCTTAATATGAGTCATCCGCCGATCTGACTGCCCATGTTCTTACTTTAGATTTCCGCCAAACCGTCCACTTCTTCGTTACGCCGATGCAACTACCCATGATCTTATTTTTCTATTTGGCCTTAAGTTGGCCCCTACTTCGCCACTCCAACTCGCTTAATATTTGGCATTAGCTGATCTGACTGCCCATGTTTTTACTTTAGATTTTCGCCGAACCGTCCACTTCTTCGTTACGCCGATGCAACTACCCATGATCTTATCTTTCTATTTGGCCATAAGTTGGCCCCTACTTCGCCACTCCAACTCGCTTAATATTTGGCATTTGCCGATGTGACTACCCATGTTCTTACTTTAGATTTCCGCCGAACCGTCCAATCTTTCGTTACGCTGATGCAACTACCCATGATCTATCTTTATACTTGGCTATAAATTGGCCACTACATAGCCTTTTCAGCTCGCCTAATATGAGTCATCCTCCGATCTGACTGCCCATGTTCTTACTTTAGATTTTCGCAGAACCGCCCACTTCTTCGTTACGCCGATGCAACTACCCATGATCTTATCTTTCTATTTGGCCATAAGTTGGCCACTACTTCGCCGTTCTAACTCGCTTAATATTACACATTCGCCGATCTGACAACCCATGTTCTTACTTTAGATTTTCGCCGAACCGTTCACTCCTTCGTTACGCAGATGCAACTACCCATGATCTTATCTTTCTATTTGGCCATAAGTTGGCCACTACTTCATCGTTCCAACTCGCTTAATCTTAGACTTTTGCCGATCTGACTGCCCATGTTCTTACTTTAGATTTCCGCCGAACTGTCCACTCCTTCGTTACGCCGATGCAACTACCCATGATCTTATATTTCTCTTTGGCCATAAGTTGGCCCCTACTTCGCCACTCCAACTCGCTTAATATTTGGCTTTTGCCGATGTGACTACCCATGTTCTTTCTTTAGATTTCCGCCGAACCGTCCAATCTTTCGTTACGCTGATGCAACTACCCATGATCTATCTTTATACTTGGCCATAAATTGGCCACTACATAGCCGTTTCAGCTCGCCTAATATGAGTCATCCTCCGATCTGACTGCCCATGTTCTTACTTTAGATTTTCGCATAACCGCCCACTTCTTCGTTACGCCGATGCAACTACCCATGATCTTATCTTTCTATTTGGCCATAAGTTGGCCACTACTTCGCCGTTCTAACTCGCTTAATATTACACATTCGCCGATCTGACAACCCATGTTCTTACTTTAGATTTTCGCCGAACCGTTCACTCCTTCGTTACGCAGATGCAACTACCCATGATCTTATCTTTCTATTTGGCCATAAGTTGGCCACTACTTCACCGTTCCAACTCGCTTAATCTTAGACTTTTGCCGATCTGACTGCCCATGTTCTTACTTTAGATTTCCGCCGAACTGTCCACTCCTTCGTTACGCCGATGCAACTACCCATGATCTTATATTTCTCTTTGGCCATAAGTTGGCCCCTACTTCGCCACTCCAACTCGCTTAATATTTGGCATTTGCCGATGTGACTACCCATGTTCTTACTTTAGATTTCCGCCGAACCGTCCAATCTTTCGTTACGCTGATGCAACTACCCATGATCTATCTTTATACTTGGCCATAAATTGGCCACTACATAGCCGTTTAAGCTCGCCTAATATGAGTCATCCTCCGATCTGACTGCCCATGTTTTTACTTTAGATTTTCGCAGAACCGTCCACTTCTTCTTTACGCCGATGCAACTACCCATGATCTTATCTTTCTATTTGGCCATAAGTTGGCCACTGCTTCACCGTTCCAACTCGCTTAATCTTAGACTTTTGCCGATCTGACTGCCCATGTTCTTACTTTAGATTTCCGCCGAACTGTCCACTCCTTCGTTACGCCGATGCAACTACCCATGATCTTATATTTCTATTTGGCCATAAGTTGGCCCCTACTTCGCCACTCCAACTCGCTTAATATTTGGCATTAGCCGATCTGACTACCCATGTTCTTACTTTAGATTTCCGCCGAACCGTCCACTCCTTCGTTACGCTGATGCAACTACCCATGATCTATCTTTATACTTGGCCATAAATTGGCCACTACATAGCCGTTTCAGCTCGCCTAATATGAGTCATCCGCCGATCTGACTGCCCATGTTCTTACTTTAGATTTCCGCCGAACCGTCCACTTCTTCGTTACGCCGATGCAACTACCCATGATCTTATTTTTCTATTTGGCCTTAAGTTGGCCACTACTTCGCCGTTCGAACTCGCTTAATAATACACATTCGCCGATCTGACTGCCCATGTTCTTACTTTAGATTTTCGCCGAACCGTTCACTCCTTCGTTACGCCGATGCAACTACCCATGATCTTATCTTTCTATTTGGCCATACGTTGGCCACTACTTCGCCGTTCGAACTCGCTTAATATAAGACATCCGCCGATCTGACTGTCCACATTCTTACTTTAGATTTCCGCCGAACCGTCCACTTCTTCGTTACGCCGATGCAACTACCCATGATCTTATTTTTCTATTTGGCCTTAAGTTGGCCACTACTTCGCCGTTCGAACTCGCTTAATAATACACATTCGCCGATCTGACTGCCCATGTTCTTACTTTAGATTTTCGCCGAACCGTTCACTCCTTCGTTACGCCGATCAAACTACCCATGATCTTATCTTTCTATTTGGCCATACGTTGGCCACTACTTCGCCGTTCGAACTCGCTTAATATAAGACATCCGCCGATCTGACTGCCCACATTCTTACTTTAGATTTCCGTCGAACTGTCCACTCCTTCGTTACGCCGATGCAACTACCCATGATCTTATCTTTCTATTTGGCCATAAGTTGGCCACTGCTTTACCGTTCCAACTCGCTTAATCTTAGACTTTTGCCGATCTGACTGCCCATGTTCTTACTTTAGATTTCCGCCGAACTGTCCACTCCTTCGTTACGCCGATGCAACTACCCATGGTCTTATATTTCTATTTGGCCATAAGTTGGCCCCTACTTCGCCACTCCAACTCGCTTAATATTTGGCATTAGCCGATCTGACTACCCATGTTCTTTCTTTAGATTTCCGCCGAACCGTTAAATCTTTCATTACGCTGATGCAACTACCCATGATCTATCTTTATACTTGGCCATAAAATGGCCACTACATAGCCGTTTAAGCTTTCCTAATATGAGTCATCCTTCGATCTGACTGCCCATGTTCATAGTTTAGATTTCCGCCGAACCGTCCACTTCTTCGTTACGCCGATGCAACTACCCATGATCTTATCTTTCTATTTGGCCACAAGTTGGCCACTACTTCGCCGTTCTAACTCGCTTAATAATACACATTCGCCGATCTGACTGCCCATGTTCTTACTTTAGATTTTCGCCGAACCGTTCACTCCTTCGTTACGCCGATGCAACTACCCATGATCTTATCTTTCTATTTGGCCATACGTTGGCCACTACTTCGCCGTTCGAACTCGCTTAATATAAGACATCCGCCTATCTGACTGCCCACATTCTTACTTTAGATTTCCGTCGAACTGTCCACTCCTTCGTTACGCCGATGCAACTACCCATGATATTATCTTTCTAATTGGCCATATGTTGGCCCCTACTTCGCCACTCCAACACGCTTAAAATAAGACATCCGCCGATCTGACTGCCCATGTTCTTACTTTAGATTTTCGCAGAACAGCCCACTTCTTCGTTACGCCGATGCAACTACCCATGATCTTATCTTTCTATTTGGCCATAAGTTGGCCACTTCTTCGCCGTTCTAACTCGCTTAATATTACACATTCGCCGATCTGACAACCCATGTTCTTACTTTAGATTTTCGCCGAACCGTTCACTCCTTCGTTACGCAGATGCAACTACCCATGATCTTATCTTTCTATTTGGCCATAAGTTGGCCACTACTTCACCGTTCCAACTCGCTTAATCTTAGACTTTTGCCGATCTGACTGCCCATGTTCTTACTTTAGATTTCCGCCGAACTGTCCACTCCTTCGTTACGCCGATGCAACTACCCATGATCTTATATTTCTCTTTGGCCATAAGTTGGCCCCTACTTCGCCACTCCAACTCGCTTAATATTTGGCATTTGCCGATGTGACTACCCATGTTCTTTCTTTAGATTTCCGCCGAACCGTCCAATCTTTCGTTACGCTGATGCAACTACCCATGATCTATCTTTATACTTGGCCATAAATTGGCCACTACATAGCCGTTTCAGCTCGCCTAATATGAGTCATCCTCCGATCTGACTGCCCATGTTCTTACTTTAGATTTTCGCACAACCGCCCACTTCTTCGTTACGCCGATGCAACTACCCATGATCTTATCTTTCTATTTGGCCATAAGTTGGCCACTACTTCGCCGTTCTAACTTGCTTAATATTACACATTCGCCGATCTGACAACCCATGTTCTTAGTTTAGATTTTCGCCGAACCGTTCACTCCTTCGTTACGCAGATGCAACTACCCATGATCTTATCTTTCTATTTGGCCATAAGTTGGCCACTACTTCACCGTTCCAACTCGCTTAATCTTAGACTTTTGCCGATCTGACTGCCCATGTTCTTACTTTAGATTTCCGCCGAACTGTCCACTCCTTCGTTACGCCGATGCAACTACCCATGATCTTATATTTCTCTTTGGCCATAAGTTGGCCCCTACTTCGCCACTCCAACTCGCTTAATATTTGGCATTTGCCGATGTGACTACCCATGTTCTTACTTTAGATTTCCGCCGAACCGTCCAATCTTTCGTTACGCTGATGCAACTACCCATGATCTATCTTTATACTTGGCCATAAATTGGCCACTACATAGCCGTTTAAGCTCGCCTAATATGAGTCATCCTCCGATCTGACTGCCCATGTTTTTACTTTAGATTTTCGCAGAACCGTCCACTTCTTCGTTACGCCGATGCAACTACCCATGATCTTATCTTTCTATTTGGCCATAAGTTGGCCACTGCTTCACCCTTCCAACTCGCTTAATCTTAGACTTTTGCCGATCTGACTGCCCATGTTCTTACTTTAGATTTCCGCCGAACTGTCCACTCCTTCGTTACGCCGATGCAACTACCCATGATCTTATATTTCTATTTGGCCATAAGTTGGCCCTTACTTCGCCACTCCAACTCGCTTAATATTTGGCATTAGCCGATCTGACTACCCATGTTCTTACTTTAGATTTCCGCCGAACCGTCCACTCCTTCGTTACGCTGATGCAACTACCCATGATCTATCTTTATACTTGGCCATAAATTGGCCACTACATAGCCGTTTCAGCTCGCCTAATATGAGTCATCCGCCGATCTGACTGCCCATGTTCTTACTTTAGAATTTCGCCGAACCGTTCACTCCTTCGTTACGCCGATGCAACTACCCATGATCTTATCTTTCTATTTGGCCATACGTTGGCCACTACTTCGCCGTTCGAACTCGCTTAATATAAGACATCCGCCGATCTGACTGCCCACATTCTTACTTTAGATTTCCGTCGAAAATTCCACTCCTTCGTTACGCCGATGCAACTACCCATGATCTTATCTTTCTAATTGACCATATGTTGGCCCCTACTTCGCCACTCCAACACGCTTAATATAAGACATCCGCCGATCTGACTGCCCACATTCTTACTTTAGATTTCCGTCGAACTGTCCACTCCTTCGTTACGCCGATGCAACTACCCATGATCTTATCTTTCTATTTGGCCTTAAGTTGGCCCCTACTTCGCCACTCCAACTCGCTTAATATCTGGCATTTGCCGATCTAACTGCCAACATTCTTACTTTAGATTTCCGTTGAACTGTCCACTCCTTCGTTACGCCGATGCAACTACCCATGATCTTATCTTTCTATTTGGCCATAAATTGGCCACTACTTCGCCGTTCCATATCGCCTAATATGAGACATCCGCCGATCTGACTGCCCATGTTCTTACTGTAGATTTTCGCCGAACCGTCCACTCCTTCGTTACGCCGATGAAACTACCCATGATCTTATCTTTCTATTTGGCCATAAGTTGGCCACTACTTCACCGTTCCAAATCGCTTAATCTTAGACTTTTGCCGATCTGACTACCCATGTTCTTACTTTAGATTTTCGCCGAACCGTTCACTCCTTCGTTACGCCGATGCAACTACCCATGATCTTATCTTTCTATTTGGCCATAAGTTGGCCACTACTTTGCCGTTCGAATTCGCTTAATATTAGACATTCGCCGATCTGACTGCCCATGTTCTTACTTTAGATTTCTGCCGAACCATTCACTCCTTCGTTACGCCGATGAAACTACCCATGATCTTATCTTTCTATTTGGCCATTAGTTGGCCACTACTTCACCGTTCCAACTCGCTTAATCTTACACTTTTGTCGATCTGACTGCCCATGTTCTTACTTTAGATTTCCGCCGAACTGTCCACTCCTTCGTTACGCCAATGCAACTACCCATTATCTTATATTTCTCTTTGGCCATAAGTTGGCCCCTACTTCGCCACTCCAACTCGCTTAATATTTGGCATTAGCCGATCTGACTACCCATGTTCTTGCTTAAGATTTCCGCCGAACCGTCCGCTCCTTCGTTACGCTGATGCAACTACCCATGATCTATCTTTATACTTGGCCATAAATTGGCAACTACATAGCCGTTTCAGCTCGCCTAATATGAGTCATCCGCCGATCTGACTGCCCATGTTCTTACTTTAGATTTCCGCCAAACCGTCCACTTCTTCGTTACGCCGATGCAACTACCCATGATCTTATTTTTCTATTTGGCCTTAAGTTGGCCCCTACTTCGCCACTCCAACTCGCTTAATATTTGGCATTAGCTGATCTGACTGCCCATGTTTTTACTTTAGATTTTCGCCGAACCGTCCACTTCTTCGTTACGCCGATGCAACTACCCATGATCTTATCTTTCTATTTGGCCATAAGTTGGCCCCTACTTCGCCACTCCAACTCGCTTAATATTTGGCATTTGCCGATGTGACTACCCATGTTCTTACTTTAGATTTCCGCCGAACCGTCCAATCTTTCGTTACGCTGATGCAACTACCCATGATCTATCTTTATACTTGGCTATAAATTGGCCACTACATAGCCTTTTCAGCTCGCCTAATATGAGTCATCCTCCGATCTGACTGCCCATGTTCTTACTTTAGATTTTCGCAGAACCGCCCACTTCTTCGTTACGCCGATGCAACTACCCATGATCTTATCTTTCTATTTGGCCATAAGTTGGCCACTACTTCGCCGTTCTAACTCGCTTAATATTACACATTCGCCGATCTGACAACCCATGTTCTTACTTTAGATTTTCGCCGAACCGTTCACTCCTTCGTTACGCAGATGCAACTACCCATGATCTTATCTTTCTATTTGGCCATAAGTTGGCCACTACTTCATCGTTCCAACTCGCTTAATCTTAGACTTTTGCCGATCTGACTGCCCATGTTCTTACTTTAGATTTCCGCCGAACTGTCCACTCCTTCGTTACGCCGATGCAACTACCCATGATCTTATATTTCTCTTTGGCCATAAGTTGGCCCCTACTTCGCCACTCCAACTCGCTTAATATTTGGCTTTTGCCGATGTGACTACCCATGTTCTTTCTTTAGATTTCCGCCGAACCGTCCAATCTTTCGTTACGCTGATGCAACTACCCATGATCTATCTTTATACTTGGCCATAAATTGGCCACTACATAGCCGTTTCAGCTCGCCTAATATGAGTCATCCTCCGATCTGACTGCCCATGTTCTTACTTTAGATTTTCGCATAACCGCCCACTTCTTCGTTACGCCGATGCAACTACCCATGATCTTATCTTTCTATTTGGCCATAAGTTGGCCACTACTTCGCCGTTCTAACTCGCTTAATATTACACATTCGCCGATCTGACAACCCATGTTCTTACTTTAGATTTTCGCCGAACCGTTCACTCCTTCGTTACGCAGATGCAACTACCCATGATCTTATCTTTCTATTTGGCCATAAGTTGGCCACTACTTCACCGTTCCAACTCGCTTAATCTTAGACTTTTGCCGATCTGACTGCCCATGTTCTTACTTTAGATTTCCGCCGAACTGTCCACTCCTTCGTTACGCCGATGCAACTACCCATGATCTTATATTTCTCTTTGGCCATAAGTTGGCCCCTACTTCGCCACTCCAACTCGCTTAATATTTGGCATTTGCCGATGTGACTACCCATGTTCTTACTTTAGATTTCCGCCGAACCGTCCAATCTTTCGTTACGCTGATGCAACTACCCATGATCTATCTTTATACTTGGCCATAAATTGGCCACTACATAGCCGTTTAAGCTCGCCTAATATGAGTCATCCTCCGATCTGACTGCCCATGTTTTTACTTTAGATTTTCGCAGAACCGTCCACTTCTTCTTTACGCCGATGCAACTACCCATGATCTTATCTTTCTATTTGGCCATAAGTTGGCCACTGCTTCACCGTTCCAACTCGCTTAATCTTAGACTTTTGCCGATCTGACTGCCCATGTTCTTACTTTAGATTTCCGCCGAACTGTCCACTCCTTCGTTACGCCGATGCAACTACCCATGATCTTATATTTCTATTTGGCCATAAGTTGGCCCCTACTTCGCCACTCCAACTCGCTTAATATTTGGCATTAGCCGATCTGACTACCCATGTTCTTACTTTAGATTTCCGCCGAACCGTCCACTCCTTCGTTACGCTGATGCAACTACCCATGATCTATCTTTATACTTGGCCATAAATTGGCCACTACATAGCCGTTTCAGCTCGCCTAATATGAGTCATCCGCCGATCTGACTGCCCATGTTCTTACTTTAGATTTCCGCCGAACCGTCCACTTCTTCGTTACGCCGATGCAACTACCCATGATCTTATTTTTCTATTTGGCCTTAAGTTGGCCACTACTTCGCCGTTCGAACTCGCTTAATAATACACATTCGCCGATCTGACTGCCCATGTTCTTACTTTAGATTTTCGCCGAACCGTTCACTCCTTCGTTACGCCGATGCAACTACCCATGATCTTATCTTTCTATTTGGCCATACGTTGGCCACTACTTCGCCGTTCGAACTCGCTTAATATAAGACATCCGCCGATCTGACTGTCCACATTCTTACTTTAGATTTCCGCCGAATCGTCCACTTCTTCGTTACGCCGATGCAACTACCCATGATCTTATTTTTCTATTTGGCCTTAAGTTGGCCACTACTTCGCCGTTCGAACTCGCTTAATAATACACATTCGCCGATCTGACTGCCCATGTTCTTACTTTAGATTTTCGCCGAACCGTTCACTCCTTCGTTACGCCGATCAAACTACCCATGATCTTATCTTTCTATTTGGCCATACGTTGGCCACTACTTCGCCGTTCGAACTCGCTTAATATAAGACATCCGCCGATCTGACTGCCCACATTCTTACTTTAGATTTCCGTCGAACTGTCCACTCCTTCGTTACGCCGATGCAACTACCCATGATCTTATCTTTCTATTTGGCCATAAGTTGGCCACTGCTTTACCGTTCCAACTCGCTTAATCTTAGACTTTTGCCGATCTGACTGCCCATGTTCTTACTTTAGATTTCCGCCGAACTGTCCACTCCTTCGTTACGCCGATGCAACTACCCATGGTCTTATATTTCTATTTGGCCATAAGTTGGCCCCTACTTCGCCACTCCAACTCGCTTAATATTTGGCATTAGCCGATCTGACTACCCATGTTCTTTCTTTAGATTTCCGCCGAACCGTTAAATCTTTCATTACGCTGATGCAACTACCCATGATCTATCTTTATACTTGGCCATAAAATGGCCACTACATAGCCGTTTAAGCTTTCCTAATATGAGTCATCCTTCGATCTGACTGCCCATGTTCATAGTTTAGATTTCCGCCGAACCGTCCACTTCTTCGTTACGCCGATGCAACTACCCATGATCTTATCTTTCTATTTGGCCACAAGTTGGCCACTACTTCGCCGTTCTAACTCGCTTAATAATACACATTCGCCGATCTGACTGCCCATGTTCTTACTTTAGATTTTCGCCGAACCGTTCACTCCTTCGTTACGCCGATGCAACTACCCATGATCTTATCTTTCTATTTGGCCATACGTTGGCCACTACTTCGCCGTTCGAACTCGCTTAATATAAGACATCCGCCTATCTGACTGCCCACATTCTTACTTTAGATTTCCGTCGAACTGTCCACTCCTTCGTTACGCCGATGCAACTACCCATGATATTATCTTTCTAATTGGCCATATGTTGGCCCCTACTTCGCCACTCCAACACGCTTAAAATAAGACATCCGCCGATCTGACTGCCCATGTTCTTACTTTAGATTTTCGCAGAACAGCCCACTTCTTCGTTACGCCGATGCAACTACCCATGATCTTATCTTTCTATTTGGCCATAAGTTGGCCACTTCTTCGCCGTTCTAACTCGCTTAATATTACACATTCGCCGATCTGACAACCCATGTTCTTACTTTAGATTTTCGCCGAACCGTTCACTCCTTCGTTACGCAGATGCAACTACCCATGATCTTATCTTTCTATTTGGCCATAAGTTGGCCACTACTTCACCGTTCCAACTCGCTTAATCTTAGACTTTTGCCGATCTGACTGCCCATGTTCTTACTTTAGATTTCCGCCGAACTGTCCACTCCTTCGTTACGCCGATGCAACTACCCATGATCTTATATTTCTCTTTGGCCATAAGTTGGCCCCTACTTCGCCACTCCAACTCGCTTAATATTTGGCATTTGCCGATGTGACTACCCATGTTCTTTCTTTAGATTTCCGCCGAACCGTCCAATCTTTCGTTACGCTGATGCAACTACCCATGATCTATCTTTATACTTGGCCATAAATTGGCCACTACATAGCCGTTTCAGCTCGCCTAATATGAGTCATCCTCCGATCTGACTGCCCATGTTCTTACTTTAGATTTTCGCACAACCGCCCACTTCTTCGTTACGCCGATGCAACTACCCATGATCTTATCTTTCTATTTGGCCATAAGTTGGCCACTACTTCGCCGTTCTAACTTGCTTAATATTACACATTCGCCGATCTGACAACCCATGTTCTTACTTTAGATTTTCGCCGAACCGTTCACTCCTTCGTTACGCAGATGCAACTACCCATGATCTTATCTTTCTATTTGGCCATAAGTTGGCCACTACTTCACCGTTCCAACTCGCTTAATCTTAGACTTTTGCCGATCTGACTGCCCATGTTCTTACTTTAGATTTCCGCCGAACTGTCCACTCCTTCGTTACGCCGATGCAACTACCCATGATCTTATATTTCTCTTTGGCCATAAGTTGGCCCCTACTTCGCCACTCCAACTCGCTTAATATTTGGCATTTGCCGATGTGACTACCCATGTTCTTACTTTAGATTTCCGCCGAACCGTCCAATCTTTCGTTACGCTGATGCAACTACCCATGATCTATCTTTATACTTGGCCATAAATTGGCCACTACATAGCCGTTTAAGCTTGCCTAATATGAGTCATCCTCCGATCTGACTGCCCATGTTTTTACTTTAGATTTTCGCAGAACCGTCCACTTCTTCGTTACGCCGATGCAACTACCCATGATCTTATCTTTCTATTTGGCCATAAGTTGGCCACTGCTTCACCCTTCCAACTCGCTTAATCTTAGACTTTTGCCGATCTGACTGCCCATGTTCTTACTTTAGATTTCCGCCGAACTGTCCACTCCTTCGTTACGCCGATGCAACTACCCATGATCTTATATTTCTATTTGGCCATAAGTTGGCCCCTACTTCGCCACTCCAACTCGCTTAATATTTGGCATTAGCCGATCTGACTACCCATGTTCTTACTTTAGATTTCCGCCGAACCGTCCACTCCTTCGTTACGCTGATGCAACTACCCATGATCTATCTTTATACTTGGCCATAAATTGGCCACTACATAGCCGTTTCAGCTCGCCTAATATGAGTCATCCGCCGATCTGACTGCCCATGTTCTTACTTTAGAATTTCGCCGAACCGTTCACTCCTTCGTTACGCCGATGCAACTACCCATGATCTTATCTTTCTATTTGGCCATACGTTGGCCACTACTTCGCCGTTCGAACTCGCTTAATATAAGACATCCGCCGATCTGACTGCCCACATTCTTACTTTAGATTTCCGTCGAAAATTCCACTCCTTCGTTACGCCGATGCAACTACCCATGATCTTATCTTTCTAATTGACCATATGTTGGCCCCTACTTCGCCACTCCAACACGCTTAATATAAGACATCCGCCGATCTGACTGCCCACATTCTTACTTTAGATTTCCGTCGAACTGTCCACTCCTTCGTTACGCCGATGCAACTACCCATGATCTTATCTTTCTATTTGGCCTTAAGTTGGCCCCTACTTCGCCACTCCAACTCGCTTAATATCTGGCATTTGCCGATCTAACTGCCAACATTCTTACTTTAGATTTCCGTTGAACTGTCCACTCCTTCGTTACGCCGATGCAACTACCCATGATCTTATCTTTCTATTTGGCCATAAATTGGCCACTACTTCGCCGTTCCATATCGCCTAATATGAGACATCCGCCGATCTGACTGCCCATGTTCTTACTGTAGATTTTCGCCGAACCGTCCACTCCTTCGTTACGCCGATGAAACTACCCATGATCTTATCTTTCTATTTGGCCATAAGTTGGCCACTACTTCACCGTTCCAAATCGCTTAATCTTAGACTTTTGCCGATCTGACTACCCATGTTCTTACTTTAGATTTTCGCCGAACCGTTCACTCCTTCGTTACGCCGATGCAACTACCCATGATCTTATCTTTCTATTTGGCCATAAGTTGGCCACTACTTTGCCGTTCGAATTCGCTTAATATTAGACATTCGCCGATCTGACTGCCCATGTTCTTACTTTAGATTTCTGCCGAACCATTCACTCCTTCGTTACGCCGATGAAACTACCCATGATCTTATCTTTCTATTTGGCCATTAGTTGGCCACTACTTCACCGTTCCAACTCGCTTAATCTTACACTTTTGTCGATCTGACTGCCCATGTTCTTACTTTAGATTTCCGCCGAACTGTCCACTCCTTCGTTACGCCAATGCAACTACCCATTATCTTATATTTCTCTTTGGCCATAAGTTGGCCCCTACTTCGCCACTCCAACTCGCTTAATATTTGGCATTAGCCGATCTGACTACCCATGTTCTTGCTTAAGATTTCCGCCGAACCGTCCGCTCCTTCGTTACGCTGATGCAACTACCCATGATCTATCTTTATACTTGGCCATAAATTGGCAACTACATAGCCGTTTCAGCTCGCCTAATATGAGTCATCCGCCGATCTGACTGCCCATTGTGTTACTTTAGATATCCGCCAAACCGTCCACTTCTTCGTTACGCCGATGCAACTACCCATGATCTTATCTTTCTATTTGCCCTTAAGTTGGCCCCTACTTCGCCACTTCAACTCGCTTAATATTTGGCATTAGCTGATCTGACTGCCCATGTTGTTACTTTAGATTTCCGTCGAACCATCCACTCCTTCGTTACGCCGATGCAACTACCCATGATCTTATCTTTCTAATTGGCCATAAATTGGCCACTACTTCGCCGTTCCATATCGCCTAATATGAGACATCCGCCGATCTGACTGCCCATGTTATTACTGTAGATTTTCGCCGAACCGTCCACTCCTTCGTTACGCCGATGCAACTACCCATGATCTTATCTTTCTATTTGGCCATAAGTTGGCCACTACTTCACCGTTCCAACTCGCTTAATCTTAGACTTTTGCCGATCTGACTGCCCATGTTCTTACTTTAAATTTCCGCCGAACTGTCCACTCCTTCGTTACGCCGATGCAACTACCCATGATCTTATATTTCTCTTTGGCCATAAGTTGGCCCCTACTTTGCCACTCCAACTCGCTTAATATTTGGCATTAGCCGATCTGACTACCCATATTCTTACTTTAGATTTCCGTCGAACTGTCCACTCCTTCGTTACGCCGATGCAACTACCCATGATCTTATCTTTCTAATTGGCCATAAATTGGCCACTACTTCGCCGTTCCATATCGCCTAATATGAGACATCCGCCGATCTGACTGCCCATGTTCTTACTTTAGATTTTCGCCGAACCGTCCACTCCTTCGTTACGCCGATGCAACTACCCATGATCTTATCTTTCTATTTGGCCATAAGTTGGCCACTACTTCACCGTTCCAACTCGCTTAATCTTAGACTTTTGCCGATCTGACTGCCCATGTTCTTACTTTAAATTTCCGCCGAACTGTCCACTCCTTCGTTACGCCGATGCAACTACCCATGATCTTATATTTCTCTTTGGCCATAAGTTGGCCCCTACTTTGCCACTCCAACTCGCTTAATATTAGACATTCGCCGATCTGACTGCCCATGTTCTTACTTTAGATTTCCGCCGAACCGTCCACTCCTTCGTTACGCTGATGCAACTACCCATGATCTATCTTTATACTTGGCCATAAATTGGCCACTACTTCGCCGTTCCAAATCGCCTAATATGAGACATCCGCCGATCTGACTGCCCATGTTCTTACTTTAGATTTTCGCCGAACCGTCCACTCCTTCGTTACGCCGATGCAACTATCCATGATCTTATCTTTCTATTTGGCCATAAATTGGCCACTACTTCGCCGTTCCTTATCGCCTAATATGAGACATCCGCCGATCTGACTGCCCATGTTCTTACTGTAGATTTTCGCCGAACCGTCCACTCCATCGTTACGCCGATGAAACTACCAATGATCTTATTTTTCTATTTGGCCATAAGTTGGCCACTACTTCACCGTTCCAAATCGCTTAATCTTAGACTTTTGCCGATCTGACTGCCCATGTTCTTACTTTAGATTTTCGCCGAACCGTTCACTCCTTCGTTACGCCGATGCAACTACCCATGATCTTATCTTTCTCTTTGGCCATAAGTTGGCCACTACTTTGCCACTCCAACTCGCTTAATATTAGACATTCGCCGATCTGACTGCCCATGTTCTTACTTTAGATTTTCGCCGAACCGTCCACTCCTTCGTTACGCTCATGCAACTACCCATGATCTATCTTTCTACTTGGCCATAAATTGGCCACTACATAGCCGTTTCAGCTCGCCTAATATGAGTCATCCGCCGATCTGACTGCCCATGTTGTTACTTTAGATTTCCGCCGAACCGTCCACTTATTCGTTACGCCGATGCAACTACCCATGATCTTATCTTTCTATTTGGCCTTAAGTTGGCCCCTACTTCGCCACTTCAACTCGCTTAATATTTGGCATTAGCTGATCTGACTACCCATGTTCTTACTGTAGATTTTCGCCTAACCGTCCACTCCATCGTTACGCCGATGAAACTACCCATGATCTTATCTTTCTATTTGGCCATAAGTTGGCAACTACTTCACCGTTCCAAATCGCTTAATCTTAGACTTGTGCCGATCTGACTGCCCATGTTCTTACTTTAGATTTTCGCCGAACCGTCCACTCCTTCGTTACGCTCATGCAACTACCCATGATCTATCTTTATACTTGGCCATAAATTGGCCACTACATAGCCGTTTCAGCTCGCCTAATATGAGTCATCCGCCGATCTGACTGCCCATGTTGTTACTTTAGATTTCCGCCGAACCGTCCACTTCTTCGTTACGCCGATGCAACTACCCATGATCTTATCTTTCTATTTGGCCTTAAGTTGGCCCCTACTTCGCCACTTCAACTCGCTTAATATTTGGCATTAGCTGATCTGACTACCCATGTTCTTACTGTAGATTTTCGCCGAACCGTCCACTCCATCGTTACGCCGATGAAACTACCCATGATCTTATCTTTCTATTTGGCCATAAGTTGGCAACTACTTCACCGTTCCAAATCGCTTAATCTTAGACTTTTGCCGATCTGACTGCCCATGTTCTTACTTTAGATTTTCGCCGAACCGTCCACTCCTTCGTTACGCTCATGGAACTACCCATGATCTATCTTTATACTTGGCCATAAATTGGCCACTACATAGCCGTTTCAGCTCGCCTAATATGAGTCATCCGCCGATCTGACTGCCCATGTTCTTACTTTAGATTTCCGCCGAACCTTCCACTTCTTCGTTACGCCGATGCAACTACCCATGATCTTATTTTTCTATTTGGCCTTAAGTTGGCCACTACTTCGCCGTTCGAACTCGCTTAATAATACACATTCGCCGATCTGACTGCCCATGTTCTTACTTTAGAATTTCGCCGAACCGTTCACTCCTTCGTTACGCCGATGCAACTACCCATGATCTTATCTTTCTATTTGGCCATACGTTGGCCACTACTTCGCCGTTCGAACTCGCTTAATATAAGACATCCGCCGATCTGACTGCCCACATTCTTACTTTAGATTTCCGTCGAAAATTCCACTCCTTCGTTACGCCGATGCAACTACCCATGATCTTATCTTTCTAATTGGCCATATGTTGGCCCCTACTTCGCCACTCCAACACGCTTAATATAAGACATCCGCCGATCTGACTGCCCACATTCTTACTTTAGATTTCCGTCGAACTGTCCACTCCTTCGTTACGCCGATGCAACTACCCATGATCTTATCTTTCTATTTGGCCTTAAGTTGGCCCCTACTTCGCCACTCCAACTCGCTTAATATCTGGCATTTGCCGATCTAACTGCCAACATTCTTACTTTAGATTTCCGCCGAACTGTCCACTCCTTCGTTACGCCGATGCAACTACCCATGATCTTATCTTTCTATTTGGCCATAAATTGGCCACTACTTCGCCGTTCCATATCGCCTAATATGAGACATCCGCCGATCTGACTGCCCATGTTCTTACTGTAGATTTTCGCCGAACCGTCCACTCCTTCGTTACGCCGATGAAACTACCCATGATCTTATCTTTCTATTTGGCCATAATTTGGCCACTACTTCACCGTTCCAAATCGCTTAATCTTAGACTTTTACCGATCTGACTACCCATGTTCTTACTTTAGATTTTCGCCGAACCGTTCACTCCTTCGTTACGCCGATGCAACTACCCATGATCTTATCTTTCTATTTGGCCATAAGTTGGCCACTACTTTGCCGTTCGAATTCGCTTAATATTAGACATTCGCCGATCTGACTGCCCATGTTCTTACTTTAGATTTCTGCCGAACCATTCACTCCTTCGTTACGCCGATGAAACTACCCATGATCTTATCTTTCTATTTGGCCATTAGTTGGCCACTACTTCACCGTTCCAACTCGCTTAATCTTACACTTTTGTCGATCTGACTGCCCATGTTCTTACTTTAGATTTCCGCCGAACTGTCCACTCCTTCGTTACGCCAATGCAACTACCCATTATCTTATATTTCTCTTTGGCCATAAGTTGGCCCCTACTTCGCCACTCCAACTCGCTTAATATTTGGCATTAGCCGATCTGACTACCCATGTTCTTGCTTAAGATTTCCGCCGAACCGTCCGCTCCTTCGTTACGCTGATGCAACTACCCATGATCTATCTTTATACTTGGCCATAAATTGGCAACTACATAGCCGTTTCAGCTCGCCTAATATGAGTGATCCGCCGATCTGACTGCCCATTGTGTTACTTTAGATATCCGCCAAACCGTCCACTTCTTCGTTACGCCGATGCAACTACCCATGATCTTATCTTTCTATTTGCCCTTAAGTTGGCCCCTACTTCGCCACTTCAACTCGCTTAATATTTGGCATTAGCTGATCTGACTACCCATGTTCTTACTTTAGATTTCCGTCGAACCATCCACTCCTTCGTTACGCCGATGCAACTACCCATGATCTTATCTTTCTAATTGGCCATAAATTGGCCACTACTTCGCCGTTCCATATCGCCTAATATGAGACATCCGCCGATCTGACTGCCCATGTTATTACTGTAGATTTTCGCCGAACCGTCCACTCCTTCGTTACGCCGATGAAACTACCCATGATCTTATCTTTCTATTTGGCCATAAGTTGGCCACTACTTCACCGTTCCAACTCGCTTAATCTTAGACTTTTGCCGATCTGACTGCCCATGTTCTTACTTTAAATTTCCGCCGAACTGTCCACTCCTTCGTTACGCCGATGCAACTACCCATGATCTTATATTTCTCTTTGGCCATAAGTTTGCCCCTACTTTGCCACTCCATCTCGCTTAATATTTGGCATTAGCCGATCTGACTACCCATATTCTTACTTTAGATTTCCGTCGAACTGTCCACTCCTTCGTTACGCCGATGCAACTACCCATGATCTTATCTTTCTAATTGGCCATAAATTGGCCACTACTTCGCCGTTCCATATCGCCTAATATGAGACATCCGCCGATCTGACTGCCCATGTTATTACTGTAGATTTTCGCCGAACCGTCCACTCCTTCGTTACGCCGATGAAACTACCCATGATCTTATCTTTCTATTTGGCCATAAGTTGGCCACTACTTCACCGTTCCAACTCGCTTAATCTTAGACTTTTGCCGATCTGACTGCCCATGTTCTTACTTTAAATTTCCGCCGAACTGTCCACTCCTTCGTTACGCCGATGCAACTACCCATGATCTTATATTTCTCTTTGGCCATAAGTTTGCCCCTACTTTGCCACTCCATCTCGCTTAATATTTGGCATTAGCCGATCTGACTACCCATATTCTTACTTTAGATTTCCGTCGAACTGTCCACTCCTTCGTTACGCCGATGCAACTACCCATGATCTTATCTTTCTAATTGGCCATAAATTTGCCACTACTTCGCCGTTCCATATCGCCTAATATGAGACATCCGCCGATCTGACTGCCCATGTTCTTACTTTAGATTTTCGCCGAACCGTCCACTCCTTCGTTACGCCGATGCAACTACCCATGATCTTATCTTTCTATTTGGCCATAAGTTGGCCACTACTTCACCGTTCCAACTCGCTTAATCTTAGACTTTTGCCGATCTGACTGCCCATGTTCTTACTTTAAATTTCCGCCGAACTGTCCACTCCTTCGTTACGCCGATGCAACTACCCATGATCTTATATTTCTCTTTGGCCATAAGTTGGCCCCTACTTTGCCACTCCAACTCGCTTAATATTAGACATTCGCCGATCTGACTGCCCATGTTCTTACTTTAGATTTCCGCCGAACCGTCCACTCCTTCGTTACGCTGATGCAACTACCCATGATCTATCTTTATACTTGGCCATAAATTGGCCACTACTTCGCCGTTCCAAATCGCCTAATATGAGACATCCGCCGATCTGACTGCCCATGTTCTTACTTTAGATTTTCGCCGAACCGTCCACTCCTTCGTTACGCCGATGCAACTACCCATGATCTTATCTTTCTATTTGGCCATAAATTGGCCACTACTTCGCCGTTCCTTATCGCCTAATATGAGACATCCGCCGATCTGACTGCCCATGTTCTTACTGTAGATTTTCGCCGAACCGTCCACTCCATCGTTACGCCGATGAAACTACCAATGATCTTATTTTTCTATTTGGCCATAAGTTGGCCACTACTTCACCGTTCCAAATCGCTTAATCTTAGACTTTTGCCGATCTGACTGCCCATGTTCTTACTTTAGATTTTCGCCGAACCGTTCACTCCTTCGTTACGCCGATGCAACTACCCATGATCTTATCTTTCTCTTTGGCCATAAGTTGGCCACTACTTTGCCACTCCAACTCGCTTAATATTAGACATTCGCCGATCTGACTGCCCATGTTCTTACTTTAGATTTTCGCCGAACCGTCCACTCCTTCGTTACGCTCATGCAACTACCCATGATCTATCTTTATACTTGGCCATAAATTGGCCACTACATAGCCGTTTCAGCTCGCCTAATATGAGTCATCCGCCGATCTGACTGCCCATGTTGTTACTTTAGATTTCCGCCGAACCGTCCACTTCTTCGTTACGCCGATGCAACTACCCATGATCTTATCTTTCTATTTGGCCTTAAGTTGGCCCCTACTTCGCCACTTCAACTCGCTTAATATTTGGCATTAGCTGATCTGACTACCCATGTTCTAACTGTAGATTTTCGCCGAACCGTCCACTCCATCGTTACGCCGATGAAACTACCCATGATCTTATCTTTCTATTTGGCCATAAGTTGGCCACTACTTCACCGTTCGAAATCGCTTAATCTAAGACTTTTGCCGATCTGACTGCCCATGTTCTTACTTTAGATTTTCGCCGAACCGTTCACTCCTTCGTTACTCCGATGCAACTACCCATGATCTTATCTTTCTCTTTGGCCATAAGTTGGCCCCTACTTTGCCACTCCAACTCGCTTAATATTTGGCATTAGCCGATCTGACTGCCCATGTTCTTACTTTAGATTTCCGCCGAACCATCCACTCCTTCGTTACGCTCATGCAACTACCCATGATCTATCTTTATACTTGGCCATAAATTGGCCACTACATAGCCGTTTCAGCTCGCCTAATATGAGTCATCCGCCGATCTGACTGCCCATGTTGTTACTTTAGATTTCCGCCGAACCGTCCACTTCTTCGTTACGCCGATGCAACTACCCATGATCTTATCTTTCTAATTGGCCATAAATTGGCCACTACTTCGCCGTTCCATATCGCCTAATATGAGACATCCGCCGATCTGACTGCCCATGTTCTTACTGTAGATTTTCGCCGAACCGTCCACTCCTTCGTTACGCCGATGAAACTACCCATGATCTTATCTTTCTATTTGGCCATAAGTTGGCCACTACTTCACCGTTCCAACTCGCTTAATCTTAAACTTTTGCCGATCTGACTGCCCATGTTCTTACTTTAAATTTCCGCCGAACTGTCCACTCCTTCGTTACGCCGATGCAACTACCCATGATCTTATATTTCTCTTTGGCCATAAGTTGGCCCCTACTTTGCCACTCCAACTCGCTTAATATTTGGCATTAGCCGATCTGACTACCCATATTCTTACTTTAGATTTCCGTCGAACTGTCCACTCCTTCGTTACGCCGATGCAACTACCCATGATCTTATCTTTCTAATTGGCCATAAATTGGCCACTACTTCGCCGTTCCATATCGCCTAATATGAGACATTCGCCGATCTGACTGCCCATGTTCTTACTTTAGATTTTCGCCGAACCGTCCACTCCTTCGTTACGCCGACAACTACCCATGATCTTATCTTTCTATTTGGCCATAAGTTGGCCACTACTTCACCGTTCCAACTCGCTTAATCTTAGACTTTTGCCGATCTGACTGCCCATGTTCTTACTTTAAATTTCCGCCGAACTGTCCACTCCTTCGTTACGCCGATGCAACTACCCATGATCTTATATTTCTCTTTGGCCATAAGTTGGCCCCTACTTTGCCACTCCAACTCGCTTAATATTAGACATTCGCCGATCTGACTGCCCATGTTCTTACTTTAGATTTCCGCCGAACCGTCCACTCCTTCGTTACGCTGATGCAACTACCCATGATCTATCTTTATACTTGGCCATAAATTGGCCACTACATAGCCGTTTCAGCTCGCCTAATATGAGTCATCCGCCGATCTGACTGCCCATGTTGTTACTTTAGATTTCCGCCGAACCGTCCACTTCTTCGTTACGCCGATGCAACTACCCATGATCTTATCTTTCTATTTGGCCTTAAGTTGGCCCCTACTTCGCCACTTCAACTCGCTTAATATTTGGCATTAGCTGATCTGACTACCCATGTTCTTACTGTAGATTTTCGCCGAACCGTCCACTCCATCGTTACGCCGATGAAACTACCCATGATCTTATCTTTCTATTTGGCCATAAGTTGGCAACTACTTCACCGTTCCAAATCGCTTAATCTTAGACTTTTGCCGATCTGACTGCCCATGTTCTTACTTTAGATTTTCGCCGAACCGTCCACTCCTTCGTTACGCTCATGGAACTACCCATGATCTATCTTTATACTTGGCCATAAATTGGCCACTACATAGCCGTTTCAGCTCGCCTAATATGAGTCATCCGCCGATCTGACTGCCCATGTTCTTACTTTAGATTTCCGCCGAACCGTCCACTTCTTCGTTACGCCGATGCAACTACCTATGATCTTATTTTTCTATTTGGCCTTAAGTTGGCCACTACTTCGCCGTTCGAACTCGCTTAATAATACACATTCGCCGATCTGACTGCCCATGTTCTTACTTTAGAATTTCGCCGAACCGTTCACTCCTTCGTTACGCCGATGCAACTACCCATGATCTTATCTTTCTATTTGGCCATACGTTGGCCACTACTTCGCCGTTCGAACTCGCTTAATATAAGACATCCGCCGATCTGACTGCCCACATTCTTACTTTAGATTTCCGTCGAAAATTCCACTCCTTCGTTACGCCGATGCAACTACCCATGATCTTATCTTTCTAATTGGCCATATGTTGGCCCCTACTTCGCCACTCCAACACGCTTAATATAAGACATCCGCCGATCTGACTGCCCACATTCTTACTTTAGATTTCCGTTGAACTGTCCACTCCTTCGTTACGCCGATGCAACTACCCATGATCTTATCTTTCTATTTGGCCATAAATTGGCCACTACTTCGCCGTTCCATATCGCCTAATATGAGACATCCGCCGATCTGACTGCCCATGTTCTTACTGTAGATTTTCGCCGAACCGTCCACTCCTTCGTTACGCCGATGAAACTACCCATGATCTTATCTTTCTATTTGGCCATAAGTTGGCCACTACTTCACCGTTCCAAATCGCTTAATCTTAGACTTTTGCCGATCTGACTACCCATGTTCTTACTTTAGATTTTCGCCGAACCGTTCACTCCTTCGTTACGCCGATGCAACTACCCATGATCTTATCTTTCTATTTGGCCATAAGTTGGCCACTACTTTGCCGTTCGAATTCGCTTAATATTAGACATTCGCCGATCTGACTGCCCATGTTCTTACTTTAGATTTCTGCCGAACCATTCACTCCTTCGTTACGCCGATGAAACTACCCATGATCTTATCTTTCTATTTGGCCATTAGTTGGCCACTACTTCACCGTTCCAACTCGCTTAATCTTACACTTTTGTCGATCTGACTGCCCATGTTCTTACTTTAGATTTCCGCCGAACTGTCCACTCCTTCGTTACGCCAATGCAACTACCCATTATCTTATATTTCTCTTTGGCCATAAGTTGGCCCCTACTTCGCCACTCCAACTCGCTTAATATTTGGCATTAGCCGATCTGACTACCCATGTTCTTGCTTAAGATTTCCGCCGAACCGTCCGCTCCTTCGTTACGCTGATGCAACTACCCATGATCTATCTTTATACTTGGCCATAAATTGGCAACTACATAGCCGTTTCAGCTCGCCTAATATGAGTCATCCGCCGATCTGACTGCCCATTGTGTTACTTTAGATATCCGCCAAACCGTCCACTTCTTCGTTACGCCGATGCAACTACCCATGATCTTATCTTTCTATTTGCCCTTAAGTTGGCCCCTACTTCGCCACTTCAACTCGCTTAATATTTGGCATTAGCTGATCTGACTACCCATGTTCTTACTTTAGATTTCCGTCGAACCATCCACTCCTTCGTTACGCCGATGCAACTACCCATGATCTTATCTTTCTAATTGGCCATAAATTGGCCACTACTTCGCCGTTCCATATCGCCTAATATGAGACATCCGCCGATCTGACTGCCCATGTTATTACTGTAGATTTTCGCCGAACCGTCCACTCCTTCGTTACGCCGATGAAACTACCCATGATCTTATCTTTCTATTTGGCCATAAGTTGGCCACTACTTCACCGTTCCAACTCGCTTAATCTTAGACTTTTGCCGATCTGACTGCCCATGTTCTTACTTTAGATTTCCGTCGAACTGTCCACTCCTTCGTTACGCCGATGCAACTACCCATGATCTTATCTTTCTAATTGGCCATAAATTGGCCACTACTTCGCCGTTCCATATCGCCTAATATGAGACATCCGCCGATCTGACTGCCCATGTTCTTACTTTAGATTTTCGCCGAACCGTCCACTCCTTCGTTACGCCGATGCAACTACCCATGATCTTATCTTTCTATTTTCCCATAAGTTGGCCACTACTTCACCGTTCCAACTCGCTTAATCTTAGACTTTTGCCGATCTGACTGCCCATGTTCTTACTTTAAATTTCCGCCGAACTGTCCACTCCTTCGTTACGCCGATGCAACTACCCATTACCTTATATTTCTCTTTGGCCATAAGTTGGCCCCTACTTTGCCACTCCAACTCGCTTAATATTAGACATTCGCCGATCTGACTGCCCATGTTCTTACTTTAGATTTCCGCCGAACCGTCCACTCCTTCGTTACGCTGATGCAACTACCCATGATCTATCTTTATACTTGGCCATAAATTGGCCACTACTTCGCCGTTCCAAATCGCCTAATATGAGACATCCGCCGATCTGACTGCCCATGTTCTTACTTTAGATTTTCGCCGAACCGTCCACTCCTTCGTTACGCCGATGCAACTACCCATGATCTTATCTTTCTATTTGGCCATAAATTGGCCACTACTTCGCCGTTCCTTATCGCCTAATATGAGACATCCGCCGATCTGACTGCCCATGTTCTTACTGTAGATTTTCGCCGAACCGTCCACTCCATCGTTACGCCGATGAAACTACCAATGATCTTATTTTTCTATTTGGCCATAAGTTGGCCACTACTTCACCGTTCCAAATCGCTTAATCTTAGACTTTTGCCGATCTGACTGCCCATGTTCTTACTTTAGATTTTCGCCGAACCGTTCACTCCTTCGTTACGCCGATGCAACTACCCATGATCTTATCTTTCTCTTTGGCCATAAGTTGGCCACTACTTTGCCACTCCAACTCGCTTAATATTAGACATTCGCCGATCTGACTGCCCATGTTCTTACTTTAGATTTTCGCCGAACCGTCCACTCCTTTGTTACGCTCATGCAACTACCCATGATCTATCTTTATACTTGGCCATAAATTGGCCACTACATAGCCGTTTCAGCTCGCCTAATATGAGTCATCCGCCGATCTGACTGCCCATGTTGTTACTTTAGATTTCCGCCGAACCGTCCACTTATTCGTTACGCCGATGCAACTACCCATGATCTTATCTTTCTATTTGGCCATAAATTGGCCACTACTTCGCCGTTCCTTATCGCCTAATATGAGACATCCGCCGATCTGACTGCCCATGTTCTTTCTGTAGATTTTCGCCGAGCCGTCCACTCCATCGTTACGCCGATGAAACTACCCATGATCTTATTTTTCTATTTGGCCATAAGTTGGCCACTACTTCACCGTTCCAAATCGCTTAATCTTAGACTTTTGCCGATCTGACTGCCCATGTTCTTACTTTAGATTTTCGCCGAACCGTTCACTCCTTCGTTACGCCGATGCAACTACCCATGATCTTATCTTTCTATTTGGCCTTAAGTTGGCCCCTACTTCGCCACTTCAACTCGCTTAATATTTGGCATTAGCTGATCTGACTACCCATGTTCTTACTGTAGATTTTCGCCGAACCGTCCACTCCATCGTTACGCCGATGATACTACCCATGATCTTATCTTTCTAATTGGCCATAAATTGGCCACTACTTCGCCGTTCCATATCGCCTAATATGAGACATCCGCCGATCTCACTGCCCATGTTCTTACTTTAGATTTTCGTCGAACCGTCCACTCCTTCGTTACGCCGATGCAACTACCCATGATCTTATCTTTCTATTTGGCCATAAGTTGGCCACTACTTCACCGTTCCAACTCGCTTAATCTTAGACTTTTGCCGATCTGACTGCCCATGTTCTTACTTTAAATTTCCGCCGAACTGTCCACTCCTTCGTTACGCCGATGCAACTACCCATGATCTTATATTTCTCTTTGGCCATAAGTTGGCCCCTACTTTGCCACTCCAACTCGCTTAATATTAGACATTCGCCGATCTGACTGCCCATGTTCTTACTTTAGATTTCCGCCGAACCGTCCACTCCTTCGTTACGCTGATGCAACTACCCATGATCTATCTTTATACTTGGCCATAAATTGGCCACTACTTCGCCGTTCCAAATCGCCTAATATGAGACATCCGCCGATCTGACTGCCCATGTTCTTACTTTAGATTTTCGCCGAACCGTCCACTCCTTCGTTACGCCGATGCAACTACCCATGATCTTATCTTTCTATTTGGCCATAAATTGGCCACTACTTCGCCGTTCCTTATCGCCTAATATGAGACATCCGCCGATCTGACTGCCCATGTTCTTACTGTAGATTTTCGCCGAACCGTCCACTCCATCGTTACGCCGATGAAACTACCCATGATCTTATTTTTCTATTTGGCCATAAGTTGGCCACTACTTCACCGTTCCAAATCGCTTAATCTTAGACTTTTGCCGATCTGACTGCCCATGTTCTTACTTTAGATTTTCGCCGAACCGTTCACTCCTTCGTTACGCCGATGCAACTACCCATGATCTTATCTTTCTATTTGGCCTTAAGTTGGCCCCTACTTCGCCACTTCAACTCGCTTAATATTTGGCATTAGCTGATCTGACTACCCATGTTCTTACTGTAGATTTTCGCCGAACCGTCCACTCCATCGTTACGCCGATGAAACTACCCATGATCTTATCTTTCTATTTGGCCATAAGTTGGGAACTACTTCACCGTTTCAAATCGCTTAATCTTAGACTTTTGCTGATCTGACTGCCCATGTTCTTACTTTAGATTTTCGCCGAACCGTCCACTCCTTCGTTACGCTCATGCAACTACCCATGATCTATCTTTATACTTGGCCATAAATTGGCCACTACATAGCCGTTTCAGCTCGCCTAATATGAGTCATCCGCCGATCTGACTGCCCATGTTGTTACTTTAGATTTCCTCCGAACCGTCCACATCTTCGTTACGCCGATGCAACTACCCATGATCTTATCTTTCTATTTGGCCTTAAGTTGGCCCCTACTTCGCCACTTCAACTCGCTTAATATTTGGCATTAGCTGATCTGACTACCCATGTTCTTACTGTAGATTTTCGCCGAACCGTCCACTCCATCGTTACGCCGATGAAACTACCCATGATCTTATCTTTCTATTTGGCCATAAGTTGGCCACTACTTCACCGTTCCAAATCGCTTAATCTAAGACTTTTGCCGATCTGACTGCCCATGTTCTTACTTTAGATTTTCGCCGAACCGTTCACTCCTTCGTTACTCCGATGCAACTACCCATGATCTTATCTTTCTCTTTGGCCATAAGTTGGCCCCTACTTTGCCACTCCAACTCGCTTAATATTTGGCATTAGCCGATCTGACTGCCCATGTTCTTACTTTAGATTTCCGCCGAACCATCCACTCCTTCGTTACGCTCATGCAACTACCCATGATCTATCTTTATACTTGGCCATAAATTGGCCACTACATAGCCGTTTCAGCTCGCCTAATATGAGTCATCCGCCGATCTGACTGCCCATGTTGTTACTTTAGATTTCCGCCGAACCGTCCACTTCTTCGTTACGCCGATGCAACTACCCATGATCTTATCTTTCTATTTGGCCATAAGTTGGCCACTACTTCACCGTTCCAACTCGCTAAATCTTAGACTTTTGCCGATCTGACTGCCCATGTTCTTACTTTTGATTTCCGCCGAACTGTCCACTCCTTCGTTACGCCGATGCAACTACCCATGTTCTTATATTTCGCTTTGGCCATAAGTTGGCCCCTACTTCGCCACTCCAACTCGCTTAATATTTGGCATTAGCCGATCTGACTACACATGTTCTTACTTTAGATTTTCGCCGAACCGTTCACTCCTTCGTTACGCCGATGCAACTACCCATGATCTTATCTTTCTATTTGGCCATAAGTTGGCCACTACTTCACCGTTCCAACTCGCTTAATCTTAGACTTTTGCCGATCTGACTACCCATGTTCTTACTTAAGATTTTCGCCGAACCGTTCACTCCTTCGTTACGCCGATGCAACTACCCATGATTTTATCTTTCTATTTGGCCATAAGTTGGCCCCTACTTCGCCACTCCAACTCGCTTAATATTTGGCATTAGCCGATCTGACTACCCATGTTCTTACTTTAGATTTCCGCCGAACCGTCCACTCCTTCGTTACGCTGATGCAACTACCCATAATCTATCTTTATACTTGGCCATAAATTGGCCACTACATAGCCGTTTCAGCTCGCCTAATATGAGTCATCCGCCGATCTGACTGCCCATGTTCTTACTTTAGATTTCCGCCGAACTGTCCACTCCTTCGTTACGCCGATGCAACTACCCATGATCTTATCTTTCTAATTGGCCATAAATTGGCCACTACTTAGCCGTTCCAAATCGCCTAATATGAGACATCCGCCGATCTGACTGCCCATGTTCTTACTTTAGATTTTCGCCGAACCGTCCACTCCTTCGTTACGCCGATGCAACTACCCATGATCTTTTCTTTCTATTTGGCCATATGTTGGCCCTTACTTCGCCACTCCAACTTGCTTAATATAAGACATCCGCCGATCTAACTGCCAACATTCTTACTTTAGATTTCCGTTGAACTGTCCACTCCTTCGTTACGCTGATGCAGCTACCCATGATCTATCTTTATACTTGGCCATAAAATGGCCACTACATAGCCGTTTAAGCTTTCCTAATATGAGTCATCCTCCGATCTGACTGCCCATGTTCATAGTTTAGTTTTCCGCCGAACCGTCCACTTCTTCGTTACGCCGATGCAACTACCCATGATCTTATCTTTCTATTTGGCCACAAGTTGGCCACTACTTCGCCGTTCTAACTCGCTTAATAATACACATTCGCTGATCTGACTGCCCATGTTCTTACTTTAGATTTTCACCGAACCGTTCACTCCTTCGTTACGCCGATGCAACTACCCATGATCTTATCTTTCTATTTGGCCATACGTTGGCCACTACTTCGCCGTTCGAACTCGCTTAATATAAGACATCCGCCGATCTGACTGCCCACATTCTTACTTTAGATTTCCGTCGAACTGTCCACTCCTTCGTTACGCCGATGCAACTACCCATGATCTTATCTTTCTAATTGGCCATATGTTGGCCCCTACTTCGCCACTCCAACACGCTTAAAATAAGACATCCGCCGATCTGACTGCCCATGTTCTTACTTTAGATTACCGCCGAACCGTCCACTTCTTCGTTACGCCGATGCAACTACCCATGATCTTATCTTTCTATTTGGCCTTAAGTTGGCCCCTACTTCGCCACTCCAACTCGCTTAATATTTGGCTTTTGCCGATGTGACTACCCATGTTCTTACTTTAGATTTCCGCCGAACCGTCCAATCTTTCGTTACGCTGATGCAACTACCCATGATCTATCTTTATACTTGGCCATAAATTGGCCACTACATAGCCGTTTAAGCTCGCCTAATATGAGTCATCCTCCGATCTGACTGCCCATGTTTTTACTTTAGATTTTCGCAGAACCGTCCACTTCTTCGTTACGCCGATGCAACTACCCATGATCTTTTCTTTCTATTTGGCCATATGTTGGCCCTTACTTCGCCACTCCAACTTGCTTAATATAAGACATCCGCCGATCTAACTGCCAACATTCTTACTTTAGATTTCCGTTGAACTGTCCACTCCTTCGTTACGCTGATGCAACTACCCATGATCTATCTTTATACTTGGCCATAAAATGGCCACTACATAGCCGTTTAAGCTTTCCTAATATGAGTCATCCTCCGATCTGACTGCCCATGTTCATAGTTTAGTTTTCCGCCGAACCGTCCACTTCTTCGTTACGCCGATGCAACTACCCATGATCTTATCTTTCTATTTGGCCACAAGTTGGCCACTACTTCGCCGTTCTAACTCGCTTAATAATACACATTCGCTGATCTGACTGCCCATGTTCTTACTTTAGATTTTCACCGAACCGTTCACTCCTTCGTTACGCCGATGCAACTACCCATGATCTTATCTTTCTATTTGGCCATACGTTGGCCACTACTTCGCCGTTCGAACTCGCTTAATATAAGACATCCGCCGATCTGACTGCCCACATTCTTACTTTAGATTTCCGTCGAACTGTCCACTCCTTCGTTACGCCGATGCAACTACCCATGATCTTATCTTTCTAATTGGCCATATGTTGGCCCCTACTTCGCCACTCCAACACGCTTAAAATAAGACATCCGCCGATCTGACTGCCCATGTTCTTACTTTAGATTACCGCCGAACCGTCCACTTCTTCGTTACGCCGATGCAACTACCCATGATCTTATCTTTCTATTTGGCCATAAGTTGGCCCCTACTTCGCCACTTCAACTCGCTTAATATTTGGCATTAGCTGATCTGACTACCCATGTTCTTACTGTAGATTTTCGCCGAACCGTCCACTCCATCGTTACGCCGATGAAACTACCCATGATCTTATCTTTCTATTTGGCCATAAGTTGGCAACTACTTCACCGTTCCAAATCGCTTAATCTTAGACTTTTGCCGATCTGACTGCCCATGTTCTTACTTTAGATTTTCGCCGAACCGTCCACTCCTTCGTTACGCTCATGCAACTACCCATGATCTATCTTTATACTTGGCCATAAATTGGCCACTACATAGCCGTTTCAGCTCGCCTAATATGAGTCATCCGCCGATCTAACCGCCCATGTTGTTACTTTAGATTTCCGCCGAACCGTCCACTTCTTCGTTACGCCGATGCAACTACCCATGATCTTATCTTTCTATTTGGCCTTAAGTTGGCCCCTACTTCGCCACTTCAACTTGCTTAATATTTGGCATTAGCTGATCTGACTACCCATGTTCTTACTGTAGATTTTCGCCGAACCGTCCACTCCATCGTTACGCCGATGAAACTACCCATGATCTTATCTTTCTATTTGGCCATAAGTTGGCCACTACTTCACCGTTCCAAATCGCTTAATCTAAGACTTTTGCCGATCTGACTGCCCATGTTCTTACTTTAGATTTTCGCCGAACCGTTCACTCCTTCGTTACTCCGATGCAACTACCCATGATCTTATCTTTCTCTTTGGCCATAAGTTGGCCCCTACTTTGCCACTCCAACTCGCTTAATATTTGGCATTAGCCGATCTGACTGCCCATGTTCTTACTTTAGATTTCCGCCGAACCATCCACTCCTTCGTTACGCTCATGCAACTACCCATGATCTATCTTTATACTTGGCCATAAATTGGCCACTACATAGCCGTTTCAGCTCGCCTAATATGAGTCATCCGCCGATCTGACTGCCCATGTTGTTACTTTAGATTTCCGCCGAACCGTCCACTTCTTCGTTACGCCGATGCAACTACCCATGATCTTATCTTTCTATTTGGCCATAAGTTGGCCACTACTTCACCGTTCCAACTCGCTAAATCTTAGACTTTTGCCGATCTGACTGCCCATGTTCTTACTTTTTATTTCCGCCGAACTGTCCACTCCTTCGTTACGCCGATGCAACTACCCATGTTCTTATATTTCGCTTTGGCCATAAGTTGGCCCCTACTTCGCCACTCCAACTCGCTTAATATTTGGCATTAGCCGATCTGACTACCCATGTTCTTACTTTAGATTTTCGCCGAACCGTTCACTCCTTCGTTACGCCGATGCAACTACCCATGATCTTATCTTTCTATTTGGCCATAAGTTGGCCACTACTTCACCGTTCCAACTCGCTTAATCTTAGACTTTTGCCGATCTGACTGCCCATGTTCTTACTTTAGATTTCCGCCGAACTGTCCACTGCTTCGTTACGCCGATGCAACTACCCATGATCTTATATTTCTCTTTGGCCATAAGTTGGCCACTACTTTGCCACTCCAACTCGCTTAATATTAGACATTTGCCGATCTGACTGCCCATGTTCTGACTTTAGATTTTCGCCGAACCGTCCACTCCTTCGTTACGCTCATGCAACTACCCATGATCTATCTTTATACTTGGCCATAAATTGGCCACTACATAGCCGTTTCAGCTCGCTTAATATTTGGCATTAGCCGATCTGACTACCCATGTTCTTACTTTAGATTTTCGCCGAACCGTTCACTCCTTCGTTACGCCGATGCAACTACCCATGATCTTATCTTTCTATTTGGCCATAAGTTGGCCCCTACTTCGCCACTTCAACTCGCTTAATATTTGGCATTAGCCGATCTGACTACCCATGTTCTTACTTTAGATTTCCGCCGAACCGTCCACTCCTTCGTTACGCTGATGCAACTACCCATAATCTATCTTTATACTTGGCCATAAATTGGCCACTACATAGCCGTTTCAGCTCGCCTAATATGAGTCATCCGCCGATCTGACTGCCCATGTTCTTACTTTAGATTTCCGCCGAACTGTCCACTCCTTCGTTACGCCGATGCAACTACCCATGATCTTATCTTTCTAATTGGCCATAAATTGGCCACTACTTAGCCGTTCCAAATCGCCTAATATGAGACATCCGCCGATCTGACTGCCCATGTTCTTACTTTAGATTTTCGCCGAACCGTCCACTCCTTCGTTACCCCGATGCAACTACCCATGATCTTTTCTTTCTATTTGGCCATATGTTGGCCCTTACTTCGCCACTCCAACTTGCTTAATATAAGACATCCGCCGATCTAACTGCCAACATTCTTACTTTAGATTTCCGTTGAACTGTCCACTCCTTCGTTACGCTGATGCAACTACCCATGATCTATCTTTATACTTGGCCATAAAATGGCCACTACATAGCCGTTTAAGCTTTCCTAATATGAGTCATCCTCCGATCTGACTGCCCATGTTCATAGTTTAGTTTTCCGCCGAACCGTCCACTTCTTCGTTACGCCGATGCAACTACCCATGATCTTATCTTTCTATTTGGCCACAAGTTGGCCACTACTTCGCCGTTCTAACTCGCTTAATAATACACATTCGCTTATCTGACTGCCCATGTTCTTACTTTAGATTTTCACCGAACCGTTCACTCCTTCGTTACGCCGATGCAACTACCCATGATCTTATCTTTCTATTTGGCCATACGTTGGCCACTACTTCGCCGTTCGAACTCGCTTAATATAAGACATCCGCCGATCTGACTGCCCACATTCTTACTTTAGATTTCCGTCGAACTGTCCACTCCTTCGTTACGCCGATGCAACTACCCATGATCTTATCTTTCTAATTGGCCATATGTTGGCCCCTACTTCGCCACTCCAACACGCTTAAAATAAGACATCCGCCGATCTGACTGCCCATGTTCTTACTTTAGATTACCGCCGAACCGTCCACTTCTTCGTTACGCCGATGCAACTACCCATGATCTTATCTTTCTATTTGGCCTTAAGTTGGCCCCTACTTCGCCACTCCAACTCGCTTAATATTTGGCTTTTGCCGATCTGACTACCCATGTTCTTACTTAAGATTTTCGCCGAACCGTTCACTCCTTCGTTACGCCGATGCAACTACCCATGATTTTATCTTTCTATTTGGCCATAAGTTGGCCCCTACTTCGCCACTCCAACTCGCTTAATATTTGGCATTAGCCGATCTGACTACCCATGTTCTTACTTTAGATTTCCGCCGAACCGTCCACTACTTCGTTACGCTGATGCAACTACCCATAATCTATCTTTATACTTGGCCATAAATTGGCCACTACATAGCCGTTTCAGCTCGCCTAATATGAGTCATCCGCCGATCTGACTGCCCATGTTCTTACTTTAGATTTCCGCCGAACTGTCCACTCCTTCGTTACGCCGATGCAACTACCCATGATCTTATCTTTCTAATTGGCCATAAATTGGCCACTACTTAGCCGTTCCAAATCGCCTAATATGAGACATCCGCCGATCTGACTGCCCATGTTCTTACTTTAGATTTTCGCCGAACCGTCCACTCCTTCGTTACGCCGATGCAACTACCCATGATCTTTTCTTTCTATTTGGCCATATGTTGGCCCTTACTTCGCCACTCCAACTTGCTTAATATAAGACATCCGCCGATCTAACTGCCAACATTCTTACTTTAGATTTCCGTTGAACTGTCCACTCCTTCGTTACGCTGATGCAACTACCCATGATCTATCTTTATACTTGGCCATAAAATGGCCACTACATAGCCGTTTAAGCTTTCCTAATATGAGTCATCCTCCGATCTGACTGCCCATGTTCATAGTTTAGTTTTCCGCCGAACCGTCCACTTCTTCGTTACGCCGATGCAACTACCCATGATCTTATCTTTCTATTTGGCCACAAGTTGGCCACTACTTCGCCGTTCTAACTCGCTTAATAATACACATTCGCTGATCTGACTGCCCATGTTCTTACTTTAGATTTTCACCGAACCGTTCACTCCTTCGTTACGCCGATGCAACTACCCATGATCTTATCTTTCTATTTGGCCATACGTTGGCCACTACTTCGCCGTTCGAACTCGCTTAATATAAGACATCCGCCGATCTGACTGCCCACATTCTTACTTTAGATTTCCGTCGAACTGTCCACTCCTTCGTTACGCCGATGCAACTACCCATGATCTTATCTTTCTAATTGGCCATATGTTGGCCCCTACTTCGCCACTCCAACACGCTTAAAATAAGACATCCGCCGATCTGACTGCCCATGTTCTTACTTTAGATTACCGCCGAACCGTCCACTTCTTCGTTACGCCGATGCAACTACCCATGATCTTATCTTTCTATTTGGCCTTAAGTTGGCCCCTACTTCGCCACTCCAACTCGCTTAATATTTGGCTTTTGCCGATGTGACTACCCATGTTCTTACTTTAGATTTCCGCCGAACCGTCCAATCTTTCGTTACGCTGATGCAACTACCCATGATCTATCTTTATACTTGGCCATAAATTGGCCACTACATAGCCGTTTAAGCTCGCCTAATATGAGTCATCCTCCGATCTGACTGCCCATGTTTTTACTTTAGATTTTCGCAGAACCGTCCACTTCTTCGTTACGCCGATGCAACTACCCATGATCTTTTCTTTCTATTTGGCCATATGTTGGCCCTTACTTCGCCACTCCAACTTGCTTAATATAAGACATCCGCCGATCTAACTGCCAACATTCTTACTTTAGATTTCCGTTGAACTGTCCACTCCTTCGTTACGCTGATGCAACTACCCATGATCTATCTTTATACTTGGCCATAAAATGGCCACTACATAGCCGTTTAAGCTTTCCTAATATGAGTCATCCTCCGATCTGACTGCCCATGTTCATAGTTTAGTTTTCCGCCGAACCGTCCACTTCTTCGTTACGCCGATGCAACTACCCATGATCTTATCTTTCTATTTGGCCACAAGTTGGCCACTACTTCGCCGTTCTAACTCGCTTAATAATACACATTCGCTGATCTGACTGCCCATGTTCTTACTTTAGATTTTCACCGAACCGTTCACTCCTTCGTTACGCCGATGCAACTACCCATGATCTTATCTTTCTATTTGGCCATACGTTGGCCACTACTTCGCCGTTCGAACTCGCTTAATATAAGACATCCGCCGATCTGACTGCCCACATTCTTACTTTAGATTTCCGTCGAACTGTCCACTCCTTCGTTACGCCGATGCAACTACCCATGATCTTATCTTTCTAATTGGCCATATGTTGGCCCCTACTTCGCCACTCCAACACGCTTAAAATAAGACATCCGCCGATCTGTCTGCCCATGTTCTTACTTTAGATTACCGCCGAACCGTCCACTTCTTCGTTACGCCGATGCAACTACCGATGATCTTATCTTTCTATTTGGCCTTAAGTTGGCCCCTACTTCGCCACTTCAACTCGCTTAATATTTGGCATTAGCTGATCTGACTACCCATGTTCTTACTGTAGATTTTCGCCGAACCGTCCACTCCATCGTTACGCCGATGAAACTACCCATGATCTTATCTTTCTATTTGGCCATAAGTTGGCAACTACTTCACCGTTCCAAATCGCTTAATCTTAGACTTTTGCCGATCTGACTGCCCATGTTCTTACTTTAGATTTTCGCCGAACCGTCCACTCCTTCGTTACGCTCATGCAACTACCCATGATCTATCTTTATACTTGGCCATAAATTGGCCACTACATAGCCGTTTCAGCTCGCCTAATATGAGTCATCCGCCGATCTAACCGCCCATGTTGTTACTTTAGATTTCCGCCGAACCGTCCACTTCTTCGTTACGCCGATGCAACTACCCATGATCTTATCTTTCTATTTGGCCTTAAGTTGGCCCCTACTTCGCCACTTCAACTTGCTTAATATTTGGCATTAGCTGATCTGACTACCCATGTTCTTACTGTAGATTTTCGCCGAACCGTCCACTCCATCGTTACGCCGATGAAACTACCCATGATCTTATCTTTCTATTTGGCCATAAGTTGGCCACTACTTCACCGTTCCAAATCGCTTAATCTAAGACTTTTGCCGATCTGACTGCCCATGTTCTTACTTTAGATTTTCGCCGAACCGTTCACTCCTTCGTTACTCCGATGCAACTACCCATGATCTTATCTTTCTCTTTGGCCATAAGTTGGCCCCTACTTTGCCACTCCAACTCGCTTAATATTTGGCATTAGCCGATCTGACTGCCCATGTTCTTACTTTAGATTTCCGCCGAACCATCCACTCCTTCGTTACGCTCATGCAACTACCCATGATCTATCTTTATACTTGGCCATAAATTGGCCACTACATAGCCGTTTCAGCTCGCCTAATATGAGTCATCCGCCGATCTGACTGCCCATGTTGTTACTTTAGATTTCCGCCGAACCGTCCACTTCTTCGTTACGCCGATGCAACTACCCATGATCTTATCTTTCTATTTGGCCATAAGTTGGCCACTACTTCACCGTTCCAACTCGCTAAATCTTAGACTTTTGCCGATCTGACTGCCCATGTTCTTACTTTTGATTTCCGCCGAACTGTCCACTCCTTCGTTACGCCGATGCAACTACCCATGTTCTTATATTTCGCTTTGGCCATAAGTTGGCCCCTACTTCGCCACTCCAACTCGCTTAATATTTGGCATTAGCCGATCTGACTACCCATGTTCTTACTTTAGATTTTCGCCGAACCGTTCACTCCTTCGTTACGCCGATGCAACTACCCATGATCTTATCTTTCTATTTGGCCATAAGTTGGCCACTACTTCACCGTTCCAACTCGCTTAATCTTAGACTTTTGCCGATCTGACTGCCCATGTTCTTACTTTAGATTTCCGCCGAACTGTCCACTGCTTCGTTACGCCGATGCAACTACCCATGATCTTATATTTCTCTTTGGCCATAAGTTGGCCACTACTTTGCCACTCCAACTCGCTTAATATTAGACATTTGCCGATCTGACTGCCCATGTTCTGACTTTAGATTTTCGCCGAACCGTCCACTCCTTCGTTACGCTCATGCAACTACCCATGATCTATCTTTATACTTGGCCATAAATTGGCCACTACATAGCCGTTTCAGCTCGCTTAATATTTGGCATTAGCCGATCTGACTACCCATGTTCTTACTTTAGATTTTCGCCGAACCGTTCACTCCTTCGTTACGCCGATGCAACTACCCATGATCTTATCTTTCTATTTGGCCATAAGTTGGCCCCTACTTCGCCACTTCAACTCGCTTAATATTTGGCATTAGCCGATCTGACTACCCATGTTCTTACTTTAGATTTCCGCCGAACCGTCCACTCCTTCGTTACGCTGATGCAACTACCCATAATCTATCTTTATACTTGGCCATAAATTGGCCACTACATAGCCGTTTCAGCTCGCCTAATATGAGTCATCCGCCGATCTGACTGCCCATGTTCTTACTTTAGATTTCCGCCGAACTGTCCACTCCTTCGTTACGCCGATGCAACTACCCATGATCTTATCTTTCTAATTGGCCATAAATTGGCCACTACTTAGCCTATCCAAATCGCCTAATATGAGACATCCGCCGATCTGACTGCCCATGTTCTTACTTTAGATTTTCGCCGAACCGTCCACTCCTTCGTTACCCCGATGCAACTACCCATGATCTTTTCTTTCTATTTGGCCATATGTTGGCCCTTACTTCGCCACTCCAACTTGCTTAATATAAGACATCCGCCGATCTAACTGCCAACATTCTTACTTTAGATTTCCGTTGAACTGTCCACTCCTTCGTTACGCTGATGCAACTACCCATGATCTATCTTTATACTTGGCCATAAAATGGCCACTACATAGCCGTTTAAGCTTTCCTAATATGAGTCATCCTCCGATCTGACTGCCCATGTTCATAGTTTAGTTTTCCGCCGAACCGTCCACTTCTTCGTTACGCCGATGCAATTACCCATGATCTTATCTTTCTATTTGGCCACAAGTTGGCCACTACTTCGCCGTTCTAACTCGCTTAATAATACACATTCGCTGATCTGACTGCCAATGTTCTTACTTTAGATTTTCACCGAACCGTTCACTCCTTCGTTACGCCGATGCAACTACCCATGATCTTATCTTTCTATTTGGCCATACGTTGGCCACTACTTCGCCGTTCGAACTCGCTTAATATAAGACATCCGCCGATCTGACTGCCCACATTCTTACTTTAGATTTCCGTCGAACTGTCCACTCCTTCGTTACGCCGATGCAACTACCCATGATCTTATCTTTCTAATTGGCCATATGTTGGCCCCTACTTCGCCACTCCAACACGCTTAAAATAAGACATCCGCCGATCTGACTGCCCATGTTCTTACTTTAGATTACCGCCGAACCGTCCACTTCTTCGTTACGCCGATGCAACTACCCATGATCTTATCTTTCTATTTGGCCTTAAGTTGGCCCCTACTTCGCCACTCCAACTCGCTTAATATTTGGCTTTTGCCGATGTGACTACCCATGTTCTTACTTTAGATTTCCGCCGAACCGTCCAATCTTTCGTTACGCTGATGCAACTACCCATGATCTATCTTTATACTTGGCCATAAATTGGCCACTACATAGCCGTTTAAGCTCGCCTAATATGAGTCATCCTCCGATCTGACTGCCCATGTTTTTACTTTAGATTTTCGCAGAACCGTCCACTTCTTCGTTACGCCGATGCAACTACCCATGATCTTTTCTTTCTATTTGGCCATATGTTGGCCCTTACTTCGCCACTCCAACTTGCTTAATATAAGACATCCGCCGATCTAACTGCCAACATTCTTACTTTAGATTTCCGTTGAACTGTCCACTCCTTCGTTACGCTGATGCAACTACCCATGATCTATCTTTATACTTGGCCATAAAATGGCCACTACATAGCCGTTTAAGCTTTCCTAATATGAGTCATCCTCCGATCTGACTGCCCATGTTCATAGTTTAGTTTTCCGCCGAACCGTCCACTTCTTCGTTACGCCGATGCAACTACCCATGATCTTATCTTTCTATTTGGCCACAAGTTGGCCACTACTTCGCCGTTCTAACTCGCTTAATAATACACATTCGCTGATCTGACTGCCCATGTTCTTACTTTAGATTTTCACCGAACCGTTCACTCCTTCGTTACGCCGATGCAACTACCCATGATCTTATCTTTCTATTTGGCCATACGTTGGCCACTACTTCGCCGTTCGAACTCGCTTAATATAAGACATCCGCCGATCTGACTGCCCACATTCTTACTTTAGATTTCCGTCGAACTGTCCACTCCTTCGTTACGCCGATGCAACTACCCATGATCTTATCTTTCTAATTGGCCATATGTTGGCCCCTACTTCGCCACTCCAACACGCTTAAAATAAGACATCCGCCGATCTGACTGCCCATGTTCTTACTTTAGATTACCGCCGAACCGTCCACTTCTTCGTTACGCCGATGCAACTACCCATGATCTTATCTTTCTATTTGGCCTTAAGTTGGCCCCTACTTCGCCACTCCAACTCGCTTAATATTTGGCTTTTGCCGATGTGACTACCCATGTTCTTACTTTAGATTTCCGCCGAACCGTCCAATCTTTCGTTACGCTGATGCAACTACCCATGATCTATCTTTATACTTGGCCATAAATTGGCCACTACATAGCCGTTTAAGCTCGCCTAATATGAGTCATCCTCCGATCTGACTGCCCATGTTTTTACTTTAGATTTTCGCAGAACCGTCCACTTCTTCGTTACGCCGATGCAACTACCCATGATCTTTTCTTTCTATTTGGCCATATGTTGGCCCTTACTTCGCCACTCCAACTTGCTTAATATAAGACATCCGCCGATCTAACTGCCAACATTCTTACTTTAGATTTCCGTTGAACTGTCCACTCCTTCGTTACGCTGATGCAACTACCCATGATCTATCTTTATACTTGGCCATAAAATGGCCACTACATAGCCGTTTAAGCTTTCCTAATATGAGTCATCCTCCGATCTGACTGCCCATGTTCATAGTTTAGTTTTCCGCCGAACCGTCCACTTCTTCGTTACGCCGATGCAACTACCCATGATCTTATCTTTCTATTTGGCCACAAGTTGGCCACTACTTCGCCGTTCTAACTCGCTTAATAATACACATTCGCTGATCTGACTGCCCATGTTCTTACTTTAGATTTTCACCGAACCGTTCACTCCTTCGTTACGCCGATGCAACTACCCATGATCTTATCTTTCTATTTGGCCATACGTTGGCCACTACTTCGCCGTTCGAACTCGCTTAATATAAGACATCCGCCGATCTGACTGCCCACATTCTTACTTTAGATTTCCGTCGAACTGTCCACTCCTTCGTTACGCCGATGCAACTACCCATGATCTTATCTTTCTAATTGGCCATATGTTGGCCCCTACTTCGCCACTCCAACACGCTTAAAATAAGACATCCGCCGATCTGTCTGCCCATGTTCTTACTTTAGATTACCGCCGAACCGTCCACTTCTTCGTTACGCCGATGCAACTACCGATGATCTTATCTTTCTATTTGGCCTTAAGTTGGCCCCTACTTCGCCACTTCAACTCGCTTAATATTTGGCATTAGCTGATCTGACTACCCATGTTCTTACTGTAGATTTTCGCCGAACCGTCCACTCCATCGTTACGCCGATGAAACTACCCATGATCTTATCTTTCTATTTGGCCATAAGTTGGCAACTACTTCACCGTTCCAAATCGCTTAATCTTAGACTTTTGCCGATCTGACTGCCCATGTTCTTACTTTAGATTTTCGCCGAACCGTCCACTCCTTCGTTACGCTCATGCAACTACCCATGATCTATCTTTATACTTGGCCATAAATTGGCCACTACATAGCCGTTTCAGCTCGCCTAATATGAGTCATCCGCCGATCTAACCGCCCATGTTGTTACTTTAGATTTCCGCCGAACCGTCCACTTCTTCGTTACGCCGATGCAACTACCCATGATCTTATCTTTCTATTTGGCCTTAAGTTGGCCCCTACTTCGCCACTTCAACTTGCTTAATATTTGGCATTAGCTGATCTGACTACCCATGTTCTTACTGTAGATTTTCGCCGAACCGTCCACTCCATCGTTACGCCGATGAAACTACCCATGATCTTATCTTTCTATTTGGCCATAAGTTGGCCACTACTTCACCGTTCCAAATCGCTTAATCTAAGACTTTTGCCGATCTGACTGCCCATGTTCTTACTTTAGATTTTCGCCGAACCGTTCACTCCTTCGTTACTCCGATGCAACTACCCATGATCTTATCTTTCTCTTTGGCCATAAGTTGGCCCCTACTTTGCCACTCCAACTCGCTTAATATTTGGCATTAGCCGATCTGACTGCCCATGTTCTTACTTTAGATTTCCGCCGAACCATCCACTCCTTCGTTACGCTCATGCAACTACCCATGATCTATCTTTATACTTGGCCATAAATTGGCCACTACATAGCCGTTTCAGCTCGCCTAATATGAGTCATCCGCCGATCTGACTGCCCATGTTGTTACTTTAGATTTCCGCCGAACCGTCCACTTCTTCGTTACGCCGATGCAACTACCCATGATCTTATCTTTCTATTTGGCCATAAGTTGGCCACTACTTCACCGTTCCAACTCGCTAAATCTTAGACTTTTGCCGATCTGACTGCCCATGTTCTTACTTTTGATTTCCGCCGAACTGTCCACTCCTTCGTTACGCCGATGCAACTACCCATGTTCTTATATTTCGCTTTGGCCATAAGTTGGCCCCTACTTCGCCACTCCAACTCGCTTAATATTTGGCATTAGCCGATCTGACTACCCATGTTCTTACTTTAGATTTTCGCCGAACCGTTCACTCCTTCGTTACGCCGATGCAACTACCCATGATCTTATCTTTCTATTTGGCCATAAGTTGGCCACTACTTCACCGTTCCAACTCGCTTAATCTTAGACTTTTGCCGATCTGACTGCCCATGTTCTTACTTTAGATTTCCGCCGAACTGTCCACTGCTTCGTTACGCCGATGCAACTACCCATGATCTTATATTTCTCTTTGGCCATAAGTTGGCCACTACTTTGCCACTCCAACTCGCTTAATATTAGACATTTGCCGATCTGACTGCCCATGTTCTGACTTTAGATTTTCGCCGAACCGTCCACTCCTTCGTTACGCTCATGCAACTACCCATGATCTATCTTTATACTTGGCCATAAATTGGCCACTACATAGCCGTTTCAGCTCGCTTAATATTTGGCATTAGCCGATCTGACTACCCATGTTCTTACTTTAGATTTTCGCCGAACCGTTCACTCCTTCGTTACGCCGATGCAACTACCCATGATCTTATCTTTCTATTTGGCCATAAGTTGGCCCCTACTTCGCCACTTCAACTCGCTTAATATTTGGCATTAGCCGATCTGACTACCCATGTTCTTACTTTAGATTTCCGCCGAACCGTCCACTCCTTCGTTACGCTGATGCAACTACCCATAATCTATCTTTATACTTGGCCATAAATTGGCCACTACATAGCCGTTTCAGCTCGCCTAATATGAGTCATCCGCCGATCTGACTGCCCATGTTCTTACTTTAGATTTCCGCCGAACTGTCCACTCCTTCGTTACGCCGATGCAACTACCCATGATCTTATCTTTCTAATTGGCCATAAATTGGCCACTACTTAGCCTATCCAAATCGCCTAATATGAGACATCCGCCGATCTGACTGCCCATGTTCTTACTTTAGATTTTCGCCGAACCGTCCACTCCTTCGTTACCCCGATGCAACTACCCATGATCTTTTCTTTCTATTTGGCCATATGTTGGCCCTTACTTCGCCACTCCAACTTGCTTAATATAAGACATCCGCCGATCTAACTGCCAACATTCTTACTTTAGATTTCCGTTGAACTGTCCACTCCTTCGTTACGCTGATGCAACTACCCATGATCTATCTTTATACTTGGCCATAAAATGGCCACTACATAGCCGTTTAAGCTTTCCTAATATGAGTCATCCTCCGATCTGACTGCCCATGTTCATAGTTTAGTTTTCCGCCGAACCGTCCACTTCTTCGTTACGCCGATGCAATTACCCATGATCTTATCTTTCTATTTGGCCACAAGTTGGCCACTACTTCGCCGTTCTAACTCGCTTAATAATACACATTCGCTGATCTGACTGCCAATGTTCTTACTTTAGATTTTCACCGAACCGTTCACTCCTTCGTTACGCCGATGCAACTACCCATGATCTTATCTTTCTATTTGGCCATACGTTGGCCACTACTTCGCCGTTCGAACTCGCTTAATATAAGACATCCGCCGATCTGACTGCCCACATTCTTACTTTAGATTTCCGTCGAACTGTCCACTCCTTCGTTACGCCGATGCAACTACCCATGATCTTATCTTTCTAATTGGCCATATGTTGGCCCCTACTTCGCCACTCCAACACGCTTAAAATAAGACATCCGCCGATCTGACTGCCCATGTTCTTACTTTAGATTACCGCCGAACCGTCCACTTCTTCGTTACGCCGATGCAACTACCCATGATCTTATCTTTCTATTTGGCCTTAAGTTGGCCCCTACTTCGCCACTCCAACTCGCTTAATATTTGGCTTTTGCCGATGTGACTACCCATGTTCTTACTTTAGATTTCCGCCGAACCGTCCAATCTTTCGTTACGCTGATGCAACTACCCATGATCTATCTTTATACTTGGCCATAAATTGGCCACTACATAGCCGTTTAAGCTCGCCTAATATGAGTCATCCTCCGATCTGACTGCCCATGTTTTTACTTTAGATTTTCGCAGAACCGTCCACTTCTTCGTTACGCCGATGCAACTACCCATGATCTTTTCTTTCTATTTGGCCATATGTTGGCCCTTACTTCGCCACTCCAACTTGCTTAATATAAGACATCCGCCGATCTAACTGCCAACATTCTTACTTTAGATTTCCGTTGAACTGTCCACTCCTTCGTTACGCTGATGCAACTACCCATGATCTATCTTTATACTTGGCCATAAAATGGCCACTACATAGCCGTTTAAGCTTTCCTAATATGAGTCATCCTCCGATCTGACTGCCCATGTTCATAGTTTAGTTTTCCGCCGAACCGTCCACTTCTTCGTTACGCCGATGCAACTACCCATGATCTTATCTTTCTATTTGGCCACAAGTTGGCCACTACTTCGCCGTTCTAACTCGCTTAATAATACACATTCGCTGATCTGACTGCCCATGTTCTTACTTTAGATTTTCACCGAACCGTTCACTCCTTCGTTACGCCGATGCAACTACCCATGATCTTATCTTTCTATTTGGCCATACGTTGGCCACTACTTCGCCGTTCGAACTCGCTTAATATAAGACATCCGCCGATCTGACTGCCCACATTCTTACTTTAGATTTCCGTCGAACTGTCCACTCCTTCGTTACGCCGATGCAACTACCCATGATCTTATCTTTCTAATTGGCCATATGTTGGCCCCTACTTCGCCACTCCAACACGCTTAAAATAAGACATCCGCCGATCTGTCTGCCCATGTTCTTACTTTAGATTACCGCCGAACCGTCCACTTCTTCGTTACGCCGATGCAACTACCGATGATCTTATCTTTCTATTTGGCCTTAAGTTGGCCCCTACTTCGCCACTCCAACTCGCTTAATATTTGGCATTTGCCGATGTGACTACCCATGTTCTTACTTTAGATTTCCGCCGAACCGTCCAATCTTTCGTTACGCTGATGCAACTACCCATGATCTATCTTTATACTTGGCCATAAATTGGCCACTACATAGCCGTTTAAGCTCGCCTAATATGAGTCATCCTCCGATCTGACTGCCCATGTTTTTACTTTAGATTTTCGCAGAACCGTCCACTTCTTCGTTACGCCGATGCAACTACCCATGATCTTATCTTTCTATTTGGCCATAAGTTGGCCACTACTTCACCGTTCCAACTCGCTTAATCTTAGACTTTTGCCGATCTGACTGCCCATGTTCTTACTTTAGATTTCCGCCGAACTGTCCACTCCTTCGTTACGCCGATGCAACTACCCATGATCTTATATTTCTCTTTGGCCATAAGTTGGCCCCTACTTCGCCACTCCAACTCGCTTAATATTTGGCATTAGCCGATCTGACTACCCATGTTCTTATTTTAGATTTTCGCCGAACCGTTCACTCCTTCGTTACGCCGATGCAACTACCCATGATCTTATCTTTCTATTTGGCCATAAGTTGGCCACTACTTCACCGTTCCAACTCGCTTAATCTTAGACTTTTGCCGATCTGACTGCCCATGTTCTTACTTCAGATTTCCGCCGAACTGTCCACTCCTTCGTTACGCCGATGCAACTACCCATGATCTTATATTTCTCTTTGGCCATAAGTTGGCCCCTACTTCGCCACTCCAACTCGCTTAATATTTGGCATTAGCCGATCTGACTACCCATGTTCTTACTTTCGATTTCCGCCGAACCCTTTACTCCTTCGTTACGCCGATGCAACTACCCATGATCTTATCTTTCTATTTGGCCATAAGTTGGCCACTACTTCACCGTTCCAACTCGCTTAATCTTAGACTTTTGCCGATCTGACTGCCCATGTTCTTACTTTAGATTTCCGCCGAACTGTCCACTCCTTCGTTACGCCGATGCAACTACCCATGATCTTATATTTCTCTTTGGCCATAAGTTGGCCCCTACTTCGCCACTCCAACTCGCTTAATATTTGGCATTAGCCGATCTGACTACCCATGTTCTTGCTTAAGATTTCCGTCGAACCGTCCGCTCCTTCGTTACGCTGATGCAACTACCCATGATCTATCTTTATACTTGGCCATAAATTGGCCACTACATAGCCGTTTCAGCTCGCCTAATATGAGTCATCCGCCGATCTGACTGCCCATGTTCTTACTTTAGATTTTCGCCGAACCGTCCACTCCTTCGTTACGCCGATGCAACTACCCATGATCTTTTCTTTCTATTTGGCCATATGTTGGCCCTTACTTCGCCACTCCAACTTGCTTAATATAAGACATCCGCCGATCTAACTGCTAACATTCTTAATTTAGATTTCCGTTGAACTGTCCACTCCTTCGTTACGCCGATGCAACTACTCATGATCTTATCTTTCTATTTGGCCATAAATTGGCCACTACTTCGCCGTTCCATATCGCCTAATATGAGACATCCGCCGATCTGACTGCCCATGTTCTTACTGTAGATTTTCGCCGAACCGTCCACTCCTTCGTTACGCCGATGAAACTACCCATGATCTTATCTTTCTATTTGGCCATAAGTTGGCCACTACTTCACCGTTCCAACTCGCTTAATCTTAGACTTTTGCCGATCTGACTACCCATGTTCTTACTTTAGATTTTCGCCGAACCGTTCACTCCTTCGTTACGCCGATGCAACTACCCATGATCTTATCTTTCTATTTGGCCATAAGTTGGCCACTACTTTGCCGTTCGAATTCGCTTAATATTAGACATTCGCCGATCTTACTGCCCATGTTCTTACTTTAGATTTCTGCCGAACCGTTCACTCCTTCGTTACGCCGATGAAACTACCCATGATCTTATCTTTCTATTTGGCCATAAGTTGGCCACTACTTCACCGTTCCAACTCGCTTAATCTTAGACTTTTATCGATCTGACTGCCCATGTTCTTACTTTAGATTTCCGCCGAACTGTCCACTCCTTCGTTACGCCAATGCAACTACCCATTATCTTATATTTCTCTTTGGCCATAAGTTGGCCCCTACTTCGCCACTCCAACTCGCTTAATATTTGGCATTAGCCGATCTGACTGCCCATGTTCTTACTTTAAATTTCCGCCGAACTGTCCACTCCTTCGTTACGCCGATGCAACTACCCATGATCTTATATTTCTCTTTGGCCATAAGTTGGCCCCTACTTTGCCACTCCAACTCGCTTAAAATTTGGCATTAGCCGATCTGACTACCCATGTTCTTACTTTAGATTTCCGTCGAACTGTCCACTCCTTCGTTACGCCGATGCAACTACCCATGATCTTATCTTTCTAATTGGCCATAAATTGGCCACTACTTCGCCGTTCCATATCGCCTAATATGAGACATCCGCCGATCTGACTGCCCATGTTCTTACTTTAGATTTTCGCAGAACCGTCCACTCCTTCGTTACGCCGATGCAACTACCCATGATCTTATCTTTCTCTTTGGCCATAAGTTGGCCACTACTTTGCCACTCCAACTCGCTTAATATTAGACATTCGCCGATCTGACTGCCCATGTTCTTACTTTAGATTTTCGCCGAACCGTCCACTCCTTCGTTACGCTCATGCAACTACCCATGATCTATCTTTATACTTGGCCATAAATTGGCCATTACATAGCCGTTTCAGCTCGCCTAATATGAGTCATCCGCCGATCTGACTGCCCATGTTGTTACTTTAGATTTCCGCCGAACCGTCCACTTCTTCGTTACGCCGATGCAACTACCCATGATCTTATCTTTCTCTTTGGCCATAAGTTGGCCACTACTTTGCCACTCCAACTAGCTTAATATTTGACATTCGCCGATCTGACTGCCCATGTTCTTACTTTAGATTTTCGCCGAACCGTCCACTCCTTCGTTACGCTCATGCAACTACCCATGATCTATCTTTATACTTGGCCATAAATTGGCCACTACATAGCCGTTTCAGCTCGCCTAATATGAGTCATCCGCCGATCTGACTGCCCATGTTGTTACTTTAGATTTCCGCCGAACCGTCCACTCCTTCGTTACGCCGATGCAACTACCCATGATCTTATCTTTCTATTTGGCCATAAGTTGGCCACTACTTCACCGTTCCAACTCGCTTAATCTTAGACTTTTGCCGATCTGACTGCCCATGTTCTTACTTTAGATTTCCGCCGAACTGTCCACTCCTTCGTTACGCTGATGCAACTACCCATGATCTTATATTTCTCTTTGGCCATAAGTTGGCCCCTACTTCGCCACTCCAACTCGCTTAATATTTGGCATTAGCCGATCTGACTACCCATGTTCTTATTTTAGATTTTCGCCGAACCGTTCACTCCTTCGTTACGCCGATGCAACTACCCATGATCTTATCTTTCTATTTGGCCATAAGTTGGCCACTACTTCACCGTTCCAACTCGCTTAATCTTAGACTTTTGCCGATCTGACTGCCCATGTTCTTACTTTAGATTTCCGCCGAACTGTCCACTCCTTCGTTACGCCGATGCAACTACCCATGATCTTATATTTCTCTTTGGCCATAAGTTGGCCCCTACTTCGCCACTCCAACTCGCTTAATATTTGGCATTAGCCGATCTGACTACCCATGTTCTTACTTTCGATTTCCGCCGAACCCTTTACTCCTTCGTTACGCCGATGCAACTACCCATGATCTTATCTTTCTATTTGGCCATAAGTTGGCCACTACTTCACCGTTCCAACTCGCTTAATCTTAGACTTTTGCCGATCTGACTGCCCATGTTCTTACTTTAGATTTCCGCCGAACTGTCCACTCCTTCGTTACGCCGATGCAACTACCCATGATCTTATATTTCTCTTTGGCCATAAGTTGGCCCCTACTTCGCCACTCCAACTCGCTTAATATTTGGCATTAGCCGATCTGACTACCCATGTTCTTGCTTAAGATTTCCGCCGAACCGTCCGCTCCTTCGTTACGCTGATGCAACTACCCATGATCTATCTTTATACTTGGCCATAAATTGGCCACTACATAGCCGTTTCAGCTCGCCTAATATGAGTCATCCGCCGATCTGACTGCCCATGTTCTTACTCTAGATTTTCGCCGAACCGTCCACTCCTTCGTTACGCCGATGCAACTACCCATGATCTTTTCTTTCTATTTGGCCATATGTTGGCCCTTACTTCGCCACTCCAACTTGCTTAATATAAGACATCCGCCGATCTAACTGCCAACATTCTTAATTTAGATTTCCGTTGAACTGTCCACTCCTTCGTTACGCCGATGCAACTACCCATGATCTTATCTTTCTATTTGGCCATAAATTGGCCACTACTTCGCCGTTCCATATCGCCTAATATGAGACATCCGCCGATCTGACTGCCCATGTTCTTACTGTAGATTTTCGCCGAACCGTCCACTCCTTCGTTACGCCGATGAAACTACCCATGATCTTATCTTTCTATTTGGCCATAAGTTGGCCACTACTTCACCGTTCCAACTCGCTTAATCTTAGACTTTTGCCGATCTGACTACCCATGTTCTTACTTTAGATTTTCGCCGAACCGTTCACTCCTTCGTTACGCCGATGCAACTACCCATGATCTTATCTTTCTATTTGGCCATAAGTTGGCCACTACTTTGCCGTTCGAATTCGCTTAATATTAGACATTCGCCGATCTTACTGCCCATGTTCTTACTTTAGATTTCTGCCGAACCGTTCACTCCTTCGTTACGCCGATGAAACTACCCATGATCTTATCTTTCTATTTGGCCATAAGTTGGCCACTACTTCACCGTTCCAACTCGCTTAATCTTAGACTTTTGTCGATCTGACTGCCCATGTTCTTACTTTAGATTTCCGCCGAACTGTCCACTCCTTCGTTACGCCAATGCAACTACCCATTATCTTATATTTCTCTTTGGCCATAAGTTGGCCCCTACTTCGCCACTCCAACTCGCTTAATATTTGGCATTAGCCGATCTGACTGCCCATGTTCTTACTTTAAATTTCCGCCGAACTGTCCACTCCTTCGTTACGCCGATGCAACTACCCATGATCTTATATTTCTCTTTGGCCATAAGTTGGCCCCTACTTTGCCACTCCAACTCGCTTAAAATTTGGCATTAGCCGATCTGACTACCCATGTTCTTACTTTTGATTTCCGTCGAACTGTCCACTCCTTCGTTACGCCGATGCAACTACCCATGATCTTATCTTTCTAATTGGCCATAAATTGGCCACTACTTCGCCGTTCCATATCGCCTAATATGAGACATCCGCCGATCTGACTGCCCATGTTCTTACTTTAGATTTTCGCAGAACCGTCCACTCCTTCGTTACGCCGATGCAACTACCCATGATCTTATCTTTCTCTTTGGCCATAAGTTGGCCACTACTTTGCCACTCCAACTCGCTTAATATTAGACATTCGCCGATCTGACTGCCCATGTTCTTACTTTAGATTTTCGCCGAACCGTCCACTCCTTCGTTACGCTCATGCAACTACCCATGATCTATCTTTATACTTGGCCATAAATTGGCCACTACATAGCCGTTTCAGCTCGCCTAATATGAGTCATCCGCCGATCTGACTGCCCATGTTGTTACTTTAGATTTCCGCCGAACCGTCCACTTCTTCGTTACGCCGATGCAACTACCCATGATCTTATCTTTCTATTTGGCCTTAAGTTGGCCCCTACTTCGCCACTTCAACTCGCTTAATATTTGGCATTAGCTGATCTGACTACCCATGTTCTTACTGTAGATTTTCGCCGAACCGTCCACTCCATCGTTACGCCGATGAAACTACCCATGATCTTATCTTTCTATTTGGCCATAAGTTGGCCACTACTTCACCGTTCCAAATCGCTTAATCTTAGACTTTTGCCGATCTGACTGCCCATGTTCTTACTTTAGATTTCCGCCGAACTGTCCGCTCCTTCGTTACGCCGATGCAACTACCCATGATCTTATATTTCTCTTTGGCCATAAGTTGGCCCCTACTTCGCCACTCCAACTCGCTTAATATTTGGCATTAGCCGATCTGACTACCCATGTTCTTACTTTAGATTTCCGCCGAACCCTTTACTCCTTCGTTACGCCGATGCAACTACCCATGATCTTATCTTTCTATTTGGCCATAAGTTGGCCACTACTTCACCGTTCCAACTCGCTTAATCTTAGACTTTTGCCGATCTGACTGCCCATGTTCTTACTTTAGATTTCCGCCGAACTGTCCACTCCTTCGTTACGCCGATGCAACTACCCATGATCTTATATTTCTCTTTGGCCATAAGTTGGCCCCTACTTCGCCACTCCAACTCGCTTAATATTTGGCATTAGCCGATCTGACTGCCCATGTTCTTACTTTAGATTTCCGCCGAACCGTCCAATCCTTCGTTACGCTGATGCAACTACCCATGATCTATCTTTATACTTGGCCATAAATTGGCCACTACATAGCCGTTTCAGCTCGCCTAATATGAGTCATCCGCCGATCTGACTGCCCATGTTCTTACTTTAGATTTTCGCCGAACCGTCCACTCCTTCGTTACGCCGATGCAACTACCCATGATCTTTTCTTTCTATTTGGCCATATGTTGGCCCTTACTTCGCCACTCCAACTTGCTTAATATAAGACATCCGCCGATCTAACTGCCAACATTCTTACTTTAGATTTCCGTTGAACTGTCCACTCCTTCGTTACGCCGATGCAACTACCCATGATCTTATCTTTCTATTTGGCCATAAATTGGCCACTACTTCGCCGTTCCATATCGCCTAATATGAGACATCCGCCGATCTGACTGCCCATGTTCTTACTGTAGATTTTCGCCGAACCGTCCACTCCTTCGTTACGCCGATGAAACTACCCATGATCTTATCTTTCTATTTGGCCATAAGTTGGCCACTACTTCACCGTTCCAAATCGCTTAATCTTAGACTTTTGCCGATCTGACTACCCATGTTCTTACTTTAGATTTTCGCCGAACCGTTCACTCCTTCGTTACGCCGATGCAACTACCCATGATCTTATATTTCTATTTGGCCATAAGTTGGCCACTACTTTGCCGTTCGAATTCGCTTAATATTAGACATTCGCCGATCTGACTGCCCATGTTCTTACTTTAGATTTCTGCCGAACCGTTCACTCCTTCGTTACGCCGATGAAACTACCCATGATCTTATCTTTCTATTTGGCCATAAGTTGGCCACTACTTCACCGTTCCAACTCGCTTAATCTTAGACTTTTGTCGATCTGACTGCCCATGTTCTTACTTTAGATTTCCGCGAACTGTCCACTCCTTCGTTACGCCAATGCAACTACTCATTATCTTATATTTCTCTTTGGCCATAAGTTGGCCCCTACTTCGCCACTCCAACTCGCTTAATATTTGGCATTAGCCGATCTGACTACCCATGTTCTTGCTTAAGATTTCCGCCGAACCGTCCGCTCCTTCGTTACGCTGATGCAACTACCCCTGATCTATCTTTATACTTGGCCATAAATTGGCCACTACATAGCCGTTTCAGCTCGCCTAATATGAGTCATCCGCCGATCTGACTGCCCATGTTGTTACTTTAGATATCCGCCAAACCGTCCACTTCTTCGTTACGCCGATGCAACTACCCATGATCTTATATTTCTATTTGCCCTTAAGTTGGCCCCTACTTCGCCACTTCAACTCGCTTAATATTTGGCATTAGCTGATCTGACTACCCATGTTCTTACTTTAGATTTCCGTCGAACAATCCACTCCTTCGTTACGCCGATGCAACTACCCATGATCTTATCTTTCTAATTGGCCATAAATTGGCCACTACTTCGCCGTTCCATATCGCCTAATATGAGACATCCGCCGATCTGACTGCCCATGTTCTTACTGTAGATTTTCGCCGAACCGTCCACTCCTTCGTTACGCCGATGAAACTACCCATGATCTTATCTTTCTATTTGGCCATAAGTTGGCCACTACTTCACCGTTCCAACTCGCTTAATCTTAGACTTTTGCCGATCTGACTGCCCATGTTCTTACTTTAAATTTCCACCGAACTGTCCACTCCTTCGTTACGCCGATGCAACTACCCATGATCTTATATTTCTCTTTGGCCATAAGTTGGCCCCTACTTTGCCACTCCAACTCGCTTAAAATTTGGCATTAGCCGATCTGACTACCCATGTTCTTACTTTAGATTTCCGTCGAACTGTCCACTCCTTCGTTACGCCGATGCAACTACCCATGATCTTATCTTTCTAATTGGCCATAAATTGGCCACTACTTCGCCGTTCCATATCGCCTAATATGAGACATCCGCCGATCTGACTGCCCATGTTCTTACTTTAGATTTTCGCAGAACCGTCCACTCCTTCGTTACGCCGATGCAACTACCTATGATCTTATCTTTCTCTTTGGCCATAAGTTGGCCACTACTTTGCCACTCCAACTCGCTTAATATTAGACATTCGCCGATCTGACTGCCCATGTTCTTACTTTAGATTTTCGCCGAACTGTCCACTCCTTCGTTACGCTCATGCAACTACCCATGATCTATCTTTATACTTGGCCATAAATTGGCCACTACATAGCCGTTTCAGCTCGCCTAATATGAGTCATCCGCCGATCTGACTGCCCATGTTGTTACTTTAGATTTCCGCCGAACCGTCCTCTTCTTTGTTACGCCGATGCAACTACCCATGATCTTATCTTTCTATTTGGCCTTAAGTTGGCCCCTACTTCGCCACTTCAACTCGCTTAATATTTGGCATTAGCTGATCTGACTACCCATGTTCTTACTGTAGATTTTCGCCGAACCGTCCACTCCATCGTTACGCCGATGAAACTACCCATGATCTTATATTTCTATTTGGCCATAAGTTGGCCACTACTTCACCGTTCCAAATCGCTTAATCTTAGACTTTTGCCGATCTGACTGCCCATGTTCTTACTTTAGATTTTCGCCGAACCGTTCAATCCTTCGTTACTCCGATGCAACTACCCATGATCTTATCTTTCTCTTTGGCCATAAGTTGGCCCCTACTTTGCAACTCCAACTCGCTTAATATTTGGCATTAGCCGATCTGACTGCCCATGTTCTTACTTTAGATTTCCGCCGAACCGTCCACTTCTTCGTTACGCCGATGCAACTACCCATGATCTTATCTTTCTATTTGGCCATAAGTTGGCCACTACTTCACCGTTCCAAATCGCTAAATCTTAGACTTTTGCCGATCTGACTGCCCATGTTCTTACTTTAGATTTCCGTCGAACTGTCCACTCCTTCGTTACGCCGATGCAACTACCCATGATCTTATCTTTCTAATTGGCCATAAATTGGCCACTACTTCGCCGTTCCATATCGCCTAATATGAGACATCCGCCGATCTGACTGCCCATGTTCTTACTTTAGATTTTCGCCGAACCGTCCACTCCTTCGTTACGCCGATGAAACTACCCATGATCTTATCTTTCTATTTGGCCATAAGTTGGCCACTACTTCACCGTTCCAACTCGCTTAATCTTAGACTTTTGCCGATCTGACTACCCATGTTCTTACTTTAGATTTTCGCCGAACCGTTCACTCCTTCGTTACGCCGATGCAACTACCCATGATCTTATCTTTCTATTTGGCCATAAGTTGGCCACTACTTTGCCGTTCGAATTCGCTTAATATTAGACATTCGCCGATCTTACTGCCCATGTTCTTACTTTAGATTTCTGCCGAACCGTTCACTCCTTCGTTACGCCGATGAAACTACCCATGATCTTATCTTTCTATTTGGCCATAAGTTGGCCACTACTTCACCGTTCCAACTCGCTTAATCTTAGACTTTTGTCGATCTGACTGCCCATGTTCTTACTTTAGATTTCCGCCGAACTGTCCACTCCTTCGTTACGCCAATGCAACTACCCATTATCTTATATTTCTCTTTGGCCATAAGTTGGCCCCTACTTCGCCACTCCAACTCGCTTAATATTTGGCATTAGCCGATCTGACTGCCCATGTTCTTACTTTAAATTTCCGCCGAACTGTCCACTCCTTCGTTACGCCGATGCAACTACCCATGATCTTATATTTCTCTTTGGCCATAAGTTGGCCCCTACTTTGCCACTCCAACTCGCTTAAAATTTGGCATTAGCCGATCTGACTACCCATGTTCTTACTTTTGATTTCCGTCGAACTGTCCACTCCTTCGTTACGCCGATGCAACTACCCATGATCTTATCTTTCTAATTGGCCATAAATTGGCCACTACTTCGCCGTTCCATATCGCCTAATATGAGACATCCGCCGATCTGAATGCCCATGTTCTTACTTTAGATTTTCGCAGAACCGTCCACTCCTTCGTTACGCCGATGCAACTACCCATGATCTTATCTTTCTCTTTGGCCATAAGTTGGCCACTACTTTGCCACTCCAACTCGCTTAATATTAGACATTCGCCGATCTGACTGCCCATGTTCTTACTTTAGATTTTCGCCGAACCGTCCACTCCTTCGTTACGCTCATGCAACTACCCATGATCTATCTTTATACTTGGCCATAAATTGGCCACTACATAGCCGTTTCAGCTCGCCTAATATGAGTCATCCGCCGATCTGACTGCCCATGTTGTTACTTTAGATTTCCGCCGAACCGTCCACTTCTTCGTTACGCCGATGCAACTACCCATGATCTTATCTTTCTATTTGGCCTTAAGTTGGCCCCTACTTCGCCACTTCAACTCGCTTAATATTTGGCATTAGCTGATCTGACTACCCATGTTCTTACTGTAGATTTTCGCCGAACCGTCCACTCCATCGTTACGCCGATGAAACTACCCATGATCTTATCTTTCTATTTGGCCATAAGTTGGCCACTACTTCACCGTTCCAAATCGCTTAATCTTAGACTTTTGCCGATCTGACTGCCCATGTTCTTACTTTAGATTTCCGCCGAACTGTCCGCTCCTTCGTTACGCCGATGCAACTACCCATGATCTTATATTTCTCTTTGGCCATAAGTTGGCCCCTACTTCGCCACTCCAACTCGCTTAATATTTGGCATTAGCCGATCTGACTACCCATGTTCTTACTTTAGATTTCCGCCGAACCCTTTACTCCTTCGTTACGCCGATGCAACTACCCATGATCTTATCTTTCTATTTGGCCATAAGTTGGCCACTACTTCACCGTTCCAACTCGCTTAATCTTAGACTTTTGCCGATCTGACTGCCCATGTTCTTACTTTAGATTTCCGCCGAACTGTCCACTCCTTCGTTACGCCGATGCAACTACCCATGATCTTATATTTCTCTTTGGCCATAAGTTGGCCCCTACTTCGCCACTCCAACTCGCTTAATATTTGGCATTAGCCGATCTGACTGCCCATGTTCTTACTTTAGATTTCCGCCGAACCGTCCAATCCTTCGTTACGCTGATGCAACTACCCATGATCTATCTTTATACTTGGCCATAAATTGGCCACTACATAGCCGTTTCAGCTCGCCTAATATGAGTCATCCGCCGATCTGACTGCCCATGTTCTTACTTTAGATTTTCGCCGAACCGTCCACTCCTTCGTTACGCCGATGCAACTACCCATGATCTTTTCTTTCTATTTGGCCATATGTTGGCCCTTACTTCGCCACTCCAACTTGCTTAATATAAGACATCCGCCGATCTAACTGCCAACATTCTTACTTTAGATTTCCGTTGAACTGTCCACTCCTTCGTTACGCCGATGCAACTACCCATGATCTTATCTTTCTATTTGGCCATAAATTGGCCACTACTTCGCCGTTCCATATCGCCTAATATGAGACATCCGCCGATCTGACTGCCCATGTTCTTACTGTAGATTTTCGCCGAACCGTCCACTCCTTCGTTACGCCGATGAAACTACCCATGATCTTATCTTTCTATTTGGCCATAAGTTGGCCACTACTTCACCGTTCCAAATCGCTTAATCTTAGACTTTTGCCGATCTGACTACCCATGTTCTTACTTTAGATTTTCGCCGAACCGTTCACTCCTTCGTTACGCCGATGCAACTACCCATGATCTTATATTTCTATTTGGCCATAAGTTGGCCACTACTTTGCCGTTCGAATTCGCTTAATATTAGACATTCGCCGATCTGACTGCCCATGTTCTTACTTTAGATTTCTGCCGAACCGTTCACTCCTTCGTTACGCCGATGAAACTACCCATGATCTTATCTTTCTATTTGGCCATAAGTTGGCCACTACTTCACCGTTCCAACTCGCTTAATCTTAGACTTTTGTCGATCTGACTGCCCATGTTCTTACTTTAGATTTCCGCGAACTGTCCACTCCTTCGTTACGCCAATGCAACTACTCATTATCTTATATTTCTCTTTGGCCATAAGTTGGCCCCTACTTCGCCACTCCAACTCGCTTAATATTTGGCATTAGCCGATCTGACTACCCATGTTCTTGCTTAAGATTTCCGCCGAACCGTCCGCTCCTTCGTTACGCTGATGCAACTACCCCTGATCTATCTTTATACTTGGCCATAAATTGGCCACTACATAGCCGTTTCAGCTCGCCTAATATGAGTCATCCGCCGATCTGACTGCCCATGTTGTTACTTTAGATATCCGCCAAACCGTCCACTTCTTCGTTACGCCGATGCAACTACCCATGATCTTATATTTCTATTTGCCCTTAAGTTGGCCCCTACTTCGCCACTTCAACTCGCTTAATATTTGGCATTAGCTGATCTGACTACCCATGTTCTTACTTTAGATTTCCGTCGAACAATCCACTCCTTCGTTACGCCGATGCAACTACCCATGATCTTATCTTTCTAATTGGCCATAAATTGGCCACTACTTCGCCGTTCCATATCGCCTAATATGAGACATCCGCCGATCTGACTGCCCATGTTCTTACTGTAGATTTTCGCCGAACCGTCCACTCCTTCGTTACGCCGATGAAACTACCCATGATCTTATCTTTCTATTTGGCCATAAGTTGGCCACTACTTCACCGTTCCAACTCGCTTAATCTTAGACTTTTGCCGATCTGACTGCCCATGTTCTTACTTTAAATTTCCACCGAACTGTCCACTCCTTCGTTACGCCGATGCAACTACCCATGATCTTATATTTCTCTTTGGCCATAAGTTGGCCCCTACTTTGCCACTCCAACTCGCTTAAAATTTGGCATTAGCCGATCTGACTACCCATGTTCTTACTTTAGATTTCCGTCGAACTGTCCACTCCTTCGTTACGCCGATGCAACTACCCATGATCTTATCTTTCTAATTGGCCATAAATTGGCCACTACTTCGCCGTTCCATATCGCCTAATATGAGACATCCGCCGATCTGACTGCCCATGTTCTTACTTTAGATTTTCGCAGAACCGTCCACTCCTTCGTTACGCCGATGCAACTACCTATGATCTTATCTTTCTCTTTGGCCATAAGTTGGCCACTACTTTGCCACTCCAACTCGCTTAATATTAGACATTCGCCGATCTGACTGCCCATGTTCTTACTTTAGATTTTCGCCGAACTGTCCACTCCTTCGTTACGCTCATGCAACTACCCATGATCTATCTTTATACTTGGCCATAAATTGGCCACTACATAGCCGTTTCAGCTCGCCTAATATGAGTCATCCGCCGATCTGACTGCCCATGTTGTTACTTTAGATTTCCGCCGAACCGTCCTCTTCTTTGTTACGCCGATGCAACTACCCATGATCTTATCTTTCTATTTGGCCTTAAGTTGGCCCCTACTTCGCCACTTCAACTCGCTTAATATTTGGCATTAGCTGATCTGACTACCCATGTTCTTACTGTAGATTTTCGCCGAACCGTCCACTCCATCGTTACGCCGATGAAACTACCCATGATCTTATCTTTCTATTTGGCCATAAGTTGGCCACTACTTCACCGTTCCAAATCGCTTAATCTTAGACTTTTGCCGATCTGACTGCCCATGTTCTTACTTTAGATTTTCGCCGAACCGTTCAATCCTTCGTTACTCCGATGCAACTACCCATGATCTTATCTTTCTCTTTGGCCATAAGTTGGCCCCTACTTTGCAACTCCAACTCGCTTAATATTTGGCATTAGCCGATCTGACTGCCCATGTTCTTACTTTAGATTTCCGCCGAACCGTCCACTCCTTCGTTACGCTCATGCAACTACCCATGATCTATCTTTATACTTGGCCATAAATTGGCCACTACATAGCCGTTTCAGCTCGCCTAATATGAGTCATCCGCCGATCTGACTGCCCATGTTGTTACTTTAGATTTCCGCCGAACCGTCCACTTCTTCGTTACGCCGATGCAACTACCCATGATCTTATCTTTCTATTTGGCCATAAGTTGGCCACTACTTCACCGTTCCAAATCGCTAAATCTTAGACTTTTGCCGATCTGACTGCCCATGTTCTTACTTTAGATTTCCGTCGAACTGTCCACTCCTTCGTTACGCCGATGCAACTACCCATGATCTTATCTTTCTAATTGGCCATAAATTGGCCACTACTTCGCCGTTCCATATCGCCTAATATGAGACATCCGCCGATCTGACTGCCCATGTTCTTACTTTAGATTTTCGCAGAACCGTCCACTCCTTCGTTACGCCGATGCAACTACCTATGATCTTATCTTTCTCTTTGGCCATAAGTTGGCCACTACTTTGCCACTCCAACTCGCTTAATATTAGACATTCGCCGATCTGACTGCCCATGTTCTTACTTTAGATTTTCGCCGAACTGTCCACTCCTTCGTTACGCTCATGCAACTACCCATGATCTATCTTTATACTTGGCCATAAATTGGCCACTACATAGCCGTTTCAGCTCGCCTAATATGAGTCATCCGCCGATCTGACTGCCCATGTTGTTACTTTAGATTTCCGCCGAACCGTCCTCTTCTTTGTTACGCCGATGCAACTACCCATGATCTTATCTTTCTATTTGGCCTTAAGTTGGCCCCTACTTCGCCACTTCAACTCGCTTAATATTTGGCATTAGCTGATCTGACTACCCATGTTCTTACTGTAGATTTTCGCCGAACCGTCCACTCCATCGTTACGCCGATGAAACTACCCATGATCTTATCTTTCTATTTGGCCATAAGTTGGCCACTACTTCACCGTTCCAAATCGCTTAATCTTAGACTTTTGCCGATCTGACTGCCCATGTTCTTACTTTAGATTTTCGCCGAACCGTTCAATCCTTCGTTACTCCGATGCAACTACCCATGATCTTATCTTTCTCTTTGGCCATAAGTTGGCCCCTACTTTGCAACTCCAACTCGCTTAATATTTGGCATTAGCCGATCTGACTGCCCATGTTCTTACTTTAGATTTCCGCCGAACCGTCCACTCCTTCGTTACGCTCATGCAACTACCCATGATCTATCTTTATACTTGGCCATAAATTGGCCACTACATAGCCGTTTCAGCTCGCCTAATATGAGTCATCCGCCGATCTGACTGCCCATGTTGTTACTTTAGATTTCCGCCGAACCGTCCACTTCTTCGTTACGCCGATGCAACTACCCATGATCTTATCTTTCTATTTGGCCATAAGTTGGCCACTACTTCACCGTTCCAAATCGCTAAATCTTAGACTTTTGCCGATCTGACTGCCCATGTTCTTACTTTAGATTTTCGCCGAACCGTTCACTCCTTCGTTACGCCGATGCAACTACCCATGATCTTATCTTTCTCTTTGGCCATAAGTTGGCCCCTACTTTGCCACTCCAACTCGCTTAATATTTGGCATTAGCCGATCTGACTGCCCATGTTCTTACTTTAGATTTTCGCCGAACCGTCCACTCCTTCGTTACGCTCATGCAACTACCCATGATCTATCTTTATACTTGGCCATAAATTGGCCACTACATAGCCGTTTCAGCTCGCCTAATATGAGTCATCCGCCGATCTGACTGCCCATGTTGTTACTTTAGATTTCCGCCGAACCGTCCACTTCTTCGTTACGCCGATGCAACTACCCATGATCTTATCTTTCTAATTGGCTATAAATTGGCCACTACTTCGCCGTTCCATATCGCCTAATATGAGACATACGCCGATCTGACTGCCCATGTTCTTACTGTAGATTTTCGCCGAACTGTCCACTCCTTCGTTACGCCGATGCAACTACCCATGATTTTATATTTCTCTTTGGCCATAAGTTGGCCCCTACTTCGCCACTCCAACTCGCTTAATATTTGGCATTAGCCGATCTGACTACCCATGTTCTTACTTTAGATTTCCGCCGAACCGTCCACTCCTTCGTTACGCCGATGCAACTACCCATGATCTTATCTTTCTTTTTGGCCATAAGTTGGCCACTACTTCACCGTTCCAACTCGCTTAATCTTAGACTTTTGCCGATCTGACTGCCCATGTTCTTACTTTAGATTTCCGCCGAACTGTCCACTCCTTCGTTACGCCGATGCAACTACCCATGATCTTATATTTCTCTTTGGCCATAAGTTGGCCCCTACTTCGCCACTCCAACTCGCTTAATATTTGGCATTAGCCGATCTGACTACCAATGTTCTTACTTTAGATTTCCGCCGAACCGTCCAATCCTTCGTTACGCTGATGCAACTACCCATGATCTATCTTTATACTTGGCCATAAATTGGCCACTACATAGCCGTTTCAGCTCGCCTAATATGAGTCATCCGCCGATCTGACTGCCCATGTTCTTACTTTAGATTTCCGCCGAACTGTCCACTCCTTCGTTACGCCGATGCAACTACCCATGATCTTATCTTTCTATTTGGCCATAAATTGGCCACTACTTCGCCGTTCCATATCGCCTAATATGAGACATCCGCTGATCTGACTGCCCATGTTCTTACTGTAGATTTTCGCCGAACCGTCCACTCCTTCGTTACGCCGATGAAACTACCCATGATCTTATCTTTCTTTTTGGCCATAAGTTGGCCACTACTTCACCGTTCCAAATCGCTTAATCTTAGACTTTTGCCGATCTGACTACCCATGTTCTTACTTTAGATTTTCGCCGAACCGTTCACTCCTTCGTTACGCCGATGCAACTACCCATGATCTTATCTTTCTATTTGGCCATAAGTTGGCCACTACTTTGCCGTTCGAATTCGCTTAATATTAGACATTCGCCGATCTGACTGCCCATGTTCCTACTTTAGATTTCTGCCGAACCGTTCACTCCTTCGTTACGCCGATGAAACTACCCATGATCTTATCTTTCTATTTGGCCATAAGTTGGCCACTACTTCACCGTTCCAACTTGCTTAATCTTAGACTTTTGTCGATCTGACTGCCCATGTTCTTACTTTAGATTTCCGCCGAACTGTCCACTCCTTCGTTACGCCAATGCAACTACCCATTATCTTATATTTCTCTTTGGCCATAAGTTGGCCCCTACTTCGCCACTCCAACTCGCTTAATATTTGGCATTAGCCTATCTGACTACCCATGTTCTTGCTTAAGATTTCCGCCGAACCGTCCGCTCCTTCGTTACGCTGATGCAACTACCCATGATCTATCTTTATACTTGGCCATAAATTGGCCACTACATAGCCGTTTCAGCTCGCCTAATATGAGTCATCCGCCGATCTGACTGCCCATGTTGTTACTTTAGATATCCGCCAAACCGTCCACTTCTTCGTTACGCCGATGCAACTACCCATGATCTTATATTTCTATTTGCCCTTAAGTTGGCCCCTACTTCGCCACTTCAACTCGCTTAATATTTGGCATTATCTGATCTGACTACCCATGTTCTTACTTTAGATTTCCGTCGAACCATCCACTCCTTCGTTACGCCGATGCAACTACCCATGATCTTATCTTTCTAATTGGCCATAAATTGGCCACTACTTCGCCGTTCCATATCGCCTAATTAAAGACATCCGCCGATCTGACTGCCCATGTTCTTACTGTAGATTTTCGCCGAACCGTCCACTCCTTCGTTACGCCGATGAAACTACCCATGATCTTATCTTTCTATTTGGCCATAAGTTGGCCACTACTTCACCGTTCCAACTCGCTTAATCTTAGACTTTTGCCGATCTGACTGCCCATGTTCTTACTTTAAATTTCCGCCGAACTGTCCACTCCTTCGTTACGCCGATGCAACTACCCATGATCTTATATTTCTCTTTGGCCATAAGTTGGCCCCTACTTTGCCACTCCAACTCGCTTAATATTTGGCATTAGCCGATCTGACTACCCATGTTCTTACTTTAGATTTCCGCCGAACTGTCCACTCCTTCGTTACGCCGATGCAACTACCCATGATCTTATCTTTCTAATTGGCCATAAATTGGCCACTACTTAGCCGTTCCAAATCGCCTAATATGAGACATCCGCCGATCTGACTGCCCATGTTCTTACTTTAGATTTTCGCCGAACCGTCCACTCCTTCGTTACGCCGATGCAACTACCCATGATCTTTTCTTTCTATTTGGCCATATGTTGGCCCTTACTTCGCCACTCCAACTTGCTTAATATAAGACATCCGCTGATCTAACTGCCAACATTCTTACTTTAGATTTCCGTTGAACCGTCCACTCCTTCGTTACGCCGATGCAACTACCCATGATCTTATCTTTCTATTTGGCCATAAATTGGCCACTGTTTCGCCGTTCCATATCGCCTAATATGAGACATCCGCCGATCTGACTGCCCATGTTCTTACTGTAGATTTTCGCCGAACCGTTCACTCCTTCGTTACGCCGATGAAACTACCCATGATCTTATCTTTCTATTTGGCCATAAGTTGGCCACTACTTCACCGTTCCAAATCGCTTAATCTTAGACTTTTGCCGATCTGACTACCCATGTTCTTACTTTAGATTTTCGCCGAACCGTTCACTCGTTCGTTACGCCGATGCAACTACCCATGATCTTATCTTTCTATTTGGCCATAAGTTGGCCACCTTTTTGCCGTTCGAATTCGCTTAATATTAGACATTCGCCGATCTGACTGCCCATGTTCTTACTTTAGATTTCTGCCGAACCGTTCACTCCTTCGTTACGCCGATGAAACTACCCATGATCTTATCTTTCTATTTGGCCATAAGTTGGCCACTACTTCACGTTCCAACTCGCTTAATCTTAGACTTTTGTCGATCTGACTGCCCATGTTCTTACTTTAGATTTCCGCCGAACTGTCCACTCCTTCGTTACGCCAATGCAACTACCCATTATCTTATATTTCTCTTTGGCCATAAGTTGGCCCCTACTTCGCCACTCCAACTCGCTTAATATTTGGCATTAGCCGTTCTGACTACCCATGTTCTTGCTTAAGATTTCCGCCGAACCGTCCGCTCCTTCGTTACGCTGATGCAACTACCCATGATCTATCTTTATACTTGGCCATAAATTGGCCACTACATAGCCGTTTCAGCTCGCCTAATATGAGTCATCCGCCGATCTGACTGCCCATGTTGTTACTTTAGATATCCGCCAAACCGTCCACTTCTTCGTTACGCCGATGCAACTACCCATGATCTTATATTTCTATTTGCCCTTAAGTTGGCCCCTACTTCGCCACTTCAACTCGCTTAATATTTGGCATTAGCTGATCTGACTACCCATGTTCTTACTTTAGATTTCCGTCGAACCATCCACTCCTTCGTTACGCCGATGCAACTACCCATGATCTTATCTTTCTAATTGGCCATAAATTGGCCACTACTTCGCCGTTCCATATCGCCTAATATGAGACATCCGCCGATCTGACTGCCCATGTTCTTACTTTAGATTTTCGCCGAACCGTTCACTCCTTCGTTACGCCGATGCAACTACCCATGATCTTATATTTCTCTTTGGCCATATGTTGGCCCCTACTTCGCCACTCCAACTCGCTTAATATTTGGCATTAGCCGATCTGACTACCAATGTTCTTACTTTAGATTTCCGCCGAACCGTCCAATCCTTCGTTACGCTGATGCAACTACCCATGATCTATCTTTCTATTTGGCCATAAATTGGCCACTACTTCGCCGTTCCATATCGCCTAATATGAGACATCCGCCGATCTGACTGCCCATGTTCTTACTGTAGATTTTCGCCGAACCGTCCACTCCTTCGTTACGCCGATGAAACTACCCTTGATCTTATCTTTCTATTTGGCCATAAGTTGGCCACTACTTCACAGTTCAAAATCGCTTAATCTTAGACTTTTGCCGATCTGACTACCCATGTTCTTACTTTAGATTTTCGCCGAACCGTTCACTCCTTCGTTACGCCGATGCAACTACCCATGATCTTATCTTTCTCTTTGGCCATAAGTTGGCCACTACTTTGCCGTTCGAATTCGCTTAATATTAGACATTCGCCGATCTGACTGCCCATGTTCTTACTTTAGATTTCTGCCGAACCGTTCACTCCTTCGTTACGCCGATGAAACTACCCATGATCTTATCTTTCTATTTGGCCATAAGTTGGCCACTACTTCACCGTTCCAACTCGCTTAATCTTAGACTTTTGTCGATCTGACTGCCCATGTTCTTACTTTAGATTTCCGCCGAACTGTCCACTCCTTCGTTACGCCAATGCAACTACCCATTATCTTATATTTCTCTTTGGCCATAAGTTGGCCCCTACTTCGCCACTCCAACTCGCTTAATATTTGGCATTAGCCGATCTGACTACCCATGTTCTTGCTTAAGATTTCCGCCGAACCGTCCGCTCCTTCGTTACGCTGATGCAACTACCCATGATCTATCTTTATACTTGGCCATAAATTGGCCACTACATAGCCGTTTCAGCTCGCCTAATATGAGTCATCCGCCGATCTGACTGCCCATGTTGTTACTTTAGATATCCGCCAAACCGTCCACTTCTTCGTTACGCCGATGCAACTACCCATGATCTTATATTTCTATTTGCCCTTAAGTTGGCCCCTACTTCGCCACTTCAACTCGCTTAATATTTGGCATTAGCTGATCTGACTACCCATGTTCTTACTTTAGATTTCCGTCGAACCATCCACTCCTTCGTTACGCCGATGCAACTACCCATGATCTTATCTTTCTAATTGGCCATAAATTGGCCACTACTTCGCCGTTCCATATCGCCTAATATGAGACATCCGCCGATCTGACTGCCCATGTTCTTACTGTAGATTTTCGCCGAACCGTCCACTCCTTCGTTACGCCGATGAAACTACCCATGATCTTATCTTTCTATTTGGCCATAAGTTGGCCACTACTTCACCGTTCCAACTCGCTTAATCTTAGACTTTTGCCGATCTGACTGCCCATGTTCTTACTTTAAATTTCCGCCGAACTGTCCACTCCTTCGTTACGCCGATGCAACTACCCATGATCTTATATTTCTCTTTGGCCATAAGTTGGCCCCTTATTTGCCACTCCAACTCGCTTAATATTTGGCATTAGCCGATCTGACTACCCATGTTCTTACTTTAGATTTTCGTCGAACTGTCCACTCCTTCGTTACGCCGATGCAACTACCCATGATCTTATCTTTCTAATTGGCCATAAATTGGCCACTACTTCGCCGTTCCATATCGCCTAATATGAGACATCCGCCGATCTGACTGCCCATGTTCTTACTTTAGATTTTCGCCGAACCGTCCACTCCTTCGTTACGCCGATGAAACTTCCCATGATCTTATCTTTCTATTTGGCCATAAGTTGGCCACTACTTCACCGTTCCAACTCGCTTAATCTTAGACTTTTGCCGATCTGACTGCCCATGTTCTTACTTTAAATTTCCGCCGAACTGTCCACTCCTTCGTTACGCCGATGCAGCTACCCATGATCTTATATTTCTCTTTGGCCATAAGTTGGCCCCTACTTTGCCACTCCAACTCGCTTAATATTTGGCATTAGCCGATCTGAGTACCCATGTTCTTACTTTAGATTTCCGCCGAACCGTCCACTCCTTCGTTACGCTGATGCAACTACCCATGATCTTATATTTCTCTTTGGCCATAAGTTGGCCCCTACTTTGCCACTCCAACTCGCTTAATATTTGGCATTAGCCGATCTGACTACCCATGTTCTTACTTTAGATTTTCGTCGAACTGTCCACTCCTTCGTTACGCCGATGCAACTACCCATGATCTTATCTTTCTAATTGGCCATAAATTGGCCACTACTTCGCCGTTCCATATCGCCTAATATGAGACATCCGCCGATCTGACTGCCCATGTTCTTACTTTAGATTTTCGCCGAACCGTCCACTCCTTCGTTACGCCGATGAAACTTCCCATGATCTTATCTTTCTATTTGGCCATAAGTTGGCCACTACTTCACCGTTCCAACTCGCTTAATCTTAGACTTTTGCCGATCTGACTGCCCATGTTCTTACTTTAAATTTCCGCCGAACTGTCCACTCCTTCGTTACGCCGTTGCAGCTACCCATGATCTTATATTTCTCTTTGGCCATAAGTTGGCCCCTACTTTGCCACTCCAACTCGCTTAATATTTGGCATTAGCCGATCTGAGTACCCATGTTCTTACTTTAGTTTTCCGCCGAACCGTCCACTCCTTCGTTACGCTGATGCAACTACCCAAGATCTATCTTTATACTTGGCCATAAATTTTCCACTACTTCGCCGTTACAAATCGCCTAATATGAGACATCCGCCGATCTGACTGCCCATGTTCTTACTTTAGATTTTCGCCGAACCGTTCACTCCTTCGTTACGCCGATGCAACTACCCATGATCTTATATTTCTCTTTGGCCATATGTTGGCCCCTACTTCGCCACTCCAACTCGCTTAATATTTGGCATTAGCCGATCTGACTACCAATGTTCTTACTTTAGATTTCCGCCGAACCGTCCAATCCTTCGTTACGCTGATGCAACTACCCATGATCTATCTTTCTATTTGGCCATAAATTGGCCACTACTTCGCCGTTCCATATCGCCTAATATGAGACATCCGCCGATCTGACTGCCCATGTTCTTACTTTAGATTTTCGCCGAACCGTCCACTCCTTCGTTACGCCGATGAAACTTCCCATGATCTTATCTTTCTATTTGGCCATAAGTTGGCCACTACTTCACCGTTCCAACTCGCTTAATCTTAGACTTTTGCTGATCTGACTGCCCATGTTCTTACTTTAAATTTCCGCCGAACTGTCCACTCCTTCGTTACGCCGATGCAGCTACCCATGATCTTATATTTCTCTTTGGCCATAAGTTGGCCCCTACTTTGCCACTCCAACTCGCTTAATATTTGGCATTAGCCGATCTGAGTACCCATGTTCTTACTTTAGATTTTCGCCGAACCGTTCACTCCTTCGTTACGCTGATGCAACTACCCATGATCTATCTTTCTATTTGGCCATAAATTGGCCACTACTTCGCCGTTCCATATCGCCTAATATGAGACATCCGCCGATCTGACTGCCCATGTTCTTACTGTAGATTTTCGCCGAACCGTCCACTCCTTCGTTACGCCGATGAAACTACCCTTGATCTTATCTTTCTATTTGGCCATAAGTTGGCCACTACTTCACCGTTCAAAATCGCTTAATCTTAGACTTTTGCCGATCTGACTACCCATGTTCTTACTTTAGATTTTCGCCGAACCGTTCACTCCTTCGTTACGCCGATGCAACTACCCATGATCTTATCTTTCTCTTTGGCCATAAGTTGGCCACTACTTTGCCGTTCGAATTCGCTTAATATTAGACATTCGCCGATCTGACTGCCCATGTTCTTACTTTAGATTTCTGCCGAACCGTTCACTCCTTCGTTACGCCGATGAAACTACCCATGATCTTATCTTTCTATTTGGCCATAAGTTGGCCACTACTTCACCGTTCCAACTCGCTTAATCTTAGACTTTTGTCGATCTGACTGCCCATGTTCTTACTTTAGATTTCCGCCGAACTGTCCACTCCTTCGTTACGCCAATGCAACTACCCATTATCTTATATTTCTCTTTGGCCATAAGTTGGCCCCTACTTCGCCACTCCAACTCGCTTAATATTTGGCATTAGCCGATCTGACTACCCATGTTCTTGCTTAAGATTTCCGCCGAACCGTCCGCTCCTTCGTTACGCTGATGCAACTACCCATGATCTATCTTTATACTTGGCCATAAATTGGCCACTACATAGCCGTTTCAGCTCGCCTAATATGAGTCATCCGCCGATCTGACTGCCCATGTTGTTACTTTAGATATCCGCCAAACCGTCCACTTCTTCGTTACGCCGATGCAACTACCCATGATCTTATATTTCTATTTGCCCTTAAGTTGGCCCCTACTTCGCCACTTCAACTCGCTTAATATTTGGCATTATCTGATCTGACTACCCATGTTCTTACTTTAGATTTCCGTCGAACCATCCACTCCTTCGTTACGCCGATGCAACTACCCATGATCTTATCTTTCTAATTGGCCATAAATTGGCCACTACTTCGCCGTTCCATATCGCCTAATTAAAGACATCCGCCGATCTGACTGCCCATGTTCTTACTGTAGATTTTCGCCGAACCGTCCACTCCTTCGTTACGCCGATGAAACTACCCATGATCTTATCTTTCTATTTGGCCATAAGTTGGCCACTACTTCACCGTTCCAACTCGCTTAATCTTAGACTTTTGCCGATCTGACTGCCCATGTTCTTACTTTAAATTTCCGCCGAACTGTCCACTCCTTCGTTACGCCGATGCAACTACCCATGATCTTATATTTCTCTTTGGCCATAAGTTGGCCCCTACTTTGCCACTCCAACTCGCTTAATATTTGGCATTAGCCGATCTGACTACCCATGTTCTTACTTTAGATTTCCGCCGAACTGTCCACTCCTTCGTTACGCCGATGCAACTACCCATGATCTTATCTTTCTAATTGGCCATAAATTGGCCACTACTTAGCCGTTCCAAATCGCCTAATATGAGACATCCGCCGATCTGACTGCCCATGTTCTTACTTTAGATTTTCGCCGAACCGTCCACTCCTTCGTTACGCCGATGCAACTACCCATGATCTTTTCTTTCTATTTGGCCATATGTTGGCCCTTACTTCGCCACTCCAACTTGCTTAATATAAGACATCCGCTGATCTAACTGCCAACATTCTTACTTTAGATTTCCGTTGAACCGTCCACTCCTTCGTTACGCCGATGCAACTACCCATGATCTTATCTTTCTATTTGGCCATAAATTGGCCACTGTTTCGCCGTTCCATATCGCCTAATATGAGACATCCGCCGATCTGACTGCCCATGTTCTTACTGTAGATTTTCGCCGAACCGTTCACTCCTTCGTTACGCCGATGAAACTACCCATGATCTTATCTTTCTATTTGGCCATAAGTTGGCCACTACTTCACCGTTCCAAATCGCTTAATCTTAGACTTTTGCCGATCTGACTACCCATGTTCTTACTTTAGATTTTCGCCGAACCGTTCACTCCTTCGTTACGCCGATGCAACTACCCATGATCTTATCTTTCTATTTGGCCATAAGTTGGCCACCTTTTTGCCGTTCGAATTCGCTTAATATTAGACATTCGCCGATCTGACTGCCCATGTTCTTACTTTAGATTTCTGCCGAACCGTTCACTCCTTCGTTACGCCGATGAAACTACCCATGATCTTATCTTTCTATTTGGCCATAAGTTGGCCACTACTTCACGTTCCAACTCGCTTAATCTTAGACTTTTGTCGATCTGACTGCCCATGTTCTTACTTTAGATTTCCGCCGAACTGTCCACTCCTTCGTTACGCCAATGCAACTACCCATTATCTTATATTTCTCTTTGGCCATAAGTTGGCCCCTACTTCGCCACTCCAACTCGCTTAATATTTGGCATTAGCCGTTCTGACTACCCATGTTCTTGCTTAAGATTTCCGCCGAACCGTCCGCTCCTTCGTTACGCTGATGCAACTACCCATGATCTATCTTTATACTTGGCCATAAATTGGCCACTACATAGCCGTTTCAGCTCGCCTAATATGAGTCATCCGCCGATCTGACTGCCCATGTTGTTACTTTAGATATCCGCCAAACCGTCCACTTCTTCGTTACGCCGATGCAACTACCCATGATCTTATATTTCTATTTGCCCTTAAGTTGGCCCCTACTTCGCCACTTCAACTCGCTTAATATTTGGCATTAGCTGATCTGACTACCCATGTTCTTACTTTAGATTTCCGTCGAACCATCCACTCCTTCGTTACGCCGATGCAACTACCCATGATCTTATCTTTCTAATTGGCCATAAATTGGCCACTATTTCGCCGTTCCATATCGCCTAATATGAGACATCCGCCGATCTGACTGCCCATGTTCTTACTGTAGATTTTCGCCGAACCGTTCACTCCTTCGTTACGCCGATGCAACTACCCATGATCTTATATTTCTCTTTGGCCATATGTTGGCCCCTACTTCGCCACTCCAACTCGCTTAATATTTGGCATTAGCCGATCTGACTACCAATGTTCTTACTTTAGATTTCCGCCGAACCGTCCAATCCTTCGTTACGCTGATGCAACTACCCATGATCTATCTTTCTATTTGGCCATAAATTGGCCACTACTTCGCCGTTCCATATCGCCTAATATGAGACATCCGCCGATCTGACTGCCCATGTTCTTACTGTAGATTTTCGCCGAACCGTCCACTCCTTCGTTACGCCGATGAAACTACCCTTGATCTTATCTTTCTATTTGGCCATAAGTTGGCCACTACTTCACAGTTCAAAATCGCTTAATCTTAGACTTTTGCCGATCTGACTACCCATGTTCTTACTTTAGATTTTCGCCGAACCGTTCACTCCTTCGTTACGCCGATGCAACTACCCATGATCTTATCTTTCTCTTTGGCCATAAGTTGGCCACTACTTTGCCGTTCGAATTCGCTTAATATTAGACATTCGCCGATCTGACTGCCCATGTTCTTACTTTAGATTTCTGCCGAACCGTTCACTCCTTCGTTACGCCGATGAAACTACCCATGATCTTATCTTTCTATTTGGCCATAAGTTGGCCACTACTTCACCGTTCCAACTCGCTTAATCTTAGACTTTTGTCGATCTGACTGCCCATGTTCTTACTTTAGATTTCCGCCGAACTGTCCACTCCTTCGTTACGCCAATGCAACTACCCATTATCTTATATTTCTCTTTGGCCATAAGTTGGCCCCTACTTCACCACTCCAACTCGCTTAATATTTGGCATTAGCCGATCTGACTACCCATGTTCTTGCTTAAGATTTCCGCCGAACCGTCCGCTCCTTCGTTACGCTGATGCAACTACCCATGATCTATCTTTATACTTGGCCATAAATTGGCCACTACATAGCCGTTTCAGCTCGCCTAATATGAGTCATCCGCCGATCTGACTGCCCATGTTGTTACTTTAGATATCCGCCAAACCGTCCACTTCTTCGTTACGCCGATGCAACTACCCATGATCTTATATTTCTATTTGCCCTTAAGTTGGCCCCTACTTCGCCACTTCAACTCGCTTAATATTTGGCATTAGCTGATCTGACTACCCATGTTCTTACTTTAGATTTCCGTCGAACCATCCACTCCTTCGTTACGCCGATGCAACTACCCATGATCTTATCTTTCTAATTGGCCATAAATTGGCCACTACTTCGCCGTTCCATATCGCCTAATATGAGACATCCGCCGATCTGACTGCCCATGTTCTTACTGTAGATTTTCGCCGAACCGTCCACTCCTTCGTTACGCCGATGAAACTACCCATGATCTTATCTTTCTATTTGGCCATAAGTTGGCCACTACTTCACCGTTCCAACTCGCTTAATCTTAGACTTTTGCCGATCTGACTGCCCATGTTCTTACTTTAAATTTTCGCCGAACTGTCCACTTCTTCGTTACGCCGATGCAACTACCCATGATCTTATATTTCTCTTTGGCCATAAGTTGGCCCCTACTTTGCCACTCCAACTCGCTTAATATTTGGCATTAGCCGATCTGACTACCCATGTTCTTACTTTAGATTTCCGCCGAACTGTCCACTCCTTCGTTACGCCGATGCAACTACCCATGATCTTATCTTTCTAATTGGCCATAAATTGGCCACTACTTCGCCGTTCCATATCGCCTAATATGAGACATCCGCCGATCTGACTGCCCATGTTCTTACTGTAGATTTTCGCCGAACCGTCCACTCCTTCGTTACGCCGATGAAACTACCCATGATCTTATCTTTCTATTTGGCCATAAGTTGGCCACTACTTCACCGTTCCAACTCGCTTAATCTTAGACTTTTGCCGATCTGACTGCCCATGTTCTTACTTTAAATTTCCGCCGAACTGTCCACTCCTTCGTTACGCCGATGCAACTACCCATGATCTTATATTTCTCTTTGGCCATAAGTTGGCCCCTTATTTGCCACTCCAACTCGCTTAATATTTGGCATTAGCCGATCTGACTACCCATGTTCTTACTTTAGATTTTCGTCGAACTGTCCACTCCTTCGTTACGCCGATGCAACTACCCATGATCTTATCTTTCTAATTGGCCATAAATTGGCCACTACTTCGCCGTTCCATATCGCCTAATATGAGACATCCGCCGATCTGACTGCCCATGTTCTTACTTTAGATTTTCGCCGAACCGTCCACTCCTTCGTTACGCCGATGAAACTTCCCATGATCTTATCTTTCTATTTGGCCATAAGTTGGCCACTACTTCACCGTTCCAACTCGCTTAATCTTAGACTTTTGCCGATCTGACTGCCCATGTTCTTACTTTAAATTTCCGCCGAACTGTCCACTCCTTCGTTACGCCGATGCAGCTACCCATGATCTTATATTTCTCTTTGGCCATAAGTTGGCCCCTACTTTGCCACTCCAACTCGCATAATATTTGGCATTAGCCGATCTGAGTACCCATGTTCTTACTTTAGATTTCCGCCGAACCGTCCACTCCTTCGTTACGCTGATGCAACTACCCATGATCTTATATTTCTCTTTGGCCATAAGTTGGCCCCTACTTTGCCACTCCAACTCGCTTAATATTTGGCATTAGCCGATCTGACTACCCATGTTCTTACTTTAGATTTTCGTCGAACTGTCCACTCCTTCGTTACGCCGATGCAACTACCCATGATCTTATCTTTCTAATTGGCCATAAATTGGCCACTACTTCGCCGTTCCATATCGCCTAATATGAGACATCCGCCGATCTGACTGCCCATGTTCTTACTTTAGATTTTCGCCGAACCGTCCACTCCTTCGTTACGCCGATGAAACTTCCCATGATCTTATCTTTCTATTTGGCCATAAGTTGGCCACTACTTCACCGTTCCAACTCGCTTAATCTTAGACTTTTGCCGATCTGACTGCCCATGTTCTTACTTTAAATTTCCGCCGAACTGTCCACTCCTTCGTTACGCCGTTGCAGCTACCCATGATCTTATATTTCTCTTTGGCCATAAGTTGGCCCCTACTTTGCCACTCCAACTCGCTTAATATTTGGCATTAGCCGATCTGAGTACCCATGTTCTTACTTTAGATTTCCGCCGAACCGTCCACTCCTTCGTTACGCTGATGCAACTACCCAAGATCTATCTTTATACTTGGCCATAAATTTTCCACTACTTCGCCGTTACAAATCGCCTAATATGAGACATCCGCCGATCTGACTGCCCATGTTCTTACTTTAGATTTTCGCCGAACCGTTCACTCCTTCGTTACGCCGATGCAACTACCCATGATCTTATATTTCTCTTTGGCCATATGTTGGCCCCTACTTCGCCACTCCAACTCGCTTAATATTTGGCATTAGCCGATCTGACTACCAATGTTCTTACTTTAGATTTCCGCCGAACCGTCCAATCCTTCGTTACGCTGATGCAACTACCCATGATCTATCTTTCTATTTGGCCATAAATTGGCCACTACTTCGCCGTTCCATATCGCCTAATATGAGACATCCGCCGATCTGACTGCCCATGTTCTTACTTTAGATTTTCGCCGAACCGTCCACTCCTTCGTTACGCCGATGAAACTTCCCATGATCTTATCTTTCTATTTGGCCATAAGTTGGCCACTACTTCACCGTTCCAACTCGCTTAATCTTAGACTTTTGCTGATCTGACTGCCCATGTTCTTACTTTAAATTTCCGCCGAACTGTCCACTCCTTCGTTACGCCGATGCAGCTACCCATGATCTTATATTTCTCTTTGGCCATAAGTTGGCCCCTACTTTGCCACTCCAACTCGCTTAATATTTGGCATTAGCCGATCTGAGTACCCATGTTCTTACTTTAGATTTTCGCCGAACCGTTCACTCCTTCGTTACGCTGATGCAACTACCCATGATCTATCTTTCTATTTGGCCATAAATTGGCCACTACTTCGCCGTTCCATATCGCCTAATATGAGACATCCGCCGATCTGACTGCCCATGTTCTTACTGTAGATTTTCGCCGAACCGTCCACTCCTTCGTTACGCCGATGAAACTACCCTTGATCTTATCTTTCTATTTGGCCATAAGTTGGCCACTACTTCACCGTTCAAAATCGCTTAATCTTAGACTTTTGCCGATCTGACTACCCATGTTCTTACTTTAGATTTTCGCCGAACCGTTCACTCCTTCGTTACGCCGATGCAACTACCCATGATCTTATCTTTCTCTTTGGCCATAAGTTGGCCACTACTTTGCCGTTCGAATTCGCTTAATATTAGACATTCGCCGATCTGACTGCCCATGTTCTTACTTTAGATTTCTGCCGAACCGTTCACTCCTTCGTTACGCCGATGAAACTACCCATGATCTTATCTTTCTATTTGGCCATAAGTTGGCCACTACTTCACCGTTCCAACTCGCTTAATCTTAGACTTTTGTCGATCTGACTGCCCATGTTCTTACTTTAGATTTCCGCCGAACTGTCCACTCCTTCGTTACGCCAATGCAACTACCCATTATCTTATATTTCTCTTTGGCCATAAAATGGCCCCTACTTCGCCACTCCAACTCGCTTAATATTTGGCATTAGCCGATCTGACTACCCATGTTCTTGCTTAAGATTTCCGCCGAACCGTCCGCTCCTTCGTTACGCTGATGCAACTACCCATGATCTATCTTTATACTTGGCCATAAATTGGCCACTACATAGCCGTTTCAGCTCGCCTAATATGAGTCATCCGCCGATCTGACTGCCCATGTTGTTACTTTAGATATCCGCCAAACCGTCCACTTCTTCGTTACGCCGATGCAACTACCCATGATCTTATATTTCTATTTGCCCTTAAGTTGGCCCCTACTTCGCCACTTCAACTCGCTTAATATTTGGCATTAGCTGATCTGACTACCCATGTTCTTACTTTAGATTTCCGTCGAACCATCCACTCCTTCGTTACGCCGATGCAACTACCCATGATCTTATCTTTCTAATTGGCCATAAATTGGCCACTACTTCGCCGTTCCATATCGCCTAATATGAGACATCCGCCGATCTGACTGCCCATGTTCTTACTGTAGATTTTCGCCGAACCGTCCACTCCTTCGTTACGCCGATGAAACTACCCATGATCTTATCTTTCTATTTGGCCATAAGTTGGCCACTACTTCACCGTTCCAACTCGCTTAATCTTAGACTTTTGCCGATCTGACTGCCCATGTTCTTACTTTAAATTTTCGCCGAACTGTCCACTTCTTCGTTACGCCGATGCAACTACCCATGATCTTATATTTCTCTTTGGCCATAAGTTGGCCCCTACTTTGCCACTCCAACTCGCTTAATATTTGGCATTAGCCGATCTGACTACCCATGTTCTTACTTTAGATTTCCGCCGAACTGTCCACTCCTTCGTTACGCCGATGCAACTACCCATGATCTTATCTTTCTAATTGGCCATAAATTGGCCACTACTTCGCCGTTCCATATCGCCTAATATGAGACATCCGCCGATCTGACTGCCCATGTTCTTACTGTAGATTTTCGCCGAACCGTCCACTCCTTCGTTACGCCGATGAAACTACCCATGATCTTATCTTTCTATTTGGCCATAAGTTGGCCACTACTTCACCGTTCCAACTCGCTTAATCTTAGACTTTTGCCGATCTGACTGCCCATGTTCTTACTTTAAATTTCCGCCGAACTGTCCACTCCTTCGTTACGCCGATGCAACTACCCATGATCTTATATTTCTCTTTGGCCATAAGTTGGCCCCTTATTTGCCACTCCAACTCGCTTAATATTTGGCATTAGCCGATCTGACTACCCATGTTCTTACTTTAGATTTTCGTCGAACTGTCCACTCCTTCGTTACGCCGATGCAACTACCCATGATCTTATCTTTCTAATTGGCCATAAATTGGCCACTACTTCGCCGTTCCATATCGCCTAATATGAGACATCCGCCGATCTGACTGCCCATGTTCTTACTTTAGATTTTCGCCGAACCGTCCACTCCTTCGTTACGCCGATGAAACTTCCCATGATCTTATCTTTCTATTTGGCCATAAGTTGGCCACTACTTCACCGTTCCAACTCGCTTAATCTTAGACTTTTGCCGATCTGACTGCCCATGTTCTTACTTTAAATTTCCGCCGAACTGTCCACTCCTTCGTTACGCCGATGCAGCTACCCATGATCTTATATTTCTCTTTGGCCATAAGTTGGCCCCTACTTTGCCACTCCAACTCGCATAATATTTGGCATTAGCCGATCTGAGTACCCATGTTCTTACTTTAGATTTCCGCCGAACCGTCCACTCCTTCGTTACGCTGATGCAACTACCCATGATCTTATATTTCTCTTTGGCCATAAGTTGGCCCCTACTTTGCCACTCCAACTCGCTTAATATTTGGCATTAGCCGATCTGACTACCCATGTTCTTACTTTAGATTTTCGTCGAACTGTCCACTCCTTCGTTACGCCGATGCAACTACCCATGATCTTATCTTTCTAATTGGCCATAAATTGGCCACTACTTCGCCGTTCCATATCGCCTAATATGAGACATCCGCCGATCTGACTGCCCATGTTCTTACTTTAGATTTTCGCCGAACCGTCCACTCCTTCGTTACGCCGATGAAACTTCCCATGATCTTATCTTTCTATTTGGCCATAAGTTGGCCACTACTTCACCGTTCCAACTCGCTTAATCTTAGACTTTTGCCGATCTGACTGCCCATGTTCTTACTTTAAATTTCCGCCGAACTGTCCACTCCTTCGTTACGCCGTTGCAGCTACCCATGATCTTATATTTCTCTTTGGCCATAAGTTGGCCCCTACTTTGCCACTCCAACTCGCTTAATATTTGGCATTAGCCGATCTGAGTACCCATGTTCTTACTTTAGATTTCCGCCGAACCGTCCACTCCTTCGTTACGCTGATGCAACTACCCAAGATCTATCTTTATACTTGGCCATAAATTTTCCACTACTTCGCCGTTACAAATCGCCTAATATGAGACATCCGCCGATCTGACTGCCCATGTTCTTACTTTAGATTTTCGCCGAACCGTTCACTCCTTCGTTACGCCGATGCAACTACCCATGATCTTATATTTCTCTTTGGCCATATGTTGGCCCCTACTTCGCCACTCCAACTCGCTTAATATTTGGCATTAGCCGATCTGACTACCAATGTTCTTACTTTAGATTTCCGCCGAACCGTCCAATCCTTCGTTACGCTGATGCAACTACCCATGATCTATCTTTCTATTTGGCCATAAATTGGCCACTACTTCGCCGTTCCATATCGCCTAATATGAGACATCCGCCGATCTGACTGCCCATGTTCTTACTTTAGATTTTCGCCGAACCGTCCACTCCTTCGTTACGCCGATGAAACTTCCCATGATCTTATCTTTCTATTTGGCCATAAGTTGGCCACTACTTCACCGTTCCAACTCGCTTAATCTTAGACTTTTGCTGATCTGACTGCCCATGTTCTTACTTTAAATTTCCGCCGAACTGTCCACTCCTTCGTTACGCCGATGCAGCTACCCATGATCTTATATTTCTCTTTGGCCATAAGTTGGCCCCTACTTTGCCACTCCAACTCGCTTAATATTTGGCATTAGCCGATCTGAGTACCCATGTTCTTACTTTAGATTTTCGCCGAACCGTTCACTCCTTCGTTACGCTGATGCAACTACCCATGATCTATCTTTCTATTTGGCCATAAATTGGCCACTACTTCGCCGTTCCATATCGCCTAATATGAGACATCCGCCGATCTGACTGCCCATGTTCTTACTGTAGATTTTCGCCGAACCGTCCACTCCTTCGTTACGCCGATGAAACTACCCTTGATCTTATCTTTCTATTTGGCCATAAGTTGGCCACTACTTCACCGTTCAAAATCGCTTAATCTTAGACTTTTGCCGATCTGACTACCCATGTTCTTACTTTAGATTTTCGCCGAACCGTTCACTCCTTCGTTACGCCGATGCAACTACCCATGATCTTATCTTTCTCTTTGGCCATAAGTTGGCCACTACTTTGCCGTTCGAATTCGCTTAATATTAGACATTCGCCGATCTGACTGCCCATGTTCTTACTTTAGATTTCTGCCGAACCGTTCACTCCTTCGTTACGCCGATGAAACTACCCATGATCTTATCTTTCTATTTGGCCATAAGTTGGCCACTACTTCACCGTTCCAACTCGCTTAATCTTAGACTTTTGTCGATCTGACTGCCCATGTTCTTACTTTAGATTTCCGCCGAACTGTCCACTCCTTCGTTACGCCAATGCAACTACCCATTATCTTATATTTCTCTTTGGCCATAAAATGGCCCCTACTTCGCCACTCCAACTCGCTTAATATTTGGCATTAGCCGATCTGACTACCCATGTTCTTGCTTAAGATTTCCGCCGAACCGTCCGCTCCTTCGTTACGCTGATGCAACTACCCATGATCTATCTTTATACTTGGCCATAAATTGGCCACTACATAGCCGTTTCAGCTCGCCTAATATGAGTCATCCGCCGATCTGACTGCCCATGTTGTTACTTTAGATATCCGCCAAACCGTCCACTTCTTCGTTACGCCGATGCAACTACCCATGATCTTATATTTCTATTTGCCCTTAAGTTGGCCCCTACTTCGCCACTTCAACTCGCTTAATATTTGGCATTAGCTGATCTGACTACCCATGTTCTTACTTTAGATTTCCGTCGAACCATCCACTCCTTCGTTACGCCGATGCAACTACCCATGATCTTATCTTTCTAATTGGCCATAAATTGGCCACTACTTCGCCGTTCCATATCGCCTAATATGAGACATCCGCCGATCTGACTGCCCATGTTCTTACTGTAGATTTTCGCCGAACCGTCCACTCCTTCGTTACGCCGATGAAACTACCCATGATCTTATCTTTCTATTTGGCCATAAGTTGGCCACTACTTCACCGTTCCAACTCGCTTAATCTTAGACTTTTGCCGATCTGACTGCCCATGTTCTTACTTTAAATTTTCGCCGAACTGTCCACTTCTTCGTTACGCCGATGCAACTACCCATGATCTTATATTTCTCTTTGGCCATAAGTTGGCCCCTACTTTGCCACTCCAACTCGCTTAATATTTGGCATTAGCCGATCTGACTACCCATGTTCTTACTTTAGATTTCCGCCGAACTGTCCACTCCTTCGTTACGCCGATGCAACTACCCATGATCTTATCTTTCTAATTGGCCATAAATTGGCCACTACTTAGCCGTTCCAAATCGCCTAATATGAGACATCCGCCGATCTGACTGCCCATGTTCTTACTTTAGATTTTCGCCGAACCGTCCACTCCTTCGTTACGCCGATGCAACTACCCATGATCTTTTCTTTCTATTTGGCCATATGTTGGCCCTTACTTCGCCACTCCAACTTGCTTAATATAAGACATCCGCCGATCTAACTGCCAACATTCTTACTTTAGATTTCCGTTGAACTGTCCACTCCTTCGTTACGCCGATGCAACTACCCATGATCTTATCTTTCTATTTGGCCATAAATTGGCCACTACTTCGCCGTTCCATATCGCCTAATATGAGACATCCGCCGATCTGACTGCCCATGTTCTTACTGTAGATTTTCGCCGAACCGTCCACTCCTTCGTTACGCCGATGAAACTACCCATGATCTTATCTTTCTAAGTGGCCATTAGTTGGCCACTACTTCACCGTTCCAAATCGCTTAATCTTAGACTTTTGCCGATCTGACTACCAATGTTCTTACTTTAGATTTTCGCCGAACCGTTCACTCCTTCGTTACGCCGATGCAACTACCCATGATCTTATCTTTCTATTTGGCCATAAGTTGGCCACTACTTTGCCGTTCGAATTCGCTTAATATTAGACATTCGCCGATCTGACTGCCCATGTTCTTACTTTAGATTTCTGCCGAACCGTTCACTCCTTCGTTACGCCGATGAAACTACCCATGATCTTATCTTTCTATTTGGCCATAAGTTGGCCACTACTTCACCGTTCCAACTCGCTTAATCTTAGACTTTTGTCGATCTGACTGCCCATGTTCTTACTTTAGATTTCCGCCGAACTGTCCACTCCTTCGTTACGCCAATGCAACTACCCATTATCTTATATTTCTCTTTGGCCATAAGTTGGCCCCTACTTCGCCACTCCAACTCGCTTAATATTTGGCATTAGCCGATCTGACTACCCATGTTCTTGCTTAAGATTTCCGCCGAACCGTCCGCTCCTTCGTTACGCTGATGCAACTACCCATGATCTATCTTTATACTTGGCCATAAATTGGCCACTACATAGCCGTTTCAGCTCGCCTAATATGAGTCATCCGCCGATCTGACTGCCCATGTTGTTACTTTAGATATCCGCCAAACCGTCCACTTCTTCGTTACGCCGATGCAACTACCCATGATCTTATATTTCTATTTGCCCTTAAGTTGGCCCCTACTTCGCCACTTCAACTCGCTTAATATTTGGCATTAGCTGATCTGACTACCCATGTTCTTACTTTAGATTTCCGTCGAACCATCCACTCCTTCGTTACGCCGATGCAACTACCCATGATCTTATCTTTCTAATTGGCCATAAATTGGCCACTACTTCGCCGTTCCATATCGCCTAATATGAGACATCCGCCGATCTGACTGCCCATGTTCTTACTGTAGATTTTCGCCGAACCGTCCACTCCTTCGTTACGCCGATGAAACTACCCATGATCTTATCTTTCTATTTGGCCATAAGTTGGCCACTACTTCACCGTTCCAACTCGCTTAATCTTAGACTTTTGCCGATCTGACTGCCCATGTTCTTACTTTAAATTTTCGCCGAACTGTCCACTTCTTCGTTACGCCGATGCAACTACCCATGATCTTATATTTCTCTTTGGCCATAAGTTGGCCCCTACTTTGCCACTCCAACTCGCTTAATATTTGGCATTAGCCGATCTGACTACCCATGTTCTTACTTTAGATTTCCGCCGAACTGTCCACTCCTTCGTTACGCCGATGCAACTACCCATGATCTTATCTTTCTAATTGGCCATAAATTGGCCACTACTTAGCCGTTCCAAATCGCCTAATATGAGACATCCGCCGATCTGACTGCCCATGTTCTTACTTTAGATTTTCGCCGAACCGTCCACTCCTTCGTTACGCCGATGCAACTACCCATGATCTTTTCTTTCTATTTGGCCATATGTTGGCCCTTACTTCGCCACTCCAACTTGCTTAATATAAGACATCCGCCGATCTAACTGCCAACATTCTTACTTTAGATTTCCGTTGAACTGTCCACTCCTTCGTTACGCCGATGCAACTACCCATGATCTTATCTTTCTATTTGGCCATAAATTGGCCACTACTTCGCCGTTCCATATCGCCTAATATGAGACATCCGCCGATCTGACTGCCCATGTTCTTACTGTAGATTTTCGCCGAACCGTCCACTCCTTCGTTACGCCGATGAAACTACCCATGATCTTATCTTTCTAAGTGGCCATTAGTTGGCCACTACTTCACCGTTCCAAATCGCTTAATCTTAGACTTTTGCCGATCTGACTACCAATGTTCTTACTTTAGATTTTCGCCGAACCGTTCACTCCTTCGTTACGCCGATGCAACTACCCATGATCTTATCTTTCTATTTGGCCATAAGTTGGCCACTACTTTGCCGTTCGAATTCGCTTAATATTAGACATTCGCCGATCTGACTGCCCATGTTCTTACTTTAGATTTCTGCCGAACCGTTCACTCCTTCGTTACGCCGATGAAACTACCCATGATCTTATCTTTCTATTTGGCCATAAGTTGGCCACTACTTCACCGTTCCAACTCGCTTAATCTTAGACTTTTGTCGATCTGACTGCCCATGTTCTTACTTTAGATTTCCGCCGAACTGTCCGCTCCTTCGTTACGCTGATGCAACTACCCATTATCTTATATTTCTCTTTGGCCATAAGTTGGCCACTACTTCACCGTTCCAAATCGCTTAATCTTAGACTTTTGCCGATCTGACTACCCATGTTCTTACTTTAGATTTTCGCCGAACCGTTTACTCCTTCGTTACGCCGATGCAACTACCCATGATCTTATCTTTCTATTTGGCCATAAGTTGGCTACTACTTTGCCGTTCGAAATCGCTTAATATTAGACATTCGCCGATCTGACTGCCCATGTTCTTACTTTAGATTTCTGCCGAACCGTTCACTCCTTCGTTACGCCGATGCAACTACCCATGATCTTATATTTCTCTTTGGCCATAAGTTGGCCCCTACTTTGCCACTCCAACTCGCTTAATATTTGGCATTAGCCGATCTGACTATCCATGTTCTTGCTTAAGATTTCCGCCGAACCGTCCGCTCCTTCGTTACGCTGATGCAACTACCCATGATCTATCTTTATACTTGGCCATAAATTGGCCACTACATAGCCGTTTCAGCTAGCCTAATATGAGTCATCCGCCGATCTGACTGCCCATGTTGTTACTTTAGATATCCGCCAAACCGTCCACTTCTTCGTTACGCCGATGCAACTACCCATGATCTTATATTTCTATTTGCCCTTAACATGGCCCCTACTTCGCCACTTCAACTCGCTTAATATTTGGCATTAGCTGATCTGACTACCCATGTTCTTACTTTAGATTTCCGTCGAACCATCCACTCCTTCGTTACGCCGATGCAACTACCCATGATCTTATCTTTCTAATTGGCCATAAATTGGCCACTACTTCGCCGTTCCATATCGCCTAATATGAGACATCCGCCGATCTGACTGCCCATGTTCTTACTTTAAATTTCCGCCGAACTGTCCACTCCTTCGTTACGCCGATGCAACTACCCATGATCTTATATTTCTCTTTGGCCATAAGTTGGCCCCTACTTTGCCACTCCAACTCGCTTAAAATTTGGCATTAGCCGATCTGACTACCCATGTTCTTACTTTAGATTTCCGTCGAACTGTCCACTCCTTCGTTACGCCGATGCAACTACCCATGATCTTATCTTTCTAATTGGCCATAAATTGGCCACTACTTCGCCGTTCCATATCGCCTAATATGAGACATCCGCCGATCTGACTGCCCATGTTCTTACTTTAGATTTTCGCCGAACCGTCCACTCCTTCGTTACGCCGATGAAATTTCCCATGATCTTATCTTTCTATTTGGCCATAAGTTGGCCACTACTTCACCGTTCCAACTCGCTTAATCTTAGACTGTTGCCGATCTGACTGCCCATGTTCTTACTTTAAATTTCCGCCGAACTGTCCACTCCTTCGTTACGCCGATGCAACTACCCATGATCTTATATTTCTCTTTGGCCATAAGTTGGCCCCTACTTTGCCACTCCAACTCGCTTAATATTTGGCATTAGCCGATCTGACTACCCATGTTCTTACTTTAGATTTCCGCCGAACCGTCCACTCCTTCGTTACGCTGATGCAACTACCCATGATCTATCTTTATACTTGGCCATAAATTGGCCACTACTTCGCCGTTCCAAATCGCCTAATATGAGACATCCGCCGATCTGACTGCCCATGTTCTTACTTTAGATTTTCGCCGAACCGTCCACTCCTTCGTTACGCCGATGCAACTACCCATGATCTTATCTTTCTATTTGGCCATAAATTGGCCACTACTTCGCCGTTCCTTATCGCCTAATATGAGACATCCGCCGATCTGACTGCCCATGTTCTTACTGTAGATTTTCGCCGAACCGTCCACTCCATCGTTACGCCGATGAAACTACCCATGATCTTATTTTTCTATTTGGCCATAAGTTGGCCACTACTTCACCGTTCCAAATCGCTAAATCTTAGACTTTTGCCGATCTGACTGCCCAGGTTCTTACTTTAGATTTTCGCCGAACCGTTCACTCCTTCGTTACGCCGATGAAACTACCCTTGATCTTATCTTTCTATTTTGCCATAAGTTGGCCACTACTTCACCGTTCCAACTCGCTTAATCTTAGACTTTTTCCGATCTGACTGCCCATGTTCTTACTTTAGATTTCCGCCGAACTGTCCACTCCTTCGTTACGCCGATGCAACTACCCATGATCTTATCTTTCTAATTGGCCATAAATTGGCCACTACTTCGCCGTTCCAAATCGCCTAATATGAGACATCCGCCGATTTGACTGCCTATGTTCTTACTTTAGATTTCCGCCGAACCGTCCACTCCTTCGTTACGCCGATGCAACTACCCATGATCTTTTCTTTCTATTTGGCCATATGTTGGCCCCTACTTCGCCACTCCAACTTGCTTAATATAAGACATCCGCCGATCTGACTACCCACATTCTTACTTTAGATTTCCGTCGAACTGTCCACTCCTTCGTTACGCCGATGCAACTACCCATTATCTATCTTTATACCTTGCCATAAATTGGCCACTACATAGCCGTTTCAACTCGCCTAATATAAGTCATCCGCCGATCTGACTGCCCATGTTCTTACTGTAGATTTTCGCCGAACCGTCCACTCCTTCGTTACGCCGATGAAACTACCCAAGATCTTATCTTTCTATTTGGCCATAAGTTGGCCACTACTTCACCGTTCCAACTCGCTTAATCTTAGACTTTTGCCGATCTGACTACCCATGTTCTTACTTTAAATTTCCGCCGAACTGTCCACTCCTTCGTTACGTCGATGCAACTACCCATGATCTTATCTTTCTATTTGGCCATAAATTGGCCACTACTTCGCCGTTCCATATCGCCTAATATGAGACATCCGCCGATCTGACTGCCCATGTTCTTACTTTAAATTTTAGCCGAACCGTCCACTCCTTCGTTACGCCGATGAAACTACCCATGATCTTATCTTTCTATTTGGCCATAAGTTGGCCCCTACTTCGCCACTCCAACTCGCATAATATTTGGCATTAGCCAAACTGTCTACCCATGTTCTTACTTTAGATTTCCGCCGAACCGTACACTCCTTCGTTACGCTGATGCAACTACCCATGATCTATCTTTATACTTGGCCATGAATGGGCCACTACATAGCCGTTTCAGCTCGCCTAATATGAGTCATCCTCCGATCTGACTGCCCATGTTCTTACTTTAGATTTCCGCCGAACCGTCCACTTCTTCGTTACGCCGATGCAACTACCCATGATCTTATCTTTCTATTTGGCCATAAGTTGGCCACTACTTCGCCGTTCTAACTCGCTTAATATTACACATTGTCCGATCTGACAACCCATGTTCTTACTTTAGATTTTCGCCGAACCGTTCACTCCTTCGTTACGCCGATGCAACTACCCATGATCTTATCTTTCTATTTGGCCATAAGTTGGCCACTACTTCGCCGTTCGAACTGGCTCTATATTAGACATTCGCCGATCTGACTGCTCATGTTCTTACTTTAGATTTCCGCCGAACCGTCCACTTCTTCGTTACGCCGATGAAACTACCCATGATCTTATCTTTCTATTTTGCCATAAGTTGGCCACTACTTCACCGTTCCAACTCGCTTAATCTTAGACTTTTTCCGATCTGACTGCCCATGTTCTTACTTTAGATTTCCGCCGAACATTACACTCCTTCGTTACGCCTATGCAACTACCCATGATCTTATATTTCTATTTGGCCACAAGTTGGCCCCAACTTTGCCACTCCAACTCGCTTAATATTTGGCATTAGCCGATCTGACTACCCATGTTCTTACTTTAGATTTCCGCCGAACCGTCCATTTCTTCGTTACGCTGATACAACTACACATGATCTATCTTTATACTTGGCCATAAATTGGCCACTACATAGCCGTTTCAGCTCGCCTAATATGAGTCATCCTCCGATCTGACTGCCCATGTTCTTACTTTAGATTTCCGCCGAACCGTCCACTTCTTCGTTACGCCGATGCAACTACCCATGATCTTATATTTCTATTTGGCCATAAGTTGGCCCCTACTTCGCCACTCCAACTCGCTTAATATTTGGCATTAGCCGATCTGACTACCCATGTTTTTACTTTAGATTTCCGCCGAACCGTCCAATCTTTCGTTACGCTGATGCAACTACCCATGATCTATCTTTATACTTGGCCATAACTTGGCCACTACTTCGCCGTTCCAACTCGCCTAATATGAGACATCCGCCGATCTGATTGCCCACTTTCTTACTTTAGATTTCCGCCGAACCGTCCACTTCCTCGTTACGACGATCCAACTACCCATGATCTTATTTTTCTATTTGGCCATGAATTGGCCACTACTTCGCCGTTTTAGCTCGCCTAATATTAGTCATCCGCCGATGTGACTGTCCATGTTCTAATTTTTATTTTTTCGACGCTACCACACCTCTGTTGTGCTTACTGCCGCATTACTCTGTTTCAGATATATATACATTTTTCTAATATGAAACTCCTCTGCTTGTAATAGCCAGATAATTCACTGCTTCTGAAACATCGATGCAAACACTTTGTTTTGAGAAACTTCACTTATCTGCGGTGACAATATTCTCTCATTTAATTAAGTCTTTCCCTTGACCATACATATAAGGGACAGATATCACTCTGTTGCAAGACATTTAATATTGCTTATGGCCATAGAATATACCGCTGCTAAGACATTGATCATGGGCATACAGAATTTCATTGCTTATTTTGTTTAGAAACATTACGCAGCTCCTATATCTAATGACAGAGTATAGAAATCTTTTGTTTGTTTTCTTTAAGTTTTGTTTATGTAACATTTTTCCCTTGTTTAATGTGTTATTAGTTTTATGTGTTAGCCCCTTCTCCCCCGTGTGGGTTTCGGGGTCTTAGCTAGAACTAGGTGCTAGAATAGACCCACTGTCTTGACCTAATGGCATGTCGTAAGAGGCGACTAATGGTCATGTCTTGTCTGTGTGTATCTTTTTTTTGTTAGTGACTAAATTAATTTAAAGAACCTTTAAGAGGTTTAGTTACTAAAATGTTTATTATTAAGTTATAGTTTTTGTTTAAATATAGTTTGCGGTGTCGCTTTAGGTTAGGTAACCAGAATTGTTTTTTGTTTTTTTAGGAAGAAGGCATTGCAACGCAGAGACTATTACTATTTTCTATTACGTAGACTATTTTCTATTACGTATGCCCTCAGATTGTCATACTTATCCATGGGTACACTCCATTCATAGTTCATGCTGTTTTGGCCAGACATTCTTCTCCCTCCGAGATCAAGGGTAGTCAAGACTCTGCCACTGGTCTTGACTGTTTATAGAGGTCATGGGCAGTAATTACTCCGTAACCGGGCCACATAGCCACACATTCTCCTTCTCCGAGATAATAGGCAGTCAAGATTCCGTCACTGGTCCGTACTATTTATGGCTACACACACGCTTCCCTTGCGATCATGGGCAGTCATGACTCCGTCACCGGGCCATATGGCCACACATAAAAAACTCGTCAATTGTCGTACTGTTTATTGCGACACAATCTCCTTTTTCGAGATCATGGGTAGTCAATACTCCGTCACCGGGCCATATGCCCACACACTCTCCTACCCCGTAATCATGGGCAGTTAAGAATACGTCACCGGGCATATGGCGACACATTTTCCTTTTACGATATCATCGGCAGTCAATACTCCGTCACTAGCCGTATTGTTTACTGCGACACAATCCTATTTTCCGAGATCATGGGTAGTCAATACTCCGACACCGGGTATATAGCGACACATTTACCTTCCCCGATATCATGGGTAGTCAAGACTCCGTCATCGGACCATATGGCCACACATTCTTCTTCCCCGATATCATGGGTAGTCAAAACTCCGTTACTAGTCGTATTGTTTACGGCGACACAATCTCCTTTTCCGAGATCATGGGTTGTCAATACTTCGTCACTGGGCCATATAGCCACACATTCTCCTTCTCCGATATCATGGGTAGTCAAGACTCCGTCACCGGGCATATGCCCACACATTCTCCTACCCCGTAATCATGGGCAGTCAAGACTTCGTCACCGGGCCATATGGCCATACATTCTTCTTCCCCGATATCATGTGCAGTCAAGATTCCATCACTAGTCGTATTGTTTACAGCGACACAAACTCCTTTTCCGAGATCATGGGTAGTCAATACTCCGTCACTGGGCCATATGGCCACACATTCTCCTTCTCTTATTTCATGGGCAGTCAATACTTTGTCACTAGGCAATATGGCCACACATTCTCCTTCTCCGATGTCATAGGCAGTCAAGACTCTGTCACAGGGCCATATAGCCACTTATTCTCCTTTCCCCGATATCATGGGTAGTCAAGACTCCGTCACTAGTCGTACTCTTTATGGCGACACAATCTCCTTTTTCGAGATCATGGGTAGTCAATATTCCGTCACCGGGCCATATGCCCACACATTCCCCTACCCCGTAATCATGATCAGTTAAGACTATGTCACCGGGCATATGGCGACACATTTTCCTTTCATGATATCATCGGCAGTCAATAGTCCGTCACTAGCCGTATTGTTTACGGCGACACAATCCTATTTTCCGAGATCATGGGTAGTCAGTACTCCGACACCGGGTATATGGCGACACATTTACCTTCCCCGATATCATGGGTAGTCAAGACTTCGTCACAGGGCCATATGGCCACACATTCTTCTTCCCCGATATCATGGGATGTCAAGACTCCGTCATCAGGCCATATGGCCACACATTCTTCTTCCCCGATATCATGGGTAGTCAAGACTCCGTCTCTAGTCGTACTGTTTATGACAACACAATCTCCTTTTCCGAGATAATTGGTAGTCAATACTCCGTCACCGAGCCATATGGCCACACATTCTCCTTCTCCGATTTCATGGGCAGTCAAGACTTCGCCACCGGGCCATATGGCCACACATTCTTCTTCCCCGATATCATGTGCAGTCAAGACTCCATCACTAGTCGTATTGTTTACGTCGACACAATCTCCTTTTCCGAGATCATGGGTTGTCAATACTCTGTCACCGGTCATATGGCGACACATTTTCCTTTCCTGATATCATGGGCAGTCAATACTCCGTCACTGGGCCATATGGCCACACATTCTCCTTCTCCGATGTCATGGGCAGTCAAGACTTTGTCACAGTGCCATATGGCCACACATTCTCCTTCCCCGATATCATGGGTAGTCTAGACTCCGTCACTAGTCGTACTCTTTATGGCGAAACTATCTCCTTTTTCGAGATCATGGGTAGTCAATACTCCGTCACCGGGCCATATGCCCACACATTCTCCTACCCCGTAATCATGGGCAGTTAAGACTACGTCACCGGGCATATGGCGACACATTTTCCTTTCACGATATCATCGGCAGTCAATACTCCGTCACTAGCCGTATTGTTTACGGCGACACAATCCTATTTTCCGAGATCATGGGTAGTCAATACTCCGACACCGGGTATATAGCGACACATTTACCTTCCTCGATATCATGGGTAGTCAAGACTCCGTCATCGGACCATATGGCCACACATTCTTCTTCCCCGATATCATGGGTAGTCAAAACTCCGTTACTAGTCGTATTGTTTACGGCGACACAATCTCCTTTTCCGAGATCATGGGTTGTCAATACTTCGTCACTGGGCCATATGGCCACACATTCTCCTTCTCCGATATCATGGGTAGTCAAGACTCCGTCACCGGGCATATGGCGACACATTTTCCTTCCCCGATATCATGGGCAGTCAAGACTTCGTCACCGGGCCATATGGCCATACATTCTTCTTCCCCGATATCATGTGCAGTCAAGATTCCATCACTAGTCGTATTGTTTACGGCGACACAAACTCCTTTTCCGAGATCATGGGTAGTCAATACTCCGTCACTGGGCCATATATCCACACATTCTCCTTTTCTGATTTCATGGGCAGTCAATACTTTGTCACTAGGCAATATGGTTACACATTCTCCTTCTCCGATGTCATAGGCAGTCAAGACTCTGTCACAGGGCCATATAGCCACTTATTCTCCTTCCCCGATATCATGGGTAGTCAAGACTCCGTCACTAGTCGTACTCTTTATGGCGACACAATCTCCTTTTTCGAGATCATGGGTAGTCAATACTCCGTCACCGGGCTATATGCCCACACATTCTCCTACCCCGTAATCATGATCAGTTAAGACTATGTCACCGGGCATATGGCGACACATTTTCCTTTCATGATATCATCGGCAGTCAATACTCCGTCACTAGCCGTATTGTTTACGGCGACACAATCCTATTTTCCGAGATCATGGGTAGTCAGTACTCCGACACCGGGTATATGGCGACACATTTACCTTCCCCGATATCATGGGTAGTCAAGACTTCGTCACAGGGCCATATGGCCACACATTTTTCTTCCCCGATATCATGGGATGTCAAGACTCCGTCATCGGGCCATATGGCCACACATTCTTCTTCCCCGATATCATGGGTAGTCAAGACTCCGTCTCTAGTCGTACTGTTTATGACAACACAATCTCCTTTTCCGAGATAATTGGTAGTCAATACTCCGTCACCGAGCCATATGGCCACACATTCTCCTTCTCCGATTTCATGGGCAGTCAATACTTTGTCACTTGGCCATATGGCAACACATTCTTCTTCCCCGATATCATGAATAGTCAAGACTCCGTCACTGGTCGTACTGTTTATGACAACAGCATCTCCTTTTTCAAGATCATGGGAAGTCAATACTCTGTCACCGGGCCATAAGGCCACACATTCTCCTACCCCGTAATCATGGGCAGTCAATTCTCCGTCACCGGGCATATGGCGACACATTTTCATTCCTTGATATCATGGGCAGTCAAGACTCCGTCACTGGGCCATATGGCCACACATTCTCCTTCTCCGATATCATGGGTAGTCAAGACTCCGTCACCGGGCCATATGCCCACACATTCTCCTACCCCGTAATCATGGGCAGTTAAGACTACGTCACCGGGCATATGGCGACACATTTTCCTTTCACGATATCATCGGCAGTCAATACTCCGTCACTAGCCGTATTGTTTACGGCGACACAATCCTATTTTCCGAGATCATGGGTAGTCAATACTCCGACACCGGGTATATAGCGACACATTTACCTTCCCCGATATCATGGGTAGTCAAGACTCCGTCATCGGACCATATGGCCACACATTCTTCTTCCCCGATATCATGGGTAGTCAAAACTCCGTTACTAGTCGTATTGTTTACGGCGACACAATCTCCTTTTCCGAGATCATGGGTTGTCAATACTTCGTCACTGGGCCATATGGCCACACATTCTCCTTCTCCGATATCATGGGTAGTCAAGACTCCGTCACCGGGCGTAAGGCGACACATTTTCCTTCCCCGATATCATGGGCAGTCAAGACTTCGTCACCGGGCCATATGGCCATACATTCTTCTTCCCCGATATCATGTGCAGTCAAGATTCCATCACTAGTCGTATTGTTTACGGCGACACAAACTCCTTTTCCGAGATCATGGGTAGTCAATACTCCGTCACTGGGCCATATATCCACACATTCTCCTTTTCTGATTTCATGGGCAGTCAATACTTTGTCACTAGGCAATATGGCCACACATTCTCCTTCTCCGATGTCATAGGCAGTCAAGACTCTGTCACAGGGCCATATAGCCACTTATTCTCCTTCCCCGATATCATGGGTAGTCAAGACTCCGTCACTAGTCGTACTCTTTATGGCGACACAATCTCCTTTTTCGAGATCATGGGTAGTCAATACTCCGTCACCGGGCCATATGCCCACACATTCTCCTACCCCGTAATCATGATCAGTTAAGACTATGTCACCGGGCATATGGCGACACATTTTCCTTTCATGATATCATCGGCAGTCAATACTCCGTCACTAGCCGTATTGTTTACGGCGACACAATCCTATTTTCCGAGATCATGGGTAGTCAGTACTCCGACACCGGGTATATGGCGACACATTTACCTTCCCCGATATCATGGGTAGTCAAGACTTCGTCACAGGGCCATATGGCCACACATTCTTCTTCCCCGATATCATGGGATGTCAAGACTCCGTCATCGGGCCATATGGCCACACATTCTTCTTCCCCGATATCATGGGTAGTCAAGACTCCGTCTCTAGTCGTACTGTTTATGACAACACAATCTCCTTTTCCGAGATAATTGGTAGTCAATACTCCGTCACCGAGCCATATGGCCACACATTCTCCTTCTCCGATTTCATGGGCAGTCAATACTTTGTCACTTGGCCATATGGCAACACATTCTTCTTCCCCGATATCATGAATAGTCAAGACTCCCTCACTGGTCGTACTGTTTATGACAACAGCATCTCCTTTTTCAAGATCATGGGAAGTCAATACTCTGTCACCGGGCCATAAGGCCACACATTCTCCTACCCCGTAATCATGGGCAGTCAATTCTCCGTCACCGGGCATATGGCGACACATTTTCATTCCTTGATATCATGGGCAGTCAAGACTCCGTCACTGGGCCATATGGCCACACATTCTCCTTCTCCGATATCATGGGTAGTCAAGACTCCGTCACCGGGCCATATGCCCACACATTCTCCTACCCCGTAATCATGGGCAGTTAAGACTACGTCACCGGGCATATGGCGACACATTTTCCTTTCACGATATCATCGGCAGTCAATACTCCGTCACTAGCCGTATTGTTTACGGCGACACAATCCTATTTTCCGAGATCATGGGTAGTCAATACTCCGACACCGGGTATATAGCGACACATTTACCTTCCCCGATATCATGGGTAGTCAAGACTCCGTCATCGGACCATATGGCCACACATTCTTCTTCCCCGATATCATGGGTAGTCAAAACTCCGTTACTAGTCGTATTGTTTACGGCGACACAATCTCCTTTTCCGAGATCATGGGTTGTCAATACTTCGTCACTGGGCCATATGGCCACACATTCTCCTTCTCCGATATCATGGGTAGTCAAGACTCCGTCACCGGGCGTAAGGCGACACATTTTCCTTCCCCGATATCATGGGCAGTCAAGACTTCGTCACCGGGCCATATGGCCATACATTCTTCTTCCCCGATATCATGTGCAGTCAAGATTCCATCACTAGTCGTATTGTTTACGGCGACACAAACTCCTTTTCCGAGATCATGGGTAGTCAATACTCCGTCACTGGGCCATATATCCACACATTCTCCTTTTCTGATTTCATGGGCAGTCAATACTTTGTCACTAGGCAATATGGCCACACATTCTCCTTCTCCGATGTCATAGGCAGTCAAGACTCTGTCACAGGGCCATATAGCCACTTATTCTCCTTCCCCGATATCATGGGTAGTCAAGACTCCGTCACTAGTCGTACTCTTTATGGCGACACAATCTCCTTTTTCGAGATCATGGGTAGTCAATACTCCGTCACCGGGCCATATGCCCACACATTCTCCTACCCCGTAATCATGATCAGTTAAGACTATGTCACCGGGCATATGGCGACACATTTTCCTTTCATGATATCATCGGCAGTCAATACTCCGTCACTAGCCGTATTGTTTACGGCGACACAATCCTATTTTCCGAGATCATGGGTAGTCAGTACTCCGACACCGGGTATATGGCGACACATTTACCTTCCCCGATATCATGGGTAGTCAAGACTTCGTCACAGGGCCATATGGCCACACATTCTTCTTCCCCGATATCATGGGATGTCAAGACTCCGTCATCGGGCCATATGGCCACACATTCTTCTTCCCCGATATCATGGGTAGTCAAGACTCCGTCTCTAGTCGTACTGTTTATGACAACACAATCTCCTTTTCCGAGATAATTGGTAGTCAATACTCCGTCACCGAGCCATATGGCCACACATTCTCCTTCTCCGATTTCATGGGCAGTCAATACTTTGTCACTTGGCCATATGGCAACACATTCTTCTTCCCCGATATCATGAATAGTCAAGACTCCCTCACTGGTCGTACTGTTTATGACAACAGCATCTCCTTTTTCAAGATCATGGGAAGTCAATACTCTGTCACCGGGCCATAAGGCCACACATTCTCCTACCCCGTAATCATGGGCAGTCAATTCTCCGTCACCGGGCATATGGCGACACATTTTCATTCCTTGATATCATGGGCAGTCAAGACTCCGTCACTGGGCCATATGGCCACACATTCTCCTTCTCCGATATCATGGGTAGTCAAGACTCCGTCACCGGGCCATATGCCCACACATTCTCCTACCCCGTAATCATGGGCAGTTAAGACTACGTCACCGGGCATATGGCGACACATTTTCCTTTCACGATATCATCGGCAGTCAATACTCCGTCACTAGCCGTATTGTTTACGGCGACACAATCCTATTTTCCGAGATCATGGGTAGTCAATACTCCGACACCGGGTATATAGCGACACATTTACCTTCCCCGATATCATGGGTAGTCAAGACTCCGTCATCGGACCATATGGCCACACATTCTTCTTCCCCGATATCATGGGTAGTCAAAACTCCGTTACTAGTCGTATTGTTTACGGCGACACAATCTCCTTTTCCGAGATCATGGGTTGTCAATACTTCGTCACTGGGCCATATGGCCACACATTCTCCTTCTCCGATATCATGGGTAGTCAAGACTCCGTCACCGGGCGTAAGGCGACACATTTTCCTTCCCCGATATCATGGGCAGTCAAGACTTCGTCACCGGGCCATATGGCCATACATTCTTCTTCCCCGATATCATGTGCAGTCAAGATTCCATCACTAGTCGTATTGTTTACGGCGACACAAACTCCTTTTCCGAGATCATGGGTAGTCAATACTCCGTCACTGGGCCATATATCCACACATTCTCCTTTTCTGATTTCATGGGCAGTCAATACTTTGTCACTAGGCAATATGGCCACACATTCTCCTTCTCCGATGTCATAGGCAGTCAAGACTCTGTCACAGGGCCATATAGCCACTTATTCTCCTTCCCCGATATCATGGGTAGTCAAGACTCCGTCACTAGTCGTACTCTTTATGGCGACACAATCTCCTTTTTCGAGATCATGGGTAGTCAATACTCCGTCACCGGGCCATATGCCCACACATTCTCCTACCCCGTAATCATGATCAGTTAAGACTATGTCACCGGGCATATGGCGACACATTTTCCTTTCATGATATCATCGGCAGTCAATACTCCGTCACTAGCCGTATTGTTTACGGCGACACAATCCTATTTTCCGAGATCATGGGTAGTCAGTACTCCGACACCGGGTATATGGCGACACATTTACCTTCCCCGATATCATGGGTAGTCAAGACTTCGTCACAGGGCCATATGGCCACACATTTTTCTTCCCCGATATCATGGGATGTCAAGACTCCGTCATCGGGCCATATGGCCACACATTCTTCTTCCCCGATATCATGGGTAGTCAAGACTCCGTCTCTAGTCGTACTGTTTATGACAACACAATCTCCTTTTCCGAGATAATTGGTAGTCAATACTCCGTCACCGAGCCATATGGCCACACATTCTCCTTCTCCGATTTCATGGGCAGTCAATACTTTGTCACTTGGCCATATGGCAACACATTCTTCTTCCCCGATATCATGAATAGTCAAGACTCCGTCACTAGTCGTACTGTTTATGACAACAGCATCTCCTTTTTCAAGATCATGGGAAGTCAATACTCTGTCACCGGGCCATAAGGCCACACATTCTCCTACCCCGTAATCATGGGCAGTCAATTCTCCGTCACCGGGCATATGGCGACACATTTTCATTCCTTGATATCATGGGCAGTCAAGACTCCGTCACTGGGCCATATGGCCACACATTCTCCTTCTCCGATATCATGGGTAGTCAAGACTCCGTCACCGGGCATATGGCGACACATTTTCCTTCCCCGATATCATGGGCAGTCAAGACTTCGTCACCGGGCCATATGGCCATACATTCTTCTTCCCCGATATCATGTGCAGTCAAGATTCCATCACTAGTCGTATTGTTTACGGCGACACAAACTCCTTTTCCGAGATCATGGGTAGTCAATACTCCGTCACTGGGCCATATATCCACACATTCTCCTTTTCTGATTTCATGGGCAGTCAATACTTTGTCACTAGGCAATATGGCCACACATTCTCCTTCTCCGATGTCATAGGCAGTCAAGACTCTGTCACAGGGCCATATAGCCACTTATTCTCCTTCCCCGATATCATGGGTAGTCAAGACTCCGTCACTAGTCGTACTCTTTATGGCGACACAATCTCCTTTTTCGAGATCATGGGTAGTCAATACTCCGTCACCGGGCCATATGCCCACACATTCTCCTACCCCGTAATCATGATCAGTTAAGACTATGTCACCGGGCATATGGCGACACATTTTCCTTTCATGATATCATCGGCAGTCAATACTCCGTCACTAGCCGTATTGTTTACGGCGACACAATCCTATTTTCCGAGATCATGGGTAGTCAGTACTCCGACACCGGGTATATGGCGACACATTTACCTTCCCCGATATCATGGGTAGTCAAGACTTCGTCACAGGGCCATATGGCCACACATTTTTCTTCCCCGATATCATGGGATGTCAAGACTCCGTCATCGGGCCATATGGCCACACATTCTTCTTCCCCGATATCATGGGTAGTCAAGACTCCGTCTCTAGTCGTACTGTTTATGACAACACAATCTCCTTTTCCGAGATAATTGGTAGTCAATACTCCGTCACCGAGCCATATGGCCACACATTCTCCTTCTCCGATTTCATGGGCAGTCAATACTTTGTCACTTGGCCATATGGCAACACATTCTTCTTCCCCGATATCATGAATAGTCAAGACTCCGTCACTAGTCGTACTGTTTATGACAACAGCATCTCCTTTTTCAAGATCATGGGAAGTCAATACTCTGTCACCGGGCCATAAGGCCACACATTCTCCTACCCCGTAATCATGGGCAGTCAATTCTCCGTCACCGGGCATATGGCGACACATTTTCATTCCTTGATATCATGGGCAGTCAAGACTCCGTCACTGGGCCATATGGCCACACATTCTCCTTCTCCGATATCATGGGTAGTCAAGACTCCGTCACCGGGCATATGGCGACACATTTTCCTTCCCCGATATCATGGGCAGTCAAGACTTCGTCACCGGGCCATATGGCCATACATTCTTCTTCCCCGATATCATGTGCAGTCAAGATTCCATCACTAGTCGTATTGTTTACGGCGACACAAACTCCTTTTCCGAGATCATGGGTAGTCAATACTCCGTCACTGGGCCATATATCCACACATTCTCCTTTTCTGATTTCATGGGCAGTCAATACTTTGTCACTAGGCAATATGGCCACACATTCTCCTTCTCCGATGTCATAGGCAGTCAAGACTCTGTCACAGGGCCATATAGCCACTTATTCTCCTTCCCCGATATCATGGGTAGTCAAGACTCCGTCACTAGTCGTACTCTTTATGGCGACACAATCTCCTTTTTCGAGATCATGGGTAGTCAATACTCCGTCACCGGGCCATATGCCCACACATTCTCCTACCCCGTAATCATGATCAGTTAAGACTATGTCACCGGGCATATGGCGACACATTTTCCTTTCATGATATCATCGGCAGTCAATACTCCGTCACTAGCCGTATTGTTTACGGCGACACAATCCTATTTTCCGAGATCATGGGTAGTCAGTACTCCGACACCGGGTATATGGCGACACATTTACCTTCCCCGATATCATGGGTAGTCAAGACTTCGTCACAGGGCCATATGGCCACACATTTTTCTTCCCCGATATCATGGGATGTCAAGACTCCGTCATCGGGCCATATGGCCACACATTCTTCTTCCCCGATATCATGGGTAGTCAAGACTCCGTCTCTAGTCGTACTGTTTATGACAACACAATCTCCTTTTCCGAGATAATTGGTAGTCAATACTCCGTCACCGAGCCATATGGCCACACATTCTCCTTCTCCGATTTCATGGGCAGTCAATACTTTGTCACTTGGCCATATGGCAACACATTCTTCTTCCCCGATATCATGAATAGTCAAGACTCCCTCACTGGTCGTACTGTTTATGACAACAGCATCTCCTTTTTCAAGATCATGGGAAGTCAATACTCTGTCACCGGGCCATAAGGCCACACATTCTCCTACCCCGTAATCATGGGCAGTCAATTCTCCGTCACCGGGCATATGGCGACACATTTTCATTCCTTGATATCATGGGCAGTCAAGACTCCGTCACTGGGCCATATGGCCACACATTCTCCTTCTCCGATATCATGGGTAGTCAAGACTCCGTCACCGGGCCATATGCCCACACATTCTCCTACCCCGTAATCATGGGCAGTTAAGACTACGTCACCGGGCATATGGCGACACATTTTCCTTTCACGATATCATCGGCAGTCAATACTCCGTCACTAGCCGTATTGTTTACGGCGACACAATCCTATTTTCCGAGATCATGGGTAGTCAATACTCCGACACCGGGTATATAGCGACACATTTACCTTCCCCGATATCATGGGTAGTCAAGACTCCGTCATCGGACCATATGGCCACACATTCTTCTTCCCCGATATCATGGGTAGTCAAAACTCCGTTACTAGTCGTATTGTTTACGGCGACACAATCTCCTTTTCCGAGATCATGGGTTGTCAATACTTCGTCACTGGGCCATATGGCCACACATTCTCCTTCTCCGATATCATGGGTAGTCAAGACTCCGTCACCGGGCGTAAGGCGACACATTTTCCTTCCCCGATATCATGGGCAGTCAAGACTTCGTCACCGGGCCATATGGCCATACATTCTTCTTCCCCGATATCATGTGCAGTCAAGATTCCATCACTAGTCGTATTGTTTACGGCGACACAAACTCCTTTTCCGAGATCATGGGTAGTCAATACTCCGTCACTGGGCCATATATCCACACATTCTCCTTTTCTGATTTCATGGGCAGTCAATACTTTGTCACTAGGCAATATGGCCACACATTCTCCTTCTCCGATGTCATAGGCAGTCAAGACTCTGTCACAGGGCCATATAGCCACTTATTCTCCTTCCCCGATATCATGGGTAGTCAAGACTCCGTCACTAGTCGTACTCTTTATGGCGACACAATCTCCTTTTTCGAGATCATGGGTAGTCAATACTCCGTCACCGGGCCATATGCCCACACATTCTCCTACCCCGTAATCATGATCAGTTAAGACTATGTCACCGGGCATATGGCGACACATTTTCCTTTCATGATATCATCGGCAGTCAATACTCCGTCACTAGCCGTATTGTTTACGGCGACACAATCCTATTTTCCGAGATCATGGGTAGTCAGTACTCCGACACCGGGTATATGGCGACACATTTACCTTCCCCGATATCATGGGTAGTCAAGACTTCGTCACTGGGCCATATGGCCACACATTCTCCTTCTCCGATATCATGGGTAGTCAAGACTCCGTCACCGGGCATATGGCGACACATTTTCCTTCCCCGATATCATGGGCAGTCAAGACTTCGTCACCGGGCCATATGGCCATACATTCTTCTTCCCCGATATCATGTGCAGTCAAGATTCCATCACTAGTCGTATTGTTTACGGCGACACAAACTCCTTTTCCGAGATCATGGGTAGTCAATACTCCGTCACTGGGCCATATATCCACACATTCTCCTTTTCTGATTTCATGGGCAGTCAATACTTTGTCACTAGGCAATATGGCCACACATTCTCCTTCTCCGATGTCATAGGCAGTCAAGACTCTGTCACAGGGCCATATAGCCACTTATTCTCCTTCCCCGATATCATGGGTAGTCAAGACTCCGTCACTAGTCGTACTCTTTATGGCGACACAATCTCCTTTTTCGAGATCATGGGTAGTCAATACTCCGTCACCGGGCCATATGCCCACACATTCTCCTACCCCGTAATCATGATCAGTTAAGACTATGTCACCGGGCATATGGCGACACATTTTCCTTTCATGATATCATCGGCAGTCAATACTCCGTCACTAGCCGTATTGTTTACGGCGACACAATCCTATTTTCCGAGATCATGGGTAGTCAGTACTCCGACACCGGGTATATGGCGACACATTTACCTTCCCCGATATCATGGGTAGTCAAGACTTCGTCACAGGGCCATATGGCCACACATTTTTCTTCCCCGATATCATGGGATGTCAAGACTCCGTCATCGGGCCATATGGCCACACATTCTTCTTCCCCGATATCATGGGTAGTCAAGACTCCGTCTCTAGTCGTACTGTTTATGACAACACAATCTCCTTTTCCGAGATAATTGGTAGTCAATACTCCGTCACCGAGCCATATGGCCACACATTCTCCTTCTCCGATTTCATGGGCAGTCAATACTTTGTCACTTGGCCATATGGCAACACATTCTTCTTCCCCGATATCATGAATAGTCAAGACTCCGTCACTGGTCGTACTGTTTATGACAACAGCATCTCCTTTTTCAAGATCATGGGAAGTCAATACTCTGTCACCGGGCCATAAGGCCACACATTCTCCTACCCCGTAATCATGGGCAGTCAATTCTCCGTCACCGGGCATATGGCGACACATTTTCATTCCTTGATATCATGGGCAGTCAAGACTCCGTCACTGGGCCATATGGCCACACATTCTCCTTCTCCGATATCATGGGTAGTCAAGACTCCGTCACCGGGCCATATGCCCACACATTCTCCTACCCCGTAATCATGGGCAGTTAAGACTACGTCACCGGGCATATGGCGACACATTTTCCTTTCACGATATCATCGGCAGTCAATACTCCGTCACTAGCCGTATTGTTTACGGCGACACAATCCTATTTTCCGAGATCATGGGTAGTCAATACTCCGACACCGGGTATATAGCGACACATTTACCTTCCCCGATATCATGGGTAGTCAAGACTCCGTCATCGGACCATATGGCCACACATTCTTCTTCCCCGATATCATGGGTAGTCAAAACTCCGTTACTAGTCGTATTGTTTACGGCGACACAATCTCCTTTTCCGAGATCATGGGTTGTCAATACTTCGTCACTGGGCCATATGGCCACACATTCTCCTTCTCCGATATCATGGGTAGTCAAGACTCCGTCACCGGGCGTAAGGCGACACATTTTCCTTCCCCGATATCATGGGCAGTCAAGACTTCGTCACCGGGCCATATGGCCATACATTCTTCTTCCCCGATATCATGTGCAGTCAAGATTCCATCACTAGTCGTATTGTTTACGGCGACACAAACTCCTTTTCCGAGATCATGGGTAGTCAATACTCCGTCACTGGGCCATATATCCACACATTCTCCTTTTCTGATTTCATGGGCAGTCAATACTTTGTCACTAGGCAATATGGCCACACATTCTCCTTCTCCGATGTCATAGGCAGTCAAGACTCTGTCACAGGGCCATATAGCCACTTATTCTCCTTCCCCGATATCATGGGTAGTCAAGACTCCGTCACTAGTCGTACTCTTTATGGCGACACAATCTCCTTTTTCGAGATCATGGGTAGTCAATACTCCGTCACCGGGCCATATGCCCACACATTCTCCTACCCCGTAATCATGATCAGTTAAGACTATGTCACCGGGCATATGGCGACACATTTTCCTTTCATGATATCATCGGCAGTCAATACTCCGTCACTAGCCGTATTGTTTACGGCGACACAATCCTATTTTCCGAGATCATGGGTAGTCAGTACTCCGACACCGGGTATATGGCGACACATTTACCTTCCCCGATATCATGGGTAGTCAAGACTTCGTCACAGGGCCATATGGCCACACATTTTTCTTCCCCGATATCATGGGATGTCAAGACTCCGTCATCGGGCCATATGGCCACACATTCTTCTTCCCCGATATCATGGGTAGTCAAGACTCCGTCTCTAGTCGTACTGTTTATGACAACACAATCTCCTATTCCGAGATAATTGGTAGTCAATACTCCGTCACCGAGCCATATGGCCACACATTCTCCTTCTCCGATTTCATGGGCAGTCAATACTTTGTCACTTGGCCATATGGCAACACATTCTTCTTCCCCGATATCATGAATAGTCAAGACTCCGTCACTAGTCGTACTGTTTATGACAACAGCATCTCCTTTTTCAAGATCATGGGAAGTCAATACTCTGTCACCGGGCCATAAGGCCACACATTCTCCTACCCCGTAATCATGGGCAGTCAATTCTCCGTCACCGGGCATATGGCGACACATTTTCATTCCTTGATATCATGGGCAGTCAAGACTCCGTCACTGGGCCATATGGCCACACATTCTCCTTCTCCGATATCATGGGTAGTCAAGACTCCGTCACCGGGCCATATGCCCACACATTCTCCTACCCCGTAATCATGGGCAGTTAAGACTACGTCACCGGGCATATGGCGACACATTTTCCTTTCACGATATCATCGGCAGTCAATACTCCGTCACTAGCCGTATTGTTTACGGCGACACAATCCTATTTTCCGAGATCATGGGTAGTCAATACTCCGACACCGGGTATATAGCGACACATTTACCTTCCCCGATATCATGGGTAGTCAAGACTCCGTCATCGGACCATATGGCCACACATTCTTCTTCCCCGATATCATGGGTAGTCAAAACTCCGTTACTAGTCGTATTGTTTACGGCGACACAATCTCCTTTTCCGAGATCATGGGTTGTCAATACTTCGTCACTGGGCCATATGGCCACACATTCTCCTTCTCCGATATCATGGGTAGTCAAGACTCCGTCACCGGGCGTAAGGCGACACATTTTCCTTCCCCGATATCATGGGCAGTCAAGACTTCGTCACCGGGCCATATGGCCATACATTCTTCTTCCCCGATATCATGTGCAGTCAAGATTCCATCACTAGTCGTATTGTTTACGGCGACACAAACTCCTTTTCCGAGATCATGGGTAGTCAATACTCCGTCACTGGGCCATATATCCACACATTCTCCTTTTCTGATTTCATGGGCAGTCAATACTTTGTCACTAGGCAATATGGCCACACATTCTCCTTCTCCGATGTCATAGGCAGTCAAGACTCTGTCACAGGGCCATATAGCCACTTATTCTCCTTCCCCGATATCATGGGTAGTCAAGACTCCGTCACTAGTCGTACTCTTTATGGCGACACAATCTCCTTTTTCGAGATCATGGGTAGTCAATACTCCGTCACCGGGCCATATGCCCACACATTCTCCTACCCCGTAATCATGGGCAGTTAAGACTACGTCACCGGGCATATGGCGACACATTTTCCTTTCACGATATCATCGGCAGTCAATACTCCGTCACTAGCCGTATTGTTTACGGCGACACAATCCTATTTTCCGAGATCATGGGTAGTCAATACTCCGACACCGGGTATATAGCGACACATTTACCTTCCCCGATATCATGGGTAGTCAAGACTCCGTCATCGGACCATATGGCCACACATTCTTCTTCCCCGATATCATGGGTAGTCAAAACTCCGTTACTAGTCGTATTGTTTACGGCGACACAATCTCCTTTTCCGAGATCATGGGTTGTCAATACTTCGTCACTGGGCCATATGGCCACACATTCTCCTTCTCCGATATCATGGGTAGTCAAGACTCCGTCACCGGGCGTAAGGCGACACATTTTCCTTCCCCGATATCATGGGCAGTCAAGACTTCGTCACCGGGCCATATGGCCATACATTCTTCTTCCCCGATATCATGTGCAGTCAAGATTCCATCACTAGTCGTATTGTTTACGGCGACACAAACTCCTTTTCCGAGATCATGGGTAGTCAATACTCCGTCACTGGGCCATATATCCACACATTCTCCTTTTCTGATTTCATGGGCAGTCAATACTTTGTCACTAGGCAATATGGCCACACATTCTCCTTCTCCGATGTCATAGGCAGTCAAGACTCTGTCACAGGGCCATATAGCCACTTATTCTCCTTCCCCGATATCATGGGTAGTCAAGACTCCGTCACTAGTCGTACTCTTTATGGCGACACAATCTCCTTTTTCGAGATCATGGGTAGTCAATACTCCGTCACCGGGCCATATGCCCACACATTCTCCTACCCCGTAATCATGATCAGTTAAGACTATGTCACCGGGCATATGGCGACACATTTTCCTTTCATGATATCATCGGCAGTCAATACTCCGTCACTAGCCGTATTGTTTACGGCGACACAATCCTATTTTCCGAGATCATGGGTAGTCAGTACTCCGACACCGGGTATATGGCGACACATTTACCTTCCCCGATATCATGGGTAGTCAAGACTTCGTCACAGGGCCATATGGCCACACATTTTTCTTCCCCGATATCATGGGATGTCAAGACTCCGTCATCGGGCCATATGGCCACACATTCTTCTTCCCCGATATCATGGGTAGTCAAGACTCCGTCTCTAGTCGTACTGTTTATGACAACACAATCTCCTTTTCCGAGATAATTGGTAGTCAATACTCCGTCACCGAGCCATATGGCCACACATTCTCCTTCTCCGATTTCATGGGCAGTCAATACTTTGTCACTTGGCCATATGGCAACACATTCTTCTTCCCCGATATCATGAATAGTCAAGACTCCGTCACTGGTCGTACTGTTTATGACAACAGCATCTCCTTTTTCAAGATCATGGGAAGTCAATACTCTGTCACCGGGCCATAAGGCCACACATTCTCCTACCCCGTAATCATGGGCAGTCAATTCTCCGTCACCGGGCATATGGCGACACATTTTCATTCCTTGATATCATGGGCAGTCAAGACTCCGTCACTGGGCCATATGGCCACACATTCTCCTTCTCCGATATCATGGGTAGTCAAGACTCCGTCACCGGGCCATATGCCCACTCATTCTCCTACCCCGTAATCATGGGCAGTTAAGACTACGTCACCGGGCATATGGCGACACATTTTCCTTTCACGATATCATCGGCAGTCAATACTCCGTCACTAGCCGTATTGTTTACGGCGACACAATCCTATTTTCCGAGATCATGGGTAGTCAATACTCCGACACCGGGTATATAGCGACACATTTACCTTCCCCGATATCATGGGTAGTCAAGACTCCGTCATCGGACCATATGGCCACACATTCTTCTTCCCCGATATCATGGGTAGTCAAAACTCCGTTACTAGTCGTATTGTTTACGGCGACACAATCTCCTTTTCCGAGATCATGGGTTGTCAATACTTCGTCACTGGGCCATATGGCCACACATTCTCCTTCTCCGATATCATGGGTAGTCAAGACTCCGTCACCGGGCGTAAGGCGACACATTTTCCTTCCCCGATATCATGGGCAGTCAAGACTTCGTCACCGGGCCATATGGCCATACATTCTTCTTCCCCGATATCATGTGCAGTCAAGATTCCATCACTAGTCGTATTGTTTACGGCGACACAAACTCCTTTTCCGAGATCATGGGTAGTCAATACTCCGTCACTGGGCCATATATCCACTCATTCTCCTTTTCTGATTTCATGGGCAGTCAATACTTTGTCACTAGGCAATATGGCCACACATTCTCCTTCTCCGATGTCATAGGCAGTCAAGACTCTGTCACAGGGCCATATAGCCACTTATTCTCCTTCCCCGATATCATGGGTAGTCAAGACTCCGTCACTAGTCGTACTCTTTATGGCGACACAATCTCCTTTTTCGAGATCATGGGTAGTCAATACTCCGTCACCGGGCCATATGCCCACACATTCTCCTACCCCGTAATCATGATCAGTTAAGACTATGTCACCGGGCATATGGCGACACATTTTCCTTTCATGATATCATCGGCAGTCAATACTCCGTCACTAGCCGTATTGTTTACGGCGACACAATCCTATTTTCCGAGATCATGGGTAGTCAGTACTCCGACACCGGGTATATGGCGACACATTTACCTTCCCCGATATCATGGGTAGTCAAGACTTCGTCACAGGGCCATATGGCCACACATTTTTCTTCCCCGATATCATGGGATGTCAAGACTCCGTCATCGGGCCATATGGCCACACATTCTTCTTCCCCGATATCATGGGTAGTCAAGACTCCGTCTCTAGTCGTACTGTTTATGACAACACAATCTCCTATTCCGAGATAATTGGTAGTCAATACTCCGTCACCGAGCCATATGGCCACACATTCTCCTTCTCCGATTTCATGGGCAGTCAATACTTTGTCACTTGGCCATATGGCAACACATTCTTCTTCCCCGATATCATGAATAGTCAAGACTCCGTCACTAGTCGTACTGTTTATGACAACAGCATCTCCTTTTTCAAGATCATGGGAAGTCAATACTCTGTCACCGGGCCATAAGGCCACACATTCTCCTACCCCGTAATCATGGGCAGTCAATTCTCCGTCACCGGGCATATGGCGACACATTTTCATTCCTTGATATCATGGGCAGTCAAGACTCCGTCACTGGGCCATATGGCCACACATTCTCCTTCTCCGATATCATGGGTAGTCAAGACTCCGTCACCGGGCCATATGCCCACACATTCTCCTACCCCGTAATCATGGGCAGTTAAGACTACGTCACCGGGCATATGGCGACACATTTTCCTTTCACGATATCATCGGCAGTCAATACTCCGTCACTAGCCGTATTGTTTACGGCGACACAATCCTATTTTCCGAGATCATGGGTAGTCAATACTCCGACACCGGGTATATAGCGACACATTTACCTTCCCCGATATCATGGGTAGTCAAGACTCCGTCATCGGACCATATGGCCACACATTCTTCTTCCCCGATATCATGGGTAGTCAAAACTCCGTTACTAGTCGTATTGTTTACGGCGACACAATCTCCTTTTCCGAGATCATGGGTTGTCAATACTTCGTCACTGGGCCATATGGCCACACATTCTCCTTCTCCGATATCATGGGTAGTCAAGACTACGTCACCGGGCATATGGCGACACATTTTCCTTTCACGATATCATCGGCAGTCAATACTCCGTCACTAGCCGTATTGTTTACGGCGACACAATCCTATTTTCCGAGATCATGGGTAGTCAATACTCCGACACCGGGTATATAGCGACACATTTACCTTCCCCGATATCATGGGTAGTCAAGACTCCGTCATCGGACCATATGGCCACACATTCTTCTTCCCCGATATCATGGGTAGTCAAAACTCCGTTACTAGTCGTATTGTTTACGGCGACACAATCTCCTTTTCCGAGATCATGGGTTGTCAATACTTCGTCACTGGGCCATATGGCCACACATTCTCCTTCTCCGATATCATGGGTAGTCAAGACTCCGTCACCGGGCGTAAGGCGACACATTTTCCTTCCCCGATATCATGGGCAGTCAAGACTTCGTCACCGGGCCATATGGCCATACATTCTTCTTCCCCGATATCATGTGCAGTCAAGATTCCATCACTAGTCGTATTGTTTACGGCGACACAAACTCCTTTTCCGAGATCATGGGTAGTCAATACTCCGTCACTGGGCCATATATCCACTCATTCTCCTTTTCTGATTTCATGGGCAGTCAATACTTTGTCACTAGGCAATATGGCCACACATTCTCCTTCTCCGATGTCATAGGCAGTCAAGACTCTGTCACAGGGCCATATAGCCACTTATTCTCCTTCCCCGATATCATGGGTAGTCAAGACTCCGTCACTAGTCGTACTCTTTATGGCGACACAATCTCCTTTTTCGAGATCATGGGTAGTCAATACTCCGTCACCGGGCCATATGCCCACACATTCTCCTACCCCGTAATCATGATCAGTTAAGACTATGTCACCGGGCATATGGCGACACATTTTCCTTTCATGATATCATCGGCAGTCAATACTCCGTCACTAGCCGTATTGTTTACGGCGACACAATCCTATTTTCCGAGATCATGGGTAGTCAGTACTCCGACACCGGGTATATGGCGACACATTTACCTTCCCCGATATCATGGGTAGTCAAGACTTCGTCACAGGGCCATATGGCCACACATTTTTCTTCCCCGATATCATGGGATGTCAAGACTCCGTCATCGGGCCATATGGCCACACATTCTTCTTCCCCGATATCATGGGTAGTCAAGACTCCGTCTCTAGTCGTACTGTTTATGACAACACAATCTCCTATTCCGAGATAATTGGTAGTCAATACTCCGTCACCGAGCCATATGGCCACACATTCTCCTTCTCCGATTTCATGGGCAGTCAATACTTTGTCACTTGGCCATATGGCAACACATTCTTCTTCCCCGATATCATGAATAGTCAAGACTCCGTCACTAGTCGTACTGTTTATGACAACAGCATCTCCTTTTTCAAGATCATGGGAAGTCAATACTCTGTCACCGGGCCATAAGGCCACACATTCTCCTACCCCGTAATCATGGGCAGTCAATTCTCCGTCACCGGGCATATGGCGACACATTTTCATTCCTTGATATCATGGGCAGTCAAGACTCCGTCACTGGGCCATATGGCCACACATTCTCCTTCTCCGATATCATGGGTAGTCAAGACTCCGTCACCGGGCCATATGCCCACACATTCTCCTACCCCGTAATCATGGGCAGTTAAGACTACGTCACCGGGCATATGGCGACACATTTTCCTTTCACGATATCATCGGCAGTCAATACTCCGTCACTAGCCGTATTGTTTACGGCGACACAATCCTATTTTCCGAGATCATGGGTAGTCAATACTCCGACACCGGGTATATAGCGACACATTTACCTTCCCCGATATCATGGGTAGTCAAGACTCCGTCATCGGACCATATGGCCACACATTCTTCTTCCCCGATATCATGGGTAGTCAAAACTCCGTTACTAGTCGTATTGTTTACGGCGACACAATCTCCTTTTCCGAGATCATGGGTTGTCAATACTTCGTCACTGGGCCATATGGCCACACATTCTCCTTCTCCGATATCATGGGTAGTCAAGACTCCGTCACCGGGCGTAAGGCGACACATTTTCCTTCCCCGATATCATGGGCAGTCAAGACTTCGTCACCGGGCCATATGGCCATACATTCTTCTTCCCCGATATCATGTGCAGTCAAGATTCCATCACTAGTCGTATTGTTTACGGCGACACAAACTCCTTTTCCGAGATCATGGGTAGTCAATACTCCGTCACTGGGCCATATATCCACACATTCTCCTTTTCTGATTTCATGGGCAGTCAATACTTTGTCACTAGGCAATATGGCCACACATTCTCCTTCTCCGATGTCATAGGCAGTCAAGACTCTGTCACAGGGCCATATAGCCACTTATTCTCCTTCCCCGATATCATGGGTAGTCAAGACTCCGTCACTAGTCGTACTCTTTATGGCGACACAATCTCCTTTTTCGAGATCATGGGTAGTCAATACTCCGTCACCGGGCCATATGCCCACTCATTCTCCTACCCCGTAATCATGATCAGTTAAGACTATGTCACCGGGCATATGGCGACACATTTTCCTTTCATGATATCATCGGCAGTCAATACTCCGTCACTAGCCGTATTGTTTACGGCGACACAATCCTATTTTCCGAGATCATGGGTAGTCAGTACTCCGACACCGGGTATATGGCGACACATTTACCTTCCCCGATATCATGGGTAGTCAAGACTTCGTCACAGGGCCATATGGCCACACATTTTTCTTCCCCGATATCATGGGATGTCAAAACTCCGTCATCGGGCCATATGGCCACACATTCTTCTTCCCCGATATCATGGGTAGTCAAGACTCCGTCTCTAGTCGTACTGTTTATGACAACACAATCTCCTTTTCCGAGATAATTGGTAGTCAATACTCCGTCACCGAGCCATATGGCCACACATTCTCCTTCTCCGATTTCATGGGCAGTCAATACTTTGTCACTTGGCCATATGGCAACACATTCTTCTTCCCCGATATCATGAATAGTCAAGACTCCGTCACTAGTCGTACTGTTTATGACAACAGCATCTCCTTTTTCAAGATCATGGGAAGTCAATACTCTGTCACCGGGCCATAAGGCCACACATTCTCCTACCCCGTAATCATGGGCAGTCAATTCTCCGTCACCGGGCATATGGCGACACATTTTCATTCCTTGATATCATGGGCAGTCAAGACTCCGTCACTGGGCCATATGGCCACACATTCTCCTTCTCCGATATCATGGGTAGTCAAGACTCCGTCACCGGGCATATGGCGACACATTTTCCTTCCCCGATATCATGGGCAGTCAAGACTTCGTCACCGGGCCATATGGCCATACATTCTTCTTCCCCGATATCATGTGCAGTCAAGATTCCATCACTAGTCGTATTGTTTACGGCGACACAAACTCCTTTTCCGAGATCATGGGTAGTCAATACTCCGTCACTGGGCCATATGGCCACACATTCTCCTTCTCTTATTTCATGGGCAGTCAATACTTTGTCACTAGGCAATATGGCCACACATTCTCCTTCTCCGATGTCATAGGCAGTCAAGACTCTGTCACAGGGCCATATAGCCACTTATTCTCCTTTCCCCGATAACATGGGTAGTCAAGACTCCGTCACTAGTCGTACTCTTTATGGCGACACAATCTCCTTTTTCGAGATCATGGGTAGTCAATACTCCGTCACCGGGCCATATGCCCACACATTCTCCTACCCCGTAATCATGATCAGTTAAGACTATGTCACCGGGCATATGGCGACACATTTTCCTTTCATGATATCATCGGCAGTCAATAGTCCGTCACTAGCCGTATTGTTTACGGCGACACAATCCTATTTTCCGAGATCATGGGTAGTCAGTACTCCGACACCGGGTATATGGCGACACATTTACCTTCCCCGATATCATGGGTAGTCAAGACTTCGTCACAGGGCCATATGGCCACACATTCTTCTTCCCCGATATCATGGGTAGTCAAGACTCCGTCATCAGGCCATATGGCCACACATTCTTCTTCCCCGATATCATGGGATGTCAAGACTCCGTCTCTAGTCGTACTGTTTATGACAACACAATCTCCTTTTCCGAGATAATTGGTAGTCAATACTCCGTCACCGAGCCATATGGCCACACATTCTCCTTCTCCGATTTCATGGGCAGTCAAGACTTCGCCACCGGGCCATATGGCCACACATTCTTCTTCCCCGATATCATGTGCAGTCAAGACTCCATCACTAGTCGTATTGTTTACGTCGACACAATCTCCTTTTCCGAGATCATGGGTTGTCAATACTCTGTCACCGGTCATATGGCGACACATTTTCCTTTCCTGATATCATGGGCAGTCAATACTCCGTCACTGGGCCATATGGCCACACATTCTCCTTCTCCGATGTCATGGGCAGTCAAGACTTTGTCACAGTGCCATATGGCCACACATTCTCCTTCCCCGATATCATGGGTAGTCTAGACTCCGTCACTAGTCGTACTCTTTATGGCGAAACTATCTCCTTTTTCGAGATCATGGGTAGTCAATACTCCGTCACCGGGCCATATGCCCACACATTCTCCTACCCCGTAATCATGGGCAGTTAAGACTACGTCACCGGGCATATGGCGACACATTTTCCTTTCACGATATCATCGGCAGTCAATACTCCGTCACTAGCCGTATTGTTTACGGCGACACAATCCTAATTTCCGAGATCATGGGTAGTCAATACTCCGACACCGGGTATATAGCGACACATTTACCTTCCCCGATATCATGGGTAGTCAAGACTCCGTCATCGGACCATATGGCCACACATTCTTCTTCCCCGATATCATGGGTAGTCAAAACTCCGTTACTAGTCGTATTGTTTACGGCGACACAATCTCCTTTTCCGAGATCATGGGTTGTCAATACTTCGTCACTGGGCCATATGGCCACACATTCTCCTTCTCCGATATCATGGGTAGTCAAGACTCCGTCACCGGGCATATGGCGACACATTTTCCTTCCCCGATATCATGGGCAGTCAAGACTTCGTCACCGGGCCATATGGCCATACATTCTTCTTCCCCGATATCATGTGCAGTCAAGATTCCATCACTAGTCGTATTGTTTACGGCGACACAAACTCCTTTTCCGAGATCATGGGTAGTCAATACTCCGTCACTGGGCCATATATCCACACATTCTCCTTTTCTGATTTCATGGGCAGTCAATACTTTGTCACTAGGCAATATGGCCACACATTCTCCTTCTCCGATGTCATAGGCAGTCAAGACTCTGTCACAGGGCCATATAGCCACTTATTCTCCTTCCCCGATATCATGGGTAGTCAAGACTCCGTCACTAGTCGTACTCTTTATGGCGACACAATCTCCTTTTTCGAGATCATGGGTAGTCAATACTCCGTCACCGGGCCATATGCCCACACATTCTCCTACCCCGTAATCATGATCAGTTAAGACTATGTCACCGGGCATATGGCGACACATTTTCCTTTCATGATATCATCGGCAGTCAATACTCCGTCACTAGCCGTATTGTTTACGGCGACACAATCCTATTTTCCGAGATCATGGGTAGTCAGTACTCCGACACCGGGTATATGGCGACACATTTACCTTCCCCGATATCATGGGTAGTCAAGACTTCGTCACAGGGCCATATGGCCACACATTTTTCTTCCCCGATATCATGGGATGTCAAGACTCCGTCTCTAGTCGTACTGTTTATGACAACACAATCTCCTTTTCCGAGATAATTGGTAGTCAATACTCCGTCACCGAGCCATATGGCCACACATTCTCCTTCTCCGATTTCATGGGCAGTCAATACTTTGTCACTTGGCCATATGGCAACACATTCTTCTTCCCCGATATCATGAATAGTCAAGACTCCGTCACTGGTCGTACTGTTTATGACAACAGCATCTCCTTTTTCAAGATCATGGGAAGTCATTACTCTGTCACCGGGCCATAAGGCCACACATTCTCCTACCCCGTAATCATGGGCAGTCAATTCTCCGTCACCGGGCATATGGCGACACATTTTCATTCCTTGATATCATGGGCAGTCAAGACTCCGTCACTGGGCCATATGGCCACACATTCTCCTTCTCCGATATCATGGGTAGTGAAGACTCCGTCACCGGGCCATATGCCCACACATTCTCCTACCCCGTAATCATGGGCAGTTAAGACTACGTCACCGGGCATATGGCGACACATTTTCCTTTCACGATATCATCGGCAGTCAATACTCCGTCACTAGCCGTATTGTTTACGGCGACACAATCCTATTTTCCGAGATCATGGGTAGTCAATACTCCGACACCGGGTATATAGCGACACATTTACCTTCCCCGATATCATGGGTAGTCAAGACTCCGTCATCGGACCATATGGCCACACATTCTTCTTCCCCGATATCATGGGTAGTCAAAACTCCGTTACTAGTCGTATTGTTTACGGCGACACAATCTCCTTTTCCGAGATCATGGGTTGTCAATACTTCGTCACTGGGCCATATGGCCACACATTCTCCTTCTCCGATATCATGGGTAGTCAAGACTCCGTCACCGGGCGTAAGGCGACACATTTTCCTTCCCCGATATCATGGGCAGTCAAGACTTCGTCACCGGGCCATATGGCCATACATTCTTCTTCCCCGATATCATGTGCAGTCAAGATTCCATCACTAGTCGTATTGTTTACGGCGACACAAACTCCTTTTCCGAGATCATGGGTAGTCAATACTCCGTCACTGGGCCATATATCCACACATTCTCCTTTTCTGATTTCATGGGCAGTCAATACTTTGTCACTAGGCAATATGGCCACACATTCTCCTTCTCCGATGTCATAGGCAGTCAAGACTCTGTCACAGGGCCATATAGCCACTTATTCTCCTTCCCCGATATCATGGGTAGTCAAGACTCCGTCACTATCGTACTCTTTATGGCGACACAATCTCCTTTTTCGAGATCATGGGTAGTCAATACTCCGTCACCGGGCCATATGCCCACACATTCTCCTACCCCGTAATCATGATCAGTTAAGACTATGTCACCGGGCATATGGCGACACATTTTCCTTTCATGATATCTTCGGCAGTCAATAGTCCGTCACTAGCCGTATTGTTTACGGCGACACAATCCTATTTTCCGAGATCATGGGTAGTCAGTACTCCGACACCGGGTATATGGCGACACATTTACCTTCCCCGATATCATGGGTAGTCAAGACTTCGTCACAGGGCCATATGGCCACACATTTTTCTTCCCCGATATCATGGGATGTCAAGACTCCGTCATCGGGCCATATGGCCACACATTCTTCTTCCCCGATATCATGGGTAGTCAAGACTCCGTCTCTAGTCGTACTGTTTATGACAACACAATCTCCTTTTCCGAGATAATTGGTAGTCAATACTCCGTCACCGAGCCATATGGCCACACATTCTCCTTCTCCGATTTCATGGGCAGTCAATACTTTGTCACTTGGCCATATGGCAACACATTCTTCTTCCCCGATATCATGAATAGTCAAGACTCCGTCACTAGTCGTACTGTTTATGACAACAGCATCTCCTTTTTCAAGATCATGGGAAGTCAATACTCTGTCACCGGGCCATAAGGCCACACAATCTCCTTTTCCGAGATCATGGGAAGTCAATACTCTGTCACCGGTCATATGGCGACACATTTTCCATTCCTGATATCATGGGCAGTCAATACTCCGTCACTGGGCCATATGGCCACACATTCTCCTTCTCCGATGTCATGGGCAGTCAAGACTTTGTCACAGTGCCATATGGCCACACATTCTCCTTCCCCGATATCATGGGTAGTCTAGACTCCGTCACTAGTCGTACTCTTTATGGCGAAACTATCTCCTTTTTCGAGATCATGGGTAGTCAATACTCCGTCACCGGGCCATATGCCCACACATTCTCCTACCCCGTAATCATGGGCAGTTAAGACTACGTCACCGGGCATATGGCGACACATTTTCCTTTCACGATATCATCGGCAGTCAATACTCCGTCACTAGCCGTATTGTTTACGGCGACACAATCCTATTTTCCGAGATCATGGGTAGTCAATACTCCGACACCGGGTATATAGCGACACATTTACCTTCCCCGATATCATGGGTAGTCAAGACTCCGTCATCGGACCATATGGCCACACATTCTTCTTCCCCGATATCATGGGTAGTCAAAACTCCGTTACTAGTCGTATTGTTTACGGCGACACAATCTCCTTTTCCGAGATCATGGGTTGTCAATACTTCGTCACTGGGCCATATGGCCACACATTCTCCTTCTCCGATATCATGGGTAGTCAAGACTCCGTCACCGGGCATATGGCGACACATTTTCCTTCCCCGATATCATGGGCAGTCAAGACTTCGTCACCGGGCCATATGGCCATACATTCTTCTTCCCCGATATCATGTGCAGTCAAGATTCCATCACTAGTCGTATTGTTTACGGCGACACAAACTCCTTTTCCGAGATCATGGGTAGTCAATACTCCGTCACTGGGCCATATATCCACACATTCTCCTTTTCTGATTTCATGGGCAGTCAATACTTTGTCACTAGGCAATATGGCCACACATTCTCCTTCTCCGATGTCATAGGCAGTCAAGACTCTGTCACAGGGCCATATAGCCACTTATTCTCCTTTCCCGATATCATGGGTAGTCAAGACTCCGTCACTAGTCGTACTCTTTATGGCGACACAATCTCCTTTTTCGAGATCATGGGTAGTCAATACTCCGTCACCGGGCCATATGCCCACACATTCTCCTACCCCGTAATCATGATCAGTTAAGACTATGTCACCGGGCATATGGCGACACATTTTCCTTTCATGATATCATCGGCAGTCAATACTCCGTCACTAGCCGTATTGTTTACGGCGACACAATCCTATTTTCCGAGATCATGGGTAGTCAGTACTCCGACACCGGGTATATGGCGACACATTTACCTTCCCCGATATCATGGGTAGTCAAGACTTCGTCACAGGGCCATATGGCCACACATTTTTCTTCCCCGATATCATGGGATGTCAAGACTCCGTCATCGGGCCATATGGCCACACATTCTTCTTCCCCGATATCATGGGTAGTCAAGACTCCGTCTCTAGTCGTACTGTTTATGACAACACAATCTCCTTTTCCGAGATAATTGGTAGTCAATACTCCGTCACCGAGCCATATGGCCACACATTCTCCTTCTCCGATTTCATGGGCAGTCAATACTTTGTCACTTGGCCATATGGCAACACATTCTTCTTCCCCGATATCATGAATAGTCAAGACTCCGTCACTGGTCGTACTGTTTATGACAACAGCATCTCCTTTTTCAAGATCATGGGAAGTCAATACTCTGTCACCGGGCCATAAGGCCACACATTCTCCTACCCCGTAATCATGGGCAGTCAATTCTCCGTCACCGGGCATATGGCGACACATTTTCATTCCTTGATATCATGGGCAGTCAAGACTCCGTCACTGGGCCATATGGCCACACATTCTCCTTCTCCGATATCATGGGTAGTCAAGACTCCGTCACCGGGCCATATGCCCACACATTCTCCTACCCCGTAATCATGGGCAGTTAAGACTACGTCACCGGGCATATGGCGACACATTTTCCTTTCACGATATCATCGGCAGTCAATACTCCGTCACTAGCCGTATTGTTTACGGCGACACAATCCTATTTTCCGAGATCATGGGTAGTCAATACTCCGACACCGGGTATATAGCGACACATTTACCTTCCCCGATATCATGGGTAGTCAAGACTCCGTCATCGGACCATATGGCCACACATTCTTCTTCCCCGATATCATGGGTAGTCAAAACTCCGTTACTAGTCGTATTGTTTACGGCGACACAATCTCCTTTTCCGAGATCATGGGTTGTCAATACTTCGTCACTGGGCCATATGGCCACACATTCTCCTTCTCCGATATCATGGGTAGTCAAGACTACGTCACCGGGCATATGGCGACACATTTTCCTTCCCCGATATCATGGGCAGTCAAGACTTCGTCACCGGGCCATATGGCCATACATTCTTCTTCCCCGATATCATGTGCAGTCAAGATTCCATCACTAGTCGTATTGTTTACGGCGACACAAACTCCTTTTCCGAGATCATGGGTAGTCAATACTCCGTCACTGGGCCATATATCCACACATTCTCCTTTTCTGATTTCATGGGCAGTCAATACTTTGTCACTAGGCAATATGGCCACACATTCTCCTTCTCCGATGTCATAGGCAGTCAAGACTCTGTCACAGGGCCATATAGCCACTTATTCTCCTTCCCCGATATCATGGGTAGTCAAGACTCCGTCACTAGTCGTACTCTTTATGGCGACACAATCTCCTTTTTCGAGATCATGGGTAGTCAATACTCCGTCACCGGGCCATATGCCCACACATTCTCCTACCCCGTAATCATGATCAGTTAAGACTATGTCACCGGGCATATGGCGACACATTTTCCTTTCATGATATCATCGGCAGTCAATACTCCGTCACTAGCCGTATTGTTTACGGCGACACAATCCTATTTTCCGAGATCATGGGTAGTCAGTACTCCGACACCGGGTATATGGCGACACATTTACCTTCCCCGATATCATGGGTAGTCAAGACTTCGTCACAGGGCCATATGGCCACACATTTTTCTTCCCCGATATCATGGGATGTCAAGACTCCGTCATCGGGCCATATGGCCACACATTCTTCTTCCCCGATATCATGGGTAGTCAAGACTCCGTCTCTAGTCGTACTGTTTATGACAACACAATCTCCTTTTCCGAGATAATTGGTAGTCAATACTCCGTCACCGAGCCATATGGCCACACATTCTCCTTCTCCGATTTCATGGGCAGTCAATACTTTGTCACTTGGCCATATGGCAACACATTCTTCTTCCCCGATATCATGAATAGTCAAGACTCCGTCACTGGTCGTACTGTTTATGACAACAGCATCTCCTTTTTCAAGATCATGGGAAGTCAATACTCTGTCACCGGGCCATAAGGCCACACATTCTCCTACCCCGTAATCATGGGCAGTCAATTCTCCGTCACCGGGCATATGGCGACACATTTTCATTCCTTGATATCATGGGCAGTCAAGACTCCGTCACTGGGCCATATGGCCACACATTCTCCTTCTCCGATATCATGGGTAGTCAAGACTCCGTCACCGGGCCATATGCCCACACATTCTCCTACCCCGTAATCATGGGCAGTTAAGACTACGTCACCGGGCATATGGCGACACATTTTCCTTTCACGATATCATCGGCAGTCAATACTCCGTCACTAGCCGTATTGTTTACGGCGACACAATCCTATTTTCCGAGATCATGGGTAGTCAATACTCCGACACCGGGTATATAGCGACACATTTACCTTCCCCGATATCATGGGTAGTCAAGACTCCGTCATCGGACCATATGGCCACACATTCTTCTTCCCCGATATCATGGGTAGTCAAAACTCCGTTACTAGTCGTATTGTTTACGGCGACACAATCTCCTTTTCCGAGATCATGGGTTGTCAATACTTCGTCACTGGGCCATATGGCCACACATTCTCCTTCTCCGATATCATGGGTAGTCAAGACTCCGTCACCGGGCGTAAGGCGACACATTTTTCTTCCCCGATATCATGGGCAGTCAAGACTTCGTCACCGGGCCATATGGCCATACATTCTTCTTCCCCGATATCATGTGCAGTCAAGATTCCATCACTAGTCGTATTGTTTACGGCGACACAAACTCCTTTTCCGAGATCATGGGTAGTCAATACTCCGTCACTGGGCCATATATCCACACATTCTCCTTTTCTGATTTCATGGGCAGTCAATACTTTGTCACTAGGCAATATGGCCACACATTCTCCTTCTCCGATGTCATAGGCAGTCAAGACTCTGTCACAGGGCCATATAGCCACTTATTCTCCTTCCCCGATATCATGGGTAGTCAAGACTCCGTCACTAGTCGTACTCTTTATGGCGACACAATCTCCTTTTTCGAGATCATGGGTAGTCAATACTCCGTCACCGGGCCATATGCCCACACATTCTCCTACCCCGTAATCATGATCAGTTAAGACTATGTCACCGGGCATATGGCGACACATTTTCCTTTCATGATATCATCGGCAGTCAATACTCCGTCACTAGCCGTATTGTTTACGGCGACACAATCCTATTTTCCGAGATCATGGGTAGTCAGTACTCCGACACCGGGTATATGGCGACACATTTACCTTCCCCGATATCATGGGTAGTCAAGACTTCGTCACAGGGCCATATGGCCACACATTTTTCTTCCCCGATATCATGGGATGTCAAGACTCCGTCATCGGGCCATATGGCCACACATTCTTCTTCCCCGATATCATGGGTAGTCAAGACTCCGTCTCTAGTCGTACTGTTTATGACAACACAATCTCCTTTTCCGAGATAATTGGTAGTCAATACTCCGTCACCGAGCCATATGGCCACACATTCTCCTTCTCCGATTTCATGGGCAGTCAATACTTTGTCACTTGGCCATATGGCAACACATTCTTCTTCCCCGATATCATGAATAGTCAAGACTCCGTCACTGGTCGTACTGTTTATGACAACAGCATCTCCTTTTTCAAGATCATGGGAAGTCAATACTCTGTCACCGGGCCATAAGGCCACACATTCTCCTACCCCGTAATCATGGGCAGTCAATTCTCCGTCACCGGGCATATGGCGACACATTTTCATTCCTTGATATCATGGGCAGTCAAGACTCCGTCACTGGGCCATATGGCCACACATTCTCCTTCTCCGATATCATGGGTAGTCAAGACTCCGTCACCGGGCCATATGCCCACACATTCTCCTACCCCGTAATCATGGGCAGTTAAGACTACGTCACCGGGCATATGGCGACACATTTTCCTTTCACGATATCATCGGCAGTCAATACTCCGTCACTAGCCGTATTGTTTACGGCGACACAATCCTATTTTCCGAGATCATGGGTAGTCAATACTCCGACACCGGGTATATAGCGACACATTTACCTTCCCCGATATCATGGGTAGTCAAGACTCCGTCATCGGACCATATGGCCACACATTCTTCTTCCCCGATATCATGGGTAGTCAAAACTCCGTTACTAGTCGTATTGTTTACGGCGACACAATCTCCTTTTCCGAGATCATGGGTTGTCAATACTTCGTCACTGGGCCATATGGCCACACATTCTCCTTCTCCGATATCATGGGTAGTCCTAACTCCGTCACCGGGCGTAAGGCGACACATTTTCCTTCCCCGATATCATGGGCAGTCAAGACTTCGTCACCGGGCCATATGGCCATACATTCTTCTTCCCCGATATCATGTGCAGTCAAGATTCCATCACTAGTCGTATTGTTTACGGCGACACAAACTCCTTTTCCGAGATCATGGGTAGTCAATACTCCGTCACTGGGCCATATATCCACACATTCTCCTTTTCTGATTTCATGGGCAGTCAATACTTTGTCACTAGGCAATATGGCCACACATTCTCCTTCTCCGATGTCATAGGCAGTCAAGACTCTGTCACAGGGCCATATAGCCACTTATTCTCCTTCCCCGATATCATGGGTAGTCAAGACTCCGTCACTAGTCGTACTCTTTATGGCGACACAATCTCCTTTTTCGAGATCATGGGTAGTCAATACTCCGTCACCGGGCCATATGCCCACACATTCTCCTACCCCGTAATCATGATCAGTTAAGACTATGTCACCGGGCATATGGCGACACATTTTCCTTTCATGATATCATCGGCAGTCAATACTCCGTCACTAGCCGTATTGTTTACGGCGACACAATCCTATTTTCCGAGATCATGGGTAGTCAGTACTCCGACACCGGGTATATGGCGACACATTTACCTTCCCCGATATCATGGGTAGTCAAGACTTCGTCACAGGGCCATATGGCCACACATTTTTCTTCCCCGATATCATGGGATGTCAAGACTCCGTCATCGGGCCATATGGCCACACATTCTTCTTCCCCGATATCATGGGTAGTCAAGACTCCGTCTCTAGTCGTACTGTTTATGACAACACAATCTCCTTTTCCGAGATAATTGGTAGTCAATACTCCGTCACCGAGCCATATGGCCACACATTCTCCTTCTCCGATTTCATGGGCAGTCAATACTTTGTCACTTGGCCATATGGCAACACATTCTTCTTCCCCGATATCATGAATAGTCAAGACTCCGTCACTGGTCGTACTGTTTATGACAACAGCATCTCCTTTTTCAAGATCATGGGAAGTCAATACTCTGTCACCGGGCCATAAGGCCACACATTCTCCTACCCCGTAATCATGGGCAGTCAATTCTCCGTCACCGGGCATATGGCGACACATTTTCATTCCTTGATATCGTGGGCAGTCAAGACTCCGTCACTGGGCCATATGGCCACACATTCTCCTTCTCCGATATCATGGGTAGTCAAGACTCCGTCACCGGGCATATGGCGACACATTTTCCTTCCCCGATATCATGGGCAGTCAAGACTTCGTCACCGGGCCATATGGCCATACATTCTTCTTCCCCGATATCATGTGCAGTCAAGATTCCATCACTAGTCGTATTGTTTACGGCGACACAAACTCCTTTTCCGAGATCATGGGTAGTCAATACTCCGTCACTGGGCCATATGGCCACACATTCTCCTTCTCTTATTTCATGGGCAGTCAATACTTTGTCACTAGGCAATATGGCCACACATTCTCCTTCTCCGATGTCATAGGCAGTCAAGACTCTGTCACAGGGCCATATAGCCACTTATTCTCCTTCCCCGATATCATGGGTAGTCAAGACTCCGTCACTAGTCGTACTCTTTATGGCGACACAATCTCCTTTTTCGAGATCATGGGTAGTCAATACTCCGTCACCGGGCCATATGCCCACACATTCTCCTACCCCGTAATCATGATCAGTTAAGACTATGTCACCGGGCATATGGCGACACATTTTCCTTTCATGATATCATCGGCAGTCAATAGTCCGTCACTAGCCGTATTGTTTACGGCGACACAATCCTATTTTCCGAGATCATGGGTAGTCAGTACTCCGACACCGGGTATATGGCGACACATTTACCTTCCCCGATATCATGGGTAGTCAAGACTTCGTCACAGGGCCATATGGCCACACATTCTTCTTCCCCGATATCATGGGAGTCAAGACTCCGTCATCGGGCCATATGGCCACACATTCTTCTTCCCCGATATCATGGGTAGTCAAGACTCCGTCTCTAGTCGTACTGTTTATGACAACACAATATCCTTTTCCGAGATAATTGGTAGTCAATACTCCGTCACCGAGCCATATGGCCACACATTCTCCTTCTCCGATTTCATGGGCAGTCAAGACTTCGCCACCGGGCCATATGGCCACACATTCTTCTTCCCCGATATCATGTGCAGTCAAGACTCCATCACTAGTCGTATTGTTTACGTCGACACAATCTCCTTTTCCGAGATCATGGGAAGTCAATACTCTGTCACCGGGCCATAAGGCCACACATTCTCCTACCCCGTAATCATGGGCAGTCAATTCTCCGTCACCGGGCATACGGCGACACATTTTCATTCCTTGATATCATGGGCAGTCAAGACTCCGTCATCGGGCCATATGGCCACACATTCTTTTTCCCCGATATCATGGTCAGTGAAAACTCCTTCACTAGTCGTACTGTTTATGAAAACACAATCTCCTTTTCCGAGATAGTTGGTAGTCAATACTCCGTCACTGGGCCATATGGCCACACATTCTCCTTCTCCGATATCATTGGCAGTCAAAACTCCGTTACTAGTCGTATTGTTTACGGCGACACAATCTCCTTTTCCGAGATCATGGGTTGTCAATACTCCGTCACTGGGCCATATGGCCACATTCTCCTTCTCCGATATCATGGACAGTCAAGACTTTGTCACTGGACCATATGGCCACACATTCTTCTTCCCCGATTTCATGGGTAGTATGAACTCCGTCAGTAGTCGTACTGTTTATGACAACACAATCTCCTTTTCCGAGATAATTGGTAGTCAATACTCCGTCACCGGCCATATGGCCACACATTCTTCTTCCCCGATATCATGGGCAGTCAAAACTCCGTCACTAGTCGTATTGTTTACGTCGACATAATCTCCTTTTCCGAGATCATGGGTTGTCAATACTCCGTCACCGGGCATAAGGCGACACATTTTCATTCCTTGATATCATGGGCAGTCAAGACTCCATCACTGGGTTATATGGCCACACATTCTCCTTCCCCGATATCATGGGTAGTCAAGACTCAGTCACTAATCGTATTGTTTATGATAACACACTCTCCTTTTCCGAGATAATTGGTAGTCAATACTCCTTCACCGGTCCATATTGCCACACATTTTCCTTCTCCGATATCATGGGCAGTCAAGACTTTGTCACTGGACCATATGGCCAGACATTCTCCTTCCCCGATATCATGGTTAGTCAAGACTCCGTCACTAGTCGTACTCTTTATGGCGACACTATCTCCTTTTTCGAGATCATGGGTAGTCAATACTCCGTCACCCGGCCTAATGCCCACACATTCTCCTACCCCGTAATCATGGGCAGTTAAGACTACGTCACCGGGCATATGGCGACACATTTTCCTTTCACGATATCATCGGCAGTCAATACTCCGTCACTAGTCTTATTTTTTTCGGCGACACAATCCTATTTTCCGAGATCATGGGTAGTCAATACTCCGACACCGGGTATATGGCGACACATTTACCTTCCCCGATATCATGGGCAGTCAAGATTCCGTCACTAGTCGTATTGTTTACGGTAACACAATCTCCTTTTCCGAGATCATGGGTTATCTATACTCCGTCACCGGGCAGATGGCGACACATTTTCGTTTCCTGATATCATGGGCAGTCAACACTCCATCACCTGGTCATATGGCCACACATTCTTCTTCCCCGATATCATGGTCAGTGAAAACTCCGTTACTAGTTGTATTATGTACGGCTACACAATCTCCTTTTTCGAGATTATGGGTAGTCAATACTCCGTCACCGGGCCATATGCCCACACATTCTCCTACCCCGTATTCATGGGCAGTTAAGACTCCGTCACCGGCATATGGCGACATATTTTCCTCCCGCGATATCAAGGGCAGTCAAGACTCCGTTACTAGTCGTATTGTTAACGGCGACACAATCTCCTTTTCCTAGATCATGGGTAGTCAATACTCTATCACTGGGCTATATTGCCACACATTCTCCTTCTCCGATATCATGGGCAGTCAATACTCCGACACCGGGTATATGGCGACACATTTTCCTTCCCCGATATCATGGGCAGTCAAGATTCCGTCACTAGTCGTATTGTTTACGGTAACACAATCTCCTTTTCCGAGATCATGGGTTATCTATACTCCGTCACCGGGCAGATGGCGACACATTTTCGTTTCCTGATATCATGGGCAGTCAACACTTCATCACCGGGTCACATGGCCACACATTCTTCTTCCCCGATATCATGGTCAGTGAAAACTCCGTTACTAGTTGTATTATGTACGGCTACACAATCTCTATTTTCCGAGTACATGGGTAGTCAATGCTCCGTCACTGGGCTATATGGCCACATATTCTCCTACCCCGTAATCATGGGCAGTCAAGACTCCGTCACTGGCATATGGCGAAACATTTTCCTTCCCCGATATCATGGGCAGTCAAGACTCCGTCACGGGGCCATATGGCCACAATTCTTCTTCCGCGATATCAAGGGCAGTCAAGACTCCGTTACTAGTCGTATTGTTAACGGCGACACAATCTCCTTTTCCTAGATCATGGGTAGTCAATACTCCATCACTGGGCTATATTGCCACACATTCTCCTTCTCCGATATCATGGGCAGTCAAGACTTTGTCACTGGTTTATATGGCCACACATTCTCATTCCCCGATATCATGGTTAGTCAAGACTCCGTCACTAGTCGTACTCTTTATGGCGACACAATCTCCTTTTTCGAGATCATGGGTAGTCAATAATCCGTCACCGGGCCATATGCCCACACATTCTCCTACCCCGTAATCATGGGCAGTTAAGACTACGTCACCGGGCATATGGCGACACATTTTCCTTTCACGATATTATCGGCAGTCAATACTCCGTCACTAGTCGTACTCTTTATGGCGACACAATCTCCTTTTTCGAGATCATGGGTAGTCAATTCTCCTTCACCGGGCATATGGCCACACATTCTTCTTCCCCGATATCATGGTCAGTGAAAACTCCGTTACTAGTCGTATTGTTTACGGCGACACAATCTCCTTTTCCGAGATCATGGGTAGTCAATACTCCATCACTGGGTTATATGGCCACACATTCTCATTCCCCAATATCATGGGTAGTCAAGACTCCGTCACTAGTCGTACTGTTTATGACAACACAATGTCCTTTTCCGAGATAATTTGGTAGTCAATTCTCCGTCACATGGCATATTGCGACACATTTTCCTTTCCCGATTTCATGGGCAGTCAAGACTCCGTCATCGGGCCATATAGCCACACAATCTCCTTCTCCGATGTCATGGGTAGTCAAGACTCCGTCACTAGTCGTACTGTTTATGACAACACAATCTCCTTTTCCGAGATAATTGGTAGTCAATACTCCGTCACCGAGCCATATGGCCACACATTCTCCTTCTCCGATTTCATGGGCAGTCAATACTTTGTCACTTGGCTATATGGCCACACATTCTCCTTCTCCGATATCATAGGCAGTCAAAACTTTTTCACTGGGCCATATGGCCCCACATTCTTCTTCCCCGATATCTTGGGTAGTCAAGACTTCGTCACTAGTCGTACTGTTTATGACAACACAATCTCCTTTTTCGAGATAATTGGTAGTCAATACTCCGTCACCGGGCCATATGGCTACACATTCTCCTTCCCCGATATCATGGGTAGTCAAGATTCCGTCACCGGGCCATATGCCCAAACATTCTCCTACCTCGTAATCATGGGCAGTCAAGACTCCGTCACTAGTCGAATTGCTTACGGCGACACAATCTCCTTTTCCGAGATCATGGGTAGTCAATACTCCGTCTCAGGGCCATTAGCCCACACATTCTCCTACCCCGTAATCATGGGTAGTCAAGACTCCGTCACCGGGCATATGGCGACACATTTTCCTTTCACGATATCATGGGCAGACAAGATTCCGTCACTAGTTGTACTGTTTATGGCAACACAATCTCCTTTTTTAAGATCATGAGTAGTCAATATTCCGTTATCGGGCCATATGGCCACACATTCACCTTTCCCAATATCATGGGCAGTCATGACTCCTTCACTACTCGTACTGTTTATGGAGACATAATCTCCTTTTCCGAAATCATGGGTAGTTAATACTCCGTCACCGGGCCATATGGCCACAAATTCTCTTTTCCCAATATCATTGGCAGTCAAGACTCGTCAATAGTATTATTAATATTAGACATCCTCCGATCTGACTACCAAAGTTTTTACTTTAGATTTCCGCCGAACCTTCCACTCCTTTGTTACGCCGATCCAACTACCCATGAACTTATCTTTCCATTTGCCCACAAGTTGGCCACTACTTCGCCACTTCAACTGGCCCAATATTTGACATCCGCCGATCTGACTGCCCATTTTCTTACTTAAGATTTCTGCCGAACCGTCCACTCCTTCGTTACGCCGATCCAACTACCCATAAAATTATCTTTCTATTTGGCCGTAAGTTGGCCACTACTTCGCCGTTCCAACTCGCCTTATATGAGACATTAGCTGTACTGACTGCCCATGTTCTTACTTTAGATTTCCGACAAACCGTCCACTCCTTCATTACGTCGATGCAACTACTTATGATCTTATCTTTCAATTTGGTCATTAGTTGGCCACTACTTCGCCGTTCCAACTCGCTTAATAGTAGACATCAGCTGATCTGACTGCCCATGTTCTTACTTTAGTTTTATGCCGACCCTACCTCAACTACGTTGCGCCTACCACCCATTTATAAAACATTCGCCATTACGACAACCCATTGTTAGACTCAATTTTTCCGCCGATCCTACTACCCATGATGTTATCTTTCTTTTCGGCCATCTGACGGCCACTAATTCGTCGTTCCTTTTTGCTTTAAATGAAACATTCGTCCTTATAACCCATAACTCGAACTTACCATTCGTTCTTCCTATGATAATGATACAACCGCCGAGTAATCTGCCCATGTTCAAACTTTAGTGTTACGCAGACCCAACCTCACCTCTGTTGCGCTATTAACCAACATGACTGCCCATGTTCAAACGCGGACCCGACCTCACCTCTATTGCGACATTAACAAATATGACTGCCCATGATTTGACTAAACCGTTTCGCCTATCTTCTTTTCGGCCATCATATAGCTACTATTTCGTCGTTCCTACTTTGTCTTTCTGCCAATTATACTGCCCATTATGAGTTCTTTTTTCGGCAATTCTAGGAGACATCTACCGATCTGACTGCCATCAGTCTTGCCTACTCTCCCGATTACGAAACAACCGCCGAACCTACTTGTTCTACCTTTAGTTGTCAGCCTATTCTCTTGCCTTCTTGTCTAACATGAAACAAACACTTAGCGTAAAGCTCATTATCAGCCGTCTTAGACCACTTCTTCGTCGTGCCTTCTTGTTTATTCTCAGGCAAACGCCAGCCCACTTCGCCTTACATTTACACACAGATCCAATATGACATTCCATATTCGTTATATGGTTATATCCTTAGAGACACAAAATACCCATAGCAAGTCTAAGGATATTAAGAAGTTGAGCAATAATTACTTTTCCCTATGCTTATACTTGTTGATATTTGAAATGCTTTAATTGTCAGTACCGTTACTTTCAGTTTGGTCCCTAAGGAAATTATAGCATTCTTTAGTGTTGCTATGTCTTCTTATTGTATTGATTGCAACTAATATAAATTTCTTTATTAATGACATTTTTTTCAGCTATTAGTCCATCAGGTCAATGGCATGTCTTTTTGTTGACTAGTTGCTACTAATTCTACTAACAATCTCAGTCAAAGTGACAGCATCAAGATTGGATCAGATCAGACATTAAAGTGCAAAGAAAGAATTGGATCAAGTTAATTTGTCACTTCAAGGATTACAGAATCGCATGCGCTAACTACTAACGGGGTGTGTGGTATTTGGGAAAGGTGAATGACAGCCCTATTCTTTGGCAAAGTCAAAAGCCTGAAATTCCCATCTACCTAGCTCATGTATGGCTCCTCGTGCCACACCCCGGGCAACAGTCTTTGATGACTGGCTGAATACATGAGTGAATTGTTTCTATCAACATAACATACTAAATGAGACACACCATTACAATTTCTATTTTTTTTTTATTTTAAACTATTTAATTATTATACTAATATTCTAGATAATATAGTTCTTGTTAAGTTGAATAACAAAAAAACAACTATTTATTACATGTTTAACACTACAAAGGTACAGGTTTTGAATGAGCAACATTGACTTAGCTGCACCTTAAATACCAAAGAATAGTGTCACATTCTTCAGGGCAATAGTTTCTTGTATATTCAAATTTACCAGCCCAATTTGACTTCCTTCTTTTTGAAAAAGATCTCCACTGTGATATGAATTTGATTGGATTGTTGTATCTTCTTCCACAGATTAAACATGAACTATAACAAGGGTGAGAAATTAGAAATGCAATCAAGTCAGCACTAGACAATTGATAATTTTTGTTTCTCTCTGTCATTATATATGTCATTATATATATTATGTAATATTTCACCTTTTTAACTTTTTTTTTTTACATTTATGTATTGGATATATATATAAATTAATTGAATAGTCAATAAAAGGAGAAAGAAAGAAAAAACAACTTATTTTAATTTGTTATACAAGTGAAGTGTTATTTTATTTTATGTGTGGTTTGTTATGTTACATCAAAAATTTAAAAAAATAAATTTAAAATATACTTTTATAATTTTTTTAACTGGTCAGTGGCATTATAATGGAAAGGAATTATAATTGAACCTTAAAGAAAATACAGATACTAAGAGAAATAAAATTTACTGTTGTCAAACACAGACTAAAAACTCTAAATACCCAGGTGTAATAATGAATGAAAAGTAATTATTTAATAACCATCTTGATAAAATTGCTATAATAGAATTAATCAAAACAAGCAAGCAGTTATGTTCCTAAAAAGACAAGGATAAATAGTGTATCAATTGACCATTAATTCAGTCCATTATTATGTTTTCAAAATGAATAAATGATGATTTTGGCAAATTCTGTTTGAAACAACACAAGATATTGAAATTTAGCAAAGAGAATTAAATTACAGAAATTAAAATTGAATCGGAGCATGTCATTCAACCCAGAGAAAATACTTGTCTTATTCATGGCAAACATAGACTAAAAACTCTAACTACCTAGTTGTAATGAAAAGTACAGAATTCTCACAATGATGAAGTAATCAACCAATTGATTAAAATGGTTAATTAATAGAATATTTAGTAAATGTATAGAATAAAACTAACTTGCAGTTGGTTAGGGTTAGTAGAGTATTTAACAAATATGTAGAATATATTAATTTTGCAATTGCCAAGTATTGGTTAGGGTTAATAGAAATGTTCAAATCAATAAAACTACACTAAAATTAATTCCCAATCAAGAACACATTAAAGAAAAAAAAAACTATGAGGTTTATAACATCTGAAAATACATTGGACTAGAGTCACGCCATTAGTTAAATCTCTCAACTTTGCATTGGAATAATATTGTTAAACAAGCAAAAGAAGCAGCAAGCAAAGATATTGAACAAAATCACATTTTGGCACTAAAGCCCCAGACTGAGATTACTCTATTTATAGCAAGGTCCAGTGTTTGGTGAGGTTTGCCATTTTCCAAAACAAAATGAGTGAAAAAAATTTTTTACTGCTTAGCTCCAGTACCAGTAAAATATATTAGATAGCTTACGACAGATGGACATCACTAACAAAGGCCGTGGGATAAATACACATTGAAGTCAAAAGAATAGACGTGGATGTCAAAAAAAAATTACCTTACCATTGTAAGGTGGAAATATTGCATTATTATTGATAAGTGTTATTATTTGTTTAGTCCATCACATTACGTTTATAGATAGACATAAAAACAACATGTTGACACCATTTAGAGGTCATATCTTAGGAGGAAACATGATTTGTGTAACAAACGGTCACGCTAGTAGGCAGTGATGGGTAAAAGTTAACTAAAAAGTTAGAAACTATTAGTTTAACTAAAAGAATTAGTTAAGGCCATTGTTTAACTAGAAAAAAAAGTTTAGTTAAAATCGTAGTTTAATTAATTTTCTTTAGTTACTAACTAAAAAGTTTAATTGAAATTTGTAAAACTTGTCAACATGTGGTCAGGGTTGAAATGCACATTCCTGTTTTCTGGTCATGTGATATCAATAACTTTGATTATCAAAAAAAAAAATGATGCAGTTAACAACTATTTAGTCAGTCTGCATTTAAAGAGGATAAATTAAGATCCTGGTATAAGATATGGGAGTAAATATTTGCACTTGAAAGTAGCAGTATTATAAAATGTTAAACATTTTTTGCCAAAAGCTTCTATGCAATATTAGGAATGGGGTTGTGAGCCACATAGTGGTATAATTTCTGTATAAAGTGGGAATCTGATTAGTGGGTTAGGTCAATATTTAGTGGTTTGGATCAATTCATTTGCGCAAACAAAATTTTTTTTTTAACTGCAGGAACATTAAGTCTTAACCTTAACCACACCCTCTCTGACCATTAAGTATTCCATTGTTGGAATGTGTAATGTTGAGGAACATCAGTGTAATGTAACTCCACAGCTTCAGGATCCGCCTTGTTCAGTTCAAACCAAGCTAAGAGCATGGTGCTTTTGTTGGCCTGTCTTTGTAGCGCTCGTTCTTTGTGACCCTCATGAAAGAAGACGACTTGGTGTTCTGGCAAATGAACTGGTAATCGTGTAATAACTTGCGATTTCTCTGAAAGACTGTACTCGTTCAAACGCTACATAGCCTCAGGAGCACTAACCATCAAGGAAAGTTTGTATTTCGTCATGTTGGAAAACACCATCGGCTGGCTCCTTCTGAAGTACAATGTATGCAGCGTCGTGTCCTTTGTAGACATACTTGCATAGATACTTGATACATTGAATGGATGCGCACACTTCAACATTAATGTGAGCATTGAATTTCTGAGAAAGTCAGGGATTGTAAGATATGATTGTCGATGTCGTACTTGCCAACAATGCCCTGCCTTCTACGGTATATGGGGTACCCTTGTGTGTTTTCCTGAGTCTCGGCGTTGAATTCCTTTGGAAAATTTTTGGTGCACTTGCCGTCTTTCATGCAGGGTGAGTTGGGATTGAGCATGCCACACGGACCATGTACCATGCATTTAGTGACAATTTGGAAAAGTCGAGGGTGTATTTCGGGATTTAGAAGCTCAGCGCAGACATATTTGTCTATGTCATCTTTGGTCCTCACTTTGCACTGTGAATCAAGTGTCAATGGCAATGAGGCAAGCCTCGTTTTTGAAACTAAATGACGAAAATATATGCGACTACATTGCCGAAAATATTCCTCTGCAAAATGTCATTTAAGAACTCCCGCAGTTTGATACGAAAGACGCGGGCAACGACTTCAGGTCTGTGTTCTGGTCGCTCATGATGGGGAATGGCGTTAGAGATTTCCGGCCAAGCAGGATTGCAGGTGAATGTTAGCAATAAGTCGGGCTTTCCACATATGCGGACAATTGCCATCGCGTCTTGGTAGTTCTGTTGCATGTACCGTGGACAGCCTTGAAACGTAGAGGGAAGAATGCTCTATTGTCCAGAGCAAAGATTATTGTCTTGTGCTTTCGCAGCGATACCATCCATTGTATTGTTCTACACGCACAATCTTGTTGATGAGAGCGTATATAATGTAAACGTGCGCCTTCGTGCGTCAACGACATATTGCTGTCAGAGTTTACCGCTGGAATGCATGGTTAGGAATTAAAGGCAATACGAAGGAACAAAATCAAAACAAAGGTACAGACAAAGAAGTTCTCAACTATTTGAATGACAGCCAGATAGTGACGTGTGTAAACAAAATACACACATAAATGTAGTCAAGTGTAGAGAATGTAGAAAGAGAAAGATTTCTTGTTCTCCCCCCCCCCCCCCCCCCCCCCAGGAATTACATGTGCACAGGGGAAATTAGACCAAGAAATGTGGTACATGTGCACAGGGAGAATCAGACCAGGTAATGTGATATATGTGCACAGAAGAAATTAAACCAGGTAATGTGTATATGTGTACAGGGGAAATTAGACCAAGAAATGTGGTACATGTGCACAGGGAGAATCAGACCAGGTAATGTGATATATGTGCACAGAAGAAATTAAACCAGGTAATGTGTATATGTGCACAGGGGAAATTAGACCAATATTATATTACATATTTTCTGCAAATTATAATTAAATGTGTTTAGCTGAAATCTTACTTCTTTACGGTTAATCTGGAACAATGCTGTCATTCTGTCTCTTGATATTCTTAACATTAACTGAATTTAAGAATTCTTCATCACAATCTTCATTTTTTTCCCATGCAGTCTGCATGTTTATTTGATTTTGCATTCTGCACTTTATTGCAAAATGATTTTTTCCTTTTGCATTAGCTTTTATCTCCATAATTATAGGAGAATGCATGCTCTTTTTATAAAACACAATATTAAAGTTTATAAAATAAAAAAATTTATTGAATTTAATGGAGTCAAATCAACGATGATATAATTAATTAGAAGAGAAAGAGTTAATTGCGAATTTCCCCCAATGAAGGACACAGCTCTCTGTTAAATGTATGTCCCAACAGTTTGGGAGTTTTTCTCTGCTATCTTCATTGCTTTTTTTTATCTATCTTATCAATCTTTACTATAGGATCGTTGTTTATTTCTGCTAAACCTTTTGGTGTTTTTTCATATGTTTGACATATCTCAATGCGTTTTTAAATTTTTTTTAATGCATTATTAAATCTTTATTTGTGAGTCGTTAACATATTCAGTTTCAGTATATTTAAAATTTTCACAAATCTCTTGGGCCTGTGGATAATGTAGAATAATGGCCTTTTTTCTGCTTTTAGGTTTCTCTTCAGCACCTATTGCCAATAGAATCCTTTCAAGTTGTCTTTTACATTGACGGAAATTTTCACAAATATTGCCATGTACCACGTTTTGATGTGTTGGTGGTCTAAGCTGACCTTCTGCCATCTTCAATACTATTTTCCAAATTAATTGGACTAAGTTTAAATAAGTATAGACTCAATGTAGTCTACTAGATCTATCTGTAGATTAGATACTATACTAATAATATTGAACTATAATATACTCTATTGAAGTTAGTCTACTTCAGCTAGATCCACTTGTCTCTTGCATATTATATACCTCTGCCACCATGTTGATAATATTAAACAATTAATACTGAAGTCCTTCGAAGAGCGTGTCTGCAAAGCATCCACACAATCCTGATGCAGTCCCAGCTAAACGACTCTTGTATGGCCAACTAAGCGAAGGAAAGCGCTCGCAAGGTGGTCAAAGAAAGCGCTTCAGGAACACCCTCAAAGCTTCTCTGAAGGCGTTCAGCATAGACCCAGCCACCTGGGAGACAGAGCATCATGGCGTCGCGCTGTGAAAACTGGCGCACAGGTTGCTGAGGAAAAAAGAACAACGCTGGCAGAAGAAAAATGCCAGAGAAGACAAGCAAGGCAAACGACACTAGCTCCAGCTGGAATAACCTGCCCAGTGTGCGGCCGAACATTCTGGTCTCACCAGTCATATGATTAGGCATAAAACCCCAGTGTAAAGCCCTCAGCCCCCTGGATGACAAAGTGGTCATCATCGAACCACGATGGACGAACTATATATATATATATATACGATTAAGCACATTTCTCTTATGCTAGGTAAACAAATCAGCCATTCAAGGTAAGCACAACAGTAATCAAGGGAACTTACTCCTATATATACTTAATAGCATAACCTATATATAACACACACACTAACGCCTCAGTTATATATGAAACAAATCAGTATGAGTACGTCATCCTGCATCGTTCTGCTTATAGGGATGGATTTATAACATACGAATATTCCCATTTGAGTAACGCCATTTTTAATATCACTAAATTAAAGCATCGTATAAAAAAGGTCCCTAGAAGGAGATTTTAATGTATTCGTTTAAAAAAAGTATTAAATGCAGTCTATTTTGAGATCCATCATTATATAAAAGCAAATGGGAGTAGTTCATTTTTTTAAAATTTTGTTTGCACGAAAACTAATAGATCTAGATCTATGTCTTGACTTCAATAGATCGAGAAGATTTTTTTTTTTACATAACGCCCTTTTTTACACAGTTTATATTATACTTTTTGTTCTTGATACTAGAACTAGACTTAAGATATAGATAGCCTACCGAGAAGGTAGAGGAAAGAAAAACATCACTGGCTATATTTCTATATAGAAATGTTGTGGGAACGTTGTTTGTTTTTTTTTAATGCATTAAAGGGAAACTCCGATAGTTTTGACAATTTTTGATATTTTTTTTTTTTGATACTATACAGATAGTGAATTTTTCTATGTATTTTGTTTTCAATAATAACTTAGTAACTGATGTTTTTCTGACGTAATTTTCCTGCGTATCCAAAACAGTCAGGCATTCACCGGGTTTCTATGTGACGTCACACTAATATTGACTTATTGTATAACGTGAGACCATACAGCAAAGTTTACATTCTCGTAAAAGAAATACATCTTGGTCTATGCAGTTAGATCTTGGATCTTGTAAGCAAAGAAAAAAAAGCATATTAAAAGTAGATTTACATGCTTTACTAACCACGGCAGTCTGTATTTTCTCGCAAGAACACTATCGCTTGGTTGTCTTGTCATGACCATCGACTAGCCTTACACTGACCAGTTTCTTCGAATCAGTCAGACACACGATCTATTTACTTCTTGGGAAAAGGAAAGGCCTAGATGAAAATGTTTTTGTTTTTTTTTTGAGTTGGTTTTACTAATGCTTTTAGATCTACCTAATAGTACCTATACATGTATTTATAACTGTACCATAGCTCTGGAAATGGCCGTCACTAAGCCCAAGAGCCTGTAAGAATGAAGCGATACCGTACGATTGGGTAAATCTAGTTTCCTTTTCAGTATTGTTGATGGAAGTGACGTATGCCCAACCTAAAGACAAAATCTCAAAGCACCCCGTTTTTTTTAGATGTCAAGAATTTACTGTCTAATTTATTAAATATAAATGTTTTTAAGCATTTAAATAAAAAATGGTAAAATGTTTACTATTACAACTTTTTACGCAGAATTCAAATATGTTAATAACTCAAATTTGAAAAACCATCGGAGTTTCCCTTTAAAACAGATCTTTCACATCCAGCTCTTTTCTCGCCTAAGACCATCAAAGATACTTATTTTTTGTCTTTTCTAGTGAGCACAGCAAAATATATATTTTTTTACTTTAAATTTCTTATATATATTTCCAGTGCGGCATTTAAGTATGTCGAGGCTCTGGGGAAGAATTTTTGTGGAGGCCCCTACACTTTTTCAAACACTATAATAAAAATCCACTTATTAATAATTAATTAATTATTAACTAACTAAATAACGCAAATTAATATATGGCATGGCATATTTTAAATTAGGCCTACATTTTCTATATTTTTGAGTTCGTTGAGGGTTAGGCCCTGGGTTGAGCCACTGCAATAGATTGAAAAGAAGAGTTTAATTGTAATATAGAAATGCAATCATAAGATTCGTAAAAAAAAAATGTGAGAAAAAAAGGGCGTTAATTTTCTCTTTTGTTCCACTGAGTCAAGGCATAGTTTATATTTCTCTCTTTTGTTCCACTGAGTCAAGGCATAGATTATATTTCTCTCTTTTGTTCCACTGAGTCAAGGCATAGTTTATATTTCTCTTTTGTTCCACTGAGTCAAGGCATAGTTTATATTTCTCTCTTTTATTCAACTGTGTCAAGGCATAGTTTATATTTCTCTCTTTTGTTCCACTGAGTCAAGGCATAGTTTATGTTTCTCTCTTTTGTTTCACTGAGTCAAGGCATATAGTTTATATTTCTCTGAGTAACTTGTTATAAAATTATTATTGTTGATAATTGTTTGGACATTATGAAAACGTTCTGGAAGATTATCTGTTTGTCTTTATGTTGGTGGTTTGATAGCGCTAGTTCTAATTCTCCCCTTTATGTTTTATACTGATCTAATCTTTCTCCATTGGGCTATGTTGACATTGACAATGTCAAGAATCTTTTTATGATTCATTTTTTAGAAACCTTAGAAACTCCCTCTGTCTGTCTGGTACAATTTTCCTATGTTATTTCTCCCGTTCTTGGATCAAGTAGAAAATTGTGGCTGTATATGTGGAGTTATTTCCATTTTGTACATGTTTTTTCTCCCTCTTCTCATTCTTGGATCAAGTTGCAATTTCAAATAATTAATGAAAATAAAAATCAATGATTAAAATAAATCAATTAGGTAATTAAGCAGTGGTAATTTATTCATTTTGTTTTCTATATAAAAAAAGGTTAGGGTTGAGATATATGCCAGTGGTTTCGCTGTTCTTATGTATTCAATCCAACACAAAGGTCAAAAGAAAACTGGTATGTTGCTGATGCAGTATTAAAAATTCAACCATTAAAACTATTTATCCTGCTTAGAATAACTCTTTCAGACCAAAAATTAGAATTAGAAATCATTTAGCATAGGAAAATCGTTTGACCCTAACCTTGAATTAATTAATTGTTTCTTTGCATTTAATAAATATTTCCTGCCAAGGTTTAAGTAAAGATTTAGAAAATAATTTGTAATTTCCTAAGTATATGCAGTAGTAAGAAATAATTACTTGTAAATTTCTTTTAAATTTCTTCTATAAATACTAATTTGCTGTTGGTTATTGTTAATAGAACCTCAGAAAATGTTTGAGATACAATCAAGGACACATAAATCACAATAATCTCGTCAAACAGGCAAAAGAAGCAGCAAAATCACATCTTGGCACTAAAGTTCTCTCTTTATAAAAAGGTCTAGGTGGGGTTTGCCTCCAGATGAGTAGAAAAAAAGGCCTACTGATAAAACTAGACTGATTGTTTGTTTTACTTCTTTTGGATGTTCCTTCAGAGTTGAAGATAATTTACTTCCTAGTCCAAACCTCTCGCAGGACGACGGGGTATGGGAACGGGCAGGTTTTGAACACGGGATCATCGATAAATCCAAACGACAGTCCAGTGTTCATACCGCATAACCAGGATTGCTGTTAACTTAATAAGGACTAATAGCCTATTATTGATAAAGAGATATATTAAACATTACGGCATGACAACTACCGGACGAGCGATTTTAGATTAAAAAAAAGAATGGCAATGTTCAGGTAACTGGAAGTGTTCGGTGGGATTTGCCTTTTTCCATAAAAAAAACCTCCCGATGAGTGGAAAAAAAAGTACTACTGATAAGACTACAAATCACTGGAGATCTGCCACAATGTGAGAAATGGCTTAACTCCAGTTCCAGTCAAGTCTTTAGTCAAATAGGAATATTTATTTGTTATAAATCTCACTGTTGTAATTTCTTAGATTTGTTAGATTTTATTTTTAATCTCATCAATATGGGCATTCAATGATAACTTTTAATTTACAATTACATCTTTTTTTTTTGTTGAGTTTCTTGAGTGAGTAACTGGTTAACCATGAATAAGAAAATTAGTGTCTATTTTTTTTTGTTTCTCTTAAAATTTGTCAATTTCTGGGTAGAAAGACATGCTCCAGTTTGATTCCCATTTCATTAATTCATCTAATTCTCTATGTAAAATCTCAGTATATTGATGTGTTTATATTGTTCTATATATTATATTATATATTGTCATGTGCAAAAAGTCTTACTTTTGTTTTAAACTTCTGCAATTAGGTTGGTCAATTATGTAAATTACAAACAAAGGGGAAAGTAAAAATGACACCTGAGTTTACTGTTAATTAAGAGTCATAATGAACATGCTTTAGAAAATTTAAGTCATCCAAAAATCAACTAATCAGTGATGCAGCAAAGTACGCATGCGTCCAGTTTCAATAATATGTTTGTGTTCCTTCACCACCCCAATTACACAAATTCAGTGTGTGACAAATAACTGAGTAGTCCTATAAGTATATTTATAGATGCATTCCAATGCAAGTATTGTACCTTTTTTGTAAGTAATAATGACATTTGATGAGTATTGATTCAGTTATGATTCCCTTCAAGTAAAAGTGTCTTTAAACTCAATGTTTGTACAATTTCTTAACTAATTGTTACAGTATATATATATATATATATATATATATATATATATATATATATATATAGTTCATCCTTGATGGTTCGATGATGACCACTTTGTCATCCAGGGAGCTTAGGGTTTTGCACTGCAGTTTTTGCCTTCTCACATGGCTGGTGAGACCTTTGTGAGCCCAGAATGTTCAGTTGCAAACTGGGCAGGTTATTCCAGCTAAAGCTAATGTTTTGCTTTTTTTTTCTAACACTTTTCTTCTGCCAGTGCTGTTCTCTTGTTCTTTGCAATTTGTTCGCCATTTTTCACAGTGCGTTACCATGAGATGCTCTATCATGTGCATCTGTCTCCCAGGTGGCAGGGTTAATGCTGATGACTTTCAGAGAAGCTTTGAGGGTGTATGGGGTATCTAGGAGGGGTAGAACCTCTAGTGGACAGTCATACCCTTTTTTTGCTGAGGGTAGCTTGGCTCAATCTTGATCCTCTACCGTGGCTCCCAGTAGTTATAGCATGTGAAGTGGCCACACCCTGGAAATGGCTTTGACTGGCTGACAAACCAGGTAGAGGTTATATGATGTGTCGATGACACTCAGTACACTGAGTTTTTGTCAAACCTAGCATGTGAAGTCTAGACTTGGTGGCCTGTGCGAAATTGAAACATTATTAAACTAAAACGTGTTTCAAACAAATTTGTATTTATTTTTCCCATTCAACACATTTGCATTCTGAGAAAACTACAATCTAGTTCTAAGTCCATCCATTAATAGTAAATAGATCTAACATATTATTACTAATATGTACTTTTCCTGAGCAGCAAAGTCAGAAACCAATGTCCATGTGGTGTATCACCAGAAAATGCTGACCATGTCCTTCAAAACTGGTCTCTTACTATGAGGCCCTACAAGACACTGGCCCCAAAACAGCCCAATAGAAAGAAAACTATATGGAGAGCTCCCTGATTTGGAAACCACTGCGCAGTTCATCTCATATATTGGTCTAGTCATCTGAATGCTCCAACATAAAAATGAGAACAAGGAAGAAGAAGAATAATGCATCTGTTTCTAAACTGTTTCATGTTTCTTGATCAATAGAAAGAACCGCAAGTAAAGCTAACCTGCTCTGTCATAAAACTTCTTCAATAATCTTAACTTTGAAAATGACACTCTGGGGAAATGTCACAGGCAAATTGAGAAATAACATGCTTGCTGTGACAATGTTTGGAAAACCTGAAGATAAAATGTAGTTACCTATGATAACAAAACAGCAACGACTTTATATGTTGTTCAGGCTTCCGCGCGGTGGTGATGCTTGTAGATATATCTAGTGTAGATCTACGTCTGGCTGGAGGTAATACCGAACTCAAAACTACTTCAGTAACACCGGCGAAAAGCCGAAACAATCAAAATAGGTAGTCGACGCTGGTGCTGTTTACAAATACATTTAATAACTAAGAAGGGAATCGTCCGATGTCAGCTATGTCCGTACATTCGTATCTCTATTCTACTGCTCTACACAAATCATCCTCTTTCTAGCGTCACTAAGAGCGTTCTTGTTTTTTTAAAGATCTGTCACGTCATTTGTCGCTAAGTAAAACTTTACCCTTATTCCCGAAACAAATAACTAATTCCTAATCATGTCATAACAATGTCTTAATGAAATACTTCTTTGAAGGATTGTATCTAAGAACAATATTCTATGGCAATATTAGAAGCATTGAAACCATTAGTTTTTTTGCATTTGAAATGAAACTGGGCATTAATGACTGAAATATATGACAATTCTTTTATGCCTATAAAATCTACCATGTCATTGAAAAAGAAAATGACATCAATAGTTCAATAAAATACATCTGGATCTTAAATATTGTCATCATAGTGGTCAGTGGTAGTCTCATCAAAGTGTGTTCTAACTATCTGCAAAAAAGTGAAAAAACTGGTTCAACAATCAAGGATTGAGTTACTTCAGCAGCCTCATTTTCCCGTTCTGAAAGTCATGTCTTAAATTATGGTATTTTCCTATAGATCTTCTCAAGTTGACTTACAGCTTATTGTAGATCTTGCTGCTTACTTTCCAACATTTGGACTCAACGCTAATGGGAAAAACAAAGTAATTTATGTCAACATCTTAAGTACATTAAAGTATCTAAATCTCACTGTTGTTACAGTCTCATTCCCATCTTGTAGGTCACATTTTTTAGTGTCTTTTAAACATTTTTTAGTGTCTTTTAAACTATGCTCTCCTTATTGGATTCAAGAAGCACCCAACTTGAGATTCTGTGAGCAAAAATCAAATCCATTTTATATCAAGTCATCTGCAACTTCTTGAAGACAGCTGACAGAATCATTTAAAATCAAGTTTAAGTTGTGCGCAAGTGGCTGTTAATTTTGAAGAAGTAATTGAAGGTCATTGTACGGTCTCTACACATTGAAAGCATCATCATAGCACTGTTTAAGTAAAGATATATGATTTTTTTTTGTTACTTGGAATATTTATTCAGTGAATTCTGAAGACTTCTGTTTCTCAAATTTATGAAAACCTAGAAGTTGTGTTGTTATGCTAATTATGCTTTGCTTTCTTGTCAAATTTCAATATTAATAACAATAGTAAATAAAGCTTGGTCTGTGTTTTTTGTATAAATATAAGAACTACAAACCAAATACTAAGCATTGATCAGTGAATGACACTACTACATGATAATTTTAGTCATTGCTCTATCTATCTTCTAGATTTTTGTAATTATAGACCTACTTTCCAAAATAGGTTTCGGCTTTTACAAAAGTACAATTATTTTTTTTACTTAACTGCCTGATTGCAATGGGACAGGCTGTATGCCCCCTAATGGTTGTAGGCCCCTTAATGGTTGTAGGCCCCCTAATGGTTGTAGGCCTTGGGTTCATTGAATCCATTGCTTATTATGTATTTTAATATTATACATGTATACAATTGGGTGCAACTGTTCTATTTTCATAGTTCATTTGCATGCTGTTTTTTACTTGTTGTAAATTTATCAGGGGCAAAGTATTTATTTAGAATGTTAGCTTAAGTATCATTATTATCATAAGTTATATTCTTTTCAATAATGATTTTTTCTACCATAAAAAATTATTATCCTCTCTTCTACATGATATAAAGAAAGTTAATGTTTTGGTGTTGTTTTTTTTCAAGAACTTTTTAACTGTGTGATGTTTACTTAATGTTTTTTAAGACTAGATTATTAATTTTTTTTAATGTCCAAATTAATTCCAATTACAACTACATCTGGAAACCCAACTAATGCCATTGGTTTTTAAGACAGATTCTTCCTTGAAACATTCCAAAGAAACTTATATATATATTTCTTTTATTTTGGATGTTCATAGCACCTTTTAGTTTTGCACATCTCTGATTATTTCAATTGGGCTATTTCTGTTGTAGTGTACCAGAAGAGGACAAAGACAGTTTCTTCCAAGCTATGAAGGAGGTAATTAAAAACATCCCCAAATCAGAGTACCTTTATATTAATGGAGGTTTTATACCCTAGTTGATGCTGCTCATGTTCAAAATGTTTGATTCTTATGGTGTCAGCAATGACAATGGTCATAGGCTTCTGAATTCTGTAGCTCCCTTGAACAGTGTATGACAAACACATACTTCCATGGCAAGGAATGCTATAAAGTTCCACTATGGTGAATGTGGCACCAGCTTGACCTATGCATCACTCTGAGAAAGATTCTGAAAAAAATGGCATTCACATGCATTCATATCATTGCTCAGATTAATATAATGACCTAGTTATAAGCAAGGTCAAATTACTTCGTAAGTTTCCAATCAATCAAATATACCTTAATGTAAGTGATCCAGAGAGAACTGAGCTCTTTGAGGAATTCTAAATATATCAATACCCTGAATAAATGGGAGAATCTATAGCTTGGCCCTCATTGCTTTTGGAGCTCAAGAATGCAAAAATTTAGACTGGTTTGAGTCAAACCTTACACAGATGGAACCCTGCATAAAAAAGAGATCTTTTCACCTTGCACATAATACAAACACTTGCCATAAATCTCTACAAGCATTCAAAATGGCTAATAGAGAAGCCAAACTAATTGCTAGACAGTGTCCTAATAACATCTGCAACAAACTACAAAAAAGTCTGTCCTTACTCAATAGCAAAGCTCTAAATGCTAGCATCAAATCAACCCTGGGTCCTATGGGGAAAATCAAACCAAACAGCTGAAACTATGCATCAACCAGATCTTCCGATGTTAGAATTGCCAGATGAGCAACCAAGCCAGATGACCTTAAAAAGCAATCACAATGGCATTTCAGTAGAAGTAATATTGGTCAACCAAACAACACTGCTCTTTAAACTTTATAATCTCCTCTGCTGCTTTTGTGAATCTAGCGTCCTGCCTCAATGATAATATAGTCACAATATATGAAAAAAAAAGAGAATGAAAACATTATCCCTTCAGCATTGTTGTAAATATCTTTACTTGAGGCTGCAAGTGATAGCATCTAGAGTCTATCTAAAATCTTAATGTGGATTCAGGAGTGGTTAACCCATTATAGACATGATCTACAACTCGTGAAGGAGAAGTTCTGAGAGAGAGACAGGCCGTCTACATTCTATTTGTTAATCTGATGAAACCTTTAAACATACCAGCAGATAAAAAAAAAAAGGAGAAAATGATGCCCTCCCAAACTACTATAGCTCATTGAAAGATTTCATGAGTAAACAATGTAGAAAGAAATTTATTGAAGCCTAATTAGCACATTTTGAGTTCAGCAGTAGTGAAAACAAGAATTTTATTGAGGGCAAAAACTAAAGCTAGCAATGTGTTAATTAGGGAATTGCTCTATTCAGATGAGCCAGCTATTGTTGCTGAATCTGCTATTCAGCTTTGGACCCTGGTTGACAGACTGTTTTCTGACTGCCAGACTTTTAGCTTAAATATTAGACAAAGCAAAACCAAAGTACTAGTCCAAAATAACTTATGTGACCATTTATGGTCAACCCTTAAAATACTTGATCATTTCTGTTCCCTTGGCTGCAATATCTCCAATCATAAGATTATCACTGTTGATGTGAATAACAGGAAGCTAAGGCAATGGACACCATGTCCTGGTTTCAGAAAAGAATGTGGGACAATACTTTGCTAATTATTAATATTAAAGCCCTAGTTTATCAAACTTTTGGCAGGAAAAGCTAATCTAAAATATCTTTATCACTGAAAATAAGGTGGCAAAAGAAAATCCCTATATGAGGAAGTCTTCCAAACAGTCATTACATTCATGTTTATCAGCAGTAGATGCCTTGACTAACTGGTTGACTTCCACAGTATTGTAAGGGCAAGAGAGCTTAAGTGATGCTCTGATATATGTAAGTGTGATATGAAGCTCTTCAACATCGAAAACAACTATTGGGAGAGAGAAAAAATCACAGGATAGATATGAATGGAGGTCATGCATCAAGGAAGGATATTCTATAGCAGATGGTGAACACACCAGAAAAAAAAGTTGGAAACACTGCAGAGGCTGGGGATGAGATCTTCTATAGCAGATGGTGAACACACCAGAAAAAAAGGTGGAAACACTGTAGAGGCTGGGGATGAGATCTTCTATAGCAGATGGTGAACACACCAGAAAGAAAAAAGTTGGAAACACTGCAGAGGCTGAGGATGAGATCTTCTATAGCAGATGGTGAACATACCAGAAAAAAAGGTGGAAACACTGTAGAGGCTGGGGATGAGATCTTCTATAGCAGATGGTGAACACACCAGAAAGAAAAAAGTTGGAAACACTGCAGAGGCTGGGGATGAGATCTTATATAGCAGATGGTGAACATACCAGAAAGAAAAAAGTTGGAAACACTGCAGAGGCTGGGGATGAGATCTTCTATAGCAGATGGTGAACACACCAGAAAAAAAGTTGGAAACACTGCAGAGGCTGGGGATGAGATCTTCTATAGCAGATGGTGAACATACCAGAAAGAAAAAAGTTGGAAACACTGCAGAGGCTGGGGATGAGATCTTCTATAGCAGATGGTGAACACAACAGAAAAAAAGTTGGAAACACTGCAGAGTCTGAGGATGAGATCTTCTATAGCAGATGGTGAACACACCAGAAAAAAAGGTTTAAACACACCAGAAAAAAAGGTGGAAACACTGCAGAGGCTGGGGATGAGATCTTCTATAGCAGATGGTGAACATACCAGAAAGAAAAAAGGTGGAAACACTGCAGAGGCTGGGGATGAGATCTTCTATAGCAGATGGTGAACATACCAGAAAGAAAAAAGTTGGAAACACTGCAGAGGCTGGGGATGAGATCTTCTATAGCAGATGGTGAACACAACAGAAAAAAAGGTGGAAACACTGCAGAGGCTGGGGATGAGATCTTCTATAGCAGATGGTGAACATACCAGAAAGAAAAAAGGTGGAAACACTGCAGAGGCTGGGGATGAGATCTTCTATAGCAGATGGTGAACATACCAGAAAGAAAAAAGGTGGAAACACTGCAGAGGCTGGGGATGAGATCTTCTATAGCAGATGGTGAACACACCAGAAAAAAAGTTGGAAACACTGCAGAGGCTGGGGATGAGATCTTCTATAGCAGATGGTGAACACACCAGAAAGAAAAAAGTTGGAAACACTGCAGAGGCTGAGGATGAGATCTTCTATAGCAGATGGTGAACATACCAGAAAAAAAGGTGGAAACACTGTAGAGGCTGGGGATGAGATCTTCTATAGCAGATGGTGAACACACCAGAAAGAAAAAAGTTGGAAACACTGCAGAGGCTGGGGATGAGATCTTATATAGCAGATGGTGAACATACCAGAAAGAAAAAAGTTGGAAACACTGCAGAGGCTGGGGATGAGATCTTCTATAGCAGATGGTGAACACACCAGAAAAAAAGTTGGAAACACTGCAGAGGCTGGGGATGAGATCTTCTATAGCAGATGGTGAACATACCAGAAAGAAAAAAGTTGGAAACACTGCAGAGGCTGGGGATGAGATCTTCTATAGCAGATGGTGAACACAACAGAAAAAAAGTTGGAAACACTGCAGAGTCTGAGGATGAGATCTTCTATAGCAGATGGTGAACACACCAGAAAAAAAGGTTTAAACACACCAGAAAAAAAGGTGGAAACACTGCAGAGGCTGGGGATGAGATCTTCTATAGCAGATGGTGAACATACCAGAAAGAAAAAAGGTGGAAACACTGCAGAGGCTGGGGATGAGATCTTCTATAGCAGATGGTGAACATACCAGAAAGAAAAAAGGTGGAAACACTGCAGAGGCTTGGGATGAGATCTTCTATAGCAGATGGTGAACACACCAGAAAAAAAGTTGGAAACACTGCAGAGGCTGGGGATGAGATCTTCTATAGCAGATGGTGAACACACCAGAAAGAAAAAAGTTGGAAACACTGCAGAGGCTGGGGATGAAAAGTTGTAAAAAAAAAGTCTATTTTAAGATGTAAAATGACAAAGATATTTTATCTAGATCTAAATATAAAATGCCTTAATGTTTATTTTTTGCCATTATTTAATAAAGAAAAATTTTTAGCCATAAGTTTAATCACTTCCTCTGTCCAATTCTATCATGGAGATTTCCATAAATGGTGGTAAATTTATAAATAGATTTCTTGTTGGTGTATGGGATATGGAAGTATTTGTCAGGTTCTTTTCACTTGGCTCAAGGGGTACTTAGAAAAACTCTAACTTGGATCACTAGCTATATCATTCATACTAGATTGTAACATTTATGCTGGGCACCATGATGTAACGTCCTTTTTCTTGTAATAATGCAATACTGGTTGACATTAGGGTGGGTTTGTCTATGTGTAGATAATTATTCACTTGTGGGTGTGTGGAGCTTGAACTGTGATTAGCTTACAAATATAATAAGTCATTTACAACACATCAACAAAGTCTGATATAAGCAGACATGTAATTTAATGAGTATAAAGAATCAAGAATAATAATAATATCCAGCCATACGGCACTGACCAAACAAATAGTTATCACAAAATGTGTGAACACAGTCACTAAGATATGTTTAGTCTCAAAATACAATCTTTCATTTACATCCTCTGTCTACTAATCAAGTGTCCAACCTTCCTGGAGTGAAACAAAGACCATACTAACTATCACACTTTCTCTCACATACATGGAATAATCGACAATTGAAAGAACAAACATTAGAAGTGGACTCATTTAAATGCATAGGGCCAAACATATATATATATATATAGTTCATCCATCTTCAATGATGTCCACTTTTGTGATCCAGGGGCTGTTGGCTTTACTCTGCAGTTTTGTGCCTCCAATGTGAGCCCATGATAATTGGCTGTACTCTGGGCATGACACAGCTTGTGTCACTGCCTTGATTTTTTCTTCTGCCAGCACTGCTCACTAATCCTCTGCATTTTTTGCATCAGTTTTCACAGCCTGATGCCATGATGCTCTATCATGTGCTTCCGTCTCCCTGGCAATACAGTCAATCTTGAAGACTTTCCGAGATTCTTTGAGGGTATCCCTGAAGCATTTTTACAATGCTTATATCAACTCACTCTGTCTGTTAAAAAGTGTGTACACGCTATTTCTCCCACACCCATTCTTAGATCAAGCTGAAACTTCACACAATTATTCATTGACATAGACAAGACATGAATCAATAAAAAAAAATAACCAATTAATTACAGGTAATTCATTATTTTGTTTAATAGCGACAAGGGAAGCTAATACTTCAGTATTCACATATATGGCTAAATTTGTTAGGTTTAGTCCCCTTTAATAATTAAATTCTCAGATCAAGTTGATACTTTAAACAAGTATTTATTGTGCCTAAAAAACCATGAATCAATAAAAAAAATACTTAATTAGTCATTAATTATTGGTAATTAATTACTTTGTTTGCTATTAAATAAGGGAAATAACTTGTAGATATGGTTTTAAAGACGGAATTCTTCCCCATTAGATAAGCTTTTTTTTTTTAAGATTTTTTATATTTTGCTTGTCTTTGTCCACTTTTTGATCGCTTCCCTTTCTTTAATTGACCAAACAGGGATATGAAAGTTCTGCATCCTGCAGACATGGCCTTCCCAACTCACCTGAGACTGCATTAGAATTGTGTGAATGCTTTGACCTGTTATTTGCTGACAAGTGTGCACAAAATGTCTCTTCCGAAATGGATCTGCATAGCATTTCCTATAAATTTTCAATGGCATGTTCAGACTTCAGCCTCACTATAAACACAAAAAAAAGACTGAAGTCTTACACTTGCCAGCTCCATGCAAAGCTTAATTTGATGCTAACATCAAGATAAATGGATAGGATATAAATGCAGTGGACAGATTCACCTTCCTTGGCAGCACACTTTTACAAAATGTAGGTAGACGTTGATAATATAATCTGCTTGGGAATCACCAAAGCCAGTGCATTCTATGGTAGTCTGTCTAGAAATATATAGATTAGATGAAGAATTAGCACAAGTACTCAGCTAGGTGTCTATTGGGCTGTTATCATCCTCACATTGCTCAATGCCTCAGAAACATGGATGGTATACAGAAGACATGTAAAAGAACTGAGGCAATTTTTAGTATTTAGCTAACTATATAACTTCCTTGACATTATTTATTTTGTCTTTTCATTTCAAATCTCTTTCAATCTCTTTTCATTTTTGTACATTTTTCTTTAGGCTCCATAAAATCAATTTCATATTTATCCATTTTACTTTCTCTTTATTTTTTGCAATATGAGAATCTTTTGTAGAACAGATATTAAAAATCAAACGGAAAGAAAAAATTATTGGGATTTACTTAATCCTGAAATTTCCTATAGCATCTACAATTAAATTTTGAGATCTCAATGGTTACTCTACTTTTATTTTTACTGTTACTTAGTTAAGTTAATGTTTCAGTCAAAACTTAATCCAAACCTATGTTAGGAATAGTATTTTGGCATAACTTTGTTTGGGTCAATGATTGTGAAATTATTAGACTATTCCTTAAGTTGGGGGGGGGGGGGGCGGGGTAGAGAAAACTTGTACTCAAATTTACAATAGAGCCTGTTTTCTTATCTAATTTACCATCACTTTTGTTGTATATATATATTTTTGTGTTATTTACTCTTTATAAATTCAATTTTAGTTTTATCAAAATGATGAGATGGAAAAAAAATTAAATGATGGTGAACACAAAATAGAGGATCACTAATTCATGTTAAAAACATGCACATCAAAATGACTATTGAAATAGAATTGTCAAACAATTTAGAAGCTTCATAGTCTGAGTAAAATTTAAAAAAAAAAAGTACTATGTTTAATTCTACGTATATTATGTTGTTTTTTTTTTTTGGCTTGGGATTGTTATTTTTTTTTTTGTAAAAGTTCCTGTCTATAAGTCAGCCAGCTTTCCTTTGTTAAGACTTAAGGTATTATTCCCTAAAAATAATTAGTCAACTTAGTCATTTTTGAATTTATTACATATATGTTCTTTATAGTGTAGTGTTGGATACCCTCAGTCATAGAACCACTATTTTAAGTAATCTGAAGTCTTTTTTTTTAAGGCTCTTTTGCTTGTGAGGTAAAAAAAATAAATTCAAAGTTGAATAATACATTTCATTTAGAAAAAATAATAGCTCATTTATAATTTGATAATTTCATTAAAACAGGTATGACATTTTCACATCTTACTTCAGTTTTCTATGGAACCTCATTACTCTGTCAATGAGATAAACCTTCCACTAATGGAACAAAAATATTAGTACATATTTCACTTACATTTCCTCATTAGTTTTCCTCAATGACAAATGTCAAGCTTTTTGTCAATCTAAAATTGTATAATGATTTAAATACTCTTGTCCAAGGCATATAGAACAATAAAAACAACACAAGATATAGAAATTTTACAAAGAGAATTAGATGAAATGCGAATCAAATTAGAGAAAAATGTCATTTATTAAGAGTACCAAAAAAAACTAAAATATATACATTCCACTTATCTTATTCATGGTAAACTAGTAACACAGACTAAAAACGCAAAATACCTAGGTGTTATAATAAATGAAACACTGTCATGGAATCCCCATATCAAATTAGAGCATATCTTTCCACCCAGAAAAATGTCACTTATTAAGAGTACCAAAAAAAACTAAAATATATACATTCCACTTATCTTATTCATGGTAAACTAGTAACACAGACTAAAAACGCAAAATACCTAGGCGTTATAATAAATAAAACACTGTCATGAAATCCCCATATCGATGAAACTATCAAAAATCAAACAAAGCATTAGGATTAATAAAAAGAAATTTCTATAAATCAAATAAGAACATAAAACTAAATTGCATCCTCTGTTTAGGACCCCTCAAATCAAGAAAACATTTAGAAACTGGAACAGGCACAAAATAGAGCAGTGAGACTCATAACAAATGAATATTCACATTTGACTAGAGTAACACCATTAGTAAAATCACTAAATTTAGAAGACTTCAGGAGAGAAGACTCAAAAGTAAAGTAGCAATTATACATAAAACACTAAACCATAATCTTCAAATACAAAAACAAAATCTGATAAAATACTCAGAAAGAAACCAAGATAAAAGCACATTCCTCGTTCCTTTATCTAGGACAAATTTGTACAAATGCTCTTTCTTCTCTAGTGCTATTAGAGCATGGAATGGGTTGCCTGAGCCAGCCAGATAAACCAATGACTTGATGCATGACTAGATGCATGACGCGTAGGACATAATCATCTTCTTTTTGAAGTATTGTCTGTATTGTATAAGATAAAAAAATAAGCATAGTGCTATTAATAACAAATATTTTCTCTCTTCTTCCATTAAGGTCTTCAAAGCAGCTAGACAGGCCTACATATTTCATCCTATGAACAATTCAAGATGACCTGTGTCTAGAAGAGGAGATAAACAAACACAAAGGGAAGGCTGCCTTGACCTTCACTAGACTCAGGTCAAGAGTTTGGGAAAACCAGAAGCTCACTACAGTGACCAAAATGGAAGTCTACAAGGCATGCGTTATGAGTACACTACTGTATGGTAGTGAATCATGGACCACCTACGCAAAGCAAGAGAGAAAACTTAACTCATTCCATTTGCGATGTCTCTGTATGATCTTGAAAATCACTTGAAAAGAAAAAGTGTGCAATACGGAGATCCTTGCATGAACAGGTATTCCCAGCATCTTTACAACCCTTAGACAACGCAACTTGCGCTGGCTTGGACATGTTTTTTCATTAAATCAAAATTTAATTTGTGGCAAAGGTTACAGAAATTTAAAAGACTTATCCATTTTACTGTTTAGTAGTCCCTACATATGTGTTTTTAACAAATGGGTAGAAAAAGGTTCTGGAAGTTTGTGTCAAAATGTTTAACAATTATCTTATCAGTTTTGTTGCTATTTGTATAATAACCAAAATTATTAAAATTGTCATTCAACAGGTTAAACAAGGGCTTCATTTTGTATGATCTGTTTCCACAAATATGAAAGTTTCTCTTCAATGTCTGAAAACTGATTCAATACATGATGGCCTCACTAAGGATCTTCTGCATCTCTCTGCAATAATCTTTTTTTCTGTGGAACAAAGCCCCTCCTACCATCGAGTTATTAGTATCAAGTTAGAACTGAAATCTCAAGAATCATAACATCTAAATCATTCTGCTAATTTATCAAAATTGTAATCAAATCTGAATGTAGAGGAATAGTAAATAGTTTTTTTGGTCATTACTGGTAAAAAAAATAAATAAAAATAAACTATTGTACTGTAGCGTGTTGTCCTAAAGATTTTGTTAGTTAACTTTCTGCAATCTCAAAACTTTTTACCAATGATGCTATTGTTACCTTTATTTTTGTCAGTTCAACAGAATTTTATGGTAATGAACTGAGGGTAGCTTTAAAAAATATTCATTATCTGATTCCTCAAGAGAATCTCTCACTTTCTACAAAGTAATAATTTTCTCTTCGTTCTTTAACTAAGAAAATAAGTTGCAAGATGTGTTCAAGTATAAATCAGAATTTGTTGTACATTGTCTCATTGTCCTATTTTATTTTGAAGGATTATTTCTAATAATTGTGATAAATAAGTCTTATGGTTGTTATTACTATGTGCTTTTTCTTAGATGTTTTGCATTGAATGTTATTTAATTATAATAATAATAATAATAATCCTTATTATACATTAGGAAATTTGTCTTACAATTGTACATTACACATAATAATATATTATAAGAGAACAAAAATATAATAGCACATAAAATATACTCTTGAACAGTATTTGTGAAATTTACATCGGAATTTTGGATTTTATTCAATGATTTAAATGCCAAGGGAACAAAAGAGTGCTTGTGTCTGTTTGTTGTACAGTATATCTAATAAATTTCTTTTTATGCATCAGCCACTGACCCCTCTAAATTGTCAACACAACAATTTGAGTTCCTACTCCTGTTGGCTGCTGCCATCAATCAATGTTTGATGTTTGGATAATCTGTTGAAGTACACTTGTATTTTCTATGGATGTCATAAATTTGTTAAATCTCTATTTATCTCCAATTAGTTATGTAGTTACATATTCTTGTAGATATAAGTAAATATATAATAATAATAATAAATATGAAGCTAATAATTAACTGCTATTTCATAAACTTATGCTGTATGATTTGTATAAGTTTTTTAATTGCCTAGTCAGAATACAGGGATAAAAAATCAAAAAGGTGAAGAAAGAAAGAGATATCTGTGCTGATATGTAAATAATGCACAACTAATGTATGGTGCTCATGGTATTGAACAGAAGATTAGTTTACATCAAAATGCAATTAAAGATTACTGTATGAACGTTATCTTTGTGCTTATTTTGTCTTGTGATTTTTATAATATCTGTGTAAATTTTACCATAATTGCTTTTTAAAAGCATTTATTTTAAAAAATGGGGAACGACTTGAATTCGAACTCATGGCTCAAGCCTCCATAAGCTGAATTTTCAAACCACTCTGTTAGTGAAGCGCTTATGAAAATAGAGGATTGTATAGTAGTTACCTACTATTTGTTCAATACTTACTTTCAAGCAGCGACCTATAAATAGGAACTAATTCAGCTTATACCACCACTTCAGTCAAGTATAATTTCTTTCCCTTGTTCAAGATACCAAACAAAATATTTAATTACCAATAGTTTATTAACTAATTATTTTTTATTGATTATTGTGTTGTCAAGTAAAAGATATAATTGTGCAAATTCTCAGCATGATCAGAGATTGGGTGTCTGAGAAATAACATATACTAACTGCCAGACAAGCCACATTTGTTGAATTCTCTATAAATAATGGCAGCTTGGTGCATATTAGTAATGAGGTCTGGATCGGTTCTGTATGTTCTTTTGCTTTCTTTTGCTTGTTTTGGCAGTGTGAGCAACTTGCTTGTCAATTACCAGGAAGAAGATGAAAAGAAAGCAAAGGGAAGACAAGATCAAAGAATGGACAGGCCTGTTAGTTATTGAAATTCTATTTAATCCAAAGGACATAGGAATGGAGAAAGATAGTTGACAGGTCTTGTGTTGTGCCCTTACGGTTCAACAGACTAAGGGATAGGTTAGGTGATGTGAGGCCAAAGTCAGAACATGCTCTTGAAAAGTCACTGACAGTACTCCTCCTTCAGGAATGAACTTCCTTCAGGGAACATTACAAGCAAGAAGATGAAGTGGAAGTCAGACTAGATGGGAAGACAACATCAAAGAATGGACAGGCCTGTCAGTAAATGAAATTTTATCAAATACAAAGGACAGAGAGGAATGGAGAAAGACGGTTGACAGATCTCATGTGGTGCCACAATGGTCCAACACAAAGGGATAGGAGAAAGTGAAGTTAAATATGAACCTGGCCAAACTGATGTTATTCAATGATTATGTAATTGATCTAATTGTTATGTAAAGGGCCAATCTCTCATTTAGAGTCTCATCAACTACGATTGATCATGAGTGTTGTAATGCATGTCTTCATGCATATTAAATTGTTGTTTTGTATTAAGTTCCCCTTATAGGCATATTAAATAGATTTTTTATCTTTAAAAAAAAGAAAACAATTTTTTGTAAATGTAGTAGTTAGTATGACAGAGATTGTTTAACTTAATAATACAATTTAAAAACAATTTTTTTGACAAAATAGTATTCCGTGTTTGTTACTATTAATAGTGAATAGTTGTAAAAATGGTGTATTTTTATGAAAAAAAAACAACTGCTTGCATAGTTGATTTTAAAAATTAAATTTTTCACTTTCAGAAAACAAAAAAAGTAGCCGTTGCATCAGAACTTTTAAAGGTCTTAAATATCATGATGTCGCATTTTCAATATCTTTTCTAGTTTACGAGATCTAAATGGGAGACGGACAGATGGATGGACAGACAGACCACACAAAACTAATAGCGACTATTCCCCTTTTGGAGGCTGCTAAAAAAATCTATGTTCTTTTTTTTTCCTACTAATGTGGTAGACTTAATTTTAAACAGAATAAGTTAACTAATTGATTATGAAGAAGTATTCATAGTAATCTTTTGTATGTGTTTGTGCCGATTATTGTTCTGTTTTTGCCATTTGAAACATTTGTCTTTCTGTGCCCTTATAAATTACTTCTGTATTTAAACTTGATAATCTTAAACTAAATGATTTGAAAAACATGTTTCATAAAGAAAAGCTATTTAAAAATGTAGTAGAGCTAGTTGTTACAAATGTTAGCCAAAGACATTAAAAGACATTCTATAGTTCACATAAACTGGTATATACAAATTCATACTGCAACAATTAAAATGTTGAAATCATTCAGCTTAATTGGATGCAACATATGTCGTTGAATGACAATTATAGTAAAAATAAAATTCAGCGTAGACGTATTGTGACTATTATGTAATGTGTATTATGTAATTATTGTGCAATGTGTGTATTGTACAAAAATACTACATAGGCAGACAAATTTAGGTGGTGGACAAATCATTATTTTTTATGTTTTCTTTTTTAATTATGTGTTTAATAAAAAAATAAATTACTTTTATATTTCATTTAAACATTTTATTTTGATTTTAATTATTTCATTATCCTTTTTAGCAACCCCTGAAAAAAAAATACACCAGTTTTATAACTATTCACTACTAATAGTAAAACAACAGCAGGGGAGGCTATTCTATTAAGGAATGTGATATTTTAATACTTTTTAAACAAATTTATGCAAACTTGTTTTTTTCTAAAATAATGTTATAAAAATTTGTATTACTAAACTAAGTATTGTTTGTTCCATAAATTACTTCTATTTTAAATAAAATGTATACTTTTTTGTTTTAAATGAGAAAACATGTATTTTGTCAGCAAATAAGTTCAACCTAATTTAAAACTACAATTAATAAGCAGTAATTTATATACAACTGAGTCCATGGTAGACTACACTGGTATGCGAACATAAATAAAAAGAAGAAAAAGTTTATTCCTTGAGTCCTTCAATGAGAGTTTGACTGTTTATAAAACAATTCATTCAATAACATCATCTAGTCCAGGTTCACATTGAGAACTATATCTTTATAAATATCAGTTCATTGAGTACATATAATAACATTAATAAATTTCCATATCCTGTGATATCATTTCATCAATTCGAACTAGCAATACTATAGTGGGAAACTTGAACTTGGCTTGTCTTGGGTACCTAGAAGGGGGCTCGAGGTTCGACACCCGACTCGAGCGCCTAAAGGTAGCACGGAAAACCAACTCCTAGATACCTCCCACCGGTCCACAAATGAGATTGGACCAAAGCGCTCTGAGCATGCTATAAGCATGAAAGTAGCGTTATATAAAAGCTATAATAATAATGATAGTATTGGCTACATTTTCAAAATGTACGCTTCTCTTCTTTTGGATTGGCAGAGATAGGGTCAAGCTCATAATTTCAAATATTCATGCTGAAAATATTGAAACCTGCTTTTTTACTTGCCTGGGTGGACTAGTTCTGGAGCCTATTATGATTTTGTGTTTCCTCATTAGCTGTCTTTGTAACCTTAACTATTGTTATTTTGGAAACATTCTAACAAAAAAAATTGACACATGCGAGGATTTCCAATGGGTTTTTCGTAGGCACCTACTCACTTCAAGGCTTTAATTTTCACGTGTTGTTTATAATATTTAAGTTTTGTATAACACTTACAGAAACAGATGAGTCTAAAAAACATTTATACAAGTATCTAATACACTACATATAAATATTTATTGTTTAGTTGAATTGAAAATAAATCATTAATCTGTAAATCTCTGTTATTAATTGAAATAAAGAATATGTAAAAATATATGAAAGTTAATATCAAATCAATAAAGAAGATCAGAAAACCAAATTTGTCTCATCTGAACAAATCACTATGATTATTCCTTCTGTTTCTTGTTCATATCATGTAGAAATATGTGGACATTTTTTTTAGAAGTTTATTTGCCCAATTACTGATACAACCGGAGAAGGACTTTGTTAAAACGTAATAAGTTAATTAAATCCATATATACATACACATTTCTCATTAAGTAGCATTTATTCCCCATATTTCTATATTAAACAAAATAATTAATTTTATTATTTTATTAATTTTTTTATTGATTCATGTCTTGTCAGGTACAATAAATTATTGTGCAAAGTTTCAATTTGATCCTAAAATTGGAAATGGGAGAAAAACATGTTCAAATCTTTTACCAGACAGACAGTCAGAGTTAGTTATATAACGTTTGTATTGAATGATATATAAACAGTTTTTTTTCTAAATTTAAGATTTTTTTTTTACTAGGAAAAAAAAGGAGAGGGAGGTTATTTTTACTTCCGCATGCTGGTGGCCAAAACCTTCGTGACTTCCCTCCTTCTGATGGTCTTGGATGCCCCTGACCAATAGTTGACTCTCTAACGGGGTCGCAAACACAGTTTGAGCACTGCTGTTTTAGGGGTTCTTTTATGTAAAAATAAGTATGTATCAACTCAAGACATTTTATTTTTTGCAAAATGTAAAAGAATTAACACCTCCCCTCAGTTTTTTTTTAAAATCGATCCCCTACGGTAAACCAATTTATATATAGGTGTGTGATACACTTTCGTATAGCTCTAGGTACAACAGAATTTCTTAAAAGAAGTAATATCAGGTGGCCGAGCCTCGCTCGGTTAAATAATTTCATAAGGAAAGATTATACCCGAAGTCGTGACTTCCCTCCTTCGGATGGTCTTGGATGCCCCTGGCCAATAGTTGACTCTCTAACGGGGTCGCGAACACAGTTTGAGCACTGCTGTTTTATGGGTTCTTTTATGTAAAAATAAGAATCAACTCAAGATATTTTATTTTTGCAAAATGTAAAGCAATTAACACCTCCCCTCAGTTTTTTTTTAAAAATCGATCCCCTACGGTAAACCAATTTATATATAGGTTTGTGATACACTTTCGTATAGCTCTAGGTACAACAGAATTTCTTAAAAGAAGTAATATCAGGTGGCCGCGCCTCGCTCGGTTAAATAATTTCATAAGGAAAGATTATACCCGAAATCATTTTGGAAATATTTTTGTAATTACGAAAATTAACAATAGGTAAAGACAACTAATTTGAAGAGGTTTTTTTGTGTTCTAAAAGTTTTAAATGTAATTGTACAAAGCGATTAAATATAGTCTCTTAAGTCCTCATTCAGTCTGGACTGACTCTAGACAAACCACATTTCACGTCGTGTCGTTTTACAATGCATCCTTTGCGTAAAACTATTGGGTTATTATTGGCTAGGAAGAAAGTCTTTGCAGTGTAACTTCTCAAATGGTTAGGTTCAGACATTTAGCCTATTATTGCAATTAGTATATTCATTATGGCTTTAGTACGAAATATCAAGTGATGCCAATCTCTACGTTATAGGGTAAACAGGCACTTTGTAACATTGTAAAATGGCGCATTTGTTCTTAAAAGACTTAAAACATTGCGTTATTTTTCTAAAGAAACGTTTCCGTGGGGCACCTGTGTTACGCCGACCACTTTGCCTTTGGCTTAAGTTCTTACGCCATATGGGATACTTGTCCTGCCCAGCCAGAGTGTCGGACTATAAGAAGTTCATACCGGCTTTTGCCATCCATCCATCCCAGGGTGCTACAGCCCATTGAGGGATATGGCCTGCTTCAACACATCCCTCCATTCAGATCTCTGCCTTCCGTCACCACGCCCTAACCCCAAGCTTTTTACCGAGGTTAATAGTTAAATCAAAAGAGGCTGCAGCGTACGCGAACTCGTTGACCGCTTGCTAGATATCATGTTCAGTGTGAGCAAGTAAGGCATGGAGAAGCTGTGTTATGACCATTTCCTTTGTTTTGGTATTGGACGGTAGACACCGAAGCATGAACACATGGTAATAATTCACCAGCAAAAAAATAATAATAATAAGACTTGAATTTGAGTCCAAAAATTAATGAGAAATGCAGTATTCCCGTGGATACGCAGCCCCAGTTGTGAACTACATATTTTGCCACATTCAGGGCAAGCACATTCATTGTCCGCCTATGCTCGATTAAGATTTTCTTTTCCAAATGTGTATCCGCGTATTCTTAAGGTCCGACAGTAAACGCTTTAAAGAGCAGCTTAGGCGCCAACTTGCCTTAGCTGACATAGAAGAGAGCACCTGGTTGCATGCGGCCTCAGAACGAAACAGCTGGAGGTCACCAGCAAAATAAATAACAATGGAAATAAACAACAAAGTAAAAGGTATCTACACCGCTCTACGCAATTAAAGTGTAAACAATTATTAAGCACTTAAAACACAATTACTTCTCAATTCATAGTTAAAAAACAAAATCTACAATAAGATGGTGCGCAAATGTTTAATTAGGTCTACTGATTCTTTAAAACTCAAGACTAGGCCGACCCGTCTGCAGATTAGGAATAAACTTATTTACAAGTCAGGCACCCTCCACTTGAAAAATTAATTGTTGTATAACAGATTACTAGCTTTGCTTTTCAAAATTATACATTCTTTATTGCTTTGAATCTAATTTTTTTTTGGCTTTACAAAAGTATTAGTTCTGACATTAATTTTTTTTTTATATGATTGGCATTATATTCTTGTCTTTTCACACTTGGTATATCCCGATTATTTACTGCTTTTGTATCTGTTATGTCCTTTTCAAAATATATATTATATCTCTAAAAACAACCGAAATTGATTATAGGATCGCAGAACAAAGTGACTCGGAAAACAAAAGCCATTGACGATGTAACTTTTTCAAAGTTCAGTGAACGTCCAAAGGATAACATGTGGGAAATGTATTATGTGGAACTAGTATCGTTATGTTCGCAGCATAGTGTGAATGTGGACTGATGGAGTTATGTAAACGAGGTTGTAATTGACATATTGTTTTTTGTTGATCAAGATTAAAGTCTTCATAATAGGTGAGTCTGTTGGGAAAAGATTAAGAGTCTCATCTGCTCATAACAAGTATATTGCTGGTATGTTGGGGACAATTTTGAATTAGAATATGAATATCACGACCAGGCCACTAGGATCGTTTGATATAAATTGTCTTGACTGTCAAAGTTTTATTTTCAGATGAACTAGTTTGTGATGATATTTTTTTTTATCCTTTTCCTTACACATCTCTTATAGAATTATAGATCTCTGGCTTTCACTGAATTATTTTACTCGAGTAGTCGATAGACTAAGTCGCTAAACAAGCCACTGGGTACATTTGCGCCGTCGTTGTCATCCGGCTTTTCGCTTTTAGTCATTTTTGAGGCTAAACAAATGTATTAAATTATCCTTTCAATTTTTTTTTTCGATTTTTCTAAGCTTTTGTCGGGGCTCCAGATAAGCGTTGTGTTCTTTTTTTGTTTTTGCTCTGACATTTTAAAAGCTGTGAGTGAGAAAGGAGGGCGTGGGGCTATCTTGTAAAACTTTAATTGTTACAGAAACGGCAAACTTTTAACTACATGCCACGAGAGTGGCTAACCCCCTATGATGGTGTTGGACCAAACCAACAGGACGTCCAATGCCCGATACATGGCAAGCCCTTCAATGCAAAGAAATCGACCCTTATTTGCAAATGGAACTTAAGAACCCTGAACTAATGCGGTAAACTGGCCCAACTTTTAAAAGAGTTTGACACCTAGTGGCTGGACATCCTTGGAATCTGTTAGATGCGGTGCACATCAGGTGGACAAATAACAAATGATGGCAAGACCACAATATACTCATAACACGATTCGGAACACGTTGGTGGTGTAGGCATCGTCATTAGCTTAAGCGCTAATTGCTTAGAGGCCAATAAGTCTATGTGACCGCATTATTACAGCTTGACTCCAAGCAAACTAAATCAAATCACTGCCATCCAAGCATATGCAGAAGATAGCATCAAGGATAACTATTATGATTTACTTCAAACCACACTTGATGAAACGCCCGCCCATCCAAGACCTAATTTTACTGATGGGAGATTTTAACGGCAAAATCAATCCCAACCGAACTGGCTTTGAATACGCAATGGGACCAAATGGCTCTGCAGAAAATATAATAATGGTGAGTGCTTGATTTCTCTCTGAGCATCCAACAGATTTTTAATTGGGAACACATATTTTAAGCATGGCGATCACCAAATGAAGAAACTTCTAACAAAATAGATTAGATTTGCATTTCAAATTACATGGCCTAAATTGTGCCGATGTGCCAAAAACCCACAAATTTCAAATACCAAACGATGGAGGTCATCTCTATTAGACATGTGGTCCCAAAGAGGAGCTGATATTGGCTCAGACCACCACATTGTGAGTGGCAAATGTAAGCTCCGTCTGAAACGCCAACCAAAATGAGCTACATGACCCCGGCCATGTAATGTGGACTGCAATATTACAGCACAATTCCAATGAGTGGACACGGAGCACCAATAAAAGATTAACAAGGCAAAACTTTGCTAACGAAAGAAGAACAGGATGCAAGATGGGTAGAGCACTATAAAGAGACCCTTAACCAACCGTCACCAGACCTGACTTACAAATTCAACCATTATACCATTTTAAACTAAATTGAATGATAGTTCTACTGTATACAATATATAATTAAAAACGTGTTTTAAACACAAAAGGCTAGATCTATATTTCACAATAGGTAGCGGCGATCCTGAATTATTATTTGTATGGACCTAAAAATAGAGGACTATTTTCGCTTCAGTACAACACTCTTCCGAGTCTAATGTTTATGTTTACACTTAACCAACCAATCGTATTGCTTTCGTCTTCTATCCAAAATGTAACTCTAGTTGTGAACTTAGTTCACAAGGTGCCATCTGTGGTAATTATCCTTGTGACATGATTATGTTGATTGTCTCTGCAACTGCTTAATTGTGTGTGATAGCTGCACGAAATTATTCAAATTCAACAGAAGGAGCACGATCATTGGTATTTATTTAATTATAATTAACACAAAATATATTATTAGGTAAGACAAGTCTATTAGTATTACTGTCTAACTAAGGACTAAGTCAATAATTGAATAAGTTGAATAAGACATAAGTCAGTGTCATATAAAGAAGTTTTTTCTTCTTCGTGACCATTTATTCATTTATGATTTAATTATTATTTATTATTTTAATTTATTTATAGATCTAATATAGAGACAATAGAGTAGTTTATGCTATTCTGACACCTATAGGCCCAAATTTGAAAGTTTGACTTTGACAGTGCATTATTTTACAATGGTTCGACATAGAAAAGAAAATGAAGTATCAAAATCTTCTTTAATAGTTAAATGAGAATAAGGATGACTACTTAAATTTGTACCCCTAACCTATATTTATTATTATAGCTTTTATATAGCGCTACTTTCATGCTTATAGCATGCTCAGAGCACTTTTTGTCCAATCTCATTTGTGGACCGGTGGGGGGGAGGGGGTATCTAGGAGTTGGTTTTCTGTGCTGCCTTTGGGCGCTCAGTAAACACAACTCTGCCCGAGTCGGGTGTCGAACCTTGAGCCCCCTTCTAGGTAGCCAAGCCAAGCCAAGTATTTATTATATTTAAGGTCATAGAGGCAGTGTGTTTTCATTTAATTCGGACAAATTTGACCCACATTATTTGATTCCGGACACCATTTAATTTATTTTGGACAGTCTCTATATTTAGGCATCAATAAACTCAGATTTTAATTCTATATTGACATTAACTAAATTTTAAGATCCCCAGGCATAGCCCCTCACATTAAATCATTAAGATGTTTTCAAATTATGCATAAACACGAACACAAAAAATAAAAATATGAACACACTTATTCTACCAAAATTAGTTCACTGGGATAGTGACTTCTACACAGACTTTTAGACTTATTTTATGTTTGCATAATGTGTGTTGAATGTTTGTGTTTTTTGTTTATTAATTTAATAAATTTCTAATACAGATGATATTTTGTAGTATAGTACAGGTTAGGATAGCCATTCTTGCCTAAATAACTGAATCCTCTATATACTCTCTATATAAATCTATATCTATCTGCTAGTAGGTCTAGATCTAAGCATTTAACTTCATTCAATGTACCAAGCTCACTCCAAACATTTGTCCATTTATTCTCTATAAAAAAACAACAACAACAAACAAACAAATATAAGATCATTAACATTGATGTCCAAAACTGGCTGTCCGAAATAAATTTTGGTAAGAAAATCTTAGGAAAAAAAAAAACAACCTGACTTATAAATTTGAAATTCATTTTTCTTACATAAAAAGACAGCTAAATGGAAGGAAATTGGGTTAGAATCATTGGAAAATGGACAGCGCACTAGTTTTATGATGAATATTAAAATAATTATTTAATGACCACAAAAACAGCGAATGTCCGAATTCATTTAATCTCCGAATTAAATAAACTACTATAGATAATATAATATAAATATAGATCTAATTAACACAATATTTTAGGTAAGTGTTTTCTTCTTCGTGACCATAGAAAACTGACATTGAATAAAGTAAATATTTTGTCATAACATCCAAAGGTAAACAATTAATGCTATTTAGGCTCACTAAATGTTAGTCATTTGTTTTTATTTGACCGTTATGAAGCCTGTTATCTATGATTTTTTTTTCCTTTGATAAGCTTACATTGCCTTTGTGTATGTTTTGTTGACAAATGAAACATTGCCTTTGTTTTTGTTTTATTGTCCTATTAATTTGTAAATGTTTCATTGTATATAATTGAAATGAAATTAATTTTGCTCTTTTAATGCAGGGCTTCTACTAAAGTGGAAATCATCAAGGCCATAAAAAGCGGAAAGGCAGCAGGCCCAGGTGGTATATATAAAAGCAGACCCTAAACATCAGATGAATTGCTACATTTGCTAATGTGCAAGATTTGGGAACAAGAACAAAAAGGGCATACCATTAACCCCAACACAACATAAAGTAACATCTGTAATATATAAGATAAGAAGATGTAGAAGACTTGGATGTTGCTGATGACATCTGCCTCTTCTTTCATATGCAACAAAACAACCAAGCCAAACTGACAAGATTTTCTGAATCAATAAAAAGAAAACTGAGGTTATGTGAATCCCAATCATACTACTGGGGGATACATCCTCTATACCATAAATGTTACCCCTGGGAAGTATGATTAGCAAAAACGGTGGAACTGATCATGATATAAGAAATGGCATTACTAAAGCTGGATTTGCCTTTAACACTCTTCAAACTATCTGGCACTCTAAAGTACTGTTTTTACAAATTAAGATCTTGATCTTTAACATGAACATTAATTCGGTTCTTCTATAAAGTTCCAAGACATGGAGAGTTACAAAAACATGAAAATATTGCAGGCCTTCATCAACTGTTCCCTACTCTGGACATTCGAAAAGATATCATCTACTATCAACTACAAAGGAGAGAACAAAACAAAAAAAACACACCCAAAGATATATTTTAAAGCAAAAATGGAGCTGGATAGAAAACTCTGGAAAACTACTAGATCTACCAATATTGCAAAGCAGGCACTTTATTTGATATCGGCTTAGAAAATGGAAAGTGGACAGGTTCAAACAAACCTGAAAGATGTCAGATCAGCGAAGCTGAGGATACTGGAATGACATATGCATATGCCAAGGGAGAAGAATTAGCAGATTCAGTACAAAAGAAGGAAGGCACCCAGGAATAAGTCAAGTAAGTTTTCTAAATCTATATCAGTATCACAGACCTATATTTTTATCATTTTTTTGTAGACACTCTAAAAGTGTTTTTATGTCTACATTATAAATTCAAAATGGAAAATCTGTCGCTATATTCTGTAATATACTAGTCTATATCCACACATACTCCATCCGCAAGATCATGGGCAGCAAAGACTCTATTAGAAACTATTATCCTCCGCAGCGACTTTATTTTTCTTATCAGAATTATCCGTTTACCATATATATATATATAATATATATCATGGGCAGTCAATACTTCATAAATGGGCCATAATGTTTATGGCCACACATACTCCGTTCGCAAGATCATGGGCAGTCAAGACTATGTTTGAAATTATTTTCCGCCGAAGGGACTTTATTCTTTTTTTTTTTAAAGACGCATCTGTTGACCATATATATATACATATCTTTTACCTTTCTTTATTTATCCCTTAGACTGTTGGACCGTTGGGGCACCATGCCATATAAGTCGACCGTCTTTGTCCATTCTTCTCTGTTCCTTAGAACCTCTTTCAATTGTGTAGGCCCGTCCATTCTTTTATGTGGTCCTCCCATCGCTTTCTCTGTCTGCCTTTTCTTCTTTTACCTGTACTTATATATTTATCATGAGCAGTCCATACTTCATCACTGGGCCATATCGTTTATGGCTACACATACTCCGTCTACAAAATATATATTTTTGACAAACATTGCTAAGCTCCTATACCTTTTGACCTACTATATAATCCTTTCGTTTGTTTTCTATTGTTTTGTTTTTCATACATTGCTTTGCCCTTGTTAATGTGTTATTAGTCTTATGTGTTAGCCCCTTTTCCCCCGTGTGGGTTTCGGGGTCTTAGCTAGAGCTAGGTGCTAGAATAGACCCACTGTCTTGACCTAATGGCATGTCGTAAGAGGCGACTAATGGTCATGTCTTGTCTGTGTGTGTCTTTTTTTGTTTGCGATTAAATTTTGTGATTAAATTAATTTAAAGCACCTTAAAGAGGTTTAGTCACATACTCCGTCCGCAAGATCATGGGTAGTCAAGACTGTGTTAGAAACTATTATCCGCCGTAGTGACTTTATTATTTTTCTTATTAGACTCATCCGTTGACCATATATATCTTTTACCGTTACTTTACCTATCTCTTAGTCTGTTGGAAAGTTAAGGCACCATGCAAGGTTCGTCGACCGTTCTTCTCCATTCTTCTCTGTCTTTTGCCTTAGTGAGATCCTCTTTCAATGGCAAGACTCGTCTATTCTTTTATGTTGTCCTCCCATCACTTTCTCTGTCTGCCTCTTTTTCTTTTTCCTGTTACTGTTATCTTCATCACTGGACCATAGTGTTTATGGCCATACATTCTCCATCCGCAAGATCATGGGCAGCGAAGACTCTGTTAGAAACTATTATCCTCCGCAGCGACTTTATTATTTTTTTTATCATACTCATCCATTTAGCATATATATATATATATATCATGGGCAGTCAATACTTCATCACTGGGCTATAATGTTTATGGCCACACATTCTCCATCCGCAAGATCATGGGCAGTCAAGACTCCGTTAGAAACTATTTTCCGTTGAAGGGACTTAATTTTTTCTTATTTCAAAATTTCCTCCATTGGCCATATACATCAATGGGCAGTCAATACTTCATAATTGGGCCATAATGTTTATGGCCACACATTCTCCATCCGCAATATATATATATCTTTTACCTTTCTTTATTTATCCCTTAGACTGTTGGACCGTTGGGGCACCATGCCGTTTATGTCGACCGTCTTTCTTAGAACCTCTTTCAATTGTGTAGGCCCGTCCATTCTTTTATGTGGTCCTCCCATCGCTTTCTCTGTCTGCCTTTTCTTCTTTTACCTGTACTTTTATGTATATATATTTATCATGAGCAGTCCATACTTCATCACTGGGCCATATCGTTTATGGCTACACATACTCCGTCTACAAAATATATATTTTTGACAAACATTGCTAAGCTCCTATACCTTTTGACCTACTATATAATCCTTTCGTTTGTTTTCTATTGTTTTGTTTTTCATACATTGCTTTGCCCTTGTTAATGTGTTATTAGTCTTATGTGTTAGCCCCTTTTCCCCCGTGTGGGTTTCGGGGTCTTAGCTAGAGCTAGGTGCTAGAATAGACCCAGTGTCTTGACCTAATGGCATGTCGTAAGAGGCGACTAATGGTCATGTCTTGTCTGTGTGTGTCTTTTTTTGTTTGCGATTAAATTTTGTGATTAAATTAATTTAAAGCACCTTAAAGAGGTTTAGTCACATACTCCGTCCGCAAGATCATGGGTAGTCAAGACTGTGTTAGAAACTATTATCCGCCGTAGTGACTTTATTATTTTTCTTATTAGACTCATCCGTTGACCATATATATCTTTTACCGTTACTTTACCTATCTCTTAGTCTGTTGGAAAGTTAAGGCACCATGCAAGGTTCGTCGACCGTTCTTCTCCATTCTTCTCTGTCTTTTGCCTTAGTGAGATCCTCTTTCAATGGCAAGACTCGTCTATTCTTTTATGTTGTCCTCCCATCACTTTCTCTGTCTGCCTCTTTTTCTTTTTCCTGTTACTGTTATCTTCATCACTGGACCATAGTGTTTATGGCCATACATTCTCCATCCGCAAGATCATGGGCAGCGAAGACTCTGTTAGAAACTATTATCCTCCGCAGCGACTTTATTATTTTTTTTATCATACTCATCCATTTAGCATATATATATATATATATCATGGGCAGTCAATACTTCATCACTGGGCTATAATGTTTATGGCCACACATTCTCCATCCGCAAGATCATGGGCAGTCAAGACTCCGTTAGAAACTATTTTCCGTTGAAGGGACTTAATTTTTTCTTATTTCAAAATTTCCTCCATTGGCCATATACATCAATGGGCAGTCAATACTTCATAATTGGGCCATAATGTTTATGGCCACACATTCTCCATCCGCAATATATATATATCTTTTACCTTTCTTTATTTATCCCTTAGACTGTTGGACCGTTGGGGCACCATGCCGTATATGTCGACCGTCTTTCTTAGAACCTCTTTCAATTGTGTAGGCCCGTCCATTCTTTTATGTGGTCCTCCCATCGCTTTCTCTGTCTGCCTTTTCTTCTTTTACCTGTACTTTTATGTATATATATTTATCATGAGCAGTCCATACTTCATCACTGGGCCATATCGTTTATGGCTACACATACTCCGTCTACAAAATATATATTTTTGACAAACATTGCTAAGCTCCTATACCTTTTGACCTACTATATAATCCTTTCGTTTGTTTTCTATTGTTTTGTTTTTCATACATTGCTTTGCCCTTGTTAATGTGTTATTAGTCTTATGTGTTAGCCCCTTTTCCCCCGTGTGGGTTTCGGGGTCTTAGCTAGAGCTAGGTGCTAGAATAGACCCAGTGTCTTGACCTAATGGCATGTCGTAAGAGGCGACTAATGGTCATGTCTTGTCTGTGTGTGTCTTTTTTTGTTTGCGATTAAATTTTGTGATTAAATTAATTTAAAGCACCTTAAAGAGGTTTAGTCACATACTCCGTCCGCAAGATCATGGGTAGTCAAGACTGTGTTAGAAACTATTATCCGCCGTAGTGACTTTATTATTTTTCTTATTAGACTCATCCGTTGACCATATATATCTTTTACCGTTACTTTACCTATCTCTTAGTCTGTTGGAAAGTTAAGGCACCATGCAAGGTTCGTCGACCGTTCTTCTCCATTCTTCTCTGTCTTTTGCCTTAGTGAGATCCTCTTTCAATGGCAAGACTCGTCTATTCTTTTATGTTGTCCTCCCATCACTTTCTCTGTCTGCCTCTTTTTCTTTTTCCTGTTACTGTTATCTTCATCACTGGACCATAGTGTTTATGGCCATACATTCTCCATCCGCAAGATCATGGGCAGCGAAGACTCTGTTAGAAACTATTATCCTCCGCAGCGACTTTATTATTTTTTTTATCATACTCATCCATTTAGCATATATATATATATATATCATGGGCAGTCAATACTTCATCACTGGGCTATAATGTTTATGGCCACACATTCTCCATCCGCAAGATCATGGGCAGTCAAGACTCCGTTAGAAACTATTTTCCGTTGAAGGGACTTAATTTTTTCTTATTTCAAAATTTCCTCCATTGGCCATATACATCAATGGGCAGTCAATACTTCATAATTGGGCCATAATGTTTATGGCCACACATTCTCCATCCGCAATATATATATATCTTTTACCTTTCTTTATTTATCCCTTAGACTGTTGGACCGTTGGGGCACCATGCCGTATATGTCGACCGTCTTTCTTAGAACCTCTTTCAATTGTGTAGGCCCGTCCATTCTTTTATGTGGTCCTCCCATCGCTTTCTCTGTCTGCCTCTTTTTCTTTTTCCTGTTACTGTTATCTTCATCACTGGACCATAGTGTTTATGGCCATACATTCTCTATCCGCAAGATCATGGGCAGCGAAGACTCTGTTAGAAACTATTATCCTCCGCAGCGACTTTATTATTTTTTTTTATCAGACTCATCCATTTAGCATATATATATATATATATATCATGGGCAGTCAATACTTCATCACTGGACCATAGTGTTTATGGCCATACATTCTCCATCCGCAAGATCATGGGCAGCGAAGACTCTGTTAGAAACTATTATCCTCCGCAGCGACTTTATTATTTTTTTTATTATACTCATCCATTTAGCATATATATATATATATATATATCATGGGTAGTCAATACTTCATCACTGGGCTATAATGTTTATGGCCACACATTCTCCATCCGCAAGATCATGGGCAGTCAAGACTCCGTTAGAAACTATTTTCCGTTGAAGGGACTTAATTTTTTCTTATTTCAAAATTTCCTCCATTGGCCATATACATCAATGGGCAGTCAATACTTCATAATTGGGCCATAATGTTTATGGCCACACATTCTCCATCCGCAATATATATATATCTTTTACCTTTCTTTATTTATCCCTTAGACTGTTGGACCGTTGGAGCACCATGCCGTATATGTCGACCGTCTTTCTTAGAACCTCTTTCAATTGTGTAGGCCCGTCCATTCTTTTATGTGGTCCTCCCATCGCTTTCTCTGTCTGCCTTTTCTTCTTTTACCTGTACTTATATATTTATCATGAGCAGTCCATACTTCATCACTGGGCCATATCGTTTATGGCTACACATACTCTGTCTACAAAATATATATTTTTGACAAACATTGCTAAGCTCCTATACCTTTTGACCTACTATATAATTCTTTCGTTTGTTTTCTATTGTTTTGTTTTTCATACATTGCTTTGCCCTTGTTAATGTGTTATTAGTCTTATGTGTTAGCCCCTTTTCCCCCGTGTGGGTTTCGGGGTCTTAGCTAGAGCTAGGTGCTAGAATAGACCCACTGTCTTGACCTAATGGCATGTCGTAAGAGGCGACTAATGGTCATGTCTTGTCTGTGTGTGTCTTTTTTTGTTTGCTATTAAATTTTGTGATTAAATTAATTTAAAGCACCTTAAAGAGGTTTAGTCACATACTCCGTCCGCAAGATCATGGGTAGTCAAGACTGTGTTAGAAACTATTATCCGTCGTAGTGACTTAATTATTTTTCTTATTAGACTCATCCGTTGACCATATATATCTTTTACCGTTACTTTACCTATCTCTTAGTCTGTTGGAAAGTTAAGGCACCATGCAAAGTTCGTCGACCGTTCTTCTCCATTCTTCTCTGTCTTTTGCCTTAGTGAGATCCTCTTTCAATGGCAAGACTCGTCTATTCTTTTATGTTGTCCTCCCATCACTTTCTCTGTCTGCCTCTTTTTCTTTTTCCTGTTACTGTTATCTTCATCACTGGACCATAGTGTTTATGGCCATACATTCTCCATCCGCAAGATCATGGGCAGCGAAGACTCTGTTAGAAACTATTATCCTCCGCAGCGACTTTATTATTTTTTTTTATCAGACTCATCCATTTAGCATATATATATATATATATATATATCATGGGCAGTCAATACTTCATCACTGGACCATAGTGTTTATGGCCATACATTCTCCATCCGCAAGATCATCGGCAGCGAAGACTCTGTTAGAAACTATTATCCTCCGCAGCAACTTTATTATTTTTTTTATCAGACTCATCCATTTAGCATATATATATATATATATATATATATCATGGGCAGTCAATACTTCATCACTGGGCCACACATTCTCCATCCGCAAGATCATGGGCAGTCCATACTTCATCACTGGGCCATATCGTTTATGGCTACACATACTCCGTCTACAAAATATATATTTTTGACAAACATTGCTAAGCTCCTATACCTTTTGACCTACTATATAATTCTTTCGTTTGTTTTCTATTGTTTTGTTTTTCATACATTGCTTTGCCCTTGTTAATGTGTTATTAGTCTTATGTGTTAGCCCCTTTTCCCCCGTGTGGGTTTCGGGGTCTTAGCTAGAGCTAGGTGCTAGAATAGACCCACTGTCTTGACCTAATGGCATGTCGTAAGAGGCGACTAATGGTCATGTCTTGTCTGTGTGTGTCTTTTTTTGTTTGCGATTAAATTTTGTGATTAAATTAATTTAAAGCACCTTAAAGAGGTTTAGTCACATACTCCGTCCGCAAGATCATGGGTAGTCAAGACTGTGTTAGAAACTATTATCCGCCGTAGTGACTTTATTATTTTTCTTATTAGACTCATCCGTTGACCATATATATCTTTTACCGTTACTTTGCCTATCTCTTAGTCTGTTGGAAAGTTAAGGCACCATGCAAGGTTCGTCGACCGTTCTTCTCCATTCTTCTCTGTCTTTTGCCTTAGTGAGATCCTCTTTCAATGGCAAGACTCGTCTATTCTTTTATGTTGTCCTCCCATCACTTTCTCTGTCTGCCTCTTTTTCTTTTTCCTGTTACTGTTATCTTCATCACTGGACCATAGTGTTTATGGCCATACATTCTCCATCCGCAAGATCATGGGCAGCGAAGACTCTGTTAGAAACTATTATCCTCCGCAGCGACTTTATTATTTTTTTTATCATACTCATCCATTTAGCATATATATATATATATATCATGGGCAGTCAATACTTCATCACTGGGCTATAATGTTTATGGCCACACATTCTCCATCCGCAAGATCATGGGCAGTCAAGACTCCGTTAGAAACTATTTTCCGTTGAAGGGACTTAATTTTTTCTTATTTCAAAATTTCCTCCATTGGCCATATACATCAATGGGCAGTCAATACTTCATAATTGGGCCATAATGTTTATGGCCACACATTCTCCATCCGCAATATATATATATCTTTTACCTTTCTTTATTTATCCCTTAGACTGTTGGACCGTTGGGGCACCATGCCGTTTATGTCGACCGTCTTTCTTAGAACCTCTTTCAATTGTGTAGGCCCGTCCATTCTTTTATGTGGTCCTCCCATCGCTTTCTCTGTCTGCCTTTTCTTCTTTTACCTGTACTTTTATGTATATATATTTATCATGAGCAGTCCATACTTCATCACTGGGCCATATCGTTTATGGCTACACATACTCCGTCTACAAAATATATATTTTTGACAAACATTGCTAAGCTCCTATACCTTTTGACCTACTATATAATTCTTTCGTTTGTTTTCTATTGTTTTGTTTTTCATACATTGCTTTGCCCTTGTTAATGTGTTATTAGTCTTATGTGTTAGCCCCTTTTCCCCCGTGTGGGTTTCGGGGTCTTAGCTAGAGCTAGGTGCTAGAATAGACCCACTGTCTTGACCTAATGGCATGTCGTAAGAGGCGACTAATGGTCATGTCTTGTCTGTGTGTGTCTTTTTTTGTTTGCGATTAAATTTTGTGATTAAATTAATTTAAAGCACCTTAAAGTATTAGTATTAAAGTATTAAATTATTAGTTATATTTTTTGTTTATACTTAGTTTAATGTATTGCTTTAGGTTTAGTAGCCAGAATTGTTTGTTTTTTTAGGAAGAAACCACTGCAACGATCATGAGCAGTCAAGACTCCGTCATTGGTTCGTACTGTTTATGGCGACACACACTCTTCCCCTGCGATCATGGACAGTCAATACTCTGTCAATGGGCAGTACTGTTTATGGCCTCTCATGGGCAGTCACGAATCCGTCACATGGGCCATATGGCCACAATTTCTCCTCCCCGAGATCATGGGCATTCAAGACTCCGTCACTGGTCGTATTGTTTATGGCGACACATACTCTTGCACTGCGATCATGGGCAGTGAAGACTCCGTCAAAGGGCCGTACTGTTTATGGCCACACATTCTTCTCCCCAAGGTCGTGGGCAGTCAAGACTCTCTCACTAGTCCGTACTGTTTATGGCCACACACACTCTTCCACTGCGATCATGGGCTGTAAAAGGGGCCGTACTGTTTATGGACACACACACTCTTCCACTGCAATCATGGGCAGTCAAAACTCCGTCACCGGGCTATTTCGCCACATATTGTCCTACCCCGAGTTCATGGGCTGTTAATACTCCGTCACTGGTCTTAACTGTTTGTGGCCACACAATCACTGGTCCGTGCTATTATTGGCAGTACATTCTCCTCCCCCGAGATCATGGGCAGTCAAGACCCCGTCAAAGATCCGTACTGTTTATGGCCACACATTCTCCTCCCCAAGGTCATGGGCAGTCAAGACTCCGTCACCGAGCATTTGGCCACACATTTTCCTTACCCGAGATCATGGGCAGTCAAGAGTCTGTCACTGGTCCGTACTGTTTATGGCGACACACTCTCCTCCCCCGACATCATGGGCAGTCAAAACTCCGTCATTGGTCCGTAATTTTCATGGCAACACACACTTTTCATTCATGAATACACACACTCTTCATTCATGACAACACACATATTTTACCCCATCATTGGGTCGTTTGGCCGCACACTCTATCTTTATACTTGGCCATCAATTGGCCACTACATAGCCGTTTCAGCTCGCCTAATATGAGTCATCCGCCGATCTGACTACCCATGTTCTTACTTTAGATTTCCGCCGAACCGTCCACTCCTTCGTTACGCCGATGCAACTACCCATAATCTATCTTTCTATTTGGCCATAAATTGGCCACTACTTCGCCGTTCCAACTCGCCTAATATGAAACATCCGCCGATCTGACTGCCCATATTCTTACTTTAGATTTTCGCCGAACCGTCCACTCCTTCGTTACGCTGATGCAACTACCCATATCTTTTCTTTCTATTTGGCCATATGTTGGCCCCTACTTCGCCACTCCAACACGCTTAATAAAAGACATCCGCCGATCTGACTGCCCATGTTCTTACTTTAGATTTCCGCCGAACTGTCAACTCCTTCGTTACGCCGATGCAACTACCCATGATCTTATATTTCTCTTTGGCCATAAGTTGGCCCCTACTTCGCCACTCCAACTCGCTTAATATTTGGCATTAGCCGATCTGACTACCCATGTTCTTACTTTAGATTTCCGCCGAACCGTCCACTCCTTCGTTACGCTGATGCAACTACCCATGATCTATCTTTATACTTGGCCATAAATTGGCCACTACATAGCCGTTTCAGCTCGCCTAATATGAGTCATCCGCCAATCTGACTGCCCATGTTCTTACTTTAGATTTCCGCCGAACCGTCCACTTCTTCGTTACGCCGATGCAACTACATATGATCTTATTTTTCTATTTGGCCTTAAGTTGGCCCCTACTTCGCCACTCCAACTCGCTTAATATTTGGCATTAGCTGATCTGACTACCCATGTTCTTACTTTAGATTTCCGCCGAACCGTCCAATCTTTCGTTACGCTGATGCAACTACCTATGATCTATCTTTATACTTGGCCATAAAATGGCCACTACATAGCCGTTTAAGCTTTCCTAATATGAGTCATCCTCCGATCTGACTGCCCATGTTCTTAGTTTAGATTTCCGCCGAACCGTCCACTTCTTCGTTACGCCGATGCAACTACCCATGATCTTATCTTTCTATTTGGCCACAAATTGGCCACTACTTCGCCGTTCTAACTCGCTTAATATTACACATTCGCCGATCTGACTGCCCATGTTCTTACTTTAGATTTTCGCCGAACCGTTCACTCCTTCGTTACGCCGATGCAACTACCCATGATCTTATCTTTCTATTTGGCCATACGTTGGCCACTACTTCGCCGTCCGAACTCGCTTTATATAAGACATCCGCCGATCTGACTGCCCACATTCTTACTTTAGATTTCCGTCGAACTGTCCACTCCTTCGTTACGCCGATGCAACTACCCATGATCTTATCTTTCTAATTGGCCATATGTTGGCCCCTTCTTCGCCACTCCAACACGCTTAATATAAGACATCCGCCGATCTGACTGCCCATGTTCTTACTTTAGATTTCCGCCGAACCGTCCACTTCTTCGTTACGCCGATGCAACTACCCATGATCTTATCTTTCTATTTGGCCTTAAGTTGGCCCCTACTTCGCCACTCCAACTCGCTTAATATTTGGCATTTGCCGATGTGACTACCCATGTTCTTACTTTAGATTTCCGCCGAACCGTCCAATCTTTCGTTACGCTGATGCAACTACCCATGATCTTATCTTTCTATTTGGCCTTAAGTTGGCCCCTACTTCGCCACTCCAACTCGCTTAATATTTGGCATTTGCCGATGTGACTACCCATGTTCTTACTTTAGAGTTCCGCCGAACCGTCCAATCTTTCGTTACGCTGATGCAACTACCCATGATCTATCTTTATACTTGGCCATAAATTGGCCACTACATAGCCGTTTAAGCTCGCCTAATATGAGTCATCCTCCGATCTGACTGCCCATGTTTTTACTTTAGATTTTCGCAGAACCGTCCACTTCTTCGTTACGCCGATGCAACTACCCATGATCTTATCTTTCTATTTGGCCATAAGTTGGCCACTGCTTCACCGTTCCAACTCGCTTAATCTTAGACTTTTGCCGATCTGACTGCCCATGTTCTTACTTTAGATTTCCGCCGAACTGTCCACTCCTTCGTTACGCCGATGCAACTACCCATGATCTTATATTTCTATTTGGCCATAAGTTGGCCCCTACTTCGCCACTCCAACTCGCTTAATATTTGGCATTAGCCGATCTGACTACCCATGTTCTTACTTTAGATTTCCGCCGAACCGTCCACTCCTTCGTTACGCTGATGCAACTACCCATGATCTATCTTTATACTTGGCCATAAATTGGCCACTACATAGCCGTTTCAGCTCGCTTAATATGAGTCATCCGCCGATCTGACTGCCCATGTTCTTACTTTAGATTTCCGCCAAACCGTCCACTTCTTCGTTACGCCGATGCAACTACCCATGATCTTATTTTTCTATTTGGCCTTAAGTTGGCCCCTACTTCGCCACTCCAACTCGCTTAATATTTGGCATTAGCTGATCTGACTACCCATGTTCTTACTTTAGATTTCCGCCGAACCGTCCAATCTTTCGTTACGCTGATGCAACTACCCATGATCTATCTTTATACTTGGCCATAAAATGGCCACTACATAGCCGTTTAAGCTTTCCTAATATGAGTCATCCTCCGATCTGACTGCCCATGTTCATAGTTTAGATTTCCGCCGAACCGTCCACTTCTTCGTTACGCCGATGCAACTACCCATGATCTTATCTTTCTATTTGGCCACAAGTTGGCCACTACTTCGCCGTTCTAACTCGCTTAATAATACACATTCGCCGATCTGACTGCCCATGTTCTTACTTTAGATTTTCGCCGAACCGTTCACTCCTTCGTTACGCCGATGCAACTACCCATGATCTTATCTTTCTATTTGGCCATACGTTGGCCACTACTTCGCCGTTCGAACTCGCTTAATATAAGACATCCGCCGATCTGACTGCCCACATTCTTACTTTAGATTTCCGTCGAACTGTCCACTCCTTCGTTACGCCGATGCAACTACCCATGATCTTATCTTTCTATTTGGCCTTAAGTTGGCCCCTACTTCGCCACTCCAACTCGCTTAATATTTGGCATTAGCCGATGTGACTACCCATGTTCTTACTTTAGATTTCCGCCGAACCGTCCAATCTTTCGTTACGCTGATGCAACTACCCATGATCTATCTTTATACTTGGCCATAAATTGGCCACTACATAGCCATTTAAGCTCGCCTAATATGAGTCATCCTCCGATCTGACTGCCCATGTTCTTACTTTAGATTTTCGCAGAACCGCCCACTTCTTCGTTACGCCGATGCAACTACCCATGATCTTATCTTTCTATTTGGCCATAAGTTGGCCACTACTTCGCCGTTCTAACTCGCTTAATATTACACATTCGCCGATCTGACAACCCATGTTCTTACTTTAGATTTTCGCCGAACCGTTCACTCCTTCGTTACGCCGATGCAACTACCCATGATCTTATCTTTCTATTTGGCCATAAGTTGGCCCCTACTTCGCAACTCCAACTCGCTTAATATTTGGCATTAGCCGATCTGACTACCCATGTTCTTACTTTAGATTTCCGCCGAACCGTCCACTCCTTCGTTACGCTGATGCAACTACCCATGATCTCTCTTTATACTTGGCCATAAATTGGCCACTACATAGCCGTTTCAGCTCGCCTAATATGAGTCATCCGCCGATCTGACTGCCCATGTTCTTACTTTAGATTTCTGCCGAATCGTCCACTTCTTCGTTACGCCGATGCAACTACCCATGATCTTATTTTTCTATTTGGCCTTAAGTTGGCCCCTACTTCGCCACTCCAACTCGCTTAATATTTGGCATTAGCCGATCTGACTACCCATGTTCTTACTTTAGATTTCCGCCGAACCGTCCACTCCTTCGTTACGCTGATGCAACTACCCATGATCTATCTTTATACTTGGCCATAAAATGGCCACTACATAGCCGTTTCAGCTCGCCTAATATGAGTCATCCTCCGATCTGACTGCCCATGTTTTTAGTTTAGATTTCCGCCGAACCGTCCACTTCTTCGTTACGCCGATGCAACTACCCATGATCTTATCTTTCTATTTGGCCTTAAGTTGGCCACTATTTCGCCCTTCTAACTCGCTTAATATTACACATCCGCCGATCTGACTGCCCACATTCTTACTTTAGATTTCCGTCGAACTGTCCACTCCTTCGTTACGCCGATGCAACTACCCATGATCTTATCTTTCTAATTGGCCATATGTTGGCCCCTACTTCGCCACTCCAACACGCTTAATAGAAGACATCCGCCGATCTGACAACCCATGTTCTTACTTTAGATTTTCGCAGAACCGCCCACTTCTTCGTTACGCCGATGCAACTACCCATGATCTTATCTTTCTATTTGGCCATAAGTTGGCCACTACTTCGCCGTTCTAACTCGCTTAATATTACACATTCGCCGATCTGACAACCCATGTTCTTACTTTAGATTTTCGCCGAACCGTTCACTCCTTCGTTACGCCGATGCAACTACCCATGATCTTATCTTTCTATTTGGCCATAAGTTGGCCCCTACTTCGCAACTCCAACTCGCTTAATATTTGGCATTAGCCGATCTGACTACCCATGTTCTTACTTTAGATTTCCGCCGAACCGTCCACTCCTTCGTTACGCTGATGCAACTACCCATGATCTATCTTTATACTTGGCCATAAATTGGCCACTACATAGCCGTTTCAGCTCGCCTAATATGAGTCATCCGCCGATCTGACTGCCCATGTTCTTACTTTAGATTTCTGCCGAACCGTCCACTTCTTCGTTACGCCGATGCAACTACCCATGATCTTATTTTTCTATTTGGCCTTAAGTTGGCCCCTACTTCGCCACTCCAACTCGCTTAATATTTGGCATTAGCCGATCTGACTACTCATGTTCTTACTTTAGATTTCCGCCGAACCGTCCACTCCTTCGTTACGCTGATGCAACTACCCATGATCTATCTTTATACTTGGCCATAAATTGGCCACTACATAGCCGTTTCAGCTCGCTTAATATGAGTCATCCGCCGATCTGACTGCCCATGTTCTTACTTTAGATTTCCGCCAAACCGTCCACTTCTTCGTTACGCCGATGCAACTACCCATGATCTTATTTTTCTATTTGGCCTTAAGTTGGCCCCTACTTCGCCACTCCAACTCGCTTAATATTTGGCATTAGCTGATCTGACTACCCATGTTCTTACTTTAGATTTCCGCCGAACCGTCCAATCTTTCGTTACGCTGATGCAACTACCCATGATCTATCTTTATACTTGGCCATAAAATGGCCACTACATAGCCGTTTAAGCTTTCCTAATATGAGTCATCCTCCGATATGACTGCCCATGTTCATAGTTTAGATTTCCGCCGAACCGTCCACTTCTTCGTTACGCCGATGCAACTACCCATGATCTTATCTTTCTATTTGGCCACAAGTTGGCCACTACTTCGCCGTTCTAACTCGCTTAATAATACACATTCGCCGATCTGACTGCCCATGTTCTTACTTTAGATTTTCGCCGAACCGTTCACTCCTTCGTTACGCCGATGCAACTACCCATGATCTTATCTTTCTATTTGGCCATACGTTGGCCACTACTTCGCCGTTCGAACTCGCTTAATATAAGACATCCGCCGATCTGACTGCCCACATTCTTACTTTAGATTTCCGTCGAACTGTCCACTCCTTCGTTACGCCGATGCAACTACCCATGATCTTATCTTTCTATTTGGCCTTAAGTTGGCCCCTACTTCGCCACTCCAACTCGCTTAATATTTGGCATTAGCCGATGTGACTACCCATGTTCTTACTTTAGATTTCCGCCGAACCGTCCAATCTTTCGTTACGCTGATGCAACTACCCATGATCTATCTTTATACTTGGCCATAAATTGGCCACTACATAGCCATTTAAGCTCGCCTAATATGAGTCATCCTCCGATCTGACTGCCCATGTTCTTACTTTAGATTTTCGCAGAACCGCCCACTTCTTCGTTACGCCGATGCAACTACCCATGATCTTATCTTTCTATTTGGCCATAAGTTGGCCACTACTTCGCCGTTCTAACTCGCTTAATATTACACATTCGCCGATCTGACAACCCATGTTCTTACTTTAGATTTTCGCCGAACCGTTCACTCCTTCGTTACGCCGATGCAACTACCCATGATCTTATCTTTCTATTTGGCCATAAGTTGGCCCCTACTTCGCAACTCCAACTCGCTTAATATTTGGCATTAGCCGATCTGACTACCCATGTTCTTACTTTAGATTTCCGCCGAACCGTCCACTCCTTCGTTACGCTGATGCAACTACCCATGATCTATCTTTATACTTGGCCATAAATTGGCCACTACATAGCCGTTTCAGCTCGCCTAATATGAGTCATCCGCCGATCTGACTGCCCATGTTCTTACTTTAGATTTCTGCCGAATCGTCCACTTCTTCGTTACGCCGATGCAACTACCCATGATCTTATTTTTCTATTTGGCCTTAAGTTGGCCCCTACTTCGCCACTCCAACTCGCTTAATATTTGGCATTAGCCGATCTGACTACCCATGTTCTTACTTTAGATTTCCGCCGAACCGTCCACTCCTTCGTTACGCTGATGCAACTACCCATGATCTATCTTTATACTTGGCCATAAAATGGCCACTACATAGCCGTTTCAGCTCGCCTAATATGAGTCATCCTCCGATCTGACTGCCCATGTTTTTAGTTTAGATTTCCGCCGAACCGTCCACTTCTTCGTTACGCCGATGCAACTACCCATGATCTTATCTTTCTATTTGGCCTTAAGTTGGCCACTATTTCGCCCTTCTAACTCGCTTAATATTTGGCATTAGCTGATCTGACTACCCATGTTCTTACTTTAGATTTCCGCCGAACCGTCCAATCTTTCGTTACGCTGATGCAACTACCCATGATCTATCTTTATACTTGGCCATAAAATGGCCACTACATAGCCGTTTAAGCTTTCCTAATATGAGTCATCCTCCGATCTGACTGCCCATGTTCTTAGTTTAGATTTCCGCCGAACCGTCCACTTCTTCGTTACGCCGATGCAACTACCCATGATCTTATCTTTCTATTTGGCCACAAGTTGGCCACTATTTCGCCCTTCTAACTCGCTTAATATTACACATTCGCCGATCTGACAACCCATGTTCTTACTTTAGATTTTCGCCGAACCGTTCACTCCTTCGTTACGCCGATGCAACTACCCATGATCTTATCTTTCTATTTGGCCATAAGTTGGCCCCTACTTCGCAACTCCAACTCGCTTAATATTTGGCATTAGCCGATCTGACTACCCATGTTCTTACTTTAGATTTCCGCCGAACCGTCCACTCCTTCGTTACGCTGATGCAACTACCCATGATCTATCTTTATACTTGGCCATAAATTGGCCACTACATAGCCGTTTCAGCTCGCCTAATATGAGTCATCCGCCGATCTGACTGCCCATGTTCTTACTTTAGATTTCTGCCGAACCGTCCACTTCTTCGTTACGCCGATGCAACTACCCATGATCTTATTTTTCTATTTGGCCTTAAGTTGGCCCCTACTTCGCCACTCCAACTCGCTTAATATTTGGCATTAGCCGATCTGACTACTCATGTTCTTACTTTAGATTTCCGCCGAACCGTCCACTCCTTCGTTACGCTGATGCAACTACCCATGATCTATCTTTATACTTGGCCATAAATTGGCCACTACATAGCCGTTTCAGCTCGCTTAATATGAGTCATCCGCCGATCTGACTGCCCATGTTCTTACTTTAGATTTCCGCCAAACCGTCCACTTCTTCGTTACGCCGATGCAACTACCCATGATCTTATTTTTCTATTTGGCCTTAAGTTGGCCCCTACTTCGCCACTCCAACTCGCTTAATATTTGGCATTAGCTGATCTGACTACCCATGTTCTTACTTTAGATTTCCGCCGAACCGTCCAATCTTTCGTTACGCTGATGCAACTACCCATGATCTATCTTTATACTTGGCCATAAAATGGCCACTACATAGCCGTTTAAGCTTTCCTAATATGAGTCATCCTCCGATCTGACTGCCCATATTCATAGTTTAGATTTCCGCCGAACCGTCCACTTCTTCGTTACGCCGATGCAACTACCCATGATCTTATCTTTCTATTTGGCCACAAGTTGGCCACTACTTCGCCGTTCTAACTCGCTTAATAATACACATTCGCCGATCTGACTGCCCATGTTCTTACTTTAGATTTTCGCCGAACCGTTCACTCCTTCGTTACGCCGATGCAACTACCCATGATCTTATCTTTCTATTTGGCCATACGTTGGCCACTACTTCGCCGTTCGAACTCGCTTAATATAAGACATCCACCGATCTGACTGCCCACATTCTTACTTTAGATTTCCGTCGAACTGTCCACTCCTTCGTTACGCCGATGCAACTACCCATGATCTTATCTTTCTATTTGGCCTTAAGTTGGCCCCTACTTCGCCACTCCAACTCGCTTAATATTTGGCATTAGCCGATGTGACTACCCATGTTCTTACTTTAGATTTCCGCCGAACCGTCCAATCTTTCGTTACGCTGATGCAACTACCCATGATCTATCTTTATACTTGGCCATAAATTGGCCACTACATAGCCATTTAAGCTCGCCTAATATGAGTCATCCTCCGATCTGACTGCCCATGTTCTTACTTTAGATTTTCGCAGAACTGCCCACTTCTTCGTTACGCCGATGCAACTACCCATGATCTTATCTTTCTATTTGGCCATAAGTTGGCCACTACTTCGCCGTTCTAACTCGCTTAATATTACACATTCGCCGATCTGACAACCCATGTTCTTACTTTAGATTTTCGCCGAACCGTTCACTCCTTCGTTACGCCGATGCAACTACCCATGATCTTATCTTTCTATTTGGCCATAAGTTGGCCCCTACTTCGCAACTCCAACTCGCTTAATATTTGGCATTAGCCGATCTGACTACCCATGTTCTTACTTTAGATTTCCGCCGAACCGTCCACTCCTTCGTTACGCTGATGCAACTACCCATGATCTATCTTTATACTTGGCCATAAATTGGCCACTACATAGCCGTTTCAGCTCGCCTAATATGAGTCATCCGCCGATCTGACTGCCCATGTTCTTACTTTAGATTTCTGCCGAATCGTCCACTTCTTCGTTACGCCGATGCAACTACCCATGATCTTATTTTTCTATTTGGCCTTAAGTTGGCCCCTACTTCGCCACTCCAACTCGCTTAATATTTGGCATTAGCCGATCTGACTACCCATGTTCTTACTTTAGATTTCCGCCGAACCGTCCACTCCTTCGTTACGCTGATGCAACTACCCATGATCTATCTTTATACTTGGCCATAAAATGGCCACTACATAGCCGTTTCAGCTCGCCTAATATGAGTCATCCTCCGATCTGACTGCCCATGTTTTTAGTTTAGATTTCCGCCGAACCGTCCACTTCTTCGTTACGCCGATGCAACTACCCATGATCTTATCTTTATATTTGGCCTTAAGTTGGCCACTATTTCGCCCTTCTAACTCGCTTAATATTTGGCATTAGCTGATCTGACTACCCATGTTCTTACTTTAGATTTCCGCCGAACCGTCCAATCTTTCGTTACGCTGATGCAACTACCCATGATCTATCTTTATACTTGGCCATAAAATGGCCACTACATAGCCGTTTAAGCTTTCCTAATATGAGTCATCCTCCGATCTGACTGCCCATGTTCTTAGTTTAGATTTCCGCCGAACCGTCCACTTCTTCGTTACGCCGATGCAACTACCCATGATCTTATCTTTCTATTTGGCCACAAGTTGGCCACTATTTCGCCCTTCTAACTCGCTTAATATTACACATCCGCCGATCTGACTGCCCACATTCTTACTTTAGATTTCCGTCGAACTGTCCACTCCTTCGTTACGCCGATGCAACTACCCATGATCTTATCTTTCTAATTGGCCATATGTTGGCCCCTACTTCGCCACTCCAACACGCTTAATATAAGACATCCGCCGATCTGACAACCCATGTTCTTACTTTAGATTTTCGCAGAACCGCCCACTTCTTCGTTACGCCGATGCAACTACCCATGATCTTATCTTTCTATTTGGCCATAAGTTGGCCACTACTTCGCCGTTCTAACTCGCTTAATATTACACAATCGCCGATCTGACAACCCATGTTCTTACTTTAGATTTCCGCCGAACCGTCCAATCTTTCGTTACGCTGATGCAACTACCCATGATCTATCTTTATACTTGGCCATAAATTGGCCACTACATAGCCGTTTAAGCTCGCCTAATATGAGTCATCCTCCGATCTGACTGCCCATGTTTTTACTTTAGATTTTCGCAGAACCGTCCACTTCTTCGTTACGCCGATGCAACTACCCATGATCTTATCTTTCTAATTGGCCATAAGTTGGCCACTGCTTCACCGTTCCAACTCGCTTAATCTTAGACTTTTGCCGATCTGACTGCCCATGTTCTTACTTTAGATTTCCGCCGAACTGTCCACTCCTTCGTTACGCCGATGCAACTACCCATGATCTTATATTTCTATTTGGCCATAAGTTGGCCTTTACTTCGCCACTCCAACTCGCTTAATATTTGGCATTAGCCGATCTGACTACCCATGTTCTTACTTTAGATTTCCGCCGAACCGTCCACTCCTTCGTTACGCTGATGCAACTACCCATGATCTATCTTTATACTTGGCCATAAATTGGCCACTACATAGCCGTTTCAGCTCGCCTAATATGAGTCATCCGCCGATCTGACTGCCCATGTTCTTACTTTAGATTTCCGCCGAACCGTCCACTTCTTCGTTACGCCGATGCAACTACCCATGATCTTATTTTTCTATTTGGCCTTAAGTTGGCCACTACTTCGCCGTTCGAACTCGCTTAATAATACACATTCGCCGATCTGACTGCCCATGTTCTTACTTTAGATTTTCGCCGAACCGTTCACTCCTTCGTTACGCCGATGCAACTACCCATGATCTTATCTTTCTATTTGGCCACAAGTTGGCCACTACTTCGCCGTTCTAACTCGCTTAATAATACACATTCGCCGATCTGACTGCCCATGTTCTTACTTTAGATTTTCGCCGAACCGTTCACTCCTTCGTTACGCCGATGCAACTACCCATGATCTTATCTTTCTATTTGGCCATACGTTGGCCACTACTTCGCCGTTCGAACTCGCTTAATATAAGACATCCGCCGATCTGACTGCCCACATTCTTACTTTAGATTTCCGTCGAACTGTCCACTCCTTCGTTACGCCGATGCAACTACCCATGATCTTATCTTTCTATTTGGCCTTAAGTTGGCCCCTACTTCGCCACTCCAACTCGCTTAATATTTGGCATTAGCCGATGTGACTACCCATGTTCTTACTTTAGATTTCCGCCGAACCGTCCAATCTTTCGTTACGCTGATGCAACTACCCATGATCTATCTTTATACTTGGCCATAAATTGGCCACTACATAGCCATTTAAGCTCGCCTAATATGAGTCATCCTCCGATCTGACTGCCCATGTTCTTACTTTAGATTTTCGCAGAACCGCCCACTTCTTCGTTACGCCGATGCAACTACCCATGATCTTATCTTTCTATTTGGCCATAAGTTGGCCACTACTTCGCCGTTCTAACTCGCTTAATATTACACATTCGCCGATCTGACAACCCATGTTCTTACTTTAGATTTTCGCCGAACCGTTCACTCCTTCGTTACGCCGATGCAACTACCCATGATCTTATCTTTCTATTTGGCCATAAGTTGGCCCCTACTTCGCAACTCCAACTCGCTTAATATTTGGCATTATCCGATCTGACTACCCATGTTCTTACTTTAGATTTCCGCCGAACCGTCCACTCCTTCGTTACGCTGATGCAACTACCCATGATCTATCTTTATACTTGGCCATAAATTGGCCACTACATAGCCGTTTCAGCTCGCCTAATATGAGTCATCCGCCGATCTGACTGCCCATGTTCTTACTTTAGATTTCCGCCGAACCGTCCACTTCTTCGTTACGCCGATGCAACTACCCATGATCTTATTTTTCTATTTGGCCTTAAGTTGGCCCCTACTTCGCCACTCCAACTCGCTTAATATTTGGCATTAGCTGATCTGACTACCCATGTTCTTACTTTAGATTTCCGCCGAACCGTCCAATCTTTCGTTACGCTGATGCAACTACCCATGATCTATCTTTATACTTGGCCATAAAATGGCCACTACATAGCCGTTTAAGCTTTCCTAATATGAGTCATCCTCCGATCTGACTGCCCATGTTCTTAGTTTAGATTTCCGCCGAACCTTCCACTTCTTCGTTACGCCGATGCAACTACCCATGATCTTATCTTTCTATTTGGCCACAAGTTGGCCACTATTTCGCCCTTCTAACTCGCTTAATATTACACATCCGCCGATCTGACTGCCCACATTCTTACTTTAGATTTCCGTCGAACTGTCCACTCCTTCGTTACGCCGATGCAACTACCCATGATCTTATCTTTCTAATTGGCCATATGTTGGCCCCTACTTCGCCACTCCAACACGCTTAATATAAGACATCCGCCGATCTGACTGCCCATGTTCTTACTTTAGATTTCCGCCGAACCGTCCACTTCTTCGTTACGCCGATGCAACTACCCATGATCTTATCTTTCTATTTGGCCTTAAGTTGGCCCCTACTTCGCCACTCCAACTCGCTTAATATTTGGCATTTGCCGATGTGACTACCCATGTTCTTACTTTAGATTTTCGCCGAACCGTTCACTCCTTCGTTACGCCGATGAAACTACCCATGATCTTATCTTTCTATTTGGCCATAAGTTGGCCCCTTCTTCGCAACTCCAACTCGCTTAATATTTGGCATTAGCCGATCTGACTACCCATGTTCTTACTTTAGATTTCCGCCGAACCGTCCACTCCTTCGTTACGCTGATGCAACTACCCATGATCTATCTTTATACTTGGCCATAAATTGGCCACTACATAGCCGTTTTAGCTCGCCTAATATGAGTCATCCGCCGATCTGACTGCCCATGTTCTTACTTTAGATTTCCGCCGAACCGTCCACTCCTTCGTTACGCCGATGCAACTACCCATGATCTTATCTTTCTATTTGGCCTTAAGTTGGCCCCTACTTCGCCACTCCAACTCGCTTAATATTTGGCATTAGCCGATGTGACTACACATGTTCTTACTTTAGATTTCCGCCGAACCGTCCAATCTTTCGTTACGCTGATGCAACTACCCATGATCTATCTTTATACTTGGCCATAAATTGGCCACTACATAGCCATTTAAGCTCGCCTAATATGAGTCATCCTCCGATCTGACTGCCCATGTTCTTACTTTAGATTTTCGCAGAACCGCCCACTTCTTCGTTACGCCGATGCAACTACCCATGATCTTATCTTTCTATTTGGCCATAAGTTGGCCACTACTTCGCTGTTCTAACTCGCTTAATATTACACATTCGCCGATCTGACAACCCATGTTCTTACTTTAGATTTTCGCCGAACCGTTCACTCCTTCGTTACGCCGATGCAACTACCCATGATCTTATCTTTCTATTTGGCCATAAGTTGGCCCCTACTTCGCAACTCCAACTCGCTTAATATTTGGCATTAGCCGATCTGACTACCCATGTTCTTACTTTAGATTTCCGCCGAACCGTCCACTCCTTCGTTACGCTGATGCAACTACCCATGATCTATCTTTATACTTGGCCATAAATTGGCCACTACATAGCCGTTTCAGCTCGCCTAATATGAGTCATCCGCCGATCTGACTGCCCATGTTCTTACTTTAGATTTCCGCCGAACCGTCCACTTCTTCGTTACGCCGATGCAACTACCCATGATCTTATTTTTCTATTTGGCCTTAAGTTGGCCCCTACTTCGCCACTCCAACTCGCTTAATATTTGGCATTAGCTGATCTGACTACCCATGTTCTTACTTTAGAATTCCGCCGAACCGTCCAATCTTTTGTTACGCTGATGCAACTACCCATGATCTATCTTTATACTTGGCCATAAAATGGCCACTACATAGCCGTTTAAGCTTTCCTAATATGAGTCATCCTCCGATCTGACTGCCCATGTTCTTAGTTTAGATTTCCGCCGAACCTTCCACTTCTTCGTTACGCCGATGCAACTACCTATGATCTTATCTTTCTATTTGGCCACAAGTTGGCCACTATTTCGCCCTTCTAACTCGCTTAATATTACACATCCGCCGATCTGACTGCCCACATTCTTACTTTAGATTTCCGTCGAACTGTCCACTCCTTCGTTACGCCGATGCAACTACCCATGATCTTATCTTTCTAATTGGACATATGTTGGCCCCTACTTCGCCACTCCAACACGCTTAATATAAGACATCCGCCGATCTGACTGCCCATGTTCTTACTTTAGATTTCCGCCGAACCGTCCACTTCTTCGTTACGCCGATGCAACTACCCATGATCTTATCTTTCTATTTGGCCATAAGTTGGCCACTGCTTCACCGTTCCAACTCGCTTAATCTTAGACTTTTGCCGATCTGACTGCCCATGTTCTTACTTTAGATTTCCGCCGAACTGTCCACTCCTTCGTTACGCCGATGCAACTACCCATGATCTTATATTTCTATTTGGCCATAAGTTGGCCCCTACTTCGCCACTCCAACTCGCTTAATATTTGGCATTAGCCGATCTGACTACCCATGTTCTTACTTTAGATTTCCGCCGAACCGTCCACTCCTTCGTTACGCTGATGCAACTACCCATGATCTATCTTTATACTTGGCCATAAATTGGCCACTACATAGCCGTTTCAGCTCGCCTAATATGAGTCATCCGCCGATCTGACTGCCCATGTTCTTACTTTAGATTTCCGCCGAACCGTCCACTTCTTCGTTACGCCGATGCAACTACCCATGATCTTATTTTTCTATTTGGCCTTAAGTTGGCCACTACTTCGCCGTTCGAACTCGCTTAATAATACACATTCGCCGATCTGACTGCCCATGTTCTTACTTTAGATTTTCGCCGAACCGTTCACTCCTTCGTTACGCCGATGCAACTACCCATGATCTTATCTTTCTATTTGGCCATACGTTGGCCACTACTTCGCCGTTCGAACTCGCTTAATATAAGACATCCGCCGATCTGACTGCCCACATTCTTACTTTAGATTTCCGTCGAACTGTCCACTCCTTCGTTACGCCGATGCAACTACCCATGATCTTATCTTTCTAATTGGCCATATGTTGGCCCCTACTTCGCCACTCCAACACGCTTAATATAAGACATCCGCCGATCTGACTGCCCATGTTCTTACTTTAGATTTCCGCCGAATCGTCCACTTCTTCGTTACGCCGATGCAACTACCCATGATCTTATCTTTCTATTTGGCCTTAAGTTGGCCCCTACTTCGCCACTCCAACTCGCTTTATATTTGGCATTTGCCGATGTGACTACCCATGTTCTTACTTTAGATTTCCGCCGAACCGTCCAATCTTTCGTTACGCTGATGCAACTACCCATGATCTATCTTTATACTTGGCCATAAATTGGCCACTACATAGCAATTTAAGCTCGCCTAATATGAGTCATCCTCCGATCTGACTGCCCATGTTTTTACTTTAGATTTTCGCAGAACCGTCCACTTCTTCGCTACGCCGATGCAACTACCCATGATCTTATCTTTCTATTTGGCCATAAGTTGGCCATTGCTTCACCGTTCCAACTCGCTTAATCTTAGACTTTTGCCGATCTGACTGCCCATGTTCTTACTTTAGATTTCCGCCGAACTGTCCACTCCTTCGTTACGCCGACTCAACTACCCATGATCTTATCTTTCTATTTGGCCATAAGTTGGCCCCTACTTCGCCACTCCAACTCGCTTAATATTTGGCATTAGCCGATCTGACTACCCATGTTCTTACTTTAGATTTCCGCCGAACCGTCCACTCCTTCGTTACGCTGATGCAACTACCCATGATCTATCTTTATACTTGGCCATAAATTGGCCACTACATAGCCGTTTCAGCTCGCTTAATATGAGTCATCCGCCGATCTGACTGCCCATGTTTTTACTTTAGATTTCCGCCGAACCGTCCACTTCTTCGTTACGCCGATGCAACTACCCATGATCTTATTTTTCTATTTGGCCTTAAGTTGGCCCCTACTTCGCCACTCCAACTCGCTTAATATTTGGCATTAGCTGATCTGACTACCCATGTTCTTACTTTAGATTTCCGCCTAACCGTCCAATCTTTCGTTACGCTGATGCAACTACCCATGATCTATCTTTATACTTGGCCATAAATTGGCCACTACATAGCCGTTTAAGCTCGCCTAATATGAGTCATCCTCCGATCTGACTGCCCATGTTTTTACTTTAGATTTTCGCAGAACCGTCCACTTCTTCGTTACGCCGATGCAACTACCCATGATCTTATCTTTCTATTTGGCCATAAGTTGGCCACTGCTTCACCGTTCCAACTCGCTTAATTTTAGACTTTAGCCGATCTGACTGCCCATGTTCTTACTTTAGATTTCCGCCGAACTGTCCACTCCTTCGTTACGCCGATGCAACTACCCATGATCTTATATTTCTATTTGGCCATAAGCTGGCCCCTACTTCGCCACTCCAACTCGCTTAATATTTGGCATTAGCCGATCTGACTACCCATGTTCTTACTTTAGATTTCCGCCGAACCGTCCACTCCTTCGTTACGCTGATGCAACTACCCATGATCTATCTTTATACTTGGCCATAAATTGGCCACTACATAGCCGTTTCAGCTCGCCTAATATGAGTCATCCGCCGATCTGACTGCCCATGTTCTTACTTTAGATTTCCGCCGAACCGTCCACTTCTTCGTTACGCCGATGCAACTTCCCATGATCTTATTTTTCTATTTGGCCTTAAGTTGGCCACTACTTCGCCGTTCGAACTCGCTTAATAATACACATTCGCCGATCTGACTGCCCATGTTCTTACTTTAGATTTTCGCCGAACCGTTCACTCCTTCGTTACGCCGATGCAACTACCCATGATCTTATCTTTCTATTTGGCCATACGTTGGCCACTACTTCGCCGTTCGAACTCGCTTAAAATAAGACATCCGCCGATCTGACTGCCCACATTCTTACTTTAGATTTCCGTCGAACTGTCCACTTCTTCGTTACGCCGATGCAACTACCCATGATCTTATATTTCTCTTTGGCCATAAGTTGGCCCCTACTTCGCAACTCCAACTTGATTTATATTTGGCATTAGCCGATCTGACTACCCATGTTCTTACTTTAGATTTCCGCCGAACCGTCCACTCGTTCGTTACGCTGATGCAACTACCCATGATCTATCTTTATACTTGGCCATAAATTGGCCACTACATAGCCGTTTAAGCTCGCCTAATATGAGTCATCCTCCGATCTGACTGCCCATGTTCTTACTTTAGATTTCCGCCGAACCGTCCACTTCTTCGTTACGCCGATGCAACTACCCATGATCTTATTTTTCTATTTGGCCTTAAGTTGGCCCCTACTTCGCCACTCCAACACGCTTAATATTTGGCATTTGCCGAATTGACTACCCATCTTCTTACTTTAGATTTCCGCCGAACCGTCCAATCTTTCGTTCCGCTGATGCAACTACCCATGATCTATCTTTATACTTGGCCATAAATTGGCCACTACATAGCCGTTTCAGCTCGCCTAATATGAGTCATCCGCCGATCTGACTGCCCATGTTCTTACTTTAGATTTCCGCCGAACCGTCCACTTCTTCGTTACGCCGATGCAACTACCCATGATCTTATCTTTCTTTTTGGCCTTAAGTTGGCCCCTACTTCGCCACTCCAACTCGCTTAATATTTGGCATTTGCCGATGTGACTACCCATGTTCTTACTTTAGATTTTCGCCGAACCGTTCACTCCTTCGTTACGCCGATGCAACTACCCATGATCTTATCTTTCTATTTGGCCATACGTTGGCCACTACTTCGCCGTTCGAACTCGCTTAATATTTGGCATTAGCCGATCTAACTGCCCACATTCTTACTTTAGATTTCCGTCGAACTGTCCACTCCTTCGTTACGCCGATGCAACTACCCATGATCTTATCTTTCTAATTTGCCATATGTTGGCCCCTACTTCGCCACTCCAACACGCTTAATATAAGACATCCGCCGATCTGACTGCCCACATTCTTACTTTAGATTTACGTCGAACTGTCCACTCCTTCGTTACGCCGATGCAACTACCCATGATCTTATCTTTCTATTTGGCCTTAAGTTGGCCCCTACTTCGCCACTCCAACTCGCTTAATATTTTCCATTTGCCGATGTGACTACCCATGTTCTTACTTTAGATTTCCGCCGAACCGTCCAATCTTTCGTTACGCTTATGCAACTACCCATGATCTATCTTTATACTTGGCCATAAATTGGCCACTACATAGCCGTTTAAGCTCGCCTAATATGAGTCATCATCCGATCTGACTGCCCATGTTCTTACTTTAGATTTTCGCAGAACTGCCCACTTCTTCGTTACGCCGATGCAACTACCCATGATCTTATCTTTCTATTTGGCCATAAGTTGGCCACTACTTCGCCGTTCTAACTCGCTTAATATTAGACATTCGCCGATCTGACAACCCATGTTCTTACTTTAGATTTTCGCCGAACCGTTCACTCCTTCGTTACGCCGATGCAACTACCCATGATCTTATATTTCTATTTGGCCATTAGTTGGCCACTACTTCACCGTTCCAACTCGCTTAATCTTAGACTTTTGCCGATCTGACTGCCCATGTTCTTACTTTAGATTTCCGCCGAACCGTCCACTCCTTCGTTACGCCGATGCAACTACCCATGATCTTATATTTCTCTTTGGCCATAAGTTGGCCCCTACTTCGCAACTCCAACTTGATTTATATTTGGCATTAACCGATCTGACTACCCATGTTCTTACTTTAGATATCCGCCGAACCGTCCACTCCTTCGTTACGCTGATGCAACTACCCATGATCTATCTTTATACTTGGCCATAAATTGGCCACTACATAGCCGTTTAAGCTCGCCTAATATGAGTCATCCTCCGATCTGACTGCCCATGTTTTTACTTTAGATTTTCGCAGAACCGCCCACTTCTTCGTTACGCCGATGCAACTACCCATGATCTTATCTTTCTATTTGGCCATAAGTTGGCCACTACTTCGCCGTTCTAACTCGCTTAATATTAGACATTCGCCGATCTGACAACCCATGTTCTTACTTTAGATTTTCGCCGAACCGTTCACTCCTTCGTTACGCCGATGCAACTACCCATGATCTTATATTTCTTTTTGGCCATAAGTTGGCCACTACTTCACCGTTCCAACTCGCTTAATCTTAGACTTTTGCCGATCTGACTGCCCATGTTCTTACTTTAGATTTCCGCCGAACCGTCCACTCCTTCGTTACGCCGATGCAACTACCCATGATCTTATATTTCTCTTTGGCCATAAGTTGGCCCCTACTTCGCAACTCCAACTTGATTTATATTTGGCATTAGCCGATCTGACTACCCATGTTCTTACTTTAGATTTCCGCCGAACCGTCCACTCCTTCGTTACGCTGATGCAACTACCCATGATCTATCTTTATACTTGGCCATAAATTGGCCACTACATAGCCGTTTAAGCTCGCCTAATATGAGTCATCCTCCGATCTAACTGCCCATGTTCTTACTTTAGATTTCCGCCGAACCGTCCACTTCTTCGTTACGCCGATGCAACTACCCATGATCTTATCTTTCTAATTGGCCATAAGTTGGCCACTGCTTCACCGTTCCAACTCGCTTAATCTTAGACTTTTGCCGATCTGACTGCCCATGTTCTTACTTTAGATTTCCGCCGAACTGTCCACTCCTTCGTTACGCCGATGCAACTACCCATGATCTTATATTTCTATTTGGCCTTAAGTTGGCCCCTACTTCGCCACTCCAACTCGCTTAATATTTGGCATTAGCTGATCTGACTACCCATGTTCTTACTTTAGATTTCCGCCGAACCTTCCAATCTTTCGTTACGCTGATGCAACTACCCATGATCTATCTTTATACTTAGCCATAAAATGGCCACTACATAGCCGTTTAAGCTTTCCTAATATGAGTCATCCTCCGATCTGACTGCCCATGTTCATAGTTTAGATTTCCGCAGAACCGCCCACTTCTTCGTTACGCCGATGCAACTACCCATGATCTTATCTTTCTATTTGGCCATAAGTTGGCCACTACTTCGCCGTTCTAACTCGCTTAATATTACACATTCGCCGATCTGACAACCCATGTTCTTACTTTAGATTTCCGCCGAACCGTCCACTCCTTCGTTACGCTGTTGCAACTACCCATGATCTATCTTTATACTTGGCCGTAAATTGGCCACTACATAGCCGTTTCAGCTCGCCTAATATGAGTCATCCGCCGATCAGACTGCCCATGTTCTTACTTTAGATTTCCGCCGAACCGTCCACTTCTTCGTTACGCCGATGCAACTACCCATGATCTTATTTTTCTATTTGGTCTTAAGTTGGCCCCTACTTCGCCACTCCAACACGCTTAATATTTGGCATTTGCCGATGTGACTACCCATCTTCTTACTTTAGATTTC